>JAZDUA010000126.1:1602500-2265000 GCA_038098605.1 Gryllus longicercus | reverse complement strand
CCGGTAAATTGAGGCAGTGAGGCATGAAATCACCTAATACTATGGGATCACTCCCTAATTGCTTGGCCCCAGCCCTTCGGAAGTCAGACAGGGTTTCCCCTTACCAGTGGCCGTGATGGCGCCAGTGGACGTTGGAAGTGTCGAAAGAAATAGTGACTAACGTAATTGAGGGCGAGCAGTGATGCAGATGTAGAGGCGAGTAATTGTGGTGGTAGAGAAAAATTATGGTAGCAATGATTGGGATGAGAGTGGTGGTGATTGAATTGATGAGAGTGATAGTGAATGGGAAGTAGTGATTAATATTAGTAGGAGGTAGTGAGTTAGTAGGGGTTAAACTACACATGTAAACAATAAAGAGTCACATTTAAAAGGAATTATTGTAAAAAAAATAAAATGATTCAGTTTTATTCTTACTTTAATATTTAATACATTAATTATTACATTAATATTTATGTGCAACGGTACGATCTTTTCTTTGTATTTCCTACTCACATATGGTCATCCGTTATGATGGATATTAATTTGTTTTACACGCGACTCTGTCTCTTGGAAATGCTATTGTGGACTCCCGTTTGAATCTTGAATGGCATAAGTGAAAGCGGAATCATATTTTTCGGTATTCGCACTTTTGCAATCACCAGCACTGAGAAGAGTATATCAAATGCAGAGAGATGTTTTCAAAAGGGATCAGAGGTCATACTCAAAAGTTGCATGGGATTCCTCATGAGTGAAGAAAGCCCATTGAAATCAATGAAAAAAATGAAAATCTTGACTGGTATTAGATTTTTAACACAGCTTCTGCTTCTGCAGAAAGGCAAAACACGAACGTACGAGTGTTGTCCAGGCTTGCAAGTATATATTCAACTTCGTGGTGGTATATAATCAACATCGGTGCCACGAGAAGGAAAATGTACAAAATGATGTTAAAGGCAGAAAAAATCACAAATTTGACAAAACAGCAATAATATTCATCATAAGCTAAAATATGCAACAAAAAAAATCCAAACGAAAAACTACTAAAATAACTCCAGAAATACATTTAAGCGATTCCTATTGTTAAGTCATAATATAGCAACAATAACAAAATAGTAGTTTACGTAAAGGGTGCGAAACGGATGATTCACGCACCATTCGAATTTGTCGTCTCGAACTACGCTCGAAAGCGGGAGCTACGCTCGAGACGAAAGCGGGAATCACCTCGCGCCAGTGTTGCGTATCCTTTTTAGTAACGCACGAAGAGCGAAACGCAATGCGTCATGTAAAGGAATATAAATGAAATATCAAATAACTAGAAATACTTTACTTCTACAAAAATAAATAGTTTCCAATCATCACACTATTGTTTGTAAATAATAAACAAAGACGTCGAGACGAAAGACAATTGCCAATCGTTACAAATGTTCGCTTCGCGACGCCTCGCACACGCTTCGTGATGTTTCGCACACTGTGAAAAAATTACCTGTTTCGCACACTGAAAACAATCATGAGAAACCACGTCTCGCGCACGGGGTTTTAAGGAGCTTTTCCAAGCTACCAGTCTCTAATGATGTCGTATGGCGGGGTGATTTCGGCGGAGGGTGATGGCCATGGCGCGCGGCGCGCCCCGTCCGCGACCTGGGCGAAGGCCCCTGCGTGGAGGCAAGAGCTTAATGAGAGGCCCCGCGGAGAAAGCAGCGCCCAGGGGCAAGGCCGCCTCCCCTCCCCTCCCCCCCCTCCCCCTCCCCTCCTAAGCGGCTCCTCGCGCGCCAACGGGTTGCAGCACTCGCCGCGACACACGCAGCTAACGGCCGGTGCTTTGCAACTCGCGACTGTAGGCGAGACGCGAAGAGGAGAGAACGACCTCCTCTCCTAACGCCATATTTTTTAATTATTATATTTTTCTTAGAATGTAGAATAAATACGGAATGAAGGATAATGCCCTTCATAGGACAATAATTCTGACAGTAACTCATTGTTTTCAGCAAATCATTTATTTGATTTAGAGGTTAATTAAGTCATCAGTAGTACGCCTGGATCGAGTCTATTACTATCTTGAACAGTGAACGCAGTGGATAATCCCTCTAGGAATCTTCCCCACGAAATAATTGTAAAGTTTGTCATTGCCAACAAAAGCCACTTTTGTTGGCAATGACAAACTTTACAATTATTTCATGAAAGATGCCAACGATAACGCACCACAACACCTATACTTCCCCACGAAGTCTTTGTTTATGACACAGACTGAGTGTGATGTGGTTTGTGTATCTTCATAAAGAAGAGATTTCTCATATTTTAGGGTCTGAAAATTCGTTGTAACCTGAAGTTTAAAATGGATGAAAGGGGGTTAAATAGGTAGGAAGGGCATTTTGGAATAGAGTGAACCCTACATCATGACAAAACGCGAAGATTCTTAGGCCCGGTTTCACCATGTCCGCTTAGGAATGTTAAGCGAGGCTTTAACTGGAATAAGCGAGATTGGGTCAAAATAGCGTTTCACCATAGTTCGTAAGCTTCGCTTAATATTAAGCTACGCTTTGAACATAAGCCATACGATCGCTTAAGCTGGCTTAAGGAGACCAAAGAAACACGGCAGAGAGGTTATGTGGAATGGCATTCCGAGACGACGACCACGGTTTTGAACATAGAATTTCTCCACCTAGGCGAACTCGATGGATCCGAGAGAGGGAAATTTCTTCAAAGACTTGGATGAAATTAATTTTTGGATTCACTTTTGCCTTTGGAAATATATCCATTATTGGTTTTGGAGCAGATAGAAAAAAAAACTAGAATTTACATATGACAGATATGTAGTGTAGCCTAGTTGTAACTACATAATGGAGATATACATAATGGTAACTACATAATAGCTACATAATGAAAGCTTATAACATTAATAAACAGTACTTCTCTTGGTGTGACTTGTAATAGTTAAAATATAACATTTGTAACTCAGGTTAAAGTTATGATCGGCTTTTAATGTTCAAGGCAATGTAGGATTTCAATTTTAAATACAGTAGGAATTTGAACACTACGAAAGTCTAGTGATAATTATGTTAATAATGATGTTCAATAGTTACTGACATCAAAAATTGCACATATGATTTATGAATTTAATACGTCCTTAACGATTACGAAAAAATCATCACTTTGCACAGAACTTGTGAGATTATTTTATATAATTTGCCAATATTTCAGCTCATTATCCAACTTTCAGTTCTGTCATTGTACAATAAGCTACTTTGTGATGTAATACGATGTAATATCTATATTCTTTCTATAAATAAATAATCAATGACCTTTCTTTCAACAAGACAGTGTTATTGTTATTGTGTATATATTGTGCAACACAAAATTAATAACTGTCTTATAATAATTTGCAGAATAAATAATGAACAAAAATCATTATCAGCACGCTATAAGGACTGAACCAAATGATAGTGGTCCATGAAATAGTACAAATAACATCAAAACATGGAGACACCTTTGTCAAAGAACGTGCCGAACGTTGATGTGTTTACTTTCTGGCGTTGCCAACATTAGCGGAAGACGCACGAAACCCGCTTAGCTAAGCCGCGCCGCTAGATCGCCTCGAGGGGACTGGTAAAACGCGTTTGCCATAAGCTCGCTTAAATTTAGAACTTAAATTTAGTGCCAGCTTATCAAAGCAGCGCTTAACGAAATATTGATGAAACCGGTCCTGACTTGCTTTGGCAGTTGCAAAAATTACTACGCAAAGGAATCATTTTATCCAGCTTGGAACCTTACATCAAGAACGTAAAAATAACCATAAGAGCTTCTTTTTGTCCCATAAGCAGAACCGATTTCGAAGAGGGTTTAAATGTTTAAAGGGGACATTGGAAGGGGTCTGTTGATGAGATAATGAAACCTGCGCAAGGCACAGCTAAAAAAATTCGGAGAAAATGCCAAGGGGGAAGCAAAATTAGGAGCCCCGCTGCGCGGGCGGGTGATGAAGATTTACTGCTGTCCTGACGGACGGAAGAGAACGAAATTTCGGGGACGAATTTATGGCACGAGCCGCCAGGCGACCCCCCGCGTGCTCTCCAAGACGCCGACATGACCCGAGATAAAACGAGAGAGAGCCCCGGCATTCTCTACTCCAGCGCCAGCCGCAGCCCCAAAAGCACAACCGACACAATGCCACGAATGCAATCTCGCAGCCGTATCGTACAGCCCTAAATTGAAAGAACATCAGAAAGGGTTTCATTTGAAGTATGAAATATGTGAGGAGTGGAATGTGAAAGTACTTTTAATGAAAATGTACCCAAGATGCAATCTACAAGTAATATGAATATGGATTTTATTATTCATTAAATAATCAATAGTACGGTGACCATCTTTAAGTCACCATCAATAAAATGAAAACATCAACGTAAACAGAAACAACAATAAGTCTACCCAAAGAAGTAAACGAGAAGTTGTAAATGAATTCATTTTTATTTTTGAGAGGACTGAGAATTCAAATCATTCCGTTTATAGTAATGCTTATTCGCTTATTATTCTCTCCTCTTTTCCCTGAAAAGAATTTGTAAATGTTGTCGGGTGCGCAATATTCCTTTGGGACATAACGCGGGAGGGGGAGAATTGGTGGGTCACGAAATATTAGATTATCACTTTTTAGAAGGTTTAAACGTGACTTTTCAATGTTAAAAAACACATATATGGTTTAATGTTCATTTTGTTTCTCCGTTACTGTTCCGTTTCCTAATCGCAGTTAATGAATATTCTGCTTTAATAACTCAAATAACTTTAGAAAAGTTGTAGTTTTCTTTTGTTCAATGAGTGATAATCTTTTCTCACAGAAGAATGATGGAATGTCAAAACTTTGCTGGTGGGATGCTTCGTACGCTAAAAAATTGCAGATTGTGTAGTCACAGAAACACTTTCTTAATATACGCAAGGTCCCAAACAAACTTACAAAAACTATTTCAAGGAATTTAACTAAGTACAAAAGAAATGTTTAAATTGTTGTTCACTGATTATTCAGGATTTTATTTCGAAAAAAATTCGCCATTTCTTTCTGTCAATTTGTAAAAAAATGTCAAACATTTCCGTTAGCTGTGTAACTTGTATGTAAAAAATGTTTTACAGAAATGGTAATGTTCATAATCCAAGCTCCAATCTGATATTCTTTTCAAAAAGAAAAAGTCCTACCGTTTCGCCTCACATATTACCCCCAAAAGGGCAAATCATGATGTTTAGCAAACAAAAACTACGTTTACGAATGTCAAAAGAGAACATCTAGTTCTATCATTATCACGACACGACATTCTCTGAGTATTTTAATGCATTACATTTTTACACAAATAGTTACAGATATTACACGAGGAATTTCCTTTCTTCGCATTTTTTACGGAAGACCCTCAATCCCAGATCGGGTTAGAGTTTGTCACTCAGTCGCTCGTCACTCATCGGCGAGAAAAATCAATCCTAAAGGTACACACAGCAGCTCTAAGGAACATAAGAATGGAATGGAATTCGTAAACACTATCTGCGTTTATTATAGTATTAGAATAAGCGAAGCCTCTAAAGTTGCTTTCGAAGAAGATGTACTGAAAAGGTAAATTGTGTTATTTGTAACATATAATTGATACAAGAAAATAAATAATCGCGGAATTATTTCATAATTATTTCAGTGTATCCGCCGGGTTAATCCTTGGGGAAAAGAGGGAAACGACACATGAAAAGATTTCAGTTAAGGTGAAAAAAAAATGTCGAGGAGCAAGAAAATAACCTAAGGAAAAATAGAAATTGTTACGAAGAGTGAAAATACCAGATAAAACAGAATACGTTGTTGTAATGATCACTTCGTCACAATTTATATAAACTGAAAAACTTTTCCATGAGAGAAATTTATTTGGAATAAGTAGGTTTTGGGGATTAATTTGTTTCTACAGTGCAGTAATGTGGTTCAAACGATGTAGCTGGAATATTCGAAATAACTAACGCAAAACTGTCTATTAGAATGGACATCCCATAGAATCGTGGGTGGAAATGGATATCGAAGAGAAATACCGTAACCATATTCAATTATGTACGCTGCTACACGATTAGACATGTGTCTAGGCAGCAAGTGCATCACACACGTTCTCTTTTTTTCACCATATTATCTCTCCTTTCCCGATATCATGCACCCTATTTAATTTAAAGAGCAGGTGGTGAAGACAGAAAGAAAAGATGGAAAGAATGACGCAGAGAACGAAATAAAGAGCTGAAACCTTTTTTCAGTGCGCCGTAAGATATTCTGCAAGAACAATAAATCCTCGTCGAACTCCGCGGGAACAGAGAATTGGCGGTAGTGGATACTGCTCTGATGTGAATCAACAGGCACGCATACCAACAAAAAAAGACAAAGTAGATAGATAACACTTGCGGCATTAACAAAGGAGACTTTTTAGAGGTAATGTATTCTTATTTAAAATATGCATCTCCCTCATAAAAATGTATACAAAAGATAATTATTTGCTACTGATAAACGCAATTTTTCATCTTTCGCAAGAATTGGTATACAGTGCGTAATTGTAACAAAGAACCAGAACCAATGATAAATCTACGATATAAATTATCATTTTTATGAAATCTCACAAAACCGTTTGCAATGTGTTCTTTTCTAATAATTAAGGATAGTAAATTCACAAACCTCATTTAAGTATTTCTCACGATAAAACTGAACGTTGCGGGTAAACAGAATATCTGAAAAAATCAACGAAAAGTGAAATCACATACAACTTTTCTCGTTTTCTCCAAACAATGTTTTAAAAAACGGAATTTGAAATGGTTTAGAATAGAAGAACTATGTGATGGAGATTCGCGCTTTGCTGCAGGGTGGCGCCTGGGAGCGAAGGCGTCGCGGCGCTGGCCCCTAACGCGGCAGAGGCGCGCCGAACGACGCCACACGACGCCAGGGCGACTTAAGCCACGAGGGGGAGGGGAGGGGAAGGCTTTAGCGGCGAGGCAGATTGGGCGTGCAAGGAAACGAGACAAGGCAGGATGGAGCGGAGAGACGAGACGGACGGGAGGGTGTGAAGCAGAGGGGAGGAGATGAGCAGCAGAGCGGTGACAGGAGAGGAGAGATGAAGGGAGGGATAGGGTAGGATGGAGTGGGGTTGAGATGAGTAAGGTTGGGTGAGATGAGATTGAGTTGGGCGGTTTTCAGTAATGTGGGACTGAATAGTGTGAGGCTGGGTGTGGGGCGGCTGAGTGGCGTAAGGTGGGGTAGGAAACGGTTGGGAGGAACGGGGTGGAATGTGCATGAGCGCGATGAGGTAGGATTTAGACGGGTGGGGAGGAGCAGGACGAGTTGCGTTTGAATGGGTGGCGTTGGGTGAGGGAGGAATGTAATAAAGTGGGTGGGGTGGTTTGTGCAGCGGGGGGAGGGGAGTCAGCACGGCGGGAGGGAGAGAAGAAAGAGAAAAGTGGATCAAGCAACCAGTCACCAGACGGTGTCGGCAAAGGACACGAAATACATGGCATACGGGATAATGACGGAAGGAAGAGAAATCGCAGATGTTGAAAAGGATTGAAAGAGAAATTAGGAATACGTGAAGAGATGAAAGAAGGGTGAGAGTTTTGAAAGTATAGATGGGAGTGGAGGATGGGGGTGCAATTGAAGTGAGTGAAATTACAATCAGAATGGACGGGTCAGAAAAGAATGTGGCCTAATGAAAAATAATCTAAGGAGATAGAGATAAAACACATTTTGCAGTTATCGCAACAGCAGAGGTATACAGAATACAGTACGTAATGAAGGACGGAAGGAAGAGAGGAAGGAAGGGCGGTAGAAAGGAGGGTCGGACGGACGAAACAAAAGAACGACGGGAGGATGTAAAGAATAAAAGAAGGAAGGGAGAGGAGAGGGAAGTCCAACATCTGCAAGGACAGAAAAAAGAAACACAATGCAAACTTGATAAGTGGAGACAACGTGGTCTGTAAGCACATGTGAACAGCGGTGGTATAATATTACAGTGCTGAATACAATGGGCCGTCTGGAAGCACGCCATTGCGAATGACATGTTTGGAGCGTGCGCAGTAGAAGGCCTCGTGGAAGAGATGGGTGCAAGGGGGAAGAGTGCTGGGGAACATGACTGGGCACTTTGGGCCGGAGCGGAGCGGAGCAGGCTCCTGCTCTCCTCAGTCCAGAGCACGCCTCAGACAACACACGATGTAGTACACTCTGTTCAGCTACGAGAGCGAGTATTTTGACACTATCTTCTGCCAAATTATATTGGTGGCGTGGTAGGCGAGTGAAACAAGTTGAAGCGATTCCCATATATGTCACAAACACTGGTTAAATTGTGATGGGGCTGTGGTAATCCTTATTATTTTTGTCGCCCCGATTGATAGATTATTTCGTGTCTCCGGGCGCGTAAACGGTTGGAAGGTAAAAGATGGCGGTGATCTTCCCACACCAGATTATTAAAAACGGCGCCGACCCACACGTCATCTAACAGGGTTTTCCTCCACTAGATATCTCCCACCAGCGGGTACCGCCCAAGACAGGATGATTTCCAAGCCCCCGATTAGTCTCCTGACGTGTGTGATTGTGTAGAGCATGTAAGTGTAAGAGTGTATAAGGTGAGAGGATAGATAGGAAGATTTATTAAAGTTCGCTTTGAGCGAATGCTCGGTGGCAAACATGATAACAATTAGAATTAGAATTACAAAACATTTTCAACATTTACAATTAGGTTTATTTATTATTAATTAGAATTAGGATTAGAATTAGGGGTCGAGAGGAAGGAAAGATCGCGCGTGGTCCGTGGCCCGTTAGTTGGGTACTACTTCGGCATTCGCCTAGTACTGATCAGAGAAACCTCGAAAACCGACCAACCAGAGCAGCCAACTGCTAGAAATCTCTACCAGGCAGCAGCTTAATTCGACCTAGCTATATCGCTAGCCTATCGCTAGAGTTGAAAATCCGGCACCGCCGGGACTCGCACCTTAGCACTTCCCGATCAAAATCACTGCAGAAACAGAGGCAATGCTGGCTCTAAAGGTGGCTCCAAACATTCGGCATTCGCCGAGCAGCGAACTTCTCGCCCAATCCCGCACTTTTGATGTGTTCGGTAAATGTTGGATTCCTTTGATGCGACCAAACGACCGACACGCGGTGGGTAGGGCGAGCACCGAATGTTCGTCGCTCGGCAAATAGCAAGCGATCCATCCACACTACTCGGGATTCGACGAGCGGTAGCTCGCTACTAGCCGAATAACGAATGCGTGGAGCCGCCTTAAGCTACACTTAGTTGTTCATATAACCGCTGTGCGAACAATGACGAATCCAGGGGGGGGGGGATAATTGAAGGGGGCCCCCATGCCCCCCCTCCGAAAGGCCTAGAGATTTCGTTTGTTACATCCTTTTATTTGACAAAATTGATTTAAATATTTATTTATGTTAGAATTATGTAATTATTTAAACAATAATATTGTGATATATATACCACAAAAATAACATGAAATAAAATAACAAATGTGTATTATTTAACAAAAATCTATGGTGCCCCCTTCCAAATGACCGGCTGGTTCTGCCCGCGCAAGCGGTCGCCCCACGAACCGCGTGGCGGGTGAACTTCCGACCCACATTGCCGGGCGACGCCGCCCGCCCCCGAGGGTTGGCCCGGTCGGGTTTCGGAAGAAAGGAGAAAATGCAAGGCCCCCGGTCAGATATCCGAGAGCAGCGAGATAAATTTTGCCCCTCCCGGCTCGTTAGCGCGCATCGGCCGTTTCTTTCTTATTCCCCCGGCGCCAAATAAAATCTGAGGGTAAGTGAATTATTTTGCGACATGTGTCTATTCTCAATTTTTACTTCCCTCGTTTTTCATTTTCACACCTCACTTGATTGTTTAGTGACAATTTTCAGCAAAAATAACATATTGAATATTTAATTTTGAAACAATAATAGCGCGAAAAATTAGCTGAAGAAATTACAGTTTATATATTACTTTACGAAACGTATGGCCAAGTGCGCCGACCTAAGTTAAAATGTATTGTTCAGAAACGAACGTAAAATTTTAATGGCTGTTAACTCGAAAAACAGATGCATCATCAGTAACGGTTGTTAACAAATGTGATTTAGCTAACGAACGTTAAAATTGTGCTTCCCATTACTGGACGCACTTGCTTATGGACTCTATTGTCGGTTGTACATACTTTTTGTCCTTCCTCACGCGAGTTTAACCATGTTTGACTTTGTTTACGAAACATTGGAACCTTGCGAAGTATATCTCGAGTTACGATAGTCGATTTTAATTGCGTTATTTACGGAAAAGAATGAATTCTCCAAGAAAGAGGCAGACAACAACCAATTTCATCACATATGAATTAAATATTCTGCTGGAGCTGGTGGAAAAATTATATATTAATTTGTTAAATCCACCGGTGGCGTACTATCTTAAAGCAGTTAAAACTCTGTTCATTGGTGAAACTGAAAAGTTTCTGTCGGTAGGAAACTCTAACTTCTCACTCTTTTTCTCAACCAAAAGCAACACCGTACTTTTGTTTAAAGGAAATCTTTCTTGAAACATCCTTTCGCTATGGTTGAAAGGGTCACATATAACCACGAACAATGGTCTTTTGAGGTTCTTTGATAAAATAAATAACCGTTATATAACATTTCGTCGAATTCACGGTTGTCACAAACCGTTCTTGGAAATCCACTACCAACACCCATTAAAACTAGAAACGTGCCAAAAATTCCCAATTAAAATTAACGGCAGCTAAGAAATATGTAACTAGCTTTAAAATTTGGTGCATCAGAAATCTGAGGTAACGGTCGTTTAGTTAACACTTAACGTGAGTTAAATTTTAACCAATGTTCGATCACTTGGCCATTAGCATTTAAACACTAGCAAAATTAGAAACCATCAGGAGCACGAAACACATTTTCGAACATGAAAGAAGAGTCTTAAAAATGAAAGATAGCATTTTTCTGATTGTATGTACCACGCTCAGCCAAATTCTTATTAATTTACAGTTTGTTAATGTACGTAGTCTTCTATACAACTAAAATGAAGGATTTTGTTTGCTTATAAAACATGACAAAACAAACGAAATACGAAACAAACTTTTCGCTCCAACTTTTTTTAAAAATAAGTCATTTTGTTTAATTTTTCAGATCGCTTTAGAGGATCTTGGCCCCGTAGATCTTTTTCTACCTTCAAAACTCGAATCTACATAAAAAATAACAATGTTATACTAATAACACTAGCCATTTACTTCTTCTTACTCCGTGGCATTGATTCGCAATTATTCAATGCATATTCTCGAAACTTTTATTCATACGCGACATTTTACATCAGCTCGGAAACAGCATGTGCTCATTTTTATTCATACACCCCAATGTCATGAGCGTGTTCGTATTCCCAAGTTGTTCGTACCGAGCCGAGCCGGCCCACCTGTTGCAGCGCGCGACGTCTTTCCCTCTGAGCGACCTCTGGCAGCGCGGCTGCGCAACGGCAGCCAGCCCCTTTTTGCCCGCGCGTGAAAAGGCGCCGGCCTGCCGCGCTCGAGAGGTCTCGAGGGGAGGGGGGGCACAGCCCGCGCCCAGGACTTCGGAGGATTGGGAAAGCACTACTGTGAAGGGAGTATCGGAATTTGTCGCGGTTTCATAACCGGTTTTCAATATTATTATTATTATTATTATTATTATTATTATTATTATTATTATTATTATTATTTATATTGCTTAATTCTCAGCTATTTTCGCTGGCTTACATCTGGACTTCCGATATACATTTTTATTCCGCTTCAATTATAGTTTTTCCTGGATGCAATTATTTATTACTACTCCATTATTATTATTATTATTATTATTATTATTGCAAATTATTTTTGACTTTTCAAATAATTGAGTACCCTAGCCGCGAATCGAATCTGGATCTCCCGGAGTACGCCCAGTCTGTCAATCATGTCAACAAGTGTTGACTGTCTCGGTATCTCAAGAGAGCAACTAGAGAGGCGCATACCGAGAGATCCGCTTTCGATTCCCGGCTGCGTGCGTCAATTCTTTGAACAGACAAACATCACTCGCAACGCCATTTCTGCTAAGTAGATTAGGGGGGCGCAAGTTAGCAATTATGAAACGAGAAACATATTGTTTCGCTACGCAACCTACGCTATTGTTAAACTTAGAGCTGTGACTAGATGATAAAGTAATTATATGATAATTTTCATCTCTCATATGAT
Organism: Gryllus longicercus; assembly: GCA_038098605.1. Classification (NCBI taxonomy): domain Eukaryota; kingdom Metazoa; phylum Arthropoda; class Insecta; order Orthoptera; family Gryllidae; genus Gryllus; species Gryllus longicercus. Next base: position 2,252,820 of record JAZDUA010000126.1, on the reverse strand, counting down.
AGCATTCTTTTCAGATCTATACCTGAAATGTCAGGCTTTTCACACTGAAGTCATGGAGAGCACTTTGCGTATTATGTGAGCTGTACCTACTAGTGCAATTGTTTGGAATTGAGGCTTGCTTACTTTGTAGGATTGCTCTTCAAGATACTTCTGTGATTTTCTCTTTCAACAATGGGAGAATTAGCGTTTTAGTGTTCCACATCCTGGCGCTTTTTCAATCTTGAGATCTGTTTACTTTAATTCTTACACCTCTTGAACTGAAACTTTTGCTACATACCGAACGGCATCATATACAAGCAGACGTAACTTGTCCCCTTTATTGTAATACATTATAACTGTACCGTTTGTCATTAAGATTCGATCGGCGATGCCAGGTAGCCCTTACAATACTGTAACATCTTCCGCAACAATTTGTCGTTTTTCGTGGAGGCAATAATTTTTTATTGTTCGTATTACTATTATTATTATTATTATTATTATTATTATTATTACATTAAGCTACTATAAAAACAACTTTTAATAACTCATTTTTCAATATAACCAATTTTTAGAAAATCGACGAGTATGAATTAGTGAAACCTCAAAAAAATTCCGATTATACTTTGCAATCATAAATTTTGCGCTCTTGATACAAGTAAACGAACTCAGTTAAAACATTCCTTTCAATTCAGTTCTAGTAAGCGTGTTTTATCAAATATTTCTGTGGAGAAAAAATTTGCTTCGTTTAACTCCCTTTCACAGTGTTTTTTTACTGCTGAAGACCTTGGACAACAGTTCGAAATTTGAGAAATATGTTGGTAAAATGAAGAAAGATGTTATTGTGTCATAATCTCTAAGATTTATGTTTTTTAAGGATTTCGTTTCCTGAAGGTTCAAGATAAATGACTTCCTGTGTGTTTTTTAGAAAGGAATGTAGGTTTTAAGGTAGGAATGTAGGTATTATTTTACTCATCATAACCTGTCTAAGCATGATTTGAAAATAGAAATTCAAGACTTATTTTGATAATAAGAAGAATTAAAATGTGAAGTCTTTACATTCCACCTTGAAGCGTTATTTGCACAGAAGACAGTGTGTGAATCTAAACACATAATACACTTAACAGATAATACGAAAATCCCTGCCGGCACCATATTTCCTGGATTACAACTATGTGTCCAACATATACGATGAGGTAATGTGACTCGGAAACTTGCAAGTCGGAAGTTAAATCTGCAATGTCTCGAAGTACGTAATACATTCTATATTCACTTCTTTGAATCAGAAGTTTCACATTCCATAATTACTCGGAAAAACATGACACCTTCACTTTCGTAACTTCAAATGACAGGATTTTCATTCCGATGCACTTAAATTTCCAAGTTATCATGAAGTTTGTTTTCATTACACATTTTACATTCTTACTTACCAAATGTGAAGTCAAATGAAGGGAGATAATAGAAACCATTTACGTATAAATGATTTTTGACACATTCTGTCGTAATACAGTAAAAACGGGCAATTAAACATGAATGAAACTGTGGTATTCTTAAGCTCATTTTCTCGAGACCATCATTAAAGAAAACGGGAGCTTAAATGCCAACAAGATCAACGTGTAGGGTGTTCTGCAAACAAATGTGGTAATTAAAGCAGCAAATGAGACGTGCGCCGGAATGAGATAGATGCGGTGTGGGTCACACAATCTCCCCGCTCGTTGACGCGGAAACCTGGCCTGATCCATCGCCACCGGTGGAGAAGGCGGCCGTTGTGCCCTGGCCGCCGCCAGCGCGTTTCGCCCCCTCGTCTCCCGCCACCGCTCACGCCTTCACTCATTCCCCCTCTCTTTCTCCAACCCTTTTCCGCCCCACCACCCTCCCCTTCACATTGAACCGTTCTTATACGAGCGGAGCCCCCCGCTCCCATCCGCGCTCCCGCTCATGCCCCCATCCTCACTCACCCTTCACTCATTCCTCCGCTCTTTCTCCAACCCCCTTCCGCCCCACCACCCTCCCCTTCACATTGAACCGTTCTTATACGAGCGGAGCCCCCCGCTCCCACCCGCGCTCCCGCTCATGCCCCCATCCTCACCCACCCTTCACTCATTCCTCCGTTCTTCCTCCAACCTCGTGCCGCCCCACCACCCTCCCCTTCTCTTTCTTCTTATACGAGCGGAGCCCCATCCTCGCTCACCCTTCACTCTTTCCTCCACCTTTGCTCCAGTTCTCGCTCCAACCCGACCCGGCCCGCCACCCACGCTCATGCATCTGTCCTTGCTCTAGCCCAGTAGTTCCCTCCGAGTCGATGAAAGTTTCGAAGGGGTCAATGATGACCAAGAGGTCGATAGGGAGTCGAATGCCGTTTATACACAGGTAAGTGATCGGTATAAGCAAGATGAATTGAAGTGAGTTGATGCCTTATTTTACGTGGCGAGACTCAGGCCATGAGGCCTGCTCTTCCGCTTGACCACGCAAGTTTCCCTACGCTCCTTTCACGAACTAGCGGAGAAAGGAAGAATTTCTTGGGTGACGAAACGGGTGATTTGAATTTAGCTCAGAGGCTTCATTTAGGTTTGAGAATCTTTTACATGCAGTAAATCTCTTAACACGGGACAGCCGGCTTTACTTCCTCTCCGAGTGAAGGCGTACGTCAGATTTTTTTCGTCATTAAAAATCCAAGGCTTCGATCAAGTTTGAACCCGCGAACTTGGGTTGAACAGTCCGATAAGCTAACAGAAAAATGCTATTGGTTCCAAAACAGTAAAAATGAAATTGGTAATTAAATGTTTTTATATAAATATTTAAAATCTAATAATACTTCTTTATATTTATAAACATTTAAAATTATTAATTGTACAAAAAAATACATAAATCCAATAAACCATTTTTTTCCAAAATTTGTAGTCATATTCCTGAACTAAATGTTTACACATGAGTAATTATTTGATAAGTCATGTATGAGGAATTATTTGTGTTTTGATGATGCTGTATGTTGTATTTTATACAAAAAAAAGGCAAGGGGATCGATGAAGCAAAGCATTCTTTTAAAAGGGGTCTTTAAAAAAAGTTGGAAATCCCTACTCCCCGCCCAGCCCCGCCCCACCCCACACCAGGCACCCGTTTCCTCTGGAGACGGAGTGCGCCTCCAGGAAATGGACATTCCGCAGTGAGCGCGAGAGTAGACCAGGAGAGGGGGAAGGAGGGGAGGGGAGGGGGAGGGGGACGAGGCCAAGCACGCGCGGGGCGCAGCGCGGCACTGACCGCGTGGGCCGGAGGCGCGCGCGCGCGGGTCAGGGAGCCGCCGCGAGTCGTCGCCTCGCGCCGGTCCCTCTTGCCATCGCCCTAAGGCGTAGGAGTGGTGGCACTGGACACTCAGCGAAACATTAATTTCATCATCGATTATAATGCAAATACATGATCATTTTCTGCATTTTAATATAAGAGAAATTTTCAGTCCTCGAAATAAACTTTCTTTCTATGGTTTTGTTGGTCTTTCTAGGGCTATAATCTCTCGTTTTGATTTAAATAGACTTTGGGACACGACAATTAACTTTTGTTGTTGTTTTTTTTATTTTGCCAGATATCTGTCGGATCTGTAAAGATTAGAATGTCAGTTTCGTCTAACATTCCTGGTCATGAGGAATATACATAGTCGGGAACCTTAGAAACAAAATATTCAGCAACGTATTAAAGGCTTGGAAATAGCACAATGTGCTGAAGCATATCTACAATAAAACAAAACCCAAAATGCTTTATTAATTTCACTTCGAATGACGAAACAGTGAGAAAAACGCCTACAATGATACGCTACAGTAGAGTGTGAACGAATTACAAAGTTCGGAAATCGCGTCCTTAGCGTGCAGGAATTTGCTCGTACAGGTCCGCCTCGTGATTCACTGAAGGCATGTCAGACGTTGACAGAGGAATACGGAGAAAGTGCTATGTCGCAGTCAAGGATGCGGCACCTACTAGACGTAGGCTCGCAGTTGATCATTTGATCACATCCCCAATGACGAGCAGCAGTTCAGAGAAGTGTGTTCAAGACGGGTGTCGCAATCGTCTTGAGAGGCATAACGGTACTCATCATGAATGTCTATGCTGACAAGACTCAACAAATACATTTTGTCAACAAAGCACGTTTTTCAACGAAAAGCTCAACGATGTTACTGGGGAACATCCATCGACGAACTGTAGGAAAAATTATTCTCCAAAAACCCACTGTTGGCAATCAATAAGAAACTTACCTTATTATGCCGTACAAAGGTAAAATACAGATGACCGAAGAAGATACTGTTTGTCAAGAAAAGGCATTAAAAATTTATTTCAGACGCAAGAAAGGGAAAATAGTATTTGAGCAGGTTAGGAAAGGGAGAACAGGCCGTTAACACTTAAACACGATAAATAGAATCGCAAAGCAATTTCCAATGTATAGTTTATATAACAAAAAATTCCTACAAAATTACTGTACACACACGATGGACACGTAATACTTAATACGTAATACAATGCGTAATTGAAATGTGAAAAATTAGAAGAAAAATAAACTCAGAAGAAGACTTGAGCAAGAACCACAAAAGCCAGTCCTTACTTTCTTGACATGCTTCACTGAAAACAGAAGAAGAAGAAGAAGAAGAAGAAGAAGAAGAAGAAGAAGAAGAAGAAGAAGAAGAAGAAGAAGAAGAAGAAGAGTGATAAGAAGAAGGGAATATAATATACAAGGCATTTTGGAAATGACGGAGGTGAAACATCACGCTCCTTTCACCGTTCTCCTCCTGTTTCCGCGGCAACAGGTTCTGCCTGAAAATAGCCAACCGGTTCCTCTGTCCCTGGCGAGGGGCGGGGGCAGGGGCGGAGCAGTGGCGGAGAGGGATCGCAGGCCATGACCACGAGACGGTGAAGGCGGTGCGGAGACCATGGGACTATTCGTTGCGCGGGCGGACGCGCAGTAGGCGACAACTCAAGTCCGCGAAGACAAATTCTTCCACTTCTGTGATCTACAAGTATTTTTATCAGATAATACGATCCTCACAACATTTTCCTGTCGAAATTAAGAAATTTTTATTTCATTACGATGTAAGTGGACAATGCACACCTTGTAATTTGACAGAAAGTGTAGAAGTACGTTGACTTACTAATCACCAAAAATAATTTTTCAAATAATAGAAAATCATTTAGCTTACCACAAATCCTTTCCCAATCAAGTTGGTTTTGTTATATTGTTAATAACATGTGATGGACGGCTATAATTTAAAAGAAAAAATAGAGCAAATATAACAGACTATATATGTAAATAGATGTTGGTTGACCACAATGTTTCAATAATTTAGTACCATTTTCATCGGGTAGTACAACTTAACATCATCTACATGAGGAAAATCACAATAACGGGTCAAATCATAGTGGCAAATTATCATCTATATACTACATATATGTATAGTCTGTTAAATATTTTTCACACATTTATTTAGTATTGTCCTCTGCGTCTTAATTGTCGAAAGTAAGATTTTTTGTCATTGAGTCGTCAGTCACGTCGTAGATAAGAGGAGAATGTAGAGTGCGCTGCAATTTATAGTCTGCATATTCAATAGCGACTATGCGTTCTGGGGCTTTTGTCCAATGTCAGCAGGGTTGAAAAAAAGCAGGTTTAATTAAAATGGCCCAGTTAGTATTTTGGAGTTAATTGGGGTTGTTTTGGGGAATATTATTATTTTTATTTACTTCTGATTTTCATCATTAGAATAGTCAGTATGTTTTTCAGTACTGCCATGTATATATAACATTATACATCCAAGTATTACTCCCGTTTTAAGATTTCAAACACATAATCACTGTCCATAACTAAGTTTCGTTAATATTACTATGTTTGGGTAAAACAGTAACTAATCGTAACGTATAGAAAAGTTGGAAAACAACTTTGCATCACACTTGCAAGTTTATTTTGTACTTGTGTTGCCTTTGAATTTGTGTATGTTTATTGTGGTGAAATTATGCTAACAAATGCTAACTAGCAAATGAAGTTAATTAGTTTTTTTTTATTGTTTTTCGTCGTTTTCACTTGCATTTCTCTGGTTAAATTTGAGTTTTCAATCAACCTTTTTTTTTCTTTTTTTTTTTCAATGAATTCATATTATAAGTTTTGTTATTTCATTTCAAATAATTTAAAAATCACTAACACATTTAAATGGCATTTTATGGATTTTTCAAGGGTTAAATATATTTTTAACGGAATGAGTATTTTTTGGAAGGGTGAAAATTAAGCCAACCCTGAGAATTTAGTAATTCCTGAAAATTTGACTAGTCCAACGTGCCTGTGGCCTTTCTCGTCGACGTGCCTTTCTCGTAGACTTTACACGATGAATCTGTGCACATGGCTGACGTCACAGTAAACGGAGACGGCTACACTGAATACCGTCTCAAAACATCGACTTTCTAGCTTTTCGACAGGCAGCTTCGGGACAAAAAAAATTAAGCCCACAAGAAAATCCAAAATAACAAATTACTACCGCAAGCAAAACATATTTCTGGGCGATTACAATTCCAAGCGAGTATTCGGCTACCCGACGTTTTCTGAACAGCGATAGTATGCGTACATGTCTATTGCACACGTGCATTGTCTTCCTAGCTGTTTAACGGCTGTCGAGTGTACATCTCCGCGCGAACTCTCCGCTCCAAGCGGTCTGCTTCCCCCGCGGAAGGCGTTCCGGTCGGGGGGGGGGGCAGGGGAGCAGGGGCGGAGGAGAGGCACGCCTACGGCGGCGCGGCCCTCGCGTGGACAGAGCGGCGAGGCCTCGAGGCGGCGCGGCGTCCGGGTTCGACGCACGGGAGAGGGCCCCCGCCAGCCCACGGACGAATGCGGTCGCCGCTGCGGTCTCGATCAAGAGGTCAAGTTCATCATTCGCAACAAAGCGTGCGCGAACTTCGAAATAAAATATATTATGCTTGTACAATATGCCTGCAAATTTGTATTAAATAATTAAGGATATATTAAAATAAATATGTACTATATTATGGAATTATATGCACTTAGTATTTTAAAAAGTTGAATTTTAATTTTAATTAATTAGAAAAATTAAAATATAAACTTAGCATGTCGTCTCAGAAGAGTGGTTTATTTTGACTTTTTTATTGGTATTTTGCAAGTTCATGAAAGGAAATTTAAACATAATACAGTTGCCAGGCTCAACCACCCTCCGGTACAGTTACATATATAATTAACAGATTTTTAATAACAATTAATACAAAAATTAATAAATTTTACCTACTTGTTTTAAATCATTGTGCTTCGTCCATACGACCATTTAACATACGCATTTCCCTTATTTAGTGATTCTTAAGTGATTCTTCATTAACGTGTTGTTCGTGTGTCTTCGTATTTGACGATTTTTGAATTGATTTTCCAGTTGTTTCTTAATAAGAATATTACTTATCATGAGCAGAAGTAAACGATTTGTTGTATAATTGAAACAACATGCGGCCGTGTCTACAATGAGCGGTCAAGGGCTGCGAGGCATAAGCGTAACATTTTCCACGAGAAAAGCGGTGTAATATTAGCCGCAGTTTTCCTAACGATGTGCAACATGAGGCAACTAAATTTAACTGACTCCGGGGAACTGTAACGCCGAGGCTCCCCCTTTTGCTTGTCCCCCTGCGTGGCAGAGAGCGGGGGCACGTGCGGAAGATTTAGGAATCACTTCCCGGTCGACCGCCCTGGCGAAATATCTAAGGCACACTTGAGAGTACACATTCGAAATGAAAACGTTAATTGTGAAGACAAATACGCACCTTTTTAAATGAACAGTGACTGGCCGGTCACTATGACCGCGAACGTAAACTGAACACAGCCACCAACCGATATCGACGTAGTAAACACGGTACATAAATTCGATATAAAACCGAATGAATGAAGAAAATTGAACGAAGCTATTTGATATATCATAAGGGCGACGACTGATTGATTCTACCGGGCGTTTCATGAGCAGTCAAGAGCTGCGAGGCATAAGCGGTGTAATATTAGCTGCAGCTTTCCTAACGATGTGCAACATGAGGCAACTAAATTTGACTGACTCCGGGGAACTGTGACACCGAGGCTCTTGTCTTCCTGCGAAGCAGAGGGCGGAGGCACGTGCGGAAGATTTGGGAATCACCTAAATCTTGCACGTGCACCACCGGTCAACAGCCCGGGCGAAATACCTCAGGGCACATTTGAGGGCCATTCACAATGTACACGTTAACTGTGACGACGGAAACATGCACATAGTGACTGACCGTGAACGTAAACAAAACACAGCCACCCACCGTTATCAATATAGTAAACACGGCTCATAAATTCTATGTACGAATGTACATAGACAACTATGCCGAATGACATTACGTCAAATAAACGAAGCAAGTTTATATACCAAAAAAGACAACGAATGATTGATTCTACGGAGCTTTTCATAAACAATGATAGAGATGATTGGCAATTTATGTTCTTACAAACTGAATTAGTTTCTAATGAAAATGCCAGAATTTCTTTGGATCTAGCTGCGCCACACGATACTGTGTTGTTCTCAAAGAAAGTTAATGTGAACGTGAAAGCTCGCAGCAACCTGAGTTGCACAGAGTGGAGCACGATTTAGGAGTCTTGCGATGTCATTACTCATCGGTACAATGAAGATAATAATTCATCAATATTAATACAAATACACCCAAAATAAAATCAATGAATATGCAACGTCCAATATTTATGGACAAAACAACATTAATCAAATATGCAACCAACACGACTTCAGATGTATTTGGAATTTGAATTGTAAAAATAGTTATAATTTTCGATAATGACCATACCATCGCTACTTTTTTCATAATGAGAAACCTGACAATCTTATTAAAAAACAAACAAAAAAAAACCTCAAAAGCAGGAACAAAGTTAGTCATTAACAGAGCCAGTACTTTGTGTCAATCAGTAATTACGTTGCCAAATATTTTGTTTGCTAATATCAGTTTCCAAAAATTAGTTATATCTTACTTACAAGAAATAGTTCCTCGAATTTCGTGAAGTTTCTGCCATATTTTGATATTTTCTTCACTGGCCCTTTCGCACATAACTAATCTTAGAAATTTTACAAAAAATGAGAAATAACAAACTTTACTTTTTGAACATTGTAAGTCCAGTAAGCCATGAATTGAGCAGAAATTCACAGATATTAGCCATGAACCATAAGGTTTCTATGACGGAAAGAAGTGAATTTTAGAACGAAAATTGTAACATAAAATTCAGATTTTCAAAAGATACGACAGGAAATGTCAAGAAAATTCTATTTCCTACATCGGGAACGGTAATCACTTGGAACCTTAAGAATAAATTTAAAATTTCATGTTCAATGTCTCGTGAAATCGTTTCAAAAGTTTGTTTCTCGCCAAACAACCCACGTGAGAAAAGTCAAGGAAACATCCTCGTAGTTTTCCTTACTCCTTTACTTTCCGCAAGAGGGAATATAAGTGATATTTCCCCACAATATCACTCCAACAAAGGCTCTTTCTTCTCTTCAACTGCGCAAGAAGGATAGTAAAAACACATAAGTTGTGGGTCCTTCTTAAACTCTATAACAACTTTCATAAACAACTTCTCACGCAGTCTGGCTCAGCATTCTTGCTTTTTTGTCGAAGAGAACATGGCGGGAAAAAATGTCAATGCAAACACTGCCTTTCTCATTAAATCGTCCCTAACGCTATATTAAGATGCCAATGTTAGTATCTTAGCATCGTAGCATTCTAAAAACTTAATATCTTAACTCGAGCAATCGTCACGCTGAAGATGTATGACTTGAAGGAAAAAAACTTATGACCAACTGGAAATTGCGCGACGTAGATGGACTGAATGCACATTACAATATAAACATCTCAAGGTCACACTCGGTTCCTCGAATTCGGTGGTTATATAAAACAGAGACTATTACTGCAATCGTATGTTAGTAGAATGTTATCAATAAACGACGATATTCAACCAATTAATTAAAAAAATTATTTGAAAATAGCAAAGTAAAAACACTGATAACTTTTTGTACGATGCATTTGACGGTGAGGTTGAAAAACATGAAATCGAGTAGAAAAGATAAACAAAAAAGGCAGCTCGAAAAGGGTACTGATTTTTTTTACTTTCTCCATATCATCTGCACCTTCTAAAATTTAGATAGTAATTTTAGCTGTATTAAGGTCCGTTATCTCCCAAATATCTAAAACTTCTCCATTTAGACAAAAAAATTTCCCGTAAAATCCTACGAGAATTTAAAATGAAACTGAAAGTATGACCAATTTTTCGTAAAAGAGAAGATAATTCGAAATATGACTGAAGAAAAGTGACAGCTTTGTTATTTTATTTCCCCTCACGGGAGAGATATTTTAATTTTACGAGCTGTAATAACATAGAGTGAAAGCATTCCATGCTTTGCACTTCTGTAATTGTCAGTCTGTTACAGTAATACCCACCCTTTTTTTATTCGATTCCCCTAACAACAGAAATCAACTAGAAAAGTTAAGGTTTGCGAGAAGACTGCCCCTGAGACGTCACCTTTAATCTTACCAAAACCAAATGTTCCAGCAACAAACATTTATGCAATCGGATTGTGAAGGAATACGCTTTCTTGTTCCAAGGAATATTGAAGTATTTTAATCCATTTATACAAATACAATAAACTATCTATGTATTATTGCCAAATATCAGTATTACGAATACTTTCAATATCGATTAGTATCTAAACGAGATTCCAAATAAGAATATTGTACAGCATTATATCAAAATCGGGAAATGGCTTTCCAAGAATGTATACTGCTCAAGAACAACAAACTTGTTTAACACTCTAATAAATACTCCAAAAGAGACTGTATTTATTTCTCTTTCATGTATAAACACTTAAAGATATTTTTAAAAAATATGTATTGCCATAATTTACTTTTAGAACGTATTTTCAATGAATATATTACTCATTCATATCATTGTAAAGTATGATATATTTCTCTGTTATATTCAAAATAATGCAAGAGTTGTTTAAAAAAAACAGAATAGGAAGAAAAAAGATCTTAAAGTGTTAATACAATTAGAAGAATCGATACATGCAGGTAATCCAGTTTCTTCGCTATTATTACTGAACTCAAAACTAACTTTACGTACTAATGGGTTTTGCTTAAGTTTTATTACCGATCATATCGATTGATCGTCGTTATCGAATAATGGCATGCAGCAGCAAAAATACTGAAGGAAACCAAAAATGGTGTTCTAAAAAAGAACACGCACGCTGCTCAAGAATAACAAATGAAGTACTATATTGCAAATTGCAAATATTGTTAAAAATTGAATGTTTTACCACAACTGTCTTCACAAATACTGCAATAACAGCATAGTATACTGCAATAACGTCAAAGTATACTGCAATAACATACTATAGTGTATACGGATACACAGTTCAACTGTTCTTTATGTAGCAAGAATGTATCATGTCAAAAAATTCTGTTCCACAACCCAACAGGTGAATAGCAAATATTTAATGGCGAACGAGTTCTTCTTTGAATAATTGCCGTGAACGTGAACTGTGTCGAAAGCTGAACGCACTGATTATGAGAATGTAGTTGGTAAGCGCAATATGAAAATAAGCGGAATATTACAACAAAATATTTGCATTTTTCTTTAAAAATTTAACCTACTTTCATTGTTTTTGAATTTTTTCCCGAGTTGCTGGGTATCTAAATTAACAACTGACACCTCTCACATGGTCGGAAGCCGTGTAGTTTTCTTCCAATTGCTGTGCGTATTGGAAATTATCAATATCGACACTACTGAGTGGAAATTAAAGTATCGATGCGTAAGTAAAACGCAAGTCCCCAAGCTGTTGGTCGTCTCGTGGCGCAAAGATCAAGAGCCAGAGCGGAGCAGGGCGGTCGCGGGGCGAAAGGTCCGGGTTAATTAGCGGTAATGAAGGCGGGTGGGAGGGCGCGAGTGATTTGGAGAGAGGCGATAAGGCGCCCCGGGGCTCTCGCGTGCGGCGCCCCCGCCCCCGCCCCCGCCACGCCCTCGCCATCGCTCCCTGCGGCGCCGGCGACCACGCCGATGGCACCGCGCGCACGCACCCTGCGCCTGGAACATCCGAGCGCAAGCGCTGCGAAGCCGCCGTGACATAGGGAGCTGGCGATAGTTCAAATAGAGTCATCGCGAAATCCTTGCCATTTGAATTTTATTACGTTTCTTTCGCATTTCCATTAGTAATACACGGTATTCCGCGATTCATTATTTCGATAGAACCTCGTAATTTGAAGATCGATTACTTCAGTAGAACCTCGTAATTTGAACTAATTGGGGGGTGTGGTCTGTTCGGATTCGGAAATGTTCGCATTACCCGAAAAAATGTACTGTACATGTACAAATACATCCATAGGATTAACAGACAATGAAACGTAGCGTGCGATGTGACAAAATGGCAACGTAGCGTAGCGATCGCATCTTCACATACCATCATCAAGCAGATTCAGTCCCTTACGGCAAAAGAAGATAGCCAATTTTGCAAGTTCCTCTGAGTGAAAATTACTGCTACATAAAAGTGTGCTATTCACCGTAGTTACCAGTGCAACAAACGTTTCATGTCGAAAACGGAATACGAATTAGACATTTTAATATGATCTAACATTAATTCGCTGTAATCGAATAGCGTTCGTGTAATCCTATAGCTTCCTATAGAATTCGTGTAATCCTATAGCTTTTCCATTCCTCTCTTCCTTACCCTTATCCGTCCGTGCCCCAGACACCGCCAGGTTATTCATCCACCCGTATTTGCATTCCCCTGAATAATCGTCTTCCCCATCGCCCCGACGTAGCTATCTTCAGCTGCCGGGCCCACTGTGTTTGAGGGTGTCCTTATGATTGAGGAAGACCACAGGAACAACATCCAAACGCGCACCTGTAAGCCCTAGCAAGCACCCAACGAAGGACGAGGCTCCCATTCCACTTCCTTTTCCGCACTACGCCTCTGTAGAATTTCATTCTTTCCCACACAGGAGCCACGTAACCCCACTAGAGTGACGAGGTTACTCGTGTCATTAGTTAAAGCTGCGAACTTCAAGTAAGCACTCTTGGGCAGTTTAGTTGACACAATTAGTCGTTTTCTATTTTTCGTCTATTTTTACTTCCATAAATTACTACATTCCCTCGGTACCGCAATTACCAAATTTCATCTACACGTGAAAGCTCTCAGCAGAATCGGAATAGAAAATGCAATAGTGATTATTAATGAAATCTCCTTGCCAAGGTGAGTGTTTCTTAGCGTTCCATACTGCTACACCAGCTCGCTAGCTGTTACAGCTATTGTTCTTTCTTTCTAGAACCATCTGAAGCATCATATCAAAAGCAAAGACCTGTTTTTTGTCATTTTCGTATATTTTATCATGCTTTTAATGTAATGAATAAAGTGTTTAATATAATTACCCTAACAATTTACAAAATTAACCGGGCTTTACCAATTCTTATGAGAATACACAACTCTCTGGACTTGATAATTGAGTGTTTTAATGAACATTTAATTGTAGGAATCCCTTTATGAAATGAAGGGTCAAATTAACTAAATTCAGGGCTGATTAAAAAGTTACACATTGTGTCACTAATAATAGTAAATTATTTACTTTAAAATTCTATATTAACGTATTACAAAGAAATCAAGTTGATCAGTATTTTGTCATACTTCAATTTTCCTTTCACTGCGTCCCAGACACAAAAATGTTCCCAACTATCTTTTTCTTTAATTTTCTTCCGGAAATCTTATCAATCCCTCCACCTTCGTAGGGAAGCGATTCGAAGTGCGGGATTTAGTGGTTGCGGCAGCTGTGCCTGCGGCGCAACCGCCATCGACCTCCGCCCCCACCCCCTCCAGCGCTGTCGGCCACGCCGTGGCGTTTGCTCGAATTAATTCCGCGCGAGGTTCCCGCGCTGCGCGAAGCGGCGCACAGTGGGTGAAATGCGCTCGAAAGCGCAGGGAGATAAAACAAAATCTACCGTACAGGGGAAAAGTGTAATGGTTTTATTAAGTTCTTTGAGCAAAATTGATGTTTTACACCATTTTTGATCACACATTTTATATGTGAAAAATTATGCTAGTCTGTACATTTGGAACTTTTACTTTAAGAAGTGTGCATTTAAAGAGAGGGATTTACATTTTACGTTTAAATATTGCTGCAATCACTTGCGACTGTGAAAATTACAGTATTTTAAGAACTGTTTCAAATGTCAGAAAACCCACTTTCACTCAATTGCAGTTAAATAAATCATGCGATAATTCAACTAAGTCTCTAACATTGTAAATGTTAAGAATTTTAAATTGGAGATAAATAACTTATGGATACATAATTTCCGATCTTCACGCTGATATACGAAAATGTTATGCACACAAGTAACGTAATAAATAAAAAAGAATATAATTATACAATTAATAGTTTTTATTAATTATAAATTTCTGGCTCCTCGTCATTCCGAACGAAATTGATTACGATAACGGTAATTAAATATTGGATGGCGCCGCCAGTAATTTGCATTTTTTAATCGACATTTAAATGCAGGATCCGGGAGAACATCCCGTATTTCAATAGGCACTTACAAAGATACCCAAACAATTCTTATACTTATAAACAACAAGCCATTTTACATTACTTGGTTTTAAAAAATATGTGCGGTAAATGACGTCTCCATTGACCTGGTCCTGTACGTGACACCTCATCACACATTGACGCCTCATTCACGAACGTGGTCCATTGCCCCCTTCACTCATCACACATTCACGAAGCCGGAGGGACGGGAGGTCTTTTAGCCGATCCCAGTATCAGTGTTTCGCATCCGCGTTAGCACGCATTATTTTAACACTAGTACGAGTCAAGCCCAGAGCGCGCATTTCAGCCCGTTGTAATCCCACTGCGGCGCGGCTCTGTGCCGGCTGGGCGTGGCGCCCGGCGCGCGTTGCATGTTCAGCCGCCCACCAGGCAGAACGCGTTCGCCGTCTAATGAGACTTCTTGCGAGCGATTCCAGAATTATTGCATATCGCTGCGTGTCAAATGCACGCGCCTCTGAGAATAACTTTAGAGTGTACGGCACCTCGCGACAAGGCACAGCTCCAAAAGTGGAGGCGGACAAATAATCACGGCGCCGATATACTTCGCGGAAATAAAACTGAGTACAGATAGAAAAAAATCCTTAGAAAAGCCAAGACCTTAAAACTAGATGGAGAGAAAAATTATTAAATTATACGCAAAAGAATACTTGTAATGAACCTGTGTTATTGTGTTACATACATATTTTTAACAGAATTTGAAAAACTACACAGCTAGAGGTATTTCATTCGAATCGTTTTATTTTCATTGTTGTCTAGGTTAGAGAAAACTGCCCTGCTGTTTATTCGTATACCAGAACAGCATTGTTAGGCAAAGCGTCACACATCCAAATTTATTGCTTTCTTCTTTATCGCTTTTCACGTCGTTCTTGCTTATCTTTCTTCTCGTCAATATCCAGGGGGACTCGAAGACGAAAAATTATAATATAAAATACATTGTTTTGTTAAGTAGAAAATTTAATACATTTCACTTTTCAACAGGTGGGGTTTAGATAAATTCGGGCGATTCATTTTCAGGTCAATGGGGAATGCCAGATCTAACAACGTGAGAGTCTAATCTGTTTCTCAAAATTACATTCTGGCCTTAAGAAAATTATTCGAAATGACCAAAATGAAAGGTTCGGTTTTAGGAGACGCGATGTCCGCAGTGCCACAGCCCGTCCGCTTGTAGGGAATAATCGGCATGAAGGTGCAGCGAATGGTGGGATAAAAGGCCCCGGAGAGGGCAGAACACAATTAAAACCCGCCGCAAACCAGTCGAGTCCAGCGAAACTACATCTGCCCACCTCGATCCACTTCACTCCAGTTGTGCCCCTAACGAGTTCAGATTCATCCTCCACAAGTTCCACGAGGAAGCCTGAGGTTTGAACCGCGGTTCCGGAGGTGGAAAGCGAAGTGTACCTCTATTCACATACCTCCAGTCATCAGTTCACTTCGCTAAAAATTAAAGTCGCAGCTGGAACAAGTGTTTACATCCTATTTTTAGAAAGCTACTCCTATTATATTTAATTAGGCCGATAAGTTTAGACTGTAAAATAAAATACTAATACTTTCAGCTTGATATTTTCTTTTACATAATTATTTCTGTAATGTTAGAAAGTATGCTTATCTACATAAAAATTTCTGAACGAATTTGGCGTACATAAAATGTTTAATTTCTTCGGCTGTTTTAAATATTATTTGCTTGTTATTGACATAATTTAGTATTTTTATTTGCTTGTTATTGACATAAGAAACTCGAGAATTGTTCCCTTTCTTTGAAAGAGTATTCATGCAAGCATTGTTTACCGATGTAAAAAAATTAATTTAAAACAGTCTCTCCCCCCCCCCTCTCTCTCTCCCTCTCTTCACTCTTTCTCAATGCACTTTCTCCTTTTTGCACTTTGAAATTAATGAAATGGAAAGCAGTTCGCCCATTGAGAAAAAAAAAAATTATTGCTATTATTTTTTATTACTATTAAAATATTTTTTATTTCAGTATTATTTTCATATATTATGAGTATTATCATTGTTGCAAAAAGAGTGGAATAGAAACTAGCAGAACAATAATGTGTCGATCGCGATCCTCTGCCCCTAGGTTTTCGAGGACTGCGCGCCAAATATTCCCGGCGGGTTGCGAGCGTTAATTGGGAATGCGGTTCGCATTCCGGGGGCGCCTGGCGGTATTGGCGTAGCTCCGCTCCAAAGAGCCTCCGCGCTCGTTGGGGGCAGGCGCCCCGGGCGGGAGGCGCCCGTCTCCCAAACGCTGAATGACTCCCCACGCGCGAGAAATGCGCATCTGTGCTCTTGTACAAGGCTTCCCGCGAGGTTCACTTCTTAGGCAATACGCTCACGCGTACTTTTTTCGAAGTGCGGAAAATCAGATTTTAAGAAAAGATTCTGAACAATTTATAGTTTACTACCAAATTATGGATTTAGGAATTTGCGACTCTGGCACATTCGTAAATGTGGTGTTTTATATCCGCAACTTTATTGAGACGTCCGTGACCAAGTTGTCACAACTGAGTAATCTTTCATAAGCAATTCTGAAACAACGAATGGTGTTGATACATAAGCATGCTGATAGTGACAAATCGGACTGATAACGGAGTACTAACACTCATTATAATTTTGAGCTCAATGTTAGTAATTTTCGTGTATCATGATTTTTTTCTCTCTATTTCTCGCTCACGTTGATAAGGTTCCAAAGGTTAATAACTTGTCCGCACTCAAGGTCACACGGGACAGGAAATATCCCGAGTGGAACCGACGACGTCCGCCTTAACGACCGGAAACGGAAGAGTGTTCAACCACCAATGGAGCCGAGTTTTTCTCCGAAATACGTACTCTTCATCGAGTTTAAGTTAAAAATACTGTTTTTCAAAAGTTAACCATGAACAAAGCCCGTCCATTGTTACAGACGTACGTGTAATATACGTTACAATTGCACGACAAAACGTTCATTAATTTCCTTCTTCATTCGCGGGTATTTTCAACTAGACATACGTATGGGCGTCACTATAATTGATAACGATATCTATGTTTATTTAAATAAGTATTTTTGAATGTCTTTTTCCTGTCACTGTAATGTAAGTAGACTTCTTGTTTGAGCTACCTGAGCTACCTCTAGCTATTACTTACTCTCATATTCTTGTAATCACTCATTCATTAAAGCTTGCGATACCGTCTCAGTACTGCAACTGCCTCCATCAAACGTTTCTTCGATATTCTTAAAAAAGAGACGTGGCTCAAATACACTTTCCATATATTCAGCATGTTTCCAAGTCAAAATAACATGATACTCCCATCTCCGATTATAGTGAACCTTTGGGGACTAACTAATTAGGTTAGTGGTTTTAGCACTGTATCCTATAATACGAAAATGTACTAGTCTCTCCACGATGAATGAGCTGTTATTACAGAGGTTCAATAAAATATCCAAAAAAAAATTAAAATGAATTAAATTATTAGTGAATTAAAATGTTCAATACATTCATTTTGCTTTAAAATAATTTTTATAACCAGTCTTTCATTAACTCATTTTATAGCCGATCCGGTGGCCGAGATCGCTAAGGCAGGAGTGCCAGAGCATTCTCGGAGCGAGGGATCGCGGGCTCGAATCCCGCCTCAGGAATGATTGTATTGCGTTCGTCCTTTCACCCCCTATCATATCATCATCATCATATCGTGTCATCCTCACAGTTACCATACCGTTACGAGCAATGGTGGTCGCTAATGACCTAGATGTTGATGCAACCTTAAATTAAAAAAATATATATATATAGAACTTCCCCGGAGTCAGTGTTTTCTAGACGTTTTATTCTTGTATCCACACAAAATATTTTACTATAGTCTTGGAACTCTTGAAAGACTGTTACACATTGGAAAACTTTCATTATTTTATTCTTTGTCATCACATACGTTTTATTCTGTTCCAGAAGTCCCTGTCGCATTAACGATGTCCCAGTCAGATGTGATTTCATTAGTTTCCATCTCGCAGACTACAACGTTGAAGTCTTCACCCTCGACAGAACTGTCAGAGATGAGCTGAAACAATGTCGTCAGTAGCAGGTTCTATCAGACATCTTCATTCAGCATAAACGCAATGATATGACTCACGATAGTGTTTTTTGTTTTGTTTTTTTCCTTCAGGAAATTTGTATTTGGTGTCTTCACTACAGCCGAGAGTTCACTATAAGCGAATCATCTCATGTTTACCTGTAATGTGTCGATCGGGTCTAGTGACTAAACTTTTCTGCAAGCGAAAGTTCTCGCTTTCCTTGCTCACACTAACCAGAGTCGACTTTATCTTAAAATCTACATAGTATAACCCCAAATTAATCAGCGTAGAGCAGCGTTTTCCTTCTTCAAAGCGCGTGCACTTGGCGCGTTGTGTGTGCATAGCGAACAGCGTCACCTTGACAGATACCGCCGCCCACTCGCGTGCCCAGCACACGCGAGCGCAGCCATGCTGCACCGCGCGCCCTTTCGCGGGAGCGGCCCCCGCGGGACCTCCGCCCGGCAGGGGCACGGCTCGGCACGGCTCGGCAGGGCTCGGCAACCCTCGACACGCCTCAGCATGGCTACGCCAGGGGCGTATTCTTCACTCTGATACGAGTACATCTAAATAAATATTCAAAGAAGAGCTATGATATAAACTTAATATTACAACTCCAAATATGATTCTAACACGTCTGACAACAAACAATTTATATTTAGTTTTTGAAACTATTAACTGCAGGGGCTCTTTACATACTTCTCACCCTATCGCTTGTACTTCTGTTGATAAAAACTTATATCTTTCTACAATTCTTGACAATTATGGGGTAAAGTCTGCATTAGTGCGCGAGGTAAGCTATTCCATGTTTCGATAGTCCTATTCACGAATGTGTATTTTCCATGAAATAATAAATGAGATGTCAAGAAGGAAACACACACGCGAGCTGCAACTTTCCTTTTTCCTAACGTCCCACCGCTTTTTGTCCCTGTGTCATCAGACAAACTAAGTCTGAGTAAATAAATCATTCCGTTGATAGTTCTGGCGCAGTGACATGATACAGAGGAAGCATAGTTTATAGTTTGAAGAAGACTATCGCGATTCACTAGTCACACTTCCGAATTCCACAATAGAACTAAATGGGAATCGCTCCATGAAACGAGAGGAGGGAGTAGAGTGATGTACCCAACATGCTACCTTGCTGCCCGTCCAAGACACGAGATACTGAATAAAAAAACCATAAACAATATCACCATTTAATTAGGAAACTGAGCCCTCCACTATTCTGGAAATAATGAGGAACCTGTTGGGCTTCCCTTATTTCTATTTATATAAAGAATGACTGTATTTTTTGTGAATGTTATCCTTGTTTAAATGTCGATTGAAAGGTATTTCTGCTGTCTTATTTATTTTTATACTTGTATTTTAAGTTGTTATTATATGTAAACAATCCCTGTAAAGCAGTTATGCTGGTCTGTGGAAATAAATAAATTAACACTAAAATAAACACTATTCTGGAAGACGTTTATCTACAAGGGTACACGAGTAGATATTTACGATAAAAATGTCGTAAAGAATCTTATCACAAAACGAAATTGGAAAGTAGTCAAATGCGGCCATTAAACTGAATACCACCGATTAAGAACTATTCTAATATGTTACAGGCGTATGTGGCTCAGGGCATCAACTAATGTCATTGCAGTGACTCTGACCGGGAGGTCCTAGGGTTCGAGACCCGACCGTAGCAAGATTTTCGACTAGCTACATAGTAAGGCGGAATTCAACCGCACCGTCTGGAGGAGAGTTCTAGTGGTCGGCGGTCCTGATAGGTAGTTTCCCCATTCAGTAACAAGCGAATGCTGGAGCAGTACCCTAACAAAGGAGCCACGGACCGCGCGTGGTCTTTCCTACCTCTTCCTAGTACCATTCCCACCCCTTACACACACATGCACTACACTACCACACATGTCGGGAGACCCCGGCTGGCGCGCCCCCGCTGGTGGGCAATACGTGATTGGGTAAAATCAAGCAAGTCGATGTGCAAGTTAGTAGGGAAAAAACACCGCCTTCTTCCATGATAAAAAAAAACATGCTCTACACTCCCAGAACTAATGACCGCAGCAGGTGATGCGCCCGAAAACACGAAATAATCAATCAAATTAATTAGTTTAAGAGTCCACCGCATTGAATTTTAAGTACCGTTTGATACTCTCAAAGAACGAGAGCTCCGGAGTAAACTCACAACATCCATGGTGGATCGTTCCTTCGCGCAACCGCGTTAAAGAGAACGAAATCTGCCAAACGAGCGCCGGTGCCAGGGCGAGCGGAGTTTGCGGTCAGCGCGACGACCTCAGCGAGCGCGACCTCGCACAGGGGGGGGGGCGGCAGGTGAGAGAGGGAGGGAGAGGGCGTTGCAGCAACGCTTGGAAAGTGCGGGCCCGCGCTCCTCCCTCCGCGAAAATTACGCAGGGGATTCTAGTTAGGAGGAGTGCCCGCCAAATGAGCGTAGAAAGCGCTTTTTAGAAGCCGCGAGCCGCCGCCGCCGAGGCCCCGACCCCGACCACGCGCCCGCATGCAAATCACCGCCCAACGCGCACACGTACGCCGCACTGCAGGTGCTCCACTAACCGCGCACACGCAAAAACACTCTCCGATTCGCAACGCAATGGGCAGTGCGTTGCTGGTACTGCGGACAGCTGTACTTGACAATGCGTGCAACATCTCTCGGCCTCTCCGCTCGTGCTACAGACCTGGTGAAGCTCTGGGCTGGTATTCGGGTTCTCGGGACACAGCCGGAGTAATTCAAGACTGTCGGATCATGAGAGATTGAGGGATCCTCCAGCGCCGTAAGTATAGAAGAGGGCACGGGATGGGGAAGGAAGGATCCAGAGGTGGTACTGCTCCGACATCAGGCGAAAATTTATGAAGGAAACCGAGGAAATGATCAATCAGAACAGCGTGTCTCTCGAATTGTCTCCCAGACAGTGACATTATGCAAATGCTCGTAGCAAGATTTAATGAGCCTTATGTTAACGTGTTTATGAGCCCACTACTTTCGTACTGAGAGGTAAACATGTAGTACAAATATTAATTTTGTTCCACGCGTAAATTGTGCATATCTTGTCCAGTTTCCCTTGATCCATTTACCAATTGCTGGGATACTTCCTTGCTCTACTTAATAACACATTCAATTTTCACTGTTTGGTCGTTAAACTGTGAAAGCAATTTACGCAGTAATTCCGTAAGTAATAATAACACTACTCGAAATTATTCAAAAACATTCGGATTCAGCTTCAAATTTCCTACTGTCATCACTTCGTGAAGTACGTACTAGTCGGCCAGAATCGGTAAACAACTGTTACGGTAAAATCGATATTGATGTAATAAAAATGACATACGGGAACGATTCTTTCAATTACTCATCCTGATACTGCTCTATTTTCCAATCGCTAAAATTCATTTTATATAATAAATTGAGTTAAGTATTATTTTAAAAACTTTAGACTGAAAGGTTTTCCTTTTAAAATTCAACATAATTTGTCCCTTCTTTCCTTTAGCGACATCGTCCAATTCTGTAGCAGATTTTAAAGAAAAGCAGGAATAGCCGAGCAAAGTCACTAACGTGATGTCAATAAAACACACATGAACACCCGGAAAAATATTTTAGGATGTCAGAATCGTAAACAGTAACCAAGATCTTAGCTGCAAAAGATATTTGTTCTCTAACGTAAGATTGCGGTAAATCACAACGCCCTTGCCGACGCCATAAAGGAACCTCAAAGATCTACGGAGCATCTAAGGACAAAGGAAACATTTTGGTATATTATAAAAGTGTTTTGCACCTTCACTGTCGCCACCTCTGACACGTGTGTTGAGCACACAGTATACAAATTTGCAATGAACTCTCAAAAACATGCAATACTTATAGAAAACAAATATCATTTTGGATTTCAAGGAGAAAGAAACGTCTGTCACAGAATGATAAATCTTGTCCAAATTAAATTAATCTGGAGGAGAAGGGAACATACTCTAAGCTAATTCCGAATAAAATAGTGGATCAATCGAACATGAATAAAGGAAGTTCTGTTTGACAAGGCACAATTTCCTTTACGAACATTCGTAAAAAAAAGGTATTTGAAAACAATTTTAAAATTTTGTATGAAAATGTAATTGAAAACACCATTCTGAAAAGAAATGAAACAAAAACATTGGGGGGAATCCGCTAATTGTTCAACCTGCGACCCCTAACAAACCGGATCTAATCAGGCAACCCTTAATCAGCGAACAGGCCACCCACGGCGAAGCGCCACCACGCAGCGTAGACGCTCGCGCGCAATCGCTCTGGGAGCGCGTGAACGCAGTCATTTGTCTTCGCCCATAGCCGGCTATCGATATCTCTGGGAGGCGCCGCTTCGCGCGACATGTGGGCGCCCGTCGTCGCTGACCAATCATCAGGGAAAGAGTGAGGATTGTTGCTTTGATTCGAGTACTTTTTATCAACAACAACGAGAGAAACAACATCTCAATAACATCGATCCTTAAGAATCGACACTTACAAAATCGATTGCTATGGACACATAATTTCAAAGCAGGAAATAGCCTCCATTCGAACATTTTTGATAAACAACATAATTATAAACCACGTTTAACCTTTGTTATATTCAATTAAATAAAAGACAAATATTTATTTCTTTTCTCTGAGACAGTAAAACGGGTACAACATAAGAACAAAAAGGTTGCAAAGGATAAGAGTTAGGATACACGCATTTAACGTCTTTCGTTCAAGTTGCCGCAAGTGACTAACGTATACATTCGTCCGGCCTGCGTTTCGGGCATGCTCTTTTCTCGGAAAGGAAGAACGACTTCCAACGGGACGTGAATCTTTTGAGTCTGTGCCTCCTGATCGTGTGTATTTTCAAAAGACCATTAAATGCGCACCCTTGAAAGAAAAGAGCGTGTATTTCTAGCGTTATTTAAGTCGTAATTAAGATTTTTTTCGTCCGATTGAGTTAGGGAAGAGCCTTCGACCTAGCTAGATAACTATAGCGAATTCAGCTGTCTGGATGAAAATTCTAGCGGCCGAATGTTGTCGATAGTATTCCGAGCAGTAGTACCATAATAAACTGACCACGGGCCGTGCGCGATCTCTTGTCTCTCACTCCTCTTCTTTGTCCAATTCTCTGCATTTTCTCACACACATTTTCACTTACAGGCACAGCATCACAACACATACCGAGAGACAAGGCCTGCGCCTAGAGCTTGTCCTGTCGGAGCGGTGGCCTGCTGGTGAGAAATACCTGGGTGGGGTAAACCCCCGCAAGCCGACGATTAGGTCGGCGCCGGATCCCGCCACCTCCCGCGATAAAATCATGCACAACACTTACGGGACTAATGACCAAACTGTTAACGCGTTCGTAAACCTAAAAATAAACAATCTGCGAAATGAGTGCGGGTCCGCCCGTAAAACTTTAATCCGGGCCCTCTTTATAAAAGTGTAAAGCAAACACAAGTAGTGTTAGTACCTTCAATAATAAAAACATCCCCTGAAAGTAAACCCTCTTTACCTGGGCCCGCCCGCATAGCGTGACTTGCGGGCCCGAACGTTACGCCACGCCCTTCGCCACACTAATCCTAATTAGAGATTAATAAAAGAAAGAAAATTCTGTTTTAGCCGGTCCGGACGGCCTAGATCGTTCGAGCAGTAGTGCCGTACCGATCTCGGACCGGAGGATCGCGAGTTCGAGTCCCGCCTCATTAGGTGGCATGGTTGTACTTCCTTTCACCCCCTATCATCACAATGTCATGTCATCTTCAGTTACTATACCGTTAAATGCAATAGTGGTCGCTAACGACTTATATGTTGTTGCGACTTCTAATAACAACAACGAAAATTCAGTTTTCCTGCATCGCCACGCTTCGCGCATAGCTGCGGAGGGCCCGGTCGGGCGGGTGGGGCGGCGCGGCGCCGCAAAGCAACGCCCTCCGCACGCGCCCTTTCTTCTGCTGCTCGCGCAGGCGCTCGGCTCGGTGGAAGAATAATGAACCGGGGAAACGCAGTAAAAACCCCGCTGTTCTCCATGGGGCAGCTGTTAACGACCTCCGCCTCATTAGGTGGTCGACGCCAACCCTATTGCACAGCCGGGGCGATGGCTATCGAAGCGTTCGGTTGACACCACAGCGGAATTGCGGGGAACAAATGACGTTCAACGGCCGCGAAGAAGAATCGTGCGATTTGAATTAGCAGTTGTTGGTTTTTATAATTCAGCTCTGTTAAAAGGGTTAGAATTGTGTTGATTGTGGGGACATCACAGAACTTCAAAATAAGTGACGCTAACATTACCAATATTTTTATTAATTACATGAGCAGTTTTCGATGGCTTACATCAGTTTTGCTGCCTGAAAGCATAAATTCAACTAAATTCAACGAAGTGGAATTGTTGGCTTTCAGACAGAGGATCTGTTGACGACGACGGTCGTGCCATCGAAATTTGGTCGTGTAATAAATACAAATTTTGGTTATGACAACGCCTTTTATATTCAGGTATTTATGTACAGTGCCAACAATACATCACCACTAAACTAATATTAAAATAAGAAGTCGAGATTCTTGTCCACGGAAATAAAGATAATTTCGGATATGGAAGTTGCTTAATAAACCTTTTAATTCACAATACCGAAATACCACTGCATCCGAACCTCTCACATTCTTCCTGTTTCGAAACCCTCTCTCAATAAAAAACACGAGTGGAGAAAGTATGTTAATTGAAACCCAATGTAACGGAAGGCAATTTTCGCAGTTCCCTTTTCTAGAGACAGGGAAGTGAATATCGAAACAGAGAAGAAGGGCGCTGTGACCTCTGTTCAGACGTGTTCGTCTTTACAAAATTCATATTAGTTAAAGCAGAAAAAAAAAAAAAATTAATCAAAGCAATGGAAAAAAAAAATATTTTTTAAATTTATTCAAAGTCGAAAAAATGTTTAAAAAATTGTATATTAGAGCAACATGTGCACGTTTTATTGCGTTTACAGGCCACTCTTCTAAATTAATCCCAAGCCTAATCAATAAATTTAATTTGAACATTGAGCCTTACAAATATCTAAAAACGTCTGGGAAACCCCTTTAGTTTCTCTCTTTAAAACTCCACCGTGAAAAAAGAAAGAAAGGGGGGAAGGAGAGGGAACGCAACACACATAAACAGCCCGCACTATCCCACTGACCAGCGAACACGTGTATCAGTCCATCTACTTTGACCCCCCCCCCCCTCCCCTTCCGACTGACCGCGCGAGCTGCGTATGATGCGGAGCGGCGTCTTTGAGTAGCAGGTAGCCCGAGTGGCTCTGATAGCGAGGGCGGCGCTCTCTGCACCCGCCCGCCCGTTTGGCAACTCAGCGGTTGGGGCGGGTCTGCGGGGGCGGCGAGGGTGGCAGAGGCTGCCAGGCGTTGCCACATAACGGCGCTACGCGGACGAGCAAGGACACCGGGGGTCGGCCCTCGCTGGGGGCTTAGCGGCGGAGGGAAGCGAGCCATGGAGCAGATGCCGCTTGGCGCTCCGCTGCGACGCCTTTAGAAAGGAAAATGGAATGAAAAAGGATTTGAGGAGAAAGTTAAAAGATGGACGAAAGGGAATGGAAAGGGGAAGAACTGACCAACAAGCACCGATGGCAATGGCACGTACAGTACGCTGCAGTATAGCCTGTACAGTGCAGCGAATGTAGCAGTACTTCTCTCGCTCGTAAGTATCCTCTTTTCGTTCGGGTTATTAAGATATTACAGACTTTCCTCCATGCTCTTTTCTACGACGAAAGTGTACGCGGGTCCCTTCACGGCGATAATATAATTGCAATTCAAACAGGTTAGGGAATCTGACAAATGGATAAACGTTGTGTTGTTGCCTTATTTTTTTGTAGCGATTTCCAATTATTTAATATATTTATACGTATATTTAAAATAAAAAAATGTATACAATTTTATAGCAAAAAAAACTTGATTTAGATCGATCAAAAGAAATAATAAAAACACACTCCTCTCTACACATTAACATCGAATTCAAGTATAAAGGACGCAAATGCTAAACAATTAGAAGTGTAATATTTGTTAAAAACATTGTTGTACGTAAGAGAACATTATCAGACTCCGAAAAAAGAACCGCGGTGACTCCACCTTGAAAGCGAAGAACCACAAAATTGATTCGTTGATTTGCTAATACCATTCAACTGTTTAAGGGGACTCTTCTCTCAGTGTCACTTCGGAGTAGGGGCCCGGACTGTCTCAAGATATATAGCTCACAGCGATCCTTCAAGGTCCCTCCCGCCTCTCTCCATCTTCATCACTGACACAGGACGAGGAAATGGAATCGAATCGGCAAAAAAGGCAAACATCTGCGTGCAGCCTTCCCTTTGAGCGACGCGACGGGGCGAACTTCTGGCGGGCAAGCGACACACGCGGGATGTGGGTGGAGGCGGCCTTATCGAAGGGAGAGAGACGAGAGAGCGGAAATGAGACGGGCGAAGACGCCCCCAGACACTATCTCCCGAACGAAAGGCAAGGGCCCGCCCGAACAACGGAATCCAGAGCACAAAACGAGCTGGAGATATGAACATACGACGCATTGCTAACGTAGATGATACAGGCTATACAAGAGCGAACAATCTCAGGAGGAACAAGAGACAAAGATAAGTCATGAAAAAGAAAGTGCGAGAACGATAGGGGGAATGAATGAATGAATGAATGAATGGATCAATCAATCAATCAATCAAAGAAAGAGTTATTAGAGAGAAAGGTTTTAGTTTACTGTGAGCTTAGGTATTTTAATTATTCTATTCGCACATCCATGTTATTCCTTTGATATTTCTTTCTAGGGCTCATTTCCGATCTCAATACTGGCATTTCTTCCTGATATCAGCCACTTCCATCACGTGGTCAGCGGTCTGGGCGTACGCAACTCTCATTCGCGGAATCCTTCCCAGGAAACAACTGCATGAACAACAAATTGTCGGAAATGATATTTTCTGTGGTGAGAACACACGTCATACTTTTCATTCCACCGACTAACTTAGAAGAAGACAATGCGGAGGCCTCCAAAAAGCATTTGCAAAGCACAAAGATTCACAGGAGATGCAACCACTCGTCCAAGTACAGAGTACTGCATTTTATGCACGACATGTTTAAGCAAACCATGTGCGATTTTGAAACACTACTTATCACTCACAGACTTGTGAGGTTGGTGTGATAAGGCAGCAATTTTATAATTCGATGCATAAAGGATCGCTAGCATGAAATATTACACACAGCCATTTTCCGCGATCTCCCACGTGAATGTTGAGCAAAACAAGGAAACTTAATTATGCACAACATTAAACGATTATTTAAATGAGAACCGACTCATTCGTAAATTTTCGCTTCAAAATATTTGAGAACCGTTCTTTACCTCGATTCTTGCCATCCACGCCTGGATTGGGGGCACTTTCAATCTTCTTTCAGCGTGTTCATGACAACTGAGATGAAATTTTATATGCAATTTCAATACTTCCAACTTCTGCCTTTGAGATAAGTGAAAAAGATTTTAGCAAGATAATTCGTACATGTTTATCATGTTTTAAACACATCTTTGAGCTCACCTCATATTTTTTTCTGAATTCCAACTGGGTACGATTCTTTATCAACGTACTATAGACCTACTTGAATTTCAGAATGCGATCAGTGCATATTCTATCATTTCATCGTGTCGTGTAGTATTTCCTCGAAGATAATTGTAACCAATGCATGCATGTATACTAATGTTATGTAGACTGATAAGACTAGTACAAGTAATAACAAGACACCTAACAACATATTTCATTTAATAATCAGGCGAAAACCGGCGCAACTAATTTCCCAATTGATTGTACTAATCAAATCACTCATAGAATTAAGTGGCTATTGTTTTATCGAATATCTGTTCCTTTCGTATTACATCCAACAATTCTTGAGCGATTTCTATTTCCAGAACAGAAGTGTTCCAGAAATGACCCTGGAATCATCAATCATGTTATTAATTATCAATCATGTTCATAGAATACGTAATTCACTTCTCCACACGCTCTAGTCTATTTGAGTTTTCCATTTAAAACATGTTTGAGCAAATCTGGAAACATAAATATTTGCGTGTTACTTGGCGCCAGTGGTTCCATGTTTTCTACGAAAAGAGAAGAGTTCCCACCTAAGACAACTCAAGACATTTCATAAAGTGTTTAAAAAATGAATATTTTGAAAACATATGAATTCGAGCACTTGAAAGAAACGACTCTTTGCAACATATGGTACAATTCAAGATGATACTAATGGCAAACAAATATTAACACGGAGGTAATAATATTGTGCGCCTATTTTTTAATCGCTATAATTTACGTCAGATACACTCGGATTTTTCTAGTAACAGATTCTGCGATCAAAAACCACTTCGTATTTTTTATGTTTAAGCTTCTGCGGACCGACCAAAGCAAGCACAACGGTTTTACTGTTATGTCAAAGGCATTGTTTAATTTTCTTTTAATCGATTACAATCAAACAGTTTTTCACACCAAAACTGGGTAGCCTCTGTCACATCACTGACGATATCCTAAGGAAACCTGAACCTCCTCCTTTATTGTCATTCAAAGCGTTAATAATATAAGTGCCCATTGTAGACGAAACGGTAAAACCTCTGAAAACACGAAAATCGAGAGTTGGCTGCTCGTCAGCTTTGACGTGTTTCAGCAAAACATTGCGGCTCAGACGCAACACCGTCGCTCCAACCACCGGAACGGGGTTCTTCCCCGCCGCCTTCCTCTGCCCCTCCCCTCCCCTCGCCCCGTGGGAGGCTGCTCGCTCCCGTGACCACGTCCAATTTAAGGTTATGTGAACCCCGGGAAAAGAGCTCGCACGGAGGCCATCAGAAAAAGTAATCTGGTCTAAATGGAATGTACATCCTGTCATACGTTCACGTACAGAGCAAAAATGTTATCATGTTCCGAACCGCTCGCTGACACGTGAGTTTCGAGAGAGAATCGTTAATTATTTGTGTCCTGCAGATTCCAAAAGCATACGTCTTAAGAACAAAAAATAAAAAAATAAAAAATAAAATACCGTAGACAAAGTATGTTTTGTTGAACAGCTTCACATTCTTAATATTGATGTATTTCAGAAGTGAGTAGGATGTTGTCACATATGTACTATATGTACGATTTTAGTATCTATAAAACTTATGCACCATTCCAAGCAAAATTTACAATATTTTATTTCACGATCTTACAGTCACTGTGTTTGAAACGTTGATTACGGTATTCAGAAAATAATCAATAAGTGAAATGTTAATAGTTCACTGACGTTTCCTAATGACTCTTAGCATATGATAGAGACAAGGAGATTTTAAAAATAAAGCACAAACGTTTCCTAAATTACACCTTTCATACGCATACGATTAATCTTGATCATTCGGCTTAGGCGCAAAACATGAACTGTCCATCAATTTTAGTAATATGTGTTGGGTAAAACCAAGACGTCTGGTTATTCTATTATAGTTGCCAAGGGAGGGCCAAATCCTCTGCCAAATTAAAATGTGAATCAGATATGCTCCTCATCTGATAGGAGCAATTGTTAAATATTTTTCCCATTTACAGACTGTGCATTATGTCAAAAAAATGATAGTACAGTCTTTCCCATCAATTTCAGATGACAATGTATCAGTACTTCGTAACCGGGTGCATCCGAATGGATAGAAAAAAAACGTCCGTATAGTTTTTCATGATTGTCCTCCTCAAATCCTCATTAATCGAATTCTCCGGGCAAACAAATTCTGAACGTCATTCACGAGGGTGAAACGGGAGGCGCAGAGACTCACCTATAGCCGTCTTGGTGCGCACGTTCCGCGAGTAGCCCATGGGGTGCAGGATGGCCCAGTAGCGGTCCACCGACACGGCCACCAGGCAGAAGATGGAGATGGTGCACAGCACGACGAGCAGCGACACGGTGAAGAGGCAGGCGTGCAGGTCGCGCGGCAGCCCCACGCTGGCCAGGATGGCGAACGGGATGCCCAGCAGCCCGACCAGGAAGTCGGCGGCCGCCAGCGACACGATGTAGTAGTTGGTGCGCCGCCGCAGCCGGCGCTCGCGGTGGAACACCAGCATCACCAGCGCGTTGCCCACCACCGCCGCCACCGCCACCAGCACCTCGAACACCGTGTACACCACGTTCAGCTGCATGGGCGGCGACGCGGCATCGGTGGCGTTGTCGGCGGCGGCGGCGGCGGCGAGGGCGGTGGCGTTGGGGCCGACCGCGTCCATTCCGACGCCGCTCCACGCGACGGACGTCGGGCGTCTAACCCACGCCCACGCACCACGGGATGCTGCGGAGACACGCGCTCTCCGCCCGCGCGCGCATTCCACCTCGTCGCGCCACGCCGGCGGGGCGGGGCGAGGAGATGGCTGTCTCTCCAACCCTCCCCGCGCGGACCGCAAACGGCGACAATCAACACTCGTTCACACGGAAATCGATGCGCGCCGGACGCACCCGCGTGGACACACGACAATCGCCCACGCGATTACGTCATGTATGTCTCGGGAAGGTAAATAGCTGCGGGGACAATCCCAAACGGCGATGCACCACACACTGTCATGCACGTTGCGTATGCGGACTTTCGCACGCGCGAAAACCAATCGTAACACTTCACAACCAACGGCTTTCTTCGGGTGATGACGTATTTAACCGTACGAGACACACAAAGACGCGGACGAGCCACGTGAAAACGGTCCGCCCTCTTACGCTTGGAGGGGGCTCAGGTGACTCCTTCGAAGCGAAACATGAGCTGTCACGTGCACTATCGCCGTCCGGACGCACACATCCATGAACACACACACGCACGCTCAGGTACGCTCGCCGTCGCGCCGCCGCTTCACGTGCAGCGGCGCGTCGCGGCGCCTCGCGTCGGCCTTCGGGGCTCCGGGACGGGCGGGGACGACTGGGAGGACTTTCTTCCGGCGCCGGGGGAGCATCTCGCGACCGCGGCGGGGGACAGGTCACTGCCAGTCGCGCGTGCCGCGTGGGGGCGCTCGGTGCAACGGAATCGCCACGAGGCGCAACGCGCCGCGCTGGAATGTAGAGGGGCCCGCTACGGCGGCGCTCACCCAGCGCATGTCAAGCCCCGACTCGCCCCGACCGACCGACTGCCTGCCTGCCTGGCTGCCGCTGGCGGCGCTGCGTGGCGCGGCGCGGCGCGGCGGAGGGGGAACCGTCGGTAGGGGAGGGGTGGGACGCGGACGGCTGACGGAGGCGCGTCGCGTGGACCAGAGGAACAAGTGGCGGCGGCGGTGGCGGAGAGGGCGGGAAACAAAGAGGACCCTGTGCCCACGCGGGAGCGGCGAGCCGCGGTGGCAGAGGCGGGAAACACCCAGGAATTCAAATGCTGAGTAGATCAGAGCCAGCAAATCACAATCTCTGCGGCAACTCTGATCGGAAGGTCCGGTTCGACACTCGACGGTGGCGGTTTTTCGAAACTATCTACGTAACTAGATCGCACTCAGCCGCTGTTTACAGCAGAATTCTAGCGTTCGGCTGCTTTGATCGGTAGCTTTCAGTGGTGTCTCGCGGTTTTTCGAAACTAGCTACGTAACTAGATCGCACTCAGCCGCTGTTTACAGCAGAATTCTAGCGTTCGGCTGCTTTGATCGGTAGCTTTCAGTGGTGTCTCGCGGTTTTTTGAAACTAGCTACGTAACTAGATCGCACTCAGCCGCTGTTTACAGCAGAATTCTAGCGTTCGGCTGCTCTGATCGGTAGCTTTCAGGGGTGTCTGAGATCAATACCAGCCAAAGACCGGGGGAGTACCCTGACAAACGAGCCACGGACTGCGCCCGTTCTCTCGTTCTGCCAGTGTCCTGTCCTTTTTTCTTACACGTAGTTACATGCACTACACCACCATGACCCTTGTCCCCTGGGGGAGATACCTGGAGCGGGAAATCCACTGCAAGCCGACGTAGGAAATTGCGACCTCAGCATAAAACAGTCACTATGCTAACAGGACTAAAGAAAATAGCAAAATTGTAAGAGGCTTCCAGAATTAGTTAATTCATTTTTATGGATTACCTAATTCTTTTCGAGATATTCTCTAAACACCGTAAGAATACACGCTTAAATTTTGTTTAATTTTTTATTTTATATACATTACTGCATTTGTAACTGAAAGTGCTTCAAATTACTTCCAATGAAGTTTTCCAAAAACTCAAAGATCTTCTGTGGAAAAGGGCTTTAAATATCGCATTTACAGTAAGGCTTAAACGCCTTTTTTTTAAAAAAAAAACGGCTCCAAAGTTTTTCCTTATAACACGAGGTTTTATTCTTCTATAATATTCTTAAAGTAATATTTCGGTTGTACCATTAGAAAATCGAAAATCTGAGAAAAAATATACTTTGGGAGGCGATAGATGGCAGCTGGCAAATGTATGTGACAAGTCGGAAAAGCTAGCCCAGACCAAATAAATTGGAAAATTAATTAGTATGAAAAGGTCTGTGCCATTCTATAGCACCACTAGAAATGATACCAAAATCTACCTTAACTAATATAAAATATGCAATTGAAATGGTCAATAATACGGAGGACGGAATCAATTTGCTTTTCAACCAATGGCAAATGGAATCAATTTCCTTTTCAACCAATGATTTAAGAAATTAATTTCCTTTCAGCCAATAGAATACAGTATTAATTTCCTTTTCAACGAATGGAGAATAGAATTCGTTTTATTTTCAACCAATGAAAAAAAATTGAAATGTGAAATTGAACGATTTCTGACATTACAGTTCGACAAACTTTTGTCACTGGGGATGTTCGAGTAACTCCATAACTTTATTATATTATTTATGTATTATGTTTTATTTATACACATTTAAAACAATTCAGTCGGCCTACTTAAGGCCAAAATACACCCTCCCCCCCTTGATAGAATGGAGCTAGCAATATGAAACTTCAGCTCATGCTCAACGAAACAACCAGCTTAATTCTTGTAGAGCAAGAAGACAGCAAACTTTTCGAGAAAACAAAACAAAATTTCTGGGGACTCACAGTATTGTAACGAAAATTTTACTTTGGATGTTTTCCTAGGGCAACGCGATCACTAGTCAAACCGGGAGAGGTGCGGTCGAGATATTATTACAAACACTATGCAAATTCCTCAGAAGTGTAAGGTCATTATTAACATATGCTTACACAGTTTATGTTGTGATAAGTTTTGAATAATAAAACACTGGGTCGTGTGAAAGATAAGTGTGTTAAATTGCATTGTATAGGTATTGTGTACCACTAGTCCACTGCAGGGAAGTGTCTGCAGCAAGAACAGTCACAGATGAGATGTCTGAGGTAAACACTAGCGACTAAACCGTTCAGCTCCTTTTCTCCAAAATTGATATTCCCTGATTGGTTTAAAGGAACTCGAGGACATGAGACTGTAAAACGGATGTATGTTGATTTTTGGGGGTACTTTACTTGTAAACTAAAAAGCATTTTCAAAATTTCCTCAAAAATGGCTCCAATTTTTGTCATTAAATTTGTCCTCTAATAGCGTCCTCTGAGTTTCGTTGAAATCCCTGATTTTCTTGAAAGCTTCAAAAGTTCAACATTTTTTGGCGTCTTCTTACAATTGCAATGTTGGCAACAGAGCTTTGTCCTTAATGGAATCTGTTGTTTAAAGACAAATCATGAAATAAGATCATACAATATGTTTCGACAATGTGAGTAGTTATTACATAATTTTGGGTTAAATATAGGTAATTTGTAAACAATATTTTTACAACATTTTTGGATTTTGAATTCGTAAAACGTTATTGTTTAATGGGATGTGTGATTGTGTAAAGAACCTTTATTTTTAATTTGTACGCTTATTGAAGAGTGTATCTATGGAGGACATAGTTCGTTCTTTGGGAACCTTAAATTGATTTTTTATATTTTCTGCTGACCGACCTAGAGTGAAGCTTTTGGCACAATTCGCTTTTAGTGTCTTCAATTTTTTTTTTTCAGACGATCTAATATAAATGTTTAGGTTTTCTATTAGTAGTTCATTTCTGATTTATTTGAAATGTACCAAGGGGCTTAAACATGTATTTCGTATAATTGATACAATACTATTGCTTAGCCGGCCTGGATATCCGAGGTTACTATGGCTGAAGGGTTATAGCAGCCTCGGCTCGAAGGGTCGTGTGTTCGAAACCCGCCCTGGGCATGGCTGTTTGTGGGTGTTCGTGTTGTCCTTATGTGTTCTCTCTACAGTCACTGTCGGATCCAGGGAGGCCATACCCCCCGAAAAAGCCTGGAGTTTTCATTTACCTTCTTTAATTTGGCAAAATTTATTTAAATATTAATTTGTATTCGAATTATATAATTGTTTAAACAATAATATTGTTTAGTATATCTACAGTACATAAATAATATACAATATAAAACCAAATATGTTTATTATTAAACAAAAATATACGATGGCCCCTCCCCCAAAAAATGATCGACAGGATTCGTCCGTGCCTACAGTTAAAACAATCATAATGGTCGCTATATGACCAAGTTGTGAAGGGACTTTAAAAATGTTGCTTGATTTAAATAATATAATATATTAGATACTGAAGTTACACTGATGCGATGTTTCCCGAGAAATTATTGGCGGTGCCTGCCATGGTCTGGAGACACGCGTGGTGACCAAGGTCACATGCTCGTAATAGAAACAGGACTGGCCGACTAGCTCTGTGACGCACACAATTATTTTGTTTCCTCGCACGTAGGCTTTATCTGACACTCCAGCCCCCTCGAACTGAGGCTATACCATGGCGTCCCAGACTGATGAGGGCGAGCTCGGGATGCCTATGGTAAACAGATCGCAGTATCTTACACCCTCTATTTGGCATCGTAACCTGAAACCCCATATCATAAAAATAAGGAAAGAATCACACATGAAAGTAAGCAAAATATCATGGCTGCTTAATTGAAGATCTAAGCTCTCCTTATACAACAAAATATTACTGTACAAAGCTATAATAAAGCTAACATGGACTTACGGCATAGAACTATGGGGCACAGCCAGCAAGTCAAACCTAGGTTCGAAACAAAAACAATGAGATATTTATGTAACGCACCGTAGTTCGTCACCAACAATAATTTGTACAAAGATTCAACATCTCACCTATGGCAGAGATACCGAGCGAAGTAAGAGGCATCAGACGAGACTGAGCGACTACCCGAATCAACAATCAATCAGTGACCGTGTTGGACAACAGTGAACATGTTTATAGACTAAAGCGAGAGCAATCTCCAGATTTACCCATTAGGTTCTCTTAATTGTTACTTACATCTTGTATACCATTTACGAATTGTTCCAAGTGAGCGGATTGTAAAGAAGAGGTATAGAATTTTAAAAAATATGTATTTGGTGTTCTCTACCCGCAAGAAGCTTTCATATTGTTAATCAGCTATTAGAACTGGAATATGACATTGGTATGTGTGTGTGTGTGTGTGTGTGTTTTCCTTCTTATCCGGGAATTGACTTGGAGTCGCAACACGCAAAGCTAGATTTTAAAAATTTTTAAAAAGCTAAATATTTTAACTATGTCCGGAGGGCTTCATGTAAAATCCCCCAAATTTTAAAGAATGTTTTTCAAAAACTCAAAGCTTCGACTCTAGCCAGATGGACAGTGGTTTCTTCAATTTGGAAAAAAATCCTACTTATGGTTAAGCGGCTACTGGTGTTCACAAACGAACGGACGGACGGACAGAGAGGGTGGATAGGGTGGAGTCGGGTGGATAGACGGACGTTTTCAAAGAAAAGGGGAAAAAAAGCTTTTTAGTGCGGCGATAGATGGCAAACGCCAAGAGAATTGGGGCAAGACCGAAAAGCTAGCCCATACGAAGGAAATTAGAAAACTAATTTGTACGAGAAAGTCAGAGCCATTCTGTAGCGCCACTACTGTACTTTCTCGTATACGTACGTATATCCGGAGTACAGAGATACCTCTGATACCAAAAAGGTGGTTTTTCCATACGTCCGTCTGTCTGTTTGTCCATCTTTGAACACCACCTAACAAATGCAAAGGCTAAACAATGCATTGAATTTTTTTCCAAATTGATGAAACCCTAGTCCATCTGGCTCGAGTCGAAGCTTTGAGATTTTGAAAAACCTTCTTTGCAATTTATGGGTACTTTACATGAAGCCCTCCGGCATACTCAACATTTTCTCAAAAATTGCTCTATTTTTTTTCTTTACATTTCTGGTAAGAATAAGAGTAACATACACTAATAAAAGAGACATAGGTTTTCATGGTTAACTCTAAATTTTCGAAAATTTCATAAGTATGAATTTTTTTCGGTGTCTTCCTCCAACTATAAAATTGAAGGTAAAGATTTTCCTTCAAATTATATTTGTTGTCCATATGGTCATGCGCATTTTTTGGAACTTTTAGTAGTATTCGCGCAATATTTGAAATTTAAAAATTACAAAACCTATATATTCTCAAAAACAGCTCCAAATTTTACCTTCAAACGTTTCTAACAAACAGTGTTAATTGCACTTTTTAATATACGTAAAGTTCATTTCGGGGTATTTTTTTCTTTTTTCTAAAATTACACAAATGTCATTTTTTGGAAGATCTTTCACGCCGTTAATATGCACAATTTCAATAATTTGTAAGCACTATTGTATTTGTAAATTAATGAGCGTCAAATGACTTCTAATTAAGTTTTTTAAAGCTCAAAAATGTTCTGTGCAACAGAGCTTCAAATTTCGAATTTACAGTAGCGCTTAAGCACCATTAAAAACGACTGAAAATTTTTCATAGAAAATTGCTATATTGGAAGAGGTTTTCCTGTTCTTTAATATTCTTAAAATAATATTTGCTTTCTATTATTAGGAAACCGAAAAATTACACAAAAAAATCGAAAAATGTACTTTTGGCGTAGATAGATGGCAGCTGACAAGGGTAAGTGTGGCAAGTCTGAATAGCTAACCGAAACCAAAGGAAATAGAAAACTAATACGGGAACGTCTGTGCCATTCTGTAGCCTCTAGTTAGATTTATGATAGGTAAAGTGGTTTTACTGTGTACTTACACCATATTATTGCTGTACTTGTGAATAATGTTATTATTAAAATATTTAATTTATGGTAGTATTATAAGAGGTTAGGTTTGTTGTTACTTGTTTGAGTGAGTGTACTTTAAATACCGTCCCTGGGAGTGGCGCTCATGCCAGGTGCCATGTCTGCCGTACTGTAGATACGTCTCTAGATATATTGTCCTTCATTAAATGAACCCTAATTGAAAACGCAGTAATCAAACGAGCTTTGTATTTTGCTTATTTTATATTTCGAATGAGATATGGTACAATTTATTACTTTTTCGCTACTCCTTACCCGATGTAGTGAAAAGTATGGTAATGCTGCTGGAAAGGCGGCGAATTTTCGACAGAAAAAACCTCTTATTGCCGGGCCATAGTAACGAAAAAGTGATAAATCGTGTCCTTATGTACAGTAAAATCTTCCTCTAACATGTTGTGTAGGCAGAATCCATGTATTGTGGGTCCTTGATACCGAAAAATCGACTGACAGCAAAACGTCCGTTTGCCTGTGAACAGCGCTAGAGGCGAAAGCGTAAGCACGATTTTCACTATAATAGATATTCCTGAATCGATACGGCTGATGTCGCGGTCCCTTGATATTGAAACAGATATATTAATTTTGGGGAATACTTGAGAGGTCTAGTTGAGACTTACATTCTTGAATGAGACTCAAAATGAGACTTACATTCTAGTTTGTTTTGAGAAAAACAAGAGAATGTCGTATTATTTTTTTAAAGCACTCTGCTGCTAAATGTTTGGGAGTAATGGCCTTGGCTAGTGAAAGTAAAAACAATATTATAACATAATTCAAGAATATCTAGTCATTATGAAGAAAGTTGAGACAAAACATGGAAAATTCTCATTTTGAAATTGATTTTTTTGTATTTTTGGTGAAAACATATTTTTTTCTCGAAAAAAAAAATGTTTACATTAAATATTTTTACAAGAATATTAATTATTTTCTTTTATTTTTTCGTGTGGTATTTTTCATCAAAACAAATTAATATGATGATCAGCGACCCCTAATTGCTGACGTTCACAATATTCATCATTCTCAGTATCAGCTTGGTCTATACTTAGGCCAGTTAGATTTCTATAGAATGGTACATTTTCATTTTGATATGATACGGCGCCAAAACATAGTGACACAAGATCTCTGATTACTGGATTGGAAAGATCGTACTTCGCAACAAAATTAGTAGGGGAAAGACCGCGTTCTGATATTAACACATTATTATGAAACCCTCTGGCGTGAACACAAAACGCGTTTAGTTACAAATCATCTTGTAGAATGACGCACAACTGCATTGAAACCAATATCTCACTCTTCACCAAAGGTGGAAAGGTAACGTTTTGAAACTAGACCCCTCACTTAACATGAAGTCCTTGGGACATTTTCAAAATTTTTAGTATGCTTAACTAGTTTCGAAAACGTTCCCCCCTTCAAGATTAGAACCTGGGGTCGCTGGGACTGAAATCAAACATTTTTTTAATTTTTTGATAACTTACTATAGCAATTATACAGGTATTTTTTCTTAATGAAATGTGTTCATTAAAAAACAGATCATATGAAGTCACGTTCAATTTTTCGAAAATATTAGTATTTTTCTGTAATTTTGCGTCAAACAAGGTAATTTTTAAGTTTTAAACAATATGATATTTTCTTAGAAAAGGTTCCAAATTTTTTCTTAAATTTTTTTCACCTATATAGCAAAGAACGCTAAAGAAGAGCTGCTGATCCTGTGGTTGGGCTCTCCTTTCAACGTCGCTGTGGCGCAGTAGGTTGACTTCC
The DNA here is from genome assembly GCA_038098605.1 of Gryllus longicercus. NCBI lineage: Eukaryota > Metazoa > Arthropoda > Insecta > Orthoptera > Gryllidae > Gryllus > Gryllus longicercus. The sequence continues at coordinate 2,213,362 of JAZDUA010000126.1, read as the reverse complement.
AGTTTGTTATCCGTGAGGTCGTAGGTTCGAATCTGGTAGAGGAGGGGTTGCATTTTCAAAACTAGTAAAGCTTCAGAAACGTTAGTTCCAAGATCAAGGAAAATAAAACAAGAAATGTTTGTTCTCGGAAGTTGCTATTTCGTCCCCACAATTGTGCTACTGACTTTGTTTCAATGATGCTTTAAGTAGTGGACCTACATCTTGTGAGGAAAACATACTACACTGAGAACATAGTTGGTAGCATTTTGATTGGTTGACGCCATCTTACGAGACAGACGCATCTGGTTGTACTCCTGTTTAAGAAATTTGAGGGAAAAAAAAAAAAAAAAAAAAAAAAAAAGACCTAAATGGCATATTCGAAATGGTACTTCCTGTGCTTTGTTTGAGGCGGTCATCATTTCGCTAAGTGGCAACATGACGGTTTTAAATTATACGGGAATGCTTCTCATTGACGGTCATGATGATAGTATAATATAGATGAAATTCTTACAAAAGGAAATTGAAAGGTAATATATTTAACGGAGAACTAACAAATGCATTTCTTTTAAGAAGTTTTAATCGCTGATTATAGTATTAAGGAATGGTAGGCTCACTTCGATGTTCAAGGCAAGGCAAGCTAGTGTGAAATATTAATCTTTCTTTTCTGTAACATTTGCAAATCACAACTGTTCCTGAGTATCAAAATAACCGCAGATACAACAGGCGCTCCGTTCAAGTGGTTGAATTCAACGTTTTCAAAATTTAACTGACTTTTTAGTAAGCCGGAAATTGTAATTTCAAAACGATTCTATAATTAACGTAAATATTTCCAATAATACGAGAAAGCGCTGTTGTTTCACCTCAAGTTTCTTTTAATGGAATTACGTTTTTGACACAACAGACTCCACAATTTTCGACACGATATTTATTTCCGAAACTTCTAACGAAATCTTACGAATAGTCAGTAAACTTAAAAATAAATATTCATCTGGTTTAGATGAATTTCCGGATTGTTTATTGAAAATTTGGATACCTACCTTTATACACCCGTTTACTCACATTTTCAATGCTTCTTTATGCACAGGAAATGCATGGTTTCAAAGCAGCAAAAATTAAGCAACTTTTTAAAATAGGGAGCAAAAATGAAATTCAAAATTACCGGCCAATTTCTCTCTTGTCTGGTTTCGCAGAAGTGTTAGAGAGGCTTTTCTATACGCGAATGGAAACTTTTCTCAGGAGAAACGAAGCGTTTTCAGACTCTCAACACGGGTTTAGAAAATCAAAATATACTGAAACTGCCATTTTTTCTTTTCTTAAAGATGTTGCTTCATCAATGGACCAAAATGAAGCACCCATGTAGATCTTTCGAAATCTTATGACGTTATTGACCACAACATATTGCTATCAAAATTGCCTTCTCATGGTTTTCGTGGTATTGTCCACGATTGGATAACCTTGTACCTCAAACATCGATCTCAAAGAGTATAAATACCGTACTGGCACGAAAGGACATTATTTACTTATCTTTCCAATTCTTTACCAATTAAATATAGTGTCCCACAAGGCTCAATCTTAGGTCCTATTCTCTTTCTGTTATACGTAAACGATATGTCCTCGTCTATTCAAAACAGAAGAACGGTTGTTTTCCGATGAGACGAATGTTCTTTGTACAAAAGAAACCATAAATAGTACGGTTTTAGAAGTTTCAAATTGGTTTGTAATAACAAATTAATAGTTAACGAAGGAAAAAGAGTTTCAATGCATTTTTGCATTTCATATCAGCAATCTCATCACCATTGAAAATAAACAATATACAGTTACCTGATGTTCAGGTAACAAAATTTCTAGGTCTCTCAATTCAGTCAAACCTCAAATGTAATGTATATATAACAGAATTAAACACTAAATAAAGTTCATTATGTTACGCATTTAGAATTCTTTCAAATTCTGTCAGCCTTCATGCAGCTCGTTACGTGTATTTTGCAAACGTGCATATCTGCCTGAGATACGGCACACTTTTCTGGGGAAGCTCATTATGTAGTACCCAGACCTTGAGATTATTCGAATAATGAAAAAATGCCATCCGTGTGATCCCTGCAAGCCTCTCTACATTCAATCTCTTCTTGGAATCTTACTACTGCCTTGCCTATTTATTTACGACTGTAAATTTATTTACGAGTGTAATATTCGTCCAAACTTACTTAACGGTGGAGACATATTTTCATACAATACTGATATTTATAATTATAACACACGTCGTAGAAATCACGTTCATCAAGTGTCAGTATCAACAGCTCACTATCAGAAATCCACATACAATACATGTACTTACTTTACAACGCATCGTCAGATGACATTAGTTCACAAATTTAAGTTTAAAGTAAAATATTTTCTTCTGCATAACTGTTTCTATACTATTATAGACTATACTGATTCATCAATACGAACTTCATCAAAAAGAAAAATAATATTTATTTTAGAAAAACAGTGATATATATTAGATTACATTTGTTTAGTATTTTTTTAAAAAAATACTTAATAGCCTGTCGCCTATTATCCACCACCCACCGCTCGTCGTTCGGAAGGTCGCGCTGCTCCCGGAAAACGCTACGTCGTGCTGCTCTGTTGTGCTTTCAAAAAATGCTTTAATTGTCACGTTTGATAATTTCGTATCTATGCCAAAGCATTTCATGGGCATTCCGCATCCCCTCCTTTTACAACTTACGAGATTTGGCGCTTTATCTTGGCAGTTGTACTCGCACTGAGTTTTGGAAGTGGTAGCTATGTCAACGCCATAAGCCAACGAGTCAATCAAGAGTTGTTTTTTTCTTTTTCCGGCGATCTTTTATCTTTTCAACTCACACGTTTTTTACTTTCTCACCCCCGCGAAGGTATTACTTTTTCACATGAGTATATACGGAGTAATACAGTGTCCAGAGTATGTAATGTAATGTAGTGTAGAGAATTATAATGATGCGGAAATTCGATGAAGAGAGTTTAACGAAAATACGATTTAAGGTCCTCTTGAACCCAACAAGGGTTTGATTGATTTTCGTTTTTTGTTTCTTTCAAAAACGTCCACCCGTCCGTAAACAACACTAGACTAAACTATTCTTAGAATTTTTTCCTCAAAATTATTTTTTTCTCTATTTAGTCCGACTACAAGCCCTGCGTTTTTGAAAATAATTTTTTCCATGCCTCTGCAGTATAATCTACGCAACTCTAAATTTTTCATCTTCACCTATCTGAAGCATCCCAGAGCGTAATTCACTTTCCGACAACAGCACATTCACACGATTTTGTAGTCCGTCGATGGCGTTGGACGATTATAAATTGTGCAAAGCCGACTTCGCTGAACGTAACATACGCGGCGCCATAGAAAAACCTTTTTGCTGCGCAAAAGTGTCTTGAAGTGAGCAGAGACATCATCGTATAGGGCTGGTGCCACATGAACAAGAATAATATGTTTTCTTGGAACGTTTCGACTGGATGAAACATAGTGCAAGAACTACGAACTACAGTGCAGGCTGGAGGCACTACGACCTCAAAAGTTGAGAAACTTTCCAATGGTAGGGAACGCGTTGCCATGCCGTTCTTTGAACTTCAGGGTCCTTTTTGTTGCCAATTCATGAGGAAAGGAGATACTCAGCTCCACTCTCGATACTTCGAAATCTTTGGAACCGATTTGCGTCGTGGTATGAAAAACATGTGACCGAAACTTTGAGAGATGTCATATCAATGCAAGACACTGCGCGACCACACTACTTAGCACTCCACAGACACCATCCATTCAATATCTGTGCTGGTAGCTGCTCGCACATCGCACGTACAGCCTGGGCTAGTCACCTTGCGACATCCAGGTTTTGGCAAGATCGAAAGGTGGTCAGGCGGTACGCCGCCATTGAAGCTGTGCAACAGTGCAGCCAAAATACTTTTAACAACTATATTGGTGTGAGATTTCCTTAAATATTGGTAGGGAGTACAGTCGTTTATAGTGAACTTCCGGGAATTTACATTTTTGGCTAATTATATCCGATGGTGTCAAAATTAGAATAACTCCACAATTTTATTACTATAGAGATGCAACAAAATACATTAACAGCACGAACTGAAAATTTCAATATCTTTATTTAATGTTCAAAAGTCAATTATTTCCAAAGTGAAATGTCACCCTCGAGTCTTCACATTTACTAGTTTCATTTGAAGTAATTTTTCAATTCTGTTATTTGAAGGCCATGTGAAACAAAAAACACTTCAAAATTAAACCTGTGGACGTGAAAATAAAACAGACAAAACCTAATACATTATGAACAATGCAAGCATTTCACAATTCTTATTTCAATGTAGGATAGAATCAGTCAACTCTTTAACTGTGGTCTCCGTTTATGAATATTATTTTTCTTTATTCCAGTGCCATATTGTTCAACAACATTACTGTTGCTGTATTCCACTTCTCATTACTATTTCTTACATGACCTGAGAACACTAGATACAAATGCTGTAAATAAAGCAATGTTTAATTAAATATTAAATTGCAACGTTTATTTTGTTTCAATGTCAATTCCAAACTTAAACAAGGTTTGAATTTGAATCTCTATCAACTTGTTATTTTTATTTCGAACTTGGAAGTATTACCACAATACAATATTAATGTATAACTACGTAGTATCCTCATGGCCATTCTCAAACAGCGTATGCACTTGTTTTATGTTTAATAGCTGATTTAAAATTTTAATACAGTGAATGAAACAATATCTGGTATGGATTGTTTGGGCAGAAATTCATATCATATTGGGTGTTTCATTTACTGAATCTCATGTGTCACACTATCAATCAAATACTTAAAATAATATTTGTTACAAGTACCATCACTGATATCACCAAAAAAAATTATACCACCTACTAAACATATGTGTACTGAGTATGTAATATTCAAAAGTATGTAACAATTCAAAAAAAATCTAATACAGTATTTTTATATTAAAGTAATATTTCATTTGGTTGAAAAAAATGAAAATATTTCATTTGGATGAAAAAGTTGAAAAAAATTACATCACCTTGTTTAAAGATGTAATTTTAAAGAAAAGACTTCATTCAGAAGACAAATCAGTATCTTTACTATTGTAGCTGAAGGAAAATGCATTAAAAATTTTGAAGTTTAGCCATTTTCAAAAATTTACAAAGTGCAATAAAAATGAGACCTATGCCATTTATTTATGTGACTTTTGCTTTCTCAGAGGAAAATATTTTTAAAAAAAATTCAGAGTGATTTTTGAGAAATTTTTGAAAATGGTGACGCTTCATGTGAACCCCCCCCCCAAAAAAATATGTTTCCAATTCACAGAGAAATCAGAGAGATTGATCAGAGGATATTCATTTCGATGAAAATCCTGTTTATCGAGGTATTGCTATCATTATTTTTCATGTATCAAAGTACACACCAAATGTGAATTCTGACTATACATGTTTGAGGAAATTCTAGTTTTCCAGGACCCAGCAATAAGAGTTTTTCTAAAAAAAATTCTCAATTTCCCACCTGCAGCATTACAATACTTTCTCTGTACTTTGTAAGCAGAAAGCACGAGATTAAAACCTATTTCCAGACAATATATCAAGCGTCTTTTTCCCTACAGAATATCAAAATCTTATTTATTTGCTGGTGATCAGTTTTGCACACTCTAATAATCTTCCAGCAATTGTCTGCAAGCATTGACAGCATCCATTTCCCTAAAAACAGCTTTTAAAAAAATCTTTATGAAATCTTTCACCCTTGTCTACAGGAAACATTATTACAGTTCTAAGAAAAATAATACAAATTTATTAAAATTATATAAATTTATACAGTATTTAAAAAATGCACTTTTGAAGGACTTTTGCACTAATCCTTAAATGCAATTACGAGCTGTTGTATCAATTCTTAATAGTTGCTGGTTGTTTCTTTCCCCAGACAATCAGTAATATTCTTGAAACATAACTGTTTTTTTCTCTTGGTGCCAGGCAAAAGTCCCTTTGAATCTTTCAGAAGTTTAATTTGAGGTATGACAAACACACTTTTATGTTTTTGGCCAAAAGATGTTGAAACGTTTGTACGAAAGATAAATAAACCCATATCCACATGGATTCACGTTTGACATACAGTTTTTAAGTCCTAACTCAATGTGCAGTGGAGGTAGGACATCAATACCTAAAATGTTATCTTACTGAATATTTTTTCTTCCATTGTCTATTCAGGCCAAATATTTCTGTTGCGGTTAACCCACTTACCCACAACACATCCGCTTTTGGTGTATCCATGTTGCATTTCCACCACCCAGGAAAGTACTTTCAAACTTCCCACTTGTGCTCATTGTTTTTCAATAATTTGAGCATGTGCTTCAAAAATCATATGACTAGTCATATTGAAGTAGATAATTGGGACAGAGGCATTATAATCCCATTATTGAGAAGAACTCTTAGACTATGACTTGGCACTAATATTTCAAACCAATTGTACATAACATTAATTGAACAACTAATGGTGTACAACAAATTTCTTTCAAAGAAAATATCTCTCTTCAATAATATACATAGTCAAACAAAGAGGTCCAAAAAATATTTAGCTTTTATAATTTTCAATAATTTAGAGGTAACTGAGAAAATCAGAACAGGATCATCTTAAAAAGTGTATATCACTCTAGGATAGCAAAAAATTTAAAGCAAAAATTTGTAATCATCTTAGAGAAAATGTTTAAAACATCTCAAAGGCTTCTTGTAGAGTAATTCCAAAATATAAAGAATTCTTTTCACATTGCAGGGCCTCAACTCAAGCCAAATTCATTTTGGAAAAAACCCTATAAATGGTTCAGCACTCTGTTGTTCACAGATGTCTAAAGAAATATGTTAAAAAACATTTTTTTAGTGTAAGGGGACACCAGAATTAATGTATATTTCCATTAAAAGTAAAAGAGTGGTTAAACTAGACAATTTTTTTTAGTAACTAAAAAACCATGTCTAATAGATTTCTAATATCAGATTTGAATTTCTCACCCTCAATATTTTGAACACATACTGGCACAAAAGAAAATTGTCTCTTGTCGAACAGTGGTATTCATCATTATTCTCCTGATCAACAATAAACCCAGAAACTACTTAACAAATTATACATTTGATTGGGGGTACAAAAATAGATTGCCCAAAAACCAAACTTACAAAGAATATTAACATGCTCTGTGCACAAACTGAATACAACTAAATGACAATTATAATACTAGGTAAACCTGTGATATTCTATACTTTGTAAACAGTTTTCAGTGTGAAAAATGCCTTTGTACAAGAACCTAACAATGATTGGCTGAGCCCTGAACCGTTCACAGATTCAGGGCTCATGTGGGTAAGGATTGACACAAAAAGACTTACACTTGTGTAACTTAAATTACATAGATTATCAGATAGTCAATATTGCACATTTGTGACCACCAGTGCTATGGAGCAGGAGTACCCACAATTAATCCTCCAAAAATGAAATAGGTCAAAAAGGTCTTTTTGTAGGCAGCCTTATAAAAAAACAAACACCAATACACACACCTTGGGCGGTAGATTGCTCAAGTTCCAGTTTCTTCCTCTTTTCTTTGAAAGCAAAATCAATTAAATTCTACATTCTGTGCATCATACATTAAAAACGTTCTTGGCTTGATAAGTTTTCTGTTTTGCTTGAAGGAGATATACCCGTTTCCCTAAATTATTAAATTGTTTGTTGTTATCTTTCATTTTCAATCAGCTGTATGCATTATTAAAACATTTTAGGAAATAAGTGGCTAGTAGACTTATTAGACTAATAAGATTCTATCTTTGGTTTTCAAAACAAGCTTAACTTAATTCATTAGTTGATATTCCCTTCCATGAAATGGCACATTTAAGGGAGTTTTCTGTCAAAGTCATCTTATTAATCATACAAAAAACAATAAGATTAATTTAACATATAGAAGGGAAAAGGTATCAAAATAATTATAGAACACAATGAAACACTTAAATTCTCTAAAGGATAATAGTTTAATAAAATTATTAACATTTACGTCACGTGCGACAGGTGTTCCGCACACCTTCCCAGCTCCCCTCCCTTTGTAAATCTGTTTCTCCACCCCTCGTTCTCAAGTGTATCAAATGCTCTACTTCATTTTCTCTGTCAGTTTATCAAGCTTTACATTCAAAAAAGCAGATTCCATTAATTTTTTTTGCTCTTCTTGTAGTAAGTGCCAAATTTTCTTCAGATGAAACTTTTGATAACGCTGAAATATTCAACAATCCAGAATTAGTCAAATTTTATTATTTTTTGAGTTTGACACATATCATCTTATTCAATAGCACAACATATTTTAATTTGAAAAATTAAATATTAAAAATTTAAGTTAAATATGTTATTTCTTTTAAACCTTAGTATTTTTGATACAGAAAATATTCTACTAATGAGCATGATATAATTAGTTTAAAAATAATTTTAACAAATAATTTTTTGGAAGCTATTCACAGATTTTAAAAAAATTACTTACCATAAGAAAAAGAAAACAATGACGTAAACTAGTACCAGTATACAATGTTTTCAATGTTACTGGATGATCCTCAATTAGCTTTACAAAAGGTAAAGCAGAAGCAACATACCTATGAGCACCATGCTGGGCACGAACTAATATGATTTGTGTATGAGGATTACAATATTTCACTAAAAACAAACAAACAAAAAGATTTAGTTTACTGTTTATTAAGAATAAAAATGAATTAGAAATTCTTTTATTTTCATCCATACCCTGAAGCCCAAACTCAACAGCAGCTACACCATAATCTCCATGCAATTCTTTAATTTTGTTACGTAAAGCTGTAGTAATACTTTCTTGTTTGATGTAAAAAGGTTCAAAAAGACTTAATTTTTTTACCTGCAGTGACATCTGTACAGTGAAGTACCTGTAACATATCACCATTCAAACATTTGAATGAAGAACAGAAAACATTGGGAAACTTGCTGCCAACACACCAGGACATATTTTCAGGGATTGGTTAATTGTTACAATACCTAATTTAGATGTATAACAAATACAGTGTGGCTAAAACAGAAACCAGTACTAGGATAATGAAATATCACTTGCAATCCATGTACTACTTCTATGTATAATAAGATACAACATTCTAAATAAGCTCCTTCAGTTAAATAGAGAGAGACTGAATGAAACTAGGGGATGAGCTTGTAGAAAAAGGATGTTACGGATGATTCTGCTGAAGAGCGTGAAATGTGGTCATAGGCTATAATAGTTGTTAAATTAATAAATAAAATCAGTAACTAACCTGTATTTGAAACGAACCATTACTAAACAAAACTAAGTGTTAAAGATACACAAATGTAAAACACCTATTCTAATCCTCAGATATAAAATTACAATAAGCACAACGTAAACGAACAATCCTTGAAGAAGCAACAACCGGCATCACTAACAGATCTCAAATGTTCACAACTCCGAAACACGTTTTACCAGTGTTGTCCTCAGCCCTCGATTCGAATCATCGAGAGTCGAATCAACGAGAACACGACGATTGGCGAAACCCATAGCCATAATGCAATTGGTGAGCCCGAAGTGGAAATACATTGATATTGGTAAGCCTCTATGAAATCTATCCGTCTTCAACCAATGAGCTTCATTTTCCAGCTTATGTTACAATATTAGCGGGAATTTTAAATGAAGCCAGCTACCAAAATAATTATTGCCTTGATACAAGTCATTAAAACATAAATGAACCATTTAAAAAAATGTAAACTTTATTTCACTACACGTTCATCGTGTTGTTTCTGGTAGGTTACTGATGAAAATTGTCACTTTTATGTCACGTTCAAAATGTTTCGTGACGTATCTGGTGCTGCTCAAAACGAGCAATAATCGTATCGGTGCTTAAGAGAATCACGTTCATCAAGTGTCAGTATCAACAGCTCACAATCAGAAATTCACATACAATATATGTACGTTACTTTACAACGCATTGCCAGATAACATTAAATAATTGAAGTCGGTTCACAAATTTAAGTTGAAAGTAAAATATTTTCTGCTGCATAATGTTTGTACTGCTGTTTCAATACAATTAGAGACTATACTGATTATCAAAACGGAAAATGTTTATTTTAACAAAACAGTGATATATTGAATTAGCTTACATTAGTATTGTATACATTTAAAAAAAAAAGACTTAATATTTTTGTAACAAATAATGTACTTCAGCTTCCGGGTTAACGACTCCCATCTCGATCAGGTTTTTCTTCATTCTCCCTGATGCATTGAGCAAATGCTGAGATGTCTCCTTGTTTTGCTTCTGGACGTAAATGTAGCTTCACTATGCGCACGATTTTTTGAACTCTCCTTTTGCTTGTAATGGTAAGCGTAGAGACAAGTGCGAGCTACTATTTTGTTAACAATGCAGAAAAATCATACTTCCAATTCGTTTTCCGATGCAAAGAAGTTTTCTATACCTCGGAAACGAAAATGTCTGTTTTTTTTATCAAATATTGCTAATTTCGCGATTTTTCAAAATTTATTTTTATTTATTTATTTTAAACTTTTATTCATCTTTCAACTATTTATAGTTAAAATGACGGGAAGGGTTTCTGGAACTCAAGAAAACGTGCGCAGATAATCTTCTCCCCCTTCACATAGTTTTTACTGTTCCCCCCCCCTAAATAAATATGTACATATAAAATACACAATAATTTATGCAAACAAAGCACTCACAATGACGTGTTCACTTGTTCAGAACTATCTCACAATTGTCGTAGTTCTAAAGAAGTAGTAGATCACGTTTGTACATGATGTACACATGTCTGAACGTGCACAACAGTGGCGACGCTCCCATTTGAGTTAGCTCATTTCGTCCCATCATATTTTCTATGGCCCAGACGCGCCAAGAAAGCGATGGAGGTTACCAGACACCCCCGCAATATTAACGGCGACGCAGGGTTGCACCTTCACGATGCCTGGAGGCCGTTTCCTCGGGCACGCCGCCCGACCCCGGGTCGCACCATGCTGGCCAATCGAAGAAGCCTACGTCTTCATTCTGCATATTAATATCTTACATGCATTAAGCAACGTTTTTAAAATTCATCCAAAATACCAATATTTTCTTGTCTAATAAAATCATAAAAATCACAGTTCGCTCTCTGGGCCCTTCTAATCAAAATAAGCAATTGTGATTACCCAATTTGAATTTACTTCTTTCTAAACTTAAAGTAAAATACACTTTCAGTCCAGCAAGTTAGAAAGAGCAAAATCAATTTAATTTTCTGGTTCAGAGATTTCACATTATTTCATACACAGAAAATAAACCTATCTCATTTAACTTTTTATCTCAATCTTCTCACTGAAATTACATTTAAATATATCAAATTGGAAATAATGATAGGATGGTTGAATCCCGAGGTAACTTTGGTGTCATTATGATTCGAGCAGCTATCCAAATGTGCTGCAACCTTTGATAATCCTTAGAGTGATTATCTTGTAAGTTCATTGAGAAAATATGAGATACTGTAATCAATAAACACTATCTTTTTCTAACAGTTGAAAAAAGCGGTGACAAATGGTGCATCTGTATCAGTTCAGAAAATCTTTGTATTTCTATGAAAATTTGAACAACATTAGCAGTGATAACAGCATGATCCATTAACAAACATACCAAACAATTAGCATTACATGTTTACTTAAAGTCTCTGAAAAACTAAAAATTGGGTCTCTCTTTCAATAATCTAAAATAGTCAATATATTTTGATTATATTGCTCCGAGACTATCTCTTTGAATAGTTCCTCCAGGTATACAAACACATTTGAAAACATGTTATCTTAGAATGGAAGATTCAAGGGTCGACCTCTAGCACTGGTGCATTAGATTCAAGCAAATTTAATTTCAAACCACTTGCATGACCAAACTACATGTAAATATTAATGGAACTACAATTTTATGATTTTAAAATAAAATTGGAAGATTTAGAAAGTTATAACCCAAATTAATCTGGTCGATTGGTTGATCTTGAATTGCAATTTGTGCACATTGAACAGTTTTTACTTCCTCGTACACGTGTACTTATACACAGAATAAAGTTGGGTAATTCTGTGAAAAATAGATTTCGAAATTTCAAAGGAAATTCACATTTTGGAGTCCCATGATCCCAAAAAAGTGTTTGTTTGTTTCTTTTATTGTTTTGGTTTTTTACTTCAAAATGTCTGTCGGTGAACAACACTAGCACCTAAATCATTCGTAGGATTTTTTCCAAAATGGTTATTTCCCGGTCGATCTAGCTTTACTCGAAGCGCTGCGATTTTGAAAAGCTTTCTTTAAAACTGGGGGGTACTTTACATGAAGTCTCTGGGACATTTTCAATTTTTTTTAAAAAATGGTTCTAAATTTTTTCTTTAAATTTTTGAAAGAGTAGAGTAAAATACACTCATAAAGATTGCAGAGGTCCGATATTCACTGTTAACTCTGAAATTTCGAAAATTGCAAAATTTTGATTTTTTTCAGTGTCTTTCTACAACTACAAAATTGAAGATAAAGATTTTTTTTTCAAATGAAATTTGTTCTCCATAGTTTTATGGTCAGGCGGAAGAGCAGGCTAAATAGCCTGAGAATGTATGGCTATGTAAATAAAGACATTTATTTAAAGTTCGTTCTTTCAAGGTTATGTACATTTTTTTAACAACTTGTAAGTAGTTTCCGCGCACTATTGCATGCAATTGAATAGAAATTACAAAAACAAGATTTTCTTAAAACTGCTCCAATTTTTTTCTTTTAACTTTTGGTAGTAGTGATAAATGAACTGTGTAAAACAACATATTTCTCTATTCCTTTTTTTTCTCAAAAAATTTATTTTTTTGACTTGTGCCACATTGGTAATATTTACATTAGCAGTGATTTGTTTACATTATAGTATTTATGAGTACATATACTTTAAATAATATCACATCAAGTTTCTCAAAAACTGAACATGTCTTGAAAATGAACTCAAACTTCCACATTTTCAAAAATGCTCCAACGTCCTTTTCTCAGAAATGGCTCCAAATTTTTTCTTCAAACTTCTCCAACAGATAGCTTTAATTGCACTGTTTAATATGACAATGTTCATTTTGGGTTGCATTTACAGTAACGCTTAGAGGCCACTTTCTTAGAAGCGATTCCAAATTTTTCAATGAAAATTGTCATTTAGGACAAGGTTTTACTCTTCATTAATATTCTGAAAGCAATATTTCGGTTCGGCTATTGGGAAACTGAAAAAATGTACTTCAGGCGGCAATAGATGGTAGATGGCAAAAGACTGTGCCAAGCCCAAACAATTAGCAGAGGCAAAGAAAATAGAACATTAACTCATAGGAGAAAGTCTATGCCATTCTGTAGGACCTGTTCTATTGTTCTACCTACAAATTGCAATTCAATGAATTTGAAATATTCACTATACCAAATATATAAAATGAATTGTAGAAAAATCTTAAATATCACATTACAAGAGATGAAAATGAATTGAGCAGAAGGGGACCTGCAGTTCTAAAAGAGGGAAGAAAGGTACCCTAGAGTTACATTCATTTTCAATAATATGAAACATTTCATGTATTGATACCGTCTTATAAACTAACTTCAGGCATTCATTTCATAAAATGTGTCCCTAAAAGTCTTAAGCCTATATATTAAATATACAAAATTTCCATTCAACAGTTTTATCTTCTGCTGAAAACTGCATATATTTCCAGTGCCCCATACAGTTAGAACATTAGTACATTGCTTGCAAGGATAAATACAAATAGTAATTTTTACAGAAAACAAATAACAAAGAAAATATTCATATGTTAGATACAGCTGACAGTATAATTTTGTTGTTTGACAGTTAAGAAATTACTAATATAATATACTTTTATAATGTTTTCCAAGCACCAATGTCCAAATACGTTTTCCAGAACGAAGAAAGGCTTCTGTACACACAAGATATATAAAAATATATTTTTCTGCTTCAACAAATATATTCAATGTTACATTCATATACCAAATTTACTCATTACTATTATAATATTGCACTCAAATTACTGAAGCAAAAAGTAGATTTACTCAACGTTTTCTAATTTGTTATGATTACTTAGTTGGTATTGTCCCAAGGTCAATATAATCAAAACTGCACAAACATACTTGCTTTGGACTGCTGTAGAAAGATTAAAGTGACCTGTATGTTTAGAAATAAATTGTTTTCACTTAATTTCATAAGGACTTTTGAATTTATATTTACACAATCCAGATTAGATCTGATTAAAATTTCATTTCTTAGTTTAAATAACACTATTACTACATTTCTTTTCTGCAAGTTTGTAACACATAAAAACATCAAGATACAATTACCTAAATTTGAAACAGAGGTAACATACACAATGTCATATATCAAAACCATCTTCTCTAAAGATAATAGTGAGAACTAATATCCCTCTAAATTAATACCATTCCTCTGAATTATCTGCATTACAGAGAACAATTTAACTCCAGAATCCCATTGCGAAAACATTAATTCAACTTATAAATACTTCCAAATTAATATAGTTTTAGGTATGCACAAATTACATTGTTTTATGCAAATTAAAAAAAAATAAATCATTAGATAATGGGAGAGCGATAGTCCACAGATTTCAGGAAATGACTAGTTTAAATATTACAATACAATGTTTTCTTACAAGTTGGTAAATATATGATAAAATAATGAAAGAAATGCAACACGATCAGGATAAGCAGAAAAAATAGTGATCATGATTTTATGAACTGAAGTCAATTACTGAATTAAATTTGCAATTTATTTGAGACTTATAATAAATTCAATATATTACTTCATACTTTTATTTGTTTAAATATATTAAACATATTTAATGAAAATTTCTTTATCAAATCACTGTTGAGTTATTTCTCATTGAGTAATATACAAAAAAATGTTTAAGGGTTTTTTTTTTTTTTTTTTTTTTTTTGAAAGATCACCACCTTTAACAATATAAAACAATATACAGTTTAATCGATAAATATATGGTTTCAGGCAAAACAAATATCTGGATTAATACGTAATGCTATACTTTAGTACCTCAACAAGAATGCTTGAAGCATATCACATCAGAATGGGTTACAGAGGTAAATCAAACAATGGAGAAAAAACAACAAAAATAAAATGTGCCGGGAGCAGAAATTCCTAAGATAGTTCTGTGAAGTTACATAAGTTAAGCATGTAGCTCCACATGTTTTGGGCAGATGGCTGGAGGACTGTAAGGAAACCCCTGGGCAAGAAGGATAAAAGGCCATGACTTAAGACTTGACTTCATATACGACTATGTTCAAGAATTACTGCTCATATCCAATGCCAAAAAAAGACTTGGAATGTTATGCAAGTAACACAATTTATTTGTAATAACACTAAGCCTCCAAGAGTTAATATGGGTTCTGGAGTTAAAAATCCTTCCAATAATTTATTTCCAATATCAAATAACCTGAATTCATTCTAAGCTAGGCCCTTCAATTAATTGAAAGTAACAAATAATTGTAATAGAAATATCACACTACAAATGCAACCATCAGGAGTGGCATGACATATTTGAACACACAATGAATATTGGAAAATATGTCTGAGATTTTTCCTTAAAGAGGTTGATAAACGATTTGTGAATCATAAAGAATCACAACACACAATAATGGCAGTGTATTACCTAATGTAGTTATTGTACAGCTCATGATAGCGAGCCATATTCAACTCTATATACTTAGATATATCTTCTTCAATAGACAATATTCATATAAAACAAACTTCAGAACAGTTTCCAGTTTTGGATTTCAACAAGCAGGCAGTGGTTCTCTTGAGGAAATACAATGATATATTCTTAAGGAAAGGCTGAAGTGAACAGAAATCCAATTACAGTTGGAAATACCATTCAATTCTCCAAGATAATAATAAAGCAAACAGTAATAATGCTAGGCTTTTACTTAGGCTATTTTACTTAAAAGACAAACCAAGTAAAATGAAAAGAAAAACAAACAAACATTGAACCAAAAATAAATTGAAAAATGTATTTAAAAACATAAAATTATAATATTTTTTTTGCGTTATATATATACAGTCATTGTTCTCTCTACCCGTTGTCGACATACAGGGCATGCACCATACTCCTCTTGAATAATAGTGCAACACACTGTACATAAACACACATGGCGGCAAGGAAGAATAATCACAGACTTCTCTTTATCCTGACATACAATACACAATTTACTGGCACGCTCATGTTCATGATCACAACATCTGGCTGTACATGCACTTGAAGAACAAGGTTCTACAGGAACTTGCCTTTCTTGTGAAAACTCCCAAACAGCATCAGAATCTCTACGATTAGGAAAAAGAGGTGACAAAAAATCTTTTACAAGAATCCACAAACCATTTATTGCGCGGCAGCAACAAATTGAAACTATTACATCTACTGACAACCGAATAAGACCATTAAAATGTTTCATCACCAAACAAAATGCAATAAGGCCTAGAAATAGGCCAAAAGCTGCTTCCACAGGTATGTCAGAAAAAAATAAAACCAATTTGTGTACAGAATTTAAAATAGCAAGTCCCACATTGCTTACTGTGAGATATAATTCTAACACACCCTCTTTAATAAAATGTAAAGATAATGTAATGGCATAAATAATACCAACAGGTACAACACTTACAAAATTCCAAATGCTACTGCCCGTAAAAATTAAAGCTTGTTTAATTGTCTCCACAGTGTAGTACAAAGAAGAACCACCTTTGCCTACAATAGTCACAAGGAACTCCAAGTTTGCATGGAAACAATACCCTACATATTCAAATAAATTTTTTAAAGTTGACAAAAACTGCTGAACACATGTCCAAATCCTAAAGATTATGTAGTTAAATCCACTGAATATCCACTTGACTTTCGAAATAAAATCAACGACAAAGAAACAGTAATCTTCGTACAGAATGGAAGTAACTGAAAACGTCAACTGCAAGGCAGCATACAATATTTCCACAATGCGAGTACATGCTGCAACAATACACTGGCCAATAAAATAACTTAGTTGGAGTCCAGAAGTAAAAATGTTATTAGTTGCATTTATTCCTTCCACAGTCAAATAATACATGTCCACAAACTGAGAAACTATAAACCTCATTCCTTTTAGAAACAGAGAACCTTTGGGAATTATTATCACCCCATGTACAAACAATTGTTGTACTTTTTGACGAGACGATTGTAGAAAAATTCTACCTTTTTTGACAAGCAAGAGCTTTAAAGCATTTAAACGATTTAAACTACGATAAACACGCATCCACTGCACCCAACGGCACTTTTGAACAAGCGTGAACCGGCTCTTTCAAAAGACATACGAATGCGAAAGCAGCGTAACGCGCGAAATATAAAATAGCTTAATGCACAGGTCAAAAAACGTGAGCAAACAAATGATTTTCTCTTGTAGTCAACTTTAGGCATGAAACAGCAAGGCCCCAGCAAAGGGCTCTCACTTTCGAAGGTGGGGGAGACACACACTATATTATTACTTTGTCGAATATACTTTCTGGACGCATACTGCTTAAGCACTGTAGAGAAAGTATTGTAATCAGGGCTGCCTTTGGGCACAGGCCGATGAGGCTCGGGCCCGCAGATGATAAAGTAGTGGCGCTACAACAGCACATACTTCCTAGCGTTGTTGGAAACTGTTACGTAATATTCAAATATATCTTTTTCTGCGCTACTAGAACCTCAGCTATTATTTGAAAACGTCCCAATTCAACCAAGTAACGAGCAATGCACTACTGTCAGCGCAGTTGTCAAAACTATGTGAATTCGCTTGGCTAATAATATTAATACAGTAATTATAATATATGCAATTTTCATCAAAATAATTACGAAAATTCTGGTTGCTCTCTCGTGAGTTACCATTCGTCGTAAGATAACAGTTCCGATAGCGTTTCATCGTTTTCTTTTATTCTATAAGCGTAATTTTTTTAGGGATCAGATGATATTAAATGACGTATAACATACCTCACCGGGCATTCTGAGAAGTAATTTATAAAAAAAAAAAATGCTGCAAAATTCATCGCAAACAGAAGTACTGACTTTCGATCTAGGAAATACACCACGACCAGCTGGACTTAATAAAACAGCTGTATCTTATCACCGCCAACATCATGTCGACGTTCGACAAAAATTAGCTTTTCGAATATCGATGTCGGCGGTATTTCTATTAAGCTTTACAGATCGCTTAAAAAGAAAAAAAATCAATGAATTGAGAATATAAATTGAGTAATTGTATATATATATATATATATATATATATATATATATATATATATATATATATATAATATGTCAAGAAAATATATCTTCTGTAATTTAAATATGCCGTGCTTCCCGCCCTTAGCGCATAGTTAGACTTAGAACCGCTAGATGGAATGAGTAGTACGATCATTAGAAGAAATTTAGAGAGGCACGAGTATAGATTGAAAGTTTATGAGAAAGATATATTGTATAATAATGTAAATAATAGTTGATCAAATTGAATAAAACTCCTCTCTGTTTACAGGGTAACATATTTTGGCTTAATTATTATCCTGCACAAATAATTGTATTTATTGTATATTATATAGAATTCATATTGGCATATTGAATAGTATATTATAATTAAAATTAAATTAGTTATTTTTCATACCATTCTTTCAATTTTCCTCGTGGCTCGTAGTTGGTGTGAAATCGTCTCCTATATTATTTCAGTAGTGTACCTACCTTTTGTGGCTCTCACACACAACCGATAGTTATAAATGAGGTCTCTAATGAAAGAGAATTTCGCGGAGTCGTGACGAATTGCATTTTGTCTGAACAAATATAAAGGATTTGCTTAAAAAGGCTTCTAAATATTCAAATCAAAAGCAACCCGCAACACACAGTTATATCGTTAAGTAAGTCCTAAACCAACGTTTTATGGCCTTAAAAACAAAAATTTTGAGAAGAGAGGCATCAAAGAAACATTTTCTAACTTCACAATCTTCCTCCTCCTCCTCCTCCTCCTCCTCCTCCTCCTCCTCCTCCTCTTCTTCTTCTTCTTCTTCTTCTTCTTCTTCTTCTTCTTCTTCTTCTTCTTCTTCTTCTTCCTCCTCCTCCTCTTCTTCTTCTTCTTCTTCGTCTTCTTCTTCTTCTTCTTCTTCTTCTTCTTCTTCTTCTTCCTCTTCTTCTTCGTCTTCGTCTTCTTCTTCTTCTTCTTCTTCTTCTTCTTCTTCTTCTTCTTCTTCTTCTTCTTCTTCTTCAGTTTTGTGAAAACAAAATAATTCAATTTCACTCATTTAAAGACTCATCAAAAAATAATTTGCATGTAGTGATAAAAGACTTGCCCATTAATTATTCTAAATTTTCCAATCTTGAAAGTTTGTAGACTTTATAACAAAGATGGGAGCCCAATCCCGGTTTGTGCAATAGATTTGGAGGAAAATTACCAAGGCAGAAGAATATTCAACCTAGTTAGATTATTTTACAGTGTAGTAAAAGTTCAAAAACGTATTGCTTCAAATGTAATACAATGCAAACGATGTCAAAGGTTTGGGCATTCACAGGCTAATTGTGGGCTAAATTCCAGGTGTGTGAAATGCACCGGAAATCACCATTATTCAGAGTGTAGAAAATCTAAAAACATAGCTCCAGAATGCGTAAACTGCAATAAAAATCATACTTCTAATTATAAATGTTGCCCAGAATACAAAAAGGCTTTAGAATTATCTCAAAAATTTTAAATTATCTCTAAAACTCAAGGAGGGCATACTGCTCCAGTTCGCAAAGAACAGATAACGAACCATCCGCCTCCAAGAAACCCCACTCAATTTCCTCCACTCCCGAACAACCTCTAGCAGCACCGCGATTACAATTTCAACCTCAAGACTTATCAAACCTATTCTCTAATATTACAACTCAAGTATTAAATGCTATTATCCCCCAAATTCAAACTATAATTCATAACGTCTTAGAAAAACTAAACCAGGGGAAGTAATTGCGGAGAATTAAAACTTATTAACTGGAATGCAAATGGCATTAAGCGTCAGGTAAATAAATTCATATATTTCATAAAGAGTAATCAAATTAAAATAGCAGCTATTACAGAAACCCACCTCTCGTCGGGAGAAAGATTAATTATTCCTGGCTACAAAATGTATAGAAACGACAGGATATCGCAAACTGCGTCAGGTGGTGTAGCAATTTTGATATCAAATTCTATTAAGCACGGACAGGTTCATACAACATCCTCGCCAAACTTAGAAACAGTCGGAATAAAAATATTTGTAAATAATACTGAAATAGTAATAATAGCTGCATACAAACCACCAAATAAAACTTTTCCATGTTACGTTTACAAGGAAATTTTTAACAGATATCTCCAACTAATATTGATGGGAGACCTAACTAGTAAACATACAGTTTGGGGTTGTCGAACCACTACAGCCCAGGGACAAAGACTTTTTAATTTGGCCCAAAATAATAAAATGTGTAAACTAGCTCCCACAGCGGCGACTCATTTTCCATACAGTTCCAGATATTTTAGATATACTACTGACCAAAAGCATAGTTTTCCCCATATTCCAAAACGTATTAGACGACCTTCAATCAGATCACAACCCAGTACTAATAACATTTTTCAAACCAGTAGAAGAAAAAAAAATAAAAAACGACTGTAACAGCAAGTGTAAACTGGCCCAAATTTTCATACCTAATGCAAGAAAACTACTTATACCTCAGAAGTATTAAATCTATATCAGATCTAGAATTCGAAATCGAAAACTTTAATACAGCAATTAAAGAATCATTAAAACAAGCTTCGACTGTAAAATGCAGAAAGCGTGCTTGCTATAATAAGTTCATTCCAATACGATTATTAAATTTAATTAAATCCAAGCGAAATATAAGAAGATACTGGCAAGAAACACGTAGATACGATATCAGATCTAAACTAAACAAACTATCACGAATAGTAAAATTACAGCGAGACAAATTCAGGTATTCCAAATTTCAGCAATCATTAAAGCAAATAGGCGCAAATTCAGCTCATCTCTGGTCAACAGTCAGACGTATAACGGGAGAAAAGAAATGAAATACCCCCTCTAAAAATCAATAATTCAAAAGCCTATTCAGATGAAGAAAAAACTGAAATTTGAGCTGATCACTTAGAGAAAGTCTTCCGACCTCATCCAATAACAATGCCAACTCACAATGAAAACATCGAGGATTATGTAAATGAGCCCCAGGTTTCAGTAACAACGAAAATTAAGTTTATCTCTCCATCAGAAGTCTCAAAAGTTATCAGCCGTTTAAAAACAAGAAAAGCCCCAAGGATTGATGGAGTAAATAACAAAATGATAAAGGAACTAAAGAACACTATTGCCGCTCTCACGGCAATATTTAATGCAACCTTACGCCTAAATCACTTCCCAAATGCGTGGAAAACCGCCATCATCCTACCTTTCCGCAAACCAGGAAAAGATCCTAGATTGAGAGAAAACTATAGACCCATCAGTTTGCTCCTCACAATATCAAAAATTTTTGAAAGATTGATACTCAGTGGACTAAATAAATACCTCACTGAAATAAAAGCAATTCCCGATGAACAATTCGGCTTTAGACCTAACCATTCATGTACGCACCAATTACTGAGACTAACGGAAAATATTGCAGAGAGCTTCATCAAAAGAAACATACTGTAGCAGTTTTCTTAGACATTGCACAGGCTTATTACAGGATCTGGCATACAGGAATAATGTATAAATTACGTAATTTGGGAGTCCCTGATTACATCCAAAAAATAATCCACTGCTTTCTTACTAACAGAAATTTCATGGTAAAAGTCAATGAAACATCATCAACCCCTCGAAACATATCAGCAGGTTTACCTCAAGGCTCTGTACTCTCTCCGACACTATTCAATGTTTACACAGATATTCCACGAATGACAGACACCAAATTAGCTCTCTTCGCTGATGACACGCATTATTCACTGCACTTGAAGACATTCTCATAGCCCAAAATCGGATACAAAATAATCTGGAAGAACTAATATCGTGGACAAATCAGTGGAGAATAAAAATTAATCCAGAAAAATGCCAAGCGAAAATATTCACACTTCGTAGACCAAGAACGCCCCCTACCTTAAAAATCAATTGCAGCCCGATTCAATGAAATACAGGCCCAATTAAATATCTTGGTGTGCACTTCGATAAAAGATTAACATGGAAACCCCATATCCTTGCATTAGTAAATAAAGCTCAGGGGAAAATGTCAAAACTATATCCAATAATAAATAGAAAATCCTCATTAAAAATCGAATGCTAGCTCATGATATTTAAATCAATCATTTTACCCACCCTAACATACGCTTGCCCTGTATGGGGAAATGCAGCACCCTCATCAATAGAGAAACTTCCGACGGTACAAAACAAATGCCTTAGGAAAATCATACAAGCACCCTGGTTTATACCCAATTCACAGATACATGGGGAGCTACGTATGGATCTAATCAAAGATCGCATCTCTACAATTTCGAAATGCTTCTCTACTTTCCTCAACGTTTCTCACTTAACAAATAACTTTAACCTAGGACATAACGCTTCGCACCCCTGCCGCATCAAATCCAAAATCCCAAAAGATAAGTTCCGCCCCCCGTAAGCACGTGTTAAAACCAAATCAAACATCCAACCTAACATTAAAGCATGTAAATTTTAAATAAACAATAAATCATTCCAATCCCAATCCAACACCTTAAAAACGGAGCAGTGATGCCAAGTTCAAAATGCCAAAGATGCCTATTCCTAACAATGAAAAATCTATTGTATCCAAGCCCTTGAAAGGCCACATGGCCGAACAAGAAGAAGAAGAAGAAAAAAAAATCCCAGGGTCCCTGACATCCTCTAGAGTGATTGGGGAATATCAATTTTAGAGAAAATCGGCTGAACGATTTATGGGCTAGCGTTGTGCACAGACGGACAGACAGACGCTTTGCCGTCAATCGATTTTTCGGTATGAAGGCCGCACAAAACATGATCTTCACGAGTTAGAGGATTTTTTTCTATAATAAAAAACTGGATTTATCCACCTTTTCGTTACCAAAGCACGACAAGAGATTTTGTGTCGAAAATAATAATTATAATAATAATAATTATTATTATTAATTATGTGCAGTGCAGTGGTGTCGTGAAACTGTGGGAAACGAGTGTGTAAAGAAAGACATTATAGCTCATTGATTCGCAGTGCGGTGAAGTGAAGTGTGGTGAAGTGGAGTGCTATGAAAGATTGCAGGGTGAAATGTTCACGTTAATTTGTAAAGTTCGTAAATTTTTTAAAGTTGTTAAGTTCTGTAATGTTAGTGTATTCTGCCACCAAGTTCTCAAACTTAATTGCAGAATTATTAATGAATCTAATCTGATCTAATCTAAATACTTTCTACATAAAACACGTATTTATCAGCAGATAGTTTTAAATCATGACAGTAACTGAGACTATTCTATAATTTAAATGTATGTTATTTGAATATTGGTGAACAATTTTTTCAATCACATTTTGGGGTGAATTTCAAATTTTTAAACTGATACAATTGATTTTAATTGTTTTTCATTGTCGTCCACATTGCTTAAAAATCTGAAAAAAATGTGTTATAAAATGTTATAAGACACTTTATAGAGGAATAATTGAGACAGTTCTCCAACGTTTTTATGTCGAAAATCAATTTCAAAATATTTTTTCTATTTGAATTTGGCGTCAAAATTAGTTGACAAAAATATCTTGAAATGCAACTGTTTTTCCCAGACGCTTTAATTTTTTTCAACTTCATACTTGCGATAGAGGCCGAGGAAAAATAAAACATGAAAAACACGTTTCTCGTTGTATCTCTACAACAGATGGTCTTAGGAGGCTGATTTTTCGCGAACCTTCATTTTGTATTCTCTTTCATATGAGCATTGCGATTATCGATTTGGTTTGGGGGCACTTTTCACCGCCGTATCCGGCTATACCCTTTTAATTTTTATATTAACTTTTCAGAAAAAACGATGAAAAAATGTAGTAATACATTTTTCAGACAATACTTAGGTGCCCAATTTAACCGAAAGACAGCCGTGATTGTAATACTGCGAGAAAAACTGCGTTTTTTCGACGGAAAAACAACTCTTGTTGCTGGGCTCTTGCAACAAAAGTGAGTAATTCTTGTACCCATATGTAGGAAATTACTTCCTCTAACACTTTGGTAGTCAAAATCCATTATTACTGAGTTCTTGATATTACTCGCACAACTTTTATGAAACGATGGATTGCAGAAATATGGATACAGTGTAGAGTGGGGTCTTAGTTACGAAGTCGGCCACTAGATTTAATGAAGAAATGGCAGTCTCTGGAGAATCAGTCATTCCTTCTCAACTTTCTCAATAATTTGCTTTCTTTCTCAGAAGTTAGTGTCATCAGTGTTGGAACTATAAAACAACGCAGCTTTGTGATGGAAGAGTATTTCCAACCGCAACCTTTCAAAGTGTCAGGGAACATTTAGAGAAGAAAATTACATTTGTGTCTATTCTGTACAAGAGTACCATATTTCGGTTAATGAAGTACTATCGCGAGACAGAGGCGTGTTTGTTCGGAGAAGCAGTGGCCTAAAGACAGTGCTCTGATGCGAAATTTAGAAGAAATTTAGGATGTTCTTTCAACTTCCCCGAAAACATCATTAAGAAAGTTTCAGCAGCAATGTAAGGTTTCGTACGAGAGTGTGCTCAGTGCCACAAACAAATTGAAAATGCTCTTAGCGAATATCCCACGAGCTTATGGTTCCTGATCGGACTTCTCCCATGAATTACTATTATTGGCTTTTACAATTTCTTACCGAAGGCCTTAAAGCACTTGATAAAGTGTTTTTAGTGATGAGGATTGGATTCATCTGGACGGATATGTTAGACAGCAAAACAGTGGACTCTAGGGATCTCAGGGACCATTGCATTAAAACATTAGTGGTGCTAAAACAGCACGTACTTCCTCGCCATTAGTAATAATTATGTAATACTTTTTACTTCCCCGTATACGTACAAAATATATACGTAGTATAGGGAAAGTTATGTAATGCTGCGGAAAATCAATTTCGAGATTTCAACGGAAGGGAAGGTCGCGTGCGGATCATGGCCCGTTTGTTAATGTACTGCTCGGACATTCTCCTGATGTTGATCGGAGAGACCAAGGGAAACCACCGATCAGGGCAGCCGGCCGATAGGATTCTCCTCCAGACAGCGACTGAACTTGACCTAGCTGACAAGCTAGTGTCGAAAATCCTGCCACCGTCGGAACTCGAGTCCTAGGACCTTCCCGTTGCAGTGCCACCTAAGCCCGCACACAGAGGAGAGATAACGATATAATCTCTCTTCTTTCTTGTGGTTGAAGCCCTTTGGAAGGAAAGTGGTTGATGGGGCCAGTCCGCCGGTGGAAGCCCCGCATCTTCGATAACTTTATCGACCGCATCGAGTCAGCGTTGACTTTGCCGCGAACGGGGCGCGAACAGCAGCCGCGCAAAGGAGAACCGGTCGCTTAAATTTACGTCCATTTAACGACCTAATTCTCTCTTGCATCGTTCGCATGCCCGATGGTAGAGAACCTACGTGAACGCCTCCACTTAGAGGCTAACTCCTTCGAAACGAGTTCTCGATCGCTTCTGGGAAATAATGAAATCAGACGATATGTAACTTGTCTTTTACTTCTCAGCGATCTCTAGAAAGCAAATCCACTTATGGAATAAGCACATATAAATTTTAATGTTGCTGGAATTATTTATTAGTTTCTTTTAATTTTTTCTTGCATTTGTTTGTTTGTGATTCGAACGTTCAGTGAGACATGAAGCTTAAAACACCGAAGGACAATGTCTAACTATTGCTACTTCAAAATTCGAACAGTATTTAAATTCACAGTAATCGATAACTAAGAGAAATACAGGATTCTTTTCGTAGGACACGTGCCAGATTTTAAAATCGTCTGGTTTTTATAAAAAGCCAGATTCAGTGAGTACCACAATGAGAAAGATTAATAAACTGACGATTTTCGAACCGAATCTCATAAAATGAATTGGAGGATTAAAGATCTTTCGATCGCCCTCTAAAATCCTGATAGCAGTGGTGATGATATAAGGGCAATACAGTACACAGATAATTTCCCCTGTAACGAGTTGATATTCTCTATTTTAAATTTTCAAAGACTGCATGAATTAGAACAGCTTATTCGTGCGTTGTTAAAGAGAAGTATATCCTGAAAGAGTGGCGGTTCATGACTTCAAAAGTTAGTGGTTCATAAAATAAAGCCGGAGTGATTCACTAAAAAGGCTATTGGGGTTGACCCAGTACTCTCTGTGAACGAACCCAGCCATTCGCGAGGAACTCGCGAGGAATATTTTACTGTGCTTCAAGAGAGCAGCTAAGAATTCTCCTACGACTTAATAGGATGGGGGTGCCCACCCGTCACAGAGAAAATAAAACGTTAGCTGTTCTTAATTTTTTGTAAGTTGAACAATGTACGTTTTCTCTTTAATAGTAAATTGCCATTAAAACGTTTATGAAATAAAATCCTTTTGCTGCGCGCAATTCACAACCTTCTCAAGGGGTTTGCTCAGCCAAGCCATCTCCTCATCGGCTTGTATGAGCGAAAGCAATCTCCACGCCAATGCGTGCTCTATGACAACGAAATTTCATGCCCATGTCTTTGCGGTGCTAACTACCATCTTGAAGCTCTACGCCCCTTAACGAATAAAATATTCAAGAATCAAATGGGATAATAGGAATACTGAGTTTAACAGGAAGGTAAGAATAATAACACTTCTGAGTAACAATAATATAATACAATATTGATATCAAAACTATGTACAATTTAAAGTATATTACAATGAAAATTGTATACATTATTTTACAAAATTGAAAAAAGTACTGTATCACAAGCAGCTGCACTCTTGTTCATTAACAGTAATGGAATGTTCTCTCTCGCATACATCGTGCTACTCCATAATTAGTCATCACTCTTTCTCATATTATTACACTTTTGTGTGGGTTTCTTTTGAAAAGTTAGATCTTCAATATGTCAGTTGATTTCCTGCACACGAAGAAAAGAGACAATTAGATATCTACTTATTGTAAAATCAAAATCCATGAAAGGTAATTTACAATTCTATGTCATGAAAAACATTGAATGAAACAGAATGGTGATTATTTTTTTAAGAAGTTTTGTCACCAATTTGCAGAATATAATTTAGAATAATGAATTGAATTTATAAAATAAATACTACATTGCTTATTCTAAGCGTTGTAAACCATATAATTTAATGCCATAATTGAGAAAGAATGCAATGAAATTATTTAAAGTGTACAGAAATGTATAATTATTAAAAATAATTGTAAATGAGTAAATATGGATTAAATTAGGTGGCAAGTTAAAGTAAAACATGCAAATCAAAAGAAAATATTCATAAAATTGGAAAACTGTTTTAACAATTTATGTCAATCAGATAAAAAAATGGCATATGATTTTTCAGCAGATACAAACATTTACTTTATTTAATTATGAAAAGCATTAGATAAAAGCGATCCTGAAAGCTTTTTAACACATCTAAAGTTATCTGACTGTAATTGCTGCTCTATGAAACAGAAAAGTCATTCGCGGATTGATCTTAAAACTACGTTTAAAGAACATGACGCGTGGAAAGATACTTTTCTTCCTCTTCTTGATAGTGCATTGCGGAATTGGAGTATCCGAAGTGTAAAGATAAAACTGTGAATGCAACGAAGAAATACAAATAATTTCGTGTAACAGCATCGGCTACTACTTACCTTAATATAACATAGGACCCAGTTAATTGAATGGTGTACTTGTATTAAAATAAAATGAAAGTTGGTAAGACTGTCTAATAGAGTATGACAGCCTCGTGTCGCAATCCTCTTTACTCGCAAAATAAATTGCATCTTTCATCACTCATATCATAAATAACTATTACTTACTCATAGCATCATTTTCCCACACTTTTTACCCTGCTTGTGAACCATGGTAGTTCTTTCCACTAACTACCATCAAAATGTGAAAAACATTAACATCCATTTCTTCCATATTTCATAAAATATTCAAGAACATAATGTTTGAGGTTGTTCAATTGATTCCACTCTTCATAAGACTTTGAGTGTTCAGTCTCACACCTGCAAATATAAAATATTTATTACTAGCTTGACGCAGCGCCTCTAGTAGGTATTTTCATAGTCTTTTCCACTCGTGAAATTAAAACCAATAGTGCTTAACTACACATACAAACTGCCCCAATCAGGGCGGTGTATCTCAAAAATTTTATCGCTTTTTCTATCCGATTTTTCTTACCGCTTCTACCTACTGGCCAATCATAAACGGTGACACATCGATCGCTATGTAAATGTCCTATAAACAGCACTATAAATGTACTATAACATAACCTCTGACTTAAATGTATGATTTCAGTTATTTTCAATATTTGGCGCATTTTGGAGCTCTGTTGGACATGATTTCACTCATACTTTGGATATTCTCATTATTGACTATTTCCATAGCACTCGTGGTATTACCTATGATAATACAACAAGTTCTTTGGAAATTGTCGATAAATGTCCGACTCGCGAAGTGAGGAGGGAGAACTTTCAAAGCGCGAGAACTATTTACTAGGACTATTCCACGAATGAAATTATGTCCAATAGAGTCCCAAAATTCTCCAAATATTGAAAACAGCCGAAAGCTATGTTAAAAAAAATGTTATAGTACCTACGTTCACTGTCCATTGGACATTGACATAGCAATCAATGCATACCGCCTCCAACGGCAGGTAAGTCACAGTTTATGATTGGCTAATAGGGAGAAGCGGTAAGAAAAATAGGATAAAAAAAGTTATAAACTTTTTCGAGATATACCTCCCTGAATAGGGCATTTTGTTTGTATAGTTAAACACTATTGGTTTTAATTTCACGAGTGGAATAGTCTACTAAATACTACTCGTGCATCAGATATTTTTGATAACTTCACAAGTCGCAAAGCTGCAAATGACGGCCAGAGACGAAAGCGAATGCTAACCGCTTGTCATGGATGTCGTACGTCCTCTTTGAAATTGCCTGCACCATTGCCGAACTTCGCTGTCACTCGTGGAAGTTTTACCACGCACACTGCTCATTCGTCAATATATTTCGGCTGCATTACTCCCTCAGAATGACGAGAAGAAATCGAATGACGACACGCGCTACACACTTGGAGGAGACTATTGTTCTAGGCATATTTACGTGTTCCCTGCGCGCTCTGATACGCCACTTGGGGCCCATGGGCATCTTTGGACATTCTAGAGATAACATATCTGCGCACTACGTCATCGAATTTTCACCGTGGTTTTAATTTTGGTTTAATCGGGTCTTCAAACAAATAGCCCTCGCCTATTGATATCAGTAAGAAAAAGTTTTCATCCAAATACTTGGCGAAAAGTTTAGGTAGTAAAAAAAAACACTAAATTTTTGTGTGCTTTTTGGTTTATACATAATTACTTTTTAAGGGTTGATTTTAGAGTACAAATACTTAGGAACAACTTCAAAAGTCTTAATATTCTCTAAAAATTTGTTTTATAAATTATTTTTTCTTGGTCTAAAAGTAAGAGAGCTGCGAGGTTTTGAAACTTCACGAAATTTTCTTTTTTATTTTGAAGTTATTAATGGTCTCTCATGTACTATTTTTGGGTTCATTCATATTATTAATTGAACAGATTAACAAAATAAAAGCACAATCAATGTACTATATTAACACAGCATGAAACGCATTTTACGAGTGAAATACATTATTATTATTATTATTATTATTATTATTATTATTATTATTATTATTATTATTATTATTATTATTACTGAAGGAATACATGGCCATCTCTGTCCCAAAAACGAAAAACGGTATTTAGTGATAAATATTCGACTATGACATGTTTTATAATTCTCTAGATATTTGAGCGTGTATCATTGGCTTTGAGAGGGGAGGGATAAAGCCTCATGAGCCCTCACAAGCGCCATTTCTGATATCTTATGAAAAAAAAAAAAAAAAAAAAAAAAAAAAAAAAAAAAAAAAAAAAAAAAAAGAATCTGAAGCCTTCAGAGTTTCCTCTTTAATTCCCAAGTCTTTAAAGCTCCCTGATCCGTATTCAAGACAAAATTTATCTTCAATTTGCAGTTGCTGAATTATTTAATAAGCAAAAATTAAAATATTCAAATTCACTAACACATGCGCAGAAAACAAGAGCTTTCATGGAATCAAAATTGATAATTTTTGTTTTCAGTGATTTGTCAAATGCGCTTCACTATTTATTTCCTTTCACTAAAGGCTTGAAATAATTTGTCATGGATATTTCTGTAATTGATTTTGAGACAAAAAATGCCAAAGGTTCCTTTATTCTGTCATCATCTGAAGTTTCCTCGTCTCTTCGTTTTGTCACTTCTTACAGAATTTGAATTCTTAAAAACGGATGTTTAATAAAAGTCTTCAAGATTTTTATTTTTTTTCCTTCGAACCGGGCATCGAACGTTTAAATTATTCATGTAATAAAAAATTAATACTATTGGTTTAAATACGAATTTCAAATTAAGCAATCTTTTAAAACGAACAATTATACAACAATTATCTGACAGAGTGAAGTGGAATTCTTCAATATTTAGAAATGCCGAAAGTCGAAATGTTGTTCAGTAATTCGAAATGATAACTGTTGAATTATTCAATAAATCAAAACTTCTAGGCCTCGAATTATAGACAGTAGTTGCGTAGGCTTCCGCGGCCTTTGTGCTGCCTAGGCTATCCGGCCGAGACGCGGCTCGTCCCCGATAGCCTAGACAATACTCGAATTCTATAATTCGATATCTCGATATATGTTCATTCGTTTTGTCTCTTCTTACTACAGTTGTGTATCGATATTCAAGAGGGAGTTTTTGCACACTTTAGCGGGCAGCACTAGTTCGAAATGCGCGTCCTCGGACCGTCTTCTATTTCGAGCAGAATGCTCCTCTGAACAGTAGGTCCGCGTACCTGCGAGGGCGAGGGCGCCGCTAGACTGCGCTCTCCTTGTGCCGCGTCGGCGGGGGCAGGGGCGGCGGCGGCGGCGCGGGGGCGGGCGGCGTCTGCGTCTGCGTGTGCACGTGTTGGCGCACGCACGGCTCGCTGCCCTCGGGCGCCGCACGGGGCGCCACAGTCGCCGCCATCTAGGAGCAGCATTTCGAGTTTTTACCTTTCATGTTCCTAGCTACCAGAATGAGGAAGTTATTGTATGTTTCTCAGTCGTGGTGGTGGGATTTACGTATTTCATTTTTATTCTACCCCAAAAATGGCAAAAATCGTGAGTAGCCGAACCTACAAAAGACCTGAAGAGGTTCTGATTCATATGTCATGTAATAGCTTATTTTATTGATTTCTTCATTTAATATCAGCACGAGAAACAAGAATTATCATGTTTTGAGATAGTTCCCCTCTTGAAATTAGCTCACACAGTCCTGTTTCGACGACTCGTAAGTGGAAATGGCAAATTATAAACACGCATAAGGAGATGAAAATGCGATGCTGGTGAGCTTGTACGTGCTCAGAAAAATCATAATTAAAGAAACCGCAATTAATCTCCCGCTTTCTTGCCTTCGTTCTTATCCATATTCTTTTATAAATTATTTTAATTTTGTAAATCTTTTATTGTGTTGTACAGGAACGTACAGACTTGGTCTTCAAACACCCTTGTGATAGTCCGGTTCAGTGCTAATGTGGTTGTGTGTAGTGTTACCTGGGCAACCGGAGCGGGCGCCCTCTGCGTCTGGCCGATGAGGTCTCGCCACGACGCCGCCAGCTGCCACCGAATAGGGGGCGCCTCGAAGCTCAAGAGACTCTCCTGCGTCACACCAGAGGGTAGCATAGCACTGCGTGGAAGTCGAAGAAGCACAGCCAATGGGAGCCTAACAGCATGGGCGAACTCAGGTCCTGAACGTTGTTACTTTGTGGGTAGTTGTTCAACTAGTAACGCCAGAGTGTGCTGTTACGGCTAGATTTATCGCTTCAGCAAAAACTAGGAGCGAAATAGAAAGGCAATACAATACAGAATACAGTTCTCCCCATAGTTCTTATTTATGTTCTCGAAGACTGTATTCTGATGTGAAACGCGACCGTTGCCCGAAAGAACATCCGATGAAGAAGAGTTGCGATTACACATTTGTTTGTAATTTTGTTATTATTTAATTTCAATTCTTCATAGATAATTTTTCATGTAGTACGGCCGAGGATGAAAAAACAGACATCTCCATGTTTAAATTTCCAGTAGTTCGTGGGTACACAACAATTAAGCACAGTGTTTTACCTACGTGTAGGTTGTTGAAAATGAAGAGCATTACATAGACTAAAAGGAAGAAGGGTCGCTAATATTGTTTAGAGATCCAAATAATATAGTATATAACTTATTTTATTTAATATTTTGCAGTTCATTACCTATTCATATTAGTACATGACCCACATGTCTATATGTACTGCAAGGACTTGCAACAATGTTCTCTTCTTTAATGTTTGTTGATCCCCAGCAGAGGAGTATTTACGGTGTGGAAGACAGGTCACGTGCCAAGGGTGCCACTCACAAGGAGCGCTATTTAGAGTATACCCGCAAAAACAAATAACAACCCTAATTTGAAGTACCATGGCGCAAATTCTATGCTGGTCATGGCCGTCTGAATATCTACATCGCAAGTCGGTGTAATATGAAATCTCGCAGTCCTATTCATTGAACAACGCGTGATAAGGGGAGCGCCTGTTTCTGGAATGATGCCAATTCACAATTTAGAGGCACAAAGGGCATAATAATTAATGGTTCCCTTCCAGGAAGTTGCGAAGCAATCGATTCCTCTGGAAGAATATCCACAGAGACAGAGTTACAATTGCTTAATAAGGATCATTTCGAGAACTGTTCGTCATGCAACGTCAAATTTGTATAACCCCTACTTGAAAATGAAACTAATAATACCCAACTGTCCAACTTTGTTAAATATCGTATGT
Source organism: Gryllus longicercus (assembly GCA_038098605.1). NCBI lineage: Eukaryota > Metazoa > Arthropoda > Insecta > Orthoptera > Gryllidae > Gryllus > Gryllus longicercus. The sequence continues at coordinate 2,180,282 of JAZDUA010000126.1, read as the reverse complement.
TCCTTGAAATCCATGTATAAATATGTGTAACCAATTATAAGGTATTACATGGCGTAGAAAAACTCGAGAGAAAGTAATGAGGTAACAAGAATCCATAATAACAACACAGGTCCAATTGGAATTAAATATTCGGGCTGGAAATCTTCATTAGAGAAAAAACTATTGTCACTCATGACTTGATCACATTAAATTTGCTTGAGGTGATAGGTGTGGCAGGGAGTAGGTGCGTACCGTTGTGTGCGAGTGGGCTCAGGATGTGGATGCGTGCGGTGAGGAGTGGGCGGGGTGGTGTGGAGTCGTATGGTGTCGTGTGAGTGGTGTGGTGTGGAGTGGTGTGGTGTGGAGTGGTGTGGTGTGGAGTGGTGTGGTGTGGAGTGGTGTGGTGTGGAGTGGTGTGGTGTGGAGTGGTGTGGTGTGAAGTGGTGTGGTGTGGAGCGGCGTGGAGCGGTGTGGAGTGGTGTGGTGTGGTGTGGTGCGGTGTTGTGTGGTGTGGTGTGGTGTGGTGTGATGTAAGGTGGTTTGGTGTAGTGTGGTGTCGTGTAGTATGATGTAGTGTGGTGTAGTGTGGCGGGGAGTGCGCACGTACCGCCGTGTGCGTGCGCGAGTACTCCCGCGCGCCGTGGGGCGTGGTCGCGGGCTGCGTGGGGGAGTCGGCGCTGAGGGTGCGCGCGCTCGAGCCCAGGCTGCGCTTGTCCAGCGCCCGCAGCTCCCCGCGCGACAGCTCCAGCTCTGAAACACACGCACACACACACTCACTCACTCTCAGAGCACGAAATCTCTACTAGGCATTCATCTACACACACAATCTTTATTTTCTCTCGCGACCCATGCCATGGAGCACGTGCTCTTGTCGTAACATTTAGGCAACGGCGTGAAATCCCCTTGACATCCCTTTCGGACCCTCCAGCAACCGCATGCCCTCAGGTTTCGGGGGGGGGAGGCTGTCTTAATGACTAACTAAAATTAACTTAATCTCATTACACATTTAAAATTACTGTGCACTTTGACCTGCCTAATGTACGGATAAATAAGAATTTCTCTCTTAATGTCGGGAATATTTTTCAACATTGACGCATGCTTCATCCTCGTTGGCATTGCATGGCCCACTCACCCCCGGTGTGCGGGACGACGTCGGGGTTGTCGTGCGCGTCGTCGGGCGCGTGCGCGAGGGCGAGCGCCAGGGCGGTGGCGGTGGCGGTGGGCGTGGCGGCGGCGGCGGCGTCCAGCGGCTTGGGCGGGCGCTCGCCCTGCGCGCTCGAGCTGCAGCTGGAGCTGTCGTCGCCCGCCGCCGCCCCCGCGCACCAGCCCCCGAGCAGGCCCCGCGCGCGCAGCGCCACCGCCGCCGCCAGCGCCGCCGCCCCCAGCGCCGCCGCCGCCCCCGCCAGCGCCCACAGCAGCGGCCGCACCAGCGCCCCTGCGCCGCCGGCCCCGGCCCCGACGCCCAGCGCGCCCAGGCCCTCCTCTGCAAAACAGGAGGCGCAGTGCGGGTTACAGGCGGCTCCACACATTCGACTTGCGCCAAGTTGCGAGCGACAGCTCGCCCAATCCCGAGCAGCTCATGTGCTCGGCGAATCTTCGATTCCTTTGGTATGTCCTAAAGACCGACACGCGGTGGGTAGGACGAGCACCGAACGTTCGTCGCTCGGCAAACAGCAAGCAACCCATTCAGACTACGCGTGATTCGGCGAGCGGTCGCTCCGTACTTGCTGAATACCGAATGTCTGGAACCGTCTTTATACTGCGACTTATTTACAGCTGCCTCTGACAGGTCATCATTTACTACGGTGTCATCCAATCGGGAGCTTTCACATCACTACAGTTACGTCTGTATGGTGACGTTCAACCTTCAGATTGAATGACACCGTAATAGCTGATTTATGTCAGAGGAAGCTGTAAATAAATTCAAGTATAGAGGCGGGAGGTAGCGCGGTTCCTTCCCTACTGGGAAGTGAGAACCGGCGCTGACCTATACGTCGGCTCGCGTTTTTTCTCAACAATGCATCTCCAAACAGCGGGGGAACCGGCCAGGACATGCTATAACATCCCAGTAGGTGGAGTGGTGTAGTGCCTATAAGAGTAAATATGTGTCAATAAGGGGATGAGGAAGAGGAAGGAAAGATCGCGCGCGGCCTGCGGCCCGTTTGTTAGGGTACTGCTCCGGCATTCGCCCGGTGTTGATGGGAGGAACCGCGGAAAACTAACGATGAAAGCAGCCGGACCCTAGATTTCTCCTCCGACAGTGGATGAAACGTTATACCTACATACACACTGTCGAAAATTCGCCGCCGTTGGCTATCAAACGCAAGGATCTTCCGATCAGAGACGCTGCAGCACTATCAGATGTCACTGAGACATTTCACCGACAAAGTAACAGCGAAATCGCGAAGTCTAAATTAGTTCTAAAGCGGTGGTAGGCAGCGCTGACAATCATGTCGTGCAGGTCCGAGTGCGACCCAAGTGTTTCACCAGCCCGAGCTGAGTCGTGCTGGCAGAGGACTGGGGAGATGAAATATCATGGCGGCTGTTCAAGAGTGGATCCACTTCTAGTTAAATACAAAATATCCTTTAGAAGGACATTCATAATCGATATTTCAGCCCCTTTCACACGGTCAATTTTTCGACGTTTTCATAAAGTGGATGGAAAATGGAAGTGCTGTTTTAACGTGGTATTATTTAGATTCAAAAATAACTGAACGCACAAGTAACAGCGTTCTAAACGGTCATTTAATTTTCTGTGCATTATCTTGATGAAAATATTTCCTCCAGACGCTTTTTCTATTTCTTCTGTGATAATCATTAAATACTTTCTTTAACAGGAAATTAATTAATTAGGCTTCGTTGCCCAAATATCCTAAATCACACATACCACAGATTTCATTTATTTGAAAACATAAATAAGCAAAATGTTATGAACAAAATATTGTAAAATCAAAGTCAATAGAAAAACGCTGGGTGTATTGGATATCCACTCAGTCTCTACTAAACAAGTGAATCATCATGATTGCAGCCAGCGTCTCTGAGTATCAACATACCAGATAGCAAAAATTACCTATTGAAGACTAAATTTAGTTGCATCAAGTTTTCACACATGATTCTTATTTCTTTGATAATTGATTCTGAAGATTCACTTATCTCAGCATTTACTTGTATTCATCCGATTTCCCTTGCTCACCATGGCACTGAAGAATATTTCAAATTTATGCATCTTTGAAAGGTTTAACAGTTTTTAGTGCGTTTGTTGTCGGAATTGGTCTGCAATATCACTCGTAATGACAAAATCGATACATTCGAACCCTTTATGAAAAAATAACACAATGGACCGATGCCGGTTGAGCGGTGGATAACATTATTGGCTGAAAAGACAAGTGTTTTCATGTGAATTTATGAAATGAATCGCAATAACACTCATTTACACAATAAATAACATTTCATTATTCTCGTCCCGTGGTTAATGTAATATTGCGCAGCATAAATAATGCATAATAGAATTCATGACTGCTCGAGTTTTCAAAATTTATCCTATTCAATAACGCAAGAGAAACACATATATAGGTACAGTTGCTTTATTGTAGATGATTTTAACACTTTTTATCTAATGATGTCCCTCTACCAAGATCCTCCATTTGTGTTCGCAACTTTATTATATCTCCTTTGCGATGGAAAAGATGAGATAATTCCACCTTCGATAGCAAGTGGAAACATTGCCATCAAGTGAGCCCAGGGTATTTGCAAAGATTTTTCACGCAGTAACCTTTAATGTTATTTCTGTACTTCACTTATCAGGAAGGCGAGCAGGCAGTTCCCCTATTGAAGAAATCTTTTGGCTGCGCTTTGCGACTGCGCTATGTCTTAACTAAAAATGTTTCTTGACATATATTGCTTTTTCCACGTGTTGGTAACTTACAAGGATCCCCAGGGAAAACAGTGCTGTTGACAGCAAAACATTCAAAGGAAGGTAAGTGGTCCTTATACGGGTTGAAGAAATATGCAATTGAAACGGTGAACATTCAACTTATCATTTGTCAGTATACGATTCTTAAATTGCCAGTACATTTTGCAGACCCCTCACATATTTTATTTGCAAGAGTTATTCAGAAATCAAAACATTAATTTACTGTTTAGACGTGACAGTATTTTGACGAATTAGAAATTTCCGTATACTCAAGTGCTTATCTCTCTGCCTCAGGAAAGATTAACTTATTTCATTCCTCTTGGTATTTTGAATTATAAAAATTCTTACACTTCTGTACGAGACTAATCAAACAGATTAATGGGAGAAGAGTTGAGATTTTAATAGTATTCTTAACGAACGTGTCCAGATAAAACAGAGTATTGCAAAGAAGCAACGACACCGCAATGTTAAAAAGAACGAGAACAGTAAAGAACAGTAAAGTCAAAAAGTGAAATCGGAAAAGAATGACATAGATAAACAACATAAAGAAGAATGTAAAAAGTAAATAAAGAAGGTATTTAATAATTAGTGGTGCAACAGAATGGCACAGATTTTCCCTATTGATTTCCTATTTCCTTTGGTCTCGACTAGCTATTCGGACTTGCCACATACTCTTGCCAGCCATCTATTACCGCCCAAAGTATATTATGTAAGGGCAAAGTATATTATGTAACGGCAGAGGCGTTGGTGCGGACGATCTTCTGTGGCGCCGTTTGATTTCAGATGCTGAGGAGGCCAAGCACTGGAAGGAGACGGCGGGACGCCTGCGCCAGAAAATAAATAGTTAAAATAAACGTCGCACGGTGGGGCCAAATGCCAAAAAGCTGGTCAAAAGTCGAAAGCGTTGTACGATTTGACTGAAACTTTGTATTCAGAGGTTTATGATCATTCTAATTAATAATCTGTAATAAAAATTCCGAAAAACAAAATGGCGGACCAATATGGCGGATAAAATTATCAAAATTTTGTATTTTTAACACAAAATGATCATACTTATAAGTAAAAATGAGTTCATTCGGGTTTTTAAGGATGCTGATTAATAATCTTGAATGAAAATGCCAAAAAAACAAAATAGCGGACCAATATGGCGGACAAAATCATCATTTTCTTCATTTTTAACACAAGATGTTCGTGTTTAAAATTAAAAATGAGTTCATTCGGGTTTAAGCATGCTGATTAATAATATTAAATAAAAATGCATAAAAAAACAAAATGGCGGACCAATATGGCGGACAAAATTACCATAAGTTTGTATTTTTAACACAACATTATTATGTTTATAAGTAAAGAAGAGTTAGTTTGAATTTTTAAGGATGCTAATTAATAACCTTGAATGAAAATGCCAAAAAACAAAATGGCGGACTAATATGGCGGACCAAATCATCAATTTTTTCCATTTTTAACACGAAATGATCGTGTTTATAATTAAAAATGAGTTGATTTGGGTTTATAAGCATGCTGATTAATAAATATTGAATAAAAATGCTAAAAAAACAAAATGGCGGACCAATATGGCGAACAAAATCATCAAAAGTTTGTATTTCTACATGTTGCACGCGCTACGAAAATTTGTCACAGGCACTAAAACGGCAGCTACGGGCAGCTGTTTTTTTGTGATTCTCACAGAGAATAACATTTCGAATAATGTCATGTTAAGTTTTTAGCCCCGCACGACGGTGCACATAGTTATTTTTCATTTTAAACACAAATTTTTGATTATAGCATTTTCATTTTTCGCCAACAATCAACGTTAATTATTACATTAACAAATTATTTAAAAAAAATTAAGTATACATATTATGTTTCTACTTACTCTCAGGAATAGATTCCATTTTGTTTTATTGAATTCGGCCGACTGCACGCTTCTCTATCCTTCGAAACACAAAGGTTCTGAAAACACGTTTCACAGCTGACCGATATCGATCGCTCGAGGCCCAACTTTGAACTGATCTCTTACCTCAAGTATAAGAGAGAAACCGTTACTAATTGCGGAATTCAACGGCCCAAATACCAACCTATTGAAGTAGCAACGACAAAATCCCTATCTAGTAACTTTTTTTTTGGACTTTTGGCCAGCTTTTTGGCATTTGGTCGGATAGATTAGAATGTACTCGGCTTCTGACGGCAGGTTTTTCCCCCTTCAGGGTTTTTTTCCTGTGCCGTACCTTACGGTCTCTTTTCCGCGGCTTTGATGCGATGGAGAGACCATTTGGGGTGAATACCAGAATTCGAAAGATTAGAACGCGAAAGGATGTAGGTATTGTAATGGCTTAAAGGCCTTCGGCCTAGCCACATAGGATCAAGTAATCTAATTTGTTTGTAATAATTACCTATTAAATAAATAAAAATAATATTTTTGGATATTTTCATAATTTTTCGGTTTTATAATATTAGAAAGGAAATATTATTTTAAAGATATTAAAAAAGTAAAACGTCTCCCTAAATGGCAAATTTTCTTTGAAATATTTGGATCTGTTTTTAAGAAAATGCCGAAACGTAAACGCAAAATTTGAACATCTCTTCAAAAAAAAAAAAAAAAAAACTATTGAATTTCCAAAAAATTCATACAAAGTCATTTCAAGCACTTCTAGTCACAAATACAGTAGTGTTTACAAATCGCTGGAAATGAGCATATTAAAGAAATATTTAAGAAAATTACATTTGTGTATTTTTTGAAGAAAAAACAACAACAACAACAAACAAACAATAGAATTCAGCAAAATTATTTCTAAGTCATCTTAAACAGTGCAGTTAGCACTACACGTTCAAAACGTTTGAAGACAAAATTTGGAGTGGCTTTTGAGAAAATAGGATTGGAGTGTTTTGAAAGTGTCGAATTTTGAGCTAATATTAAAAGGAAACGGTTGAGTTTTCGAGACACTTTGCCTGACATTATTTAAAATACGTGTACTCACAAATAACAATTAATGTAAACAAATTGCATTAATGTGAACAAATTGTAAGTTAAAAAATTACATTTTTGAAATCTTTGAAAAAACAAAAGAATACAAGAATATGGCTTTTGTGTTACCGTGTAGAGTCCACTTAGTAGTATCCATACCAAAAGCTTAAACTCAAAATTAGGAGCCGTTTTTGCGAAAATTTAGTTTTTCTACTTTTTTAAAATAACATATATTGCTCGCAATTGGGCAAAAACGACCACAATTTTCAAAAAAATGTACATGACCTTAATGAAAGAACACACTATGGAGAAAAATGTTATTTTAAGAAAAAATCTCTAAATTCAATTTTGTAGTTGTAAGAAATCTCAGAAAAAAATCAAAATTTCGGATTTTTTGAAAATTTAAGCAATCAGTGAAAATCAGACAAATGCTGCCTTGATAAGAGTATTTTACTCTTAATATTTCGCTGTTTTGCAGAAAATGTCCCAGCGGCTTCATGTAAAATACCCTCGAACACTAACGAATGACATTCATTTTGAAATCGCAGAGCTTCGACTTAGGCCAAATGGACTTGCGCTTTTTCAATTTGGAAAAAATACTCCGCATGGATTAGGCGCTTGTGTTATTTATATACACTAGAGAGATGGACGGACGTTTTGAAAAAAAAAAAAAAAAAAAAAAAACACTATTTCGATATCAGGGGACCCCAAAACGTGCATTTCCGTTGAAAACTGGAAATCGATTTTCCGCAGCATTACACAACTTTCCCTACACTACGTATGCTTCTCCGTATACACGTACGTTTATGGGAAAGTAAAAAAGTGATATTTAGAGAAGACATTTTAATAAAAAACGTCGAAGACCATGTCTAGAAGAATCCAGGGAAAAGAGTAGGAAAAGAAAAAAATAAAAATAAGAAAAAAATTGAAAGGAAAGAATTGAAGGAAAGGTGGGAGGGTGCGTGGCCACTGACCTGCGTTGGTGCGGTACAGCACCCGGTGGCTGGCTCGCGCCGTGGAGGAATGAATGAAGGGGAGGCGTGGCCACTGACCTGCGTTGGTGCGTCGCGGCGATTGGCGAGGGCCGTGGAGGCGCGTGGAAGGAATGAAGGGGAGGCGTGGCCACTGACCTGCGTTGGTGCGTCGCGGCGCCTGTCGAGGGCCGTGGAGGCGCGTGGAAGGAATGAAGGGGAGGCGTGGCCACTGACCTGCGTTGGTGCGTCGCGGCGCCTGTCGAGGGCCGTGGAGGCGCGTGGAAGGAATGAAGGGGAGGCGTGGCCACTGACCTGCGTTGGTGCGTCGCGGCGCCTGGCGGCTGGCGCGCGCCGTGGAGGCGCGTGGAAGGAATGAAGGGGAGGCGTGGCCACTGACCTGCGTTGGTGCGTCGCGGCGCCTGGCGAGGGCCGTGGAGGCGCGTGGAAGGAATGAAGGGGAGGCGTGGCCACTGACCTGCGTTGGTGCGTCGCGGCGCCTGGCGAGGGCCGTGGAGGCGCGTGGAAGGAATGAAGGGGAGGCGTGGCCACTGACCTGCGTTGGTGCGTCGCGGCGCCTGGCGAGGGCCGTGGAGGCGCGTGGAAGGAATGAAGGGGAGGCGTGGCCACTGACCTGCGTTGGTGCGTCTCGGCGCCTGGCGGCTGGCGCGCGCCGTGGAGGCGCGCAGCGTGGCCGTGCGCTCGCTGCGCCCCTTGCCGTTGCTGGCGTAGGCCACGAGGAGGTAGGCGGCCCCGGACTCGAGGCCGGTGACGGTGAACTCGGGGGCGGTGCGGGAGGTGACGTTGGCGACGAGGCGCGGCGTGGCGCTGGGGCCCAGCGCGAACAGCTCCAGGGTGAACTGCTGCGGGAGGCCGCCGTCGAAACCGCGAGCGCAGCCCACCTGCAGCGCGTTGGACGAGCGGTTGCGCAGCGCGCACCCTCGCGGCGCCTCCGGAACTCCTGCGCATGCGCACACCAGCAATGTGTATACCCGGGGGCTGCTTCCACCACTCCTTCTTTCGATCGGAGTAGGCTAGGCTATCGATATTTGAGTACCATATTTCGATTTATTTAGATCTGCACTTGTCAGGTCGTCAGCTGTTATGGTGGCATCCATTCGGGGACTTTCACATCACTACAGTGACGTTACTATGGTGAGTTCAACCTCCCGATTGGATGACACCGCAAAGGCTGATTCACGTCAGGTGCAGCTGTGTTTAAATCCAAGTATAAGCATTGGAAACGGAAAGCCAGGTCATCACAGGATGATACAGCTTTTGCAGCGGTTTCAATGATATTTTACATTCGCCTTGGGCTTAGTTGCTGTTGTTTTCTGGTCTGATTTATTATGTTATAGATTCACGCTGAGTACGTAGAGCATATTGTTATTTTATAATTGAAGTGTAAGTACAATTACTTACTCTGGTTCGGTGCTAAACTGCGGTAGGAACTACCGAAATGAATCAGAATGTAGCACGTGTGAAGTACAGAATGCCAAATGGAATACCTGTGTAGTAGAAGACAGGTAATGATAACACAATGTTGCCCCGAGCGGACCTGACTAAAGTTCGACTAGCCCCCGTTGGACTCTTGGCTTTGTTGTGGCAGTGGCCCGACACCCCGGGCAAAGAGGAGGGACTAGTTCCCGGCGCATGTGAGTAGTGCATTATTCGGACTCCGACACCAGCCTGGATAGATAGTAACCCTGAGCTGGCAAGGCGGCCCCACCCAGGCATTGAATGGGGATGTTGTCGTGAATATAAATTGCATTCCGCTGTCATCCGGATACCAGCCTGTCGCCCTACTCGTGTGTCAGCAGGGGAAGGGTGCGAATAGATGCGAAAAGCCTTAGATGCCCTCCCCGGGGAATAGAGCCTCTTGGTAGAACATGCGTATTCTGTGCAGTGATAGCCCACGTGGGAAAAAGGTAAGTGATATTTTCTCTCCTTTCCTTGACGTATCTATTCACCTTACACATCTCCTTACACATACATGCACTAGACTGCTTTACATTTCTGGAGACAAGTCAGGAGACACGAGCGTGTGCTTCCTGGGGCGGTGCCCCGCTGGGCAGAGATACCTGGAGAGGAATATTCCCCAGCTAGTTGACGTGTAGGTCGGCGCCGTATCTCTCCTTCATGTTTGGCGCAATCACCATCACCTTCCGAGATAGAACATTCGCAACACAAACGGGTCTAATGACCTCAGCAGTTTACGTCCCATGAAAGTCAATATATCTATCAATCAATCCCTAATGATAGATTATTAATGTTCATATTTTATCTTACTATGCTATATTAATAATTTATAAAATATAATTTTACATCAGTAATATAACTTTTAATACGACACCTATAACATGAGAACCCACTCCCGATCAGAACGTAACTACGAAACCTCGTCGAGTCTTCCGCAAACTTTTTAGATTCGTCACAGTTCGTTTTCTTCACTAATTAAGCTGACAGAAGGGGAGTAATTGGCTGCGGTTGCACCGCGAAACGGAAGCTTAAACTGATCCGCGTCTGCTGTAAGGCTTCGGCGCGGAAATTTCGAGTAAAATTTAATTACGAATTGCGTCAATAGTACTACTGCATGTATATCGAAGTTTTATTCCTATGCATCATGAATTCGTACTACATACTTTGACAAATTAATGGCATCTGATTTTATACGTAAATTTATAGTGTAATGTTTTTCACCCTGGTTAATAAGCTGATAAGTCATGAAAACTTAATTTTACAGGAGAGCCAAAAAAATCTTTCAACTGATGTAAATCAGGTATTAATGATATTCAAACGAAGCTGATATTCAAACTAAACTATTTGTGAGTAGGTTTCATTTGATATCATTAACCCCTGATTTACATCAGCAGATGTATGTTGTTTTTTGGCTCTCCTGTAAAATTTAAGCATTCATGACTTATCTGCTTATTCACTAGTGACAAACAATTCCAATAAAATTAAATGTACAATGTATTTAATACTGTTAACAAAATCATCGGAACGGAAAAGTAAGCTATTCGTAATGATCAGATCAAAAAAATTAGAACACTTTTGTTCTTGGGGCACTTGCGTTTCCTGAGCACCTAGGCTGAAAAAGATATAACACCTGAGGCGGAGCATTAGTGTCACTAGCCTGAAGAAGCCTGCGATATGACAGGCAAAACGTCGGCCTCTCTGCCAACGACGCGGCGTCACACGGACAGCCTAGAAGTCAACACTTTTGTTCTGTCGATCCGTATGCTTGAAGAATTTACGATCAATGATTAGGTCACGCTTTTTGTTTAACTGAAGAATGATTGAGGAACTTGCATTAATGACCGTGCTGAAGATAACACGTAAATATCACAATTAACAAAGAACAAAGCCAAATATTCCAATTTAGAAACTCCTGTTTGCTCATGATATAAATTGTCACAAAAGTGTAAAGATTTTTACATATATCTGACTTCATTACCCTGTATTCAGTATAATTATACTAAAAACCATGCAGTAAGAACTTGTTTTTTAATAACACTGCACAGTACGAAAACAATTGTTTAATTTTGCTCTTGAAAGAGAAAATTGAGAAATGTGGATACTCACTCTTTAGAGTGTCGAGTAAGTCGAAATTATGAGTAAAGTAAAACGAAACATAACTTTCACATACAGTCTCTAGAACACGAATGTGGTGGCAAAAGAGGAAAGGTGGAGTTTACAACTTAATTCCCAGAAACGGGAATTCTTGAACTGGGAGAATATTTTGAAACGAGAACAAAGTTGAAAACATTATTTTTCTTTATCTTACGACTTAATTTCGGCGGTCTGGCCGAAGTCGATGAAACAGAAAACAAAAAGAAAGTGTTAGGAAGGCATAACAATTTTAGGTGGAGGCACAGGAAAGTTTGCAATACCGAACTAAGAACTGCTCCATTAATGATGTAAGACGCAAAACTTTTGAAAAATGATGTACTTGGTAATACTCTCAGAAACGATACTAGTGTATTAACATAGAGCTAATAGTGCTACAGAATGGTACATACTTTCTCGTATGAATTATTTTCCTTATATCTCTAGCCTGGGCCACCTTTTCGATTATGCAACACCATCTTCCCAACTGTCATTTAGTGGCGCCTAAACGACATTTTTCAACATTTAAAATAAAATTTCGTTCCCTAATACCAGAATTGAAGTACGCATTTAAGAATATTATAGAAAGATAAACCTGGTACCGACCGACAAGCCCGCAAGGGTATCAGTGTCTAGTGTAAAGGTAAATATGCGTCCCCATGAGGGACAGAGTGGGTACCCGGCGCGGATGGTCGAAAAACAGCATCCCCTGAAGCTGGAAAAAGCCCGATCGGATACGGATGGTTCAAAATATTTTATTAAACGCTCTCCTTAGATAGATCTCATTTTCTTTTAATTCTGAGGATTTTACGAAAGTTAGAAATAATACGGGAAAGTGCTGTTGGAGCACCATGAGTTTAATAGTAGACAAAGAGTTGCTAGATAACCAGAATAAGTAAACAGTACAGATAAATGGAAATGAGTCGAAGTAGGATACTCATAGATATAGATAGGGATGGTATACCACAGAGACGTAAATAACTATGAAACTGTCACCTAAACGGGTAAGATTCATTCGGATTGCCAACTTTAAATGTTCCTTTTAAATAAACAATCTCCACGTTTTATCATGCGTGATGCCAACGTGAACTTGCCTGCTGTAAAAATGAATGAATCCTAAAAATGAACAGTAAAGCTCCTGCACTTGTTTGCAACCTCTCATATACTCAGCGTATTTTGCTCCAGACTCCAAAGAAGCACGAAGCGAAAGGAAAGAGAAAACAGCAGAGAAACGCGGACTCGAGAGCTGGAAGTTCAGCATCGCGCCGACACTGCGCTTATAGTTGGCGTTGCCGGCGGTAGAGACCATGACGGGCAAGCCCCAAGTGTATCCTCCAGACTGGTCTGCCGGAATGTGTTGTAGCGTAGTGTCATGTAGTGTACTTGTAAATGTAAGTGTATGAAAGTAAGGGTGAAGATAGGACAAGTAAGAGATCCGTGGCCCGTTTGTTAGGGTACTGCTCCGGCACTCGTCTGGAGTTGATCAGAGAAACCGCGTACAATTACCGATCAGGGCAGTCGGTAGCTATAATTAGGGAACTTTTGCTCGCCTTAGCGGGCAGCAATCTCATTCTCCTGCGCATGCACAGATGCACAAAAGTGATGCAAAACTAGGACTGCGCATGCGCAGCTGATCAATAGTGCTGTCGATTGCTTTAACGTTCGAGAGTGCAGAAACTCCCTGTTCTTCTCCAGTAATCGGTTAGCTCTCTAGCGGATGTCTAAAACTCCTGCCACCGCCGGGACAAGACCCCAGGTCCTGCAGGTCAGAGGCACAGCAGTTACATCGTTTTTGCCCTGAGCCACCTACGACGGTATGATGAAGAGGAAAAATATCGCTGGCTCATAGGGCGGTAGGTGTGATGCCTGGTGACGAACTGCCAATGTTTTTAATATATTTGATTTTCGTTTGTCAATATTTCCAAATAAATATTTATTGGAACAAATATCTACGTGCCGTTAGGATTTGAAAATATACTTCACTATTGGAAACATTTTCAATTTTATTAAATTCGCAAGAATAATATAAACGATACATTTTATTAATAAATATTTGTTTACAAGCTGTTCTATAATTTTCAAATCAAGTGAAACTATAAAACGTCAAAAGCATCATGCAAACACCTGAAACACAACAAAATGTCATACACATTGAAATCTGCGAGTACATTGGTTTTATTAATTTTGTAGAATCACCTCTGGGAAAGATAATACGCACCGAAAAACAAAATTCAAGCAATATTATAAATAAACGTTAAAAAATAACATCTAAGGCTCACATGATGCGTTCCATTTGTACATTCTCGAGTTTCTCCTACTGTTCTCTCTCTCTCTCTCTCTCTCTCTCTCTCTCTCTCTCTCTCTCTCTCTCTCTCTCTCTCTCTCTCTCTCTCTCATGGCGAGGTTTGCAACACCGAGGAACAGAATACAGTGTAATCTCACTTAAGTTGTCAAAAATGGTTCCAGCAAAAATTAGCCATAACCAGAGGTGTCTGCTTCATCAACGTATTGAGGTTATTGGAAGCGTAAATCAAATCTAATTGTGCTAATTGCCATAAAATAAAGTGTTTTCTCCTTAACATTCTAATTGCCATAAATAACAAACTAATTTAAGTAAGGTATTTAATAATATTTGCCTCCTGTCGGCTAACATGAAATCACACTGACTTGTTACACATTCTCTTAGTCGATGTAATTACTTTCCGTTCTTGCCGAATTAAACACGCAAATTAGAGTTGTGGATGCAATTCATTTCCTCAAGAATCTTCACAGGGGGCCGACTGACCAAGGAGTTGAATAACCTTTAGATCGGATTCGTGCACGCTCCTGGTTCAGAATCACTGGTGACGTCTCAAGACAGGTTTTACCATACATAAAATTTTGCTGAAACGTATTTCAAATGTTACATTTATTGTCACAAGCATCAAACGCGAATGGAAATGTTTAATTAAACTACTTAGCAAAGACATCTTAATACATTTGTATATAATCCTAATTTAGCTCTCTATACCGTTAAAATATCATACTTCGTTTTTAATATTCTAATGATTACAAACATAATTATTGTAATTTGAGGTGCGTAAATCCATTTTAATCGGTGTTTTTCTTTCAGTTTTTTCTCTAGATTCACCGATTAAATGCTGAGATATTCCCTTGTACCATTAACCTAATACACATTAAGTACACTTCGTGTACTTATTCTTACTTATAATTGAATTATACTTAATATATTCAATTTTATTGAAATAAAGATCCCCATATCAAACTTCACCAATAGTTTGTATTTAAAATAAATACAAATCGTTAATATAACTCCTTTCAGAACGCTCTTTCATGGTCTCGCCGTTCTTGGTCCACGCCGTTTTACATTTATCGAAGTTTAACCCCGTGTTCTCTGTCCTCGAAGGATTCGCAGGAGGGGGCGGGGGCGCCCAGAAGCCCGGGGGCGACGGTGGCGACTCATTCCGCTCATCCGAACACCGCGGAACTAGATTGTGTTTCGGGATATACAAAGTTAAGCCCCGGGGACCAACAACTGCGAGGGCGGGCGAGGGCGGGCGAGGGCGGGCGAGGGCGGGCGAGGGCGGGCGAGGGCGGGCGAGGGCGGGCGAGGGCGGGCGAGGGCGGGCGAGGGCGGGCGAGGGCGGGCGAGGGCGGGCGAGGGCGGGCGAGGGCGGGCGAGGGCGGGCGAGGGCGGGCGAGGGCGGGCGAGGGCGGGCGAGGGCGGGCGAGGGCGGGCGAGGGCGGGCGAGGGCGGGCGCGGGCGCGGGCGCGAAGTTGCGCGGGGGGCCTCCCCGCCAGGCCCTCGACGGCAGACCTTTGGCCCCCAGCGACCCCCCCCCCCCCACCTTCGAACCGTCGGGGACACGCGTGAAAAAGAGAAAAAATGGAAGAACGATTTGAAAACAAGCTGGCGTAATTGGCGAAAGTCGTCTTTTATACAGGGACGAATCCGGCCGACCATTAGGGAGGGGGGAAGCATCATAGATTTTTATTAAACATATGTGTTATTGTATTCTATGTAATTTTTGTAGTGTTATATTATACAATGTTATTTTTAAATAATTACGTAATTCTAACATTAATATTTAAATCTATTTTGCCAAATAAAGGAATGTAACAAACGAAATCTCTAGGTCTGTTTTGGGGACAGAGCATGGTCCCCTTTGGATCCATCACTGCTTCCATGAGGCTAAAGACGTTGGGTTCAGGTGCACTTAAAGCATGAACGTAAACTAAAGATAATAATTTGCATCATTTGCATCATCGTCATTTACACTGGCAAGGAAACATGAGTTTTTAATTTCATTAAAGAATGGATTAATATTAATTCGGAATTAATGTTATGACGCAATCACAATAAGGAATATGAGTGGTACAGTTTGCTTATTTGAACAAGAGCTCGTTGTTCAGGGTATTTAAAGGGGGTTAAAGTGTACAGAGTTTATTTTATCAGTGTGATATTATAGTATATGAATGCTATCAATGGAGTTCGAAGGGCACTTAATAGCTCCGAAACAAGACATTTCAACATTTTATAAGAAATTCTCAGCTTTATTGAAGGTTACGCTAATATTTATTCGCATTAGCGTCTCCTTGACATTTCAGTCCAATCGCTTCAAATGCTCTGCTCATGAGTGTGTGCAGCCTGAAACACGGGGGAGGGGACAAGCACATTTCTGGTCACTCAGGGCTCTCTTTTGCATTAAACTTATTTATGCACCAATGACAATTTACCTGTAAGAAAATAACCATACTAATAGGAGAACACAATTGTAACTTTAATGACACAATTAATAAATACAATTGATGATGAAATAATCACAGGTTTGCCAGATGGTTTGGAGACCTTTCACCAAAATGTCGTAAAGCAACTATTCGAAGAGTCAGCACAAGGGGGAAATACGGAGGATGAAATGTAGTTTGTGATACGATTCATTTAGGCGCGAGTATACAAGGAGAAAAACCTTTAGCTTATTAGCTAAAAAGGTAAAATATTACGATATTACTTAAGACAACACTTGTTCATTACTTTACATTATAACCTGATATGTTAAGATACAGTGCAAGCAGTTGGAGGCACAGAAAGTAAAGAAAAAATAATTAATATTTATATCATGTTTAGCTACTGGGTATATATCTTATCTTAATATATATAAATCTCGTGTCACAATGTTTGTCCTCAATGGACTCCTAAACCACTTAACCGATTATAATAAAATTCGCACACCATGTGCAGTTCGATCCAACTTGAAAGATAGGATAGTTTAAATCTCAAATTATAGTCGCAATTTTAATTTATTGCTAATTATTTGTCTGTTATTATTTAACAGTCACAATTATCTACAATTATTACAACAATCAGCTAGCTGACCCGGCCACGCGTTGCTGTGGCTTTCACCACGAAAGAGACCCTGCGAAAGATACCCCAGAGAATCTGATGGTATCATCGTCAATTATTTGTCTGTTATTATTTGACAGTCACAATTATCTGTTAACTCCAAATGATTCTAACAGATGTCGACACCTTTCGACTGGGTTGAGTAAGTAATCAATAGATGGCGCTGCTATGGTAAAAAATCAGCTCCAAGAATCAGGACAGCAGAAGGTCATGCACAAGAATCTCAAGAACAGTGTAACGAACGTATTCAAGAGAATATCATAGGAACATTGTGACACGAGATTTATATATATTAAGATTATTTAACCTCCATTTAAAATTATTTTGCACTTATTATTTCAATGTGCTATGATAACATGTTTTTCAGTTCCTCTTTCTAATATTTAAACGATTATTATTATTTTCAGTCAAATGCCACCGAAAAAATCTAACCTCAACAACGCGAGCAGCAAAGGGTCACGACGCAAACGTGTTGAAAGAGCTCAGCAATTACCAGAACAAATCGAAACAAGAAATGCAGCTCAAAGAATCAGGACTGCAGAAAGTCGTACACAAGAATCTCAAGAACAGCGTGACGAACGTCTGCAACAGAATATTACGAGAACAAGAGCGGCACGAGAACGAAACATTCGAACGTACGTATTCAAGAGAATATCATAACAACATTGTGACACGAGATTTATATATATTAAGATTATTTAACCTCCATTTAAAATTATTTTGCACTTATTATTTCAATGTGCTATGATAACATGTTTTTCAGTTCCTCTTTCTAATATTTAAACGATTATCATTATTTTCAGTCAAATGCCACCGAAAAAATCTAACCTCAACAACGCGAGCAGCAAAGGGTCACGACGCAAACGTGTTGAAAGAGCTCAGCAATTACCAGAACAAATCGAAACAAGAAATGCAGCTCAAAGAATCAGGACTGCAGAAAGTCGTACACAAGAATCTCAAGAACAGCGTGACGAACGTCTGCAACAGAATATTACGAGAACAAGAGCGGCACGAGAACGAAACATAGCTACAATACGAGGACTAGATCGACAAAGGCAACGGATCAGCCGCTCATTAACACGTGCATCATTCGTTCGGCTTGCCTTTGAATATGCACCAGATATTAACTACTCGGCGCATTCAAAAATTGCTATCGGTGGAATGGATAAAGTATGTCAATATTGTCAGGCATTGAAATTTCGGAATGAAGCAGCCGGCATGTGCTGCGCATCAGGAAAAGTTGTGCTGTCACCTCTACCCGCTCCGCCGGAGCCTTTATTATCCCTTCTTACTGGCAATTCAGATGATTCCAAATTATTTTTGCGTAAGATACGCAAATTTAATTCTTGCTTCCAAATGACGTCATTTGGGGCAACTAAAATTTGCGATCGTGCATCCGATGGACGTAATTTTGAAACTACATTCAAAATTCAAGGCCAGGTGTACCATAAAATCGGATCACTGATGCCAATGCCTGATAACAATCCGAAATTTCTTCAAATTTATTTTATGGGCGATTGTGAAGAGCGCGTGACGACTCGGTGCCTGTATAATTTTATTGAACAAGCAGAGGAAAGAGCAATTGTGATATTATTGGAAAATTTTTTAGAAGATCACAATCAACTAATTCAATTGATCAAAAGAGTTTCGCCACGACTGCAAAATGACAATTAGATATTGGGAGTAAAATAGAACTGCAACCAAATACGCAATGCATTAAACTACCAGACAATTTTTGCACTGTTGTTCAGGATAAAAATGAATTGATTCAGAGTATTTTCCCGGATATACAGAATAATTATTTGAATCATGAATGGCTTAGTCAACGGGCTATTTTGGCAGCCAAAAACGTTGATGTTGACGAAATTAACTTCCAGATACAACAGTTATTACCAGGCGATATGATGTCTTTTAAATCAATCGATACTGTTGTTGATGAAAATGAAAGTGTAAATTTTCCGATTGAATATTTAAATTCATTAGATATCCCTGGAATGCCACCACATAATCTTCGATTAAAGATTGGTTCCCCTATTATTCTCCTCCGTAATTTGAATCCACCTCAATTATGTAACGGTACGCGTTTGGTCATCAAAAAGATCACCGGAAACATTCTTGAAGCAACCATTTTGGCTGGGAAGTTTAAAGGAAAAGTGGTCCTGCTGCCACGTATTCCGATGATACCATCAGATTCTACCATACCCTTCAAAAGGCTACAGTTTCCAATTCGTTTAGCTTTCGTCATTTCTATAAATAAATGTCAAGGTCAAACAATGTCCATTTGTGGTTTAGATTTGGAAAATCCATGTTTTTCTCATGGGCAACTATATGTTGCGTGTTCACGTGTTGGGAAACCGTCTAATCTACTTGTGTTAGCTAAAGACAGGTTAACCAAAAACATTGTGCACCGATTGGTGTTAAATTAAATTGAATTTGAAAGTATTTATAATTGAATAGTACTTATATTTGTTATACAAATTAAATGGAAATAATAAATCTGATAAATTTTTATTTTGTACCTATTGATTTCTGCTTAATATCAAGTGTAAGAACATTTTAATTAATTGTGTTCAACGTACTTCCCCCTTCCCCTTCAAATCTCAATCCAGTGAATTTGTATACCAACATCAATATTTTCGTCTTTATTGGTAAATAATTTCATTGTACTAAAGGGTTATAGTAGTAGAAAGTCAAATAAGGAGATCACCATATTTTTTTACAAATACCATCTGTGTGAAAAAGCATAGTGGACTCCGTGACTGATGTTCTCTTATTGTTCCTCTTAGATTGTTTACTATAATGTAATATAACAAAAACTTTAGCCACAGCAACGCGTGGCCGGGTCAGCTAGTATATATATATATATATATATATATATATATATATATATATATATATATATATTGTGACATACCTGGTGATGCCGGGTATTTTCACTGCAATATAACACTAAAGGAGGGTATCTTTTACGTGAATGGGTCCCTGGATAAGTTGGTGCAACATTGGGGAAGTTAATCATAAATAGAAATACAATCGTGAACAAGATTTATTTGTAGATCAAATTTGTTATTTACATAATCAGACAACGTTTTTTCACTCTGCCTTGGTACCAAGATTAAGTGTGAAATGCATTTTTCATACCTTCGGGGCCCCGATCGAATACCTATGATGTTCGATGAACCGCTCGTGCCGACAGGGTTGTCGACCTCTGCTGCTGCTGCGGGCCGTCAGCGGCGGATGGCGTGGCAATCGTCCACGGCTGATGCTCCTGCAATTCTTCCCCGATTAAGATCTTGATACCTCGGCGTCGCACCTCCCTCGAATCACTGTCCGTCAGTGGGTTTAATTACTTAACCCGCGCCTATCCTGCATACCGGTCACAGTTCCGTACCGCACAATTTCAATAATATTTCTACCGCACCAACTAGTAAGAGCGAGATCAATTATTCTACCAACACTAATCTTTCACTCTACTGATACTTTTAATATCCTATTTACATGTCTATTGCTTCTCGGTTTCCGATAGCACATAAAGTACGTCGCATGTTATATGCGTCCATGCACTAGCGGTGAGCTCTCGCCGTACGTCCGCACTCGTCGCCGCTCTGCTAACGTCTCTCTCGATTCTCCTAACGAACTTTTGCACGTGCGCGCTGCCACGCTTGTCCCCGCCGTTCTCACGCTGGCCTCCCAGCAGGGGCACCGGTGGCGGTGGCAACCGTCACTCTCGTCGCTGCTCGCAGCGCCCGGCGCACGCACCGCGCAGTCCAAAATAGCTATTGATTTCTTACACTAACGATTTAATTAGTGTAATGAAACACATATTATGGGTTTCAATATATATATATATATATATATATATATATATATATATATTCTTGAAATACAATTACTTCTGAAAGTAATAAGTCAATTTTGTTTCCGTGTTAATACGTTTTCTGCTCCCACGTTCGCACGAGAGTCAGAGCCCCCCTCCCCGTTGATTGAGAGGGTGAGCGGTGCGTGAAGGGGGGGGGGGAGGGTAGAGGACCCCGGCCCGGTGTCCACCAATACATTGTATTCAAAATCAAGAAAACATACAAGACGGCATTGGTCATTTTATTACAGAAAATGAAAATATGCACTGAAAGAACGACTTACTAAATGTATTTTTGGAAGGTTTGGAAGGCACATCGCAAACTTATGGATAAATACAACCATCTAGATCTATGGATGCTCTATCTAAATCTTAATGACCTTAAAGCATTGCTAGAACATTAATTGCTTTGGATGGAGGATGCAAAATTAAAATTAAAAAATCAAAAATTATAAATTTGTTTGACTTTTTTTTAACTATTTGAGGAAGCAGTGCGTTTATAGCACCCATGAAATACACACTCCTGGTACACTAACATCGTTGATGTACAAAAAATTCACATATCTAAACCTAATCAACTTGGTAGGCAATGATTTAACCCTGAGTGAAACTTTATAATATTGCACGTATTGTTTAAATACGGGGTGCTTAGCGAACGATTTCGATACGTTTATGAGAAATACTCGTACGAGTGAATTATTTTCTAAACTCTTTCACCAAGGGGCCTTGGTGGGTCAGGGGTTAACTTACTTCCCTCTGAACCATGAGTGCTCGGATTCATCCCAGCCAAGCTGTGCGGATATTCGAAGAGCGAAATATCCACAGTAGTCTTGTGGCAGGCAAAAGAACCCTGGCAGAAGCCCGTCAAACTAAAATCCTTCCGACAACATCCCGCCCGAATGAGAACTCATTCTCTCCCTAACACACAGTTCAAATACCGACATCTGGCGAAGAAAGTGAGGGACAAACCCAAGGCGCTTTAGGGGACCGCCGGCGTGGTGCGCCTAAGGATAAAGGTCCCCAGACCCACGTCAGAGGTACGTTTTTAAAGAAACCTGGGTCACGCTCAGGGGGGAAAAGGGAAACTATACAGAGTATATCCTTCCGCGAAAACCCATCATGGGTCACCTACCTTCCGGTTTTGGAAGAATAGGACCAAAGAAAAAAAAACACGACAGTAGGAAAGGCAAAGGCACTCACCGGCTGGCACCACGTGGAAGACGCAAGGCTGCCGCTGTGCGCCCAGGGCGTTGCGCCCCCAGCACAGCAGCGTGCCGAAGTCTGCCTCGGCGCGGGGCGTGTAGGCGGCCACGGCGAGCCCACCGCCCGCTGCCGCCTCCACCGCCGTCACCTCGCGCGCCGCCACCGCCGAGCTGTTGAAGGACCAGCGGAAGAGCTCCGCCGGCGGGTTGGCGTCCACCTCGCACGACACGCGCACCGTCTCGTGGCGCGCCGCGCCGTACACGCGCTGCTGCGCCCCGCGGCACACCGGCGCGTCTGCAACACGCCGCGCGCCCCTTGACTCCCATTCACCCCCACGGCACACACCGCGCCTCCCTTCACTCCCAAGGCACGCCGGCGCGTCTGCAACATATCGCGCAGCCCCCCACACCAATTTCACTCCCACGGCACACATCGCCTATCCATTCACTCTCACGGCACACACCGCGCCTCCATTCACTCTCACGACACACACCGCGCACACCTTCATTCACACACACTATGCCTCCATTCACTCCCACGGCACACCGGCGCGTCTGCCACATCTCGCGCACCATTTCATTCCCATTCACCCCCACGGCACACATCGCGCATCCATTCACTCTCACGGCTCACACCGCGCCTCCATTCACTCCCAAGGCACACCGGCGCGTCTGCAACACATCGCGCTGCCCCCCACTCCCATTTCACTCCCACGGCACACATCGCGCATCCATTCACTCTCACGGCTCACACCGCGCCTCCATTCACTCCCAAGGCACACCGGCGCGTCTGCAACATATCGCGCAGCCCCCACTCCCATTTCACTCCCACGGCACATCGCCTATCCATTCACTCTCACGGCACACACCGCGCCTCCCTTCATTCCCAAGGCACGCCGGCGCGTCTGCAACATATCGCGCAGCCCCCCACTCCCATTTCACTCCCACGGCACACATCGCCTATCCATTCACTCTCACGGCACACACCGCGCCTCCCTTCACTCCCAAGGCACGCCGGCGCGTCTGCAACATATCGCGCAGCCCCCCACTCCCATTTCTCTCCCACGGCACACATCCCCTATCCATTCACTCTCACGATACACACCGCGCCTCCATTCATTCCCAAGGCACACCGGCGCGTCTGCAACATAACGCGCTCCCCCCACTCCCATTTTACTCCCACGGCACACATCGCCTCTCCATTCACTCTCACGGCACACACCGCGCCTCCCTTCACTCCCAAGGCACGCCGGCGTGTCTGCAAAATATCGCGCAGCCCCCCACTCCCATTTCTCTCCCACGGCACACATCGCCTATCCAGTCACTCTCACGGCACACACCGAGCCTCCATTCACTCCCAAGGCACACCGGCGCGTCTGCAACATAACGCGCTGCCCCCAACTCCCATTTCACTCCCACGGCACACATCGCCTATCCATTCACTCTCACGGTACACACCGCGCCTCCATTCACTCTCACGGCACACACCGCGCACACCTTCATTCACACACACCATGCCTCCATTCACTCCCAAGGGACACCGGCGCGTCTGCAACATATCGCGTAGCCCCCACTCCCATTTCACTCCCACGGCACACATCGCCTATCCATTCACTCTCACGGCACACACCGCGCCTCCCTTCACTCCCAAGGCACGCCGGCGCGTCTGCAACATAACGCGCTGCCCCCACTCCCATTTAACTCCCACGGCACACATCGCCTATCCTTTCACTCTCACGGTACACACCGCGCCTCCATTCACTCTCACGGCACACACCGCGCACACCTTCATTCACACACACCATGCCTCCATTCACTCCCACGGCACACCGGCGCGTCAGCAACATCTCGCGCACCATTTCATTCCCATTCACCCCCACGGCACACATCGCGCATCCATTCACTCTCACGGCTCACACCGCGCATCCATTCACTCCCAAAGCACACCGGCGCGTCTGCAACATATCACGCAGCCCCCCACTCCCATTTCTCTCCCACGGCACACATCGCCTTTCCATTCACTCTCAGGGTACACACCGCGCCTCCATTCACTCTCACGGCACACACCGCGCACACCTTCATTCACACACCATGCCTCCATTCACTCCCACGGCACACCGGCGCGTCAGCAACATCTCGCGCACCATTTCATTCCCATTAACCCCCACGGCACACATCGCGCATCCATTCACTCTCACGGCTCACACCGCGCTTCCATTCACTCCCAAGGGACACCGGCGCGTCTGCAACATATCGCGCAGCCCACCACTCCCATTTCTCCCCCACGGCAAAAAACGCCTATCCATTCACTGTCACGGCACACACCGCGCCTCCATTCACTCCCAAGACACACCGGCGCGTCTGCAACATAACGCGCTGCCCCCCACACCCATTTCAATCCCACGGCACACATCGCCTATCCATTCACTCTAACGGCACACACCGCGCACACCTTCATTCACACACACCATGACTCCATTCACTCCCACGGCACACCGGCGCGTCTGCAACATCTCGCGCACCATTTCATTCCCATTCACCCCCACGGCACACATCGCGCATCCATTCACTCTCACGGCTCATACCGCGCCTCCATTCACTCCTAAGGCACGCCGGCGCGTCTGCAACTTATCGCGCAGCCCCCCACTTCTATTTCTCTCCCACGGCACACATCGCCTATCCATTCACTCTCACGGCACACACCGCGCCTCCATTCACTCCCAAGGCACACCGGTGCGTGTGCAACATAACGCGCTGCCCCCCACTTCCATTTCACTCCCACGGCACATATCGCCTAACCATTTACTCTCACGGCACACACCGCGCCTCCCTTCACTCCCAAGGCACGCCGGCGCGTCTGCAACATATCGCGCAGCCCCCCACTCCCATTTCACTCCCACGGCACACATCGCCTATCCATTCACTCTCACGGCACACACCGCGCCTACCTTCACTACCAAGGCACGCCAGCGCGTCTGCAACATATCGCGCAGCCCCCCACTCCCATTTCACTCCCACGGCACACATCGCCTATCCATTCACTCTCACGGCACACACCGCGCCTCCCTTCACTCCCAAGGCACGCCGGCGCGTCTGCAACATATCGCGCATCCCCCCACTCCCATTTCACTCCCACGGCACACATCGCCTATCCATTCACTCTCACGGCACACACCGCGCCTCCCTTCACTCCCAAGGCACGCCGGCGCGTCTGCAACATATCGCGCAGCCCCCACTCCCATTTCTCTCCCACGGCACACATCGCCTATCCATTCACTCTCACGGCACACACCGCGCCTCCCTTCACTCCCAAGGCACGCCGGCGCGTCTGCAACATATCGCGCAGCCTCCCACTCCCATTTCACTCCCACGGCACACATCGCCTATCCATTCACTCTCACGGCACACACCGCGCCTCCATTCACTCCCAAGGCACGCCGGCGCGTCTGCAACATATCGCGCAGCCCCCCACTCCCATTTCTCTCCCACGGCACACATCGCCTATCCATTCACTCTCACGATACACACCGCGCCTCCATTCACTCCCAAGGCACACCGGCGCGTCTGCAACATAACGCGCTCCCCCCACTCCCATTTTACTCCCACGGCACATCTCGCCTATCCATTCACTCTCACGGCACACACCGCGCCTCCCTTCACTCCCAAGGCACGCCGGCCTGTCTGCAACATATCGCGGAGCCCCCCACTCCCATTTCTCTCCCACGGCACACATCGCCTATCCAGTCACTCTCACGGCACACACCGAGCCTCCATTCACTCCCAAGGCACACCGGCGCGTCTGCAACATAACGCGCTGCCCCCAACTCCCATTTCACTCCCACGGCACACATCGCCTATCCATTCACTCTCACGGTACACACCGCGCCTCCATTCACTCTCACGGCACACACCGCGCACACCTTCATTCACACACACCATGCCTCCATTCACTCCCAAGGCACACCGGCGCGTCTGCAACATATCGCGTAGCCCCCACTCCCATTTCACTCCCACGGCACACATCGCCTATCCATTCACTCTCACGGCACACACCGCGCCTCCCTTCACTCCCAAGGCACGCCGGCGCGTCTGCAACATAACGCGCTGCCCCCACTCCCATTTCACTCCCACGGCACACATCGCCTATCCTTTCACTCTCACGGTACACACCGCGCCTCCATTCACTCTCACGGCACACACCGCGCACACCTTCATTCACACACACCATGCCTCCATTCACTCCCACGGCACACCGGCGCGTCAGCAACATCTCGCGCACCATTTCATTCCCATTCACCCCAACGGCACACATCGCGCATCCATTCACTCTCACGGCTCACACCGCGCATCCATTCACTCCCAAAGCACACCGGCGCGTCTGCAACATATCGCGCAGCCCCCCACTCCCATTTCTCTCCCACGGCACACATCGCCTTTCCATTCACTCTCAGGGTACACACCGCGCCTCCATTCACTCTCACGGCACACACCGCGCACACCTTCATTCACACACACCATGCCTCCATTCACTCCCACGGCACACCGGCGCGTCAGCAACATCTCGCGCACCATTTCATTCCCATTCACCCCAACGGCACACATCGCGCATCCATTCACTCTCACGGCTCACACCGCGCATCCATTCACTCCCAAAGCACACCGGCGCGTCTGCAACATATCGCGCAGCCCCCCACTCCCATTTCTCTCCCACGGCACACATCGCCTTTCCATTCACTCTCAGGGTACACACCGCGCCTCCATTCACTCTCACGGCACACACCGCGCACACCTTCATTCACACACCATGCCTCCATTCACTCCCACGGCACACCGGCGCGTCAGCAACATCTCGCGCACCATTTCATTCCCATTCACCCCCACGGCACACATCGCGCATCCATTCACTCTCACGGCTCACACCGCGCTTCCATTCACTCCCAAGGGACACCGGCGCGTCTGCAACATATCGCGCAGCCCCCCACTCCCATTTCTCCCCCACGGCAAAAAACGCCTATCCATTCACAGTCACGGCACACACCGCGCCTCCATTCACTCCCAAGACACACCGGCGCGTCTGCAACATAACGCGCTGCCCCCCACACCCACTTCAATCCCACGGCACACATCGCCTATCCATTCACTCTAACGGCACACACCGCGCACACCTTCATTCACACACACCATGACTCCATTCACTCTCACGGCACACCGGCGCGTGTGCAACATCTCGCGCACCATTTCATTCCCATTCACCCCCACGGCACACATCGCGCATCCATTCACTCTCACGGCTCATACCGCGCCTCCATTCACTCCTAAGGCACGCCGGCGCGTCTGCAACATATCGCGCAGCCCCCCACTCCCATTTCTCTCCCACGGCACACATCGCCTATCCATTCACTCTCACGGCACACACCGCGACTCCATTCACTCCCAAGGCACACCGGCGCGTCTGCAACATAATACGCTGCCCCCCACTCCCATTTCACTCCCACGGCACATATCGCCTATCCATTCACTCTCACGACACACACCGCGCCTCCCTTCACTCCCAAGGCACGCCGGCGCGTCTGCAACATATCGCGCAGCCCCCCACTCCCATTTCACTCCCACGGCACACATCGCCTATCCATTCACTCTCACGGCACACACCGCGCCAACCTTCACTACCAAGACACGCCAGCGCGTCTGCAACATATCGCGCAGCCCCCCACTCCCATTTCACTCCCACGGCACACATCGCCTATCCATTCACTCTCACGTTACACACCGCGCCTCCCTTCACTCCCAAGGCACGCCGGCGCGTCTGCAACATATCGCGCATCCCCCCACTCCCATTTCACTCCCACGGCACACATCGCCTATCCATTCACTCTCACGGCACACACCGCGCCTCCCTTGACTCCCAAGGCACGCCGGCGCGTCTGCAACATATCGCGCAGCCCCCACTCCCATTTCTCTCCCACGGCACACATCGCCTATCCATTCACTCTCACGGCACACACCGCGCCTCCCTTCACTCCCAAAGCACGCCGGCGCGTCTGCAACATAACGCGCTGCCCCCACTCCCATTTCACTCCCACGGCACACATCGCTTATCCTTTCACTCTCACGGTACACACCGCGCCTCAATTCACTCTCACGGCACACCCCGCGCACACCTTCATTCCCACACACCATGCCTCCATTCACTCCCACGGCACACCGGCGCGTCAGCAACATCTCGCGCACCATTTCATTCCCATTCACCCCCACGGCACACATCGCGCATCCATTCACTCTCACGGCTCACACCGCGCATTCATTCACTCCCAAAGCACACCGGCGCGTCTGCAACATATCGCGCAGCCCCCCACTCCCATTTCTCTCCCACGGCACACATCGCCTTTCCATTCACTCTCAGGGTACACACCGCGCCTCCATTCACTCTCACGGCACACACCGCGCACACCTTCATTCCCACACACCATGCCTCCATTCACTCCCACGGCACACCGGCGCGTCAGCAACATCTCGCGCACCATTTCATTCCCATTCACCCCCACGGCACACATCGCGCATCCATTCACTCTCACGGCTCACACCGCGCCTCCATTCACTCCCAAGGGACACCGGCGCGTCTGCAACATATCGCGAAGCCCCCCACTTCTATTTCTCTCCCACGGCACACATCGCCTATCCATTCACTCCCAAGGCACACCGGCGCGTCTTCAAAATAACGCGCTGTCCCCCACTCCCATTTCACTCCCACGGCACATATCGCCTATCCATTCACTCTCACGGCACACACCGCGCCTCCCTTCACTCCCAAGGCACGCCGGCGCGTCTGCAACATATCGCGCAGCCCCCCACTCCCATTTCACTCCCACGGCACACATCGCCTATCCATTCACTCTCACGTCACACACCGCGCCTCCCTTCACTCCCAAGGCACGCCAGCGCGTCTGCAACATATCGCGCAGCCTCCCACTCCCATTTCTCTCCCACGGCACACATCGCCTATCCATTCACCCTCAGGATACACACCGCGCCTCCATTCACTCTCACGGCACACACCGCGCACACCTTCATTCACACACACCATGCCTCCATTCACTCCCACGGCACACCGGCGCGTCAGCAACATCTCGCGCACCATTTCATTCCCATTCACCCCCACGGCACACATCGCGCATCCATTCACTCTCACGGCTCACACCGCGCCTCCATTGACTCCCAAGGGACACCGGCGCGTCTGCAACATATCGCGCAGCCCCCCACTCCCATTTCCCTCCCACGGCACACATTGCCTATCCATTCACTCTCACGGCACACACCGCGCCTCCCTTCACTCCCAAGGCACGCCAGCGCGTCTGCAACATACCGCGCAGCCCCCCACTCCCATTTCACTCCCACGGCACACATCGCCTATCTATTCACTCTCACGGCAGACACCGCGCCTCCCTTCACTCCTAAGGCACGCCGGAGCGTCTGCAACATATCGCGCAGCCCCCCACTCCCATTTCACTCCCACGGCACACATTGCCTATCCATTCACTCTCACGGCACACACCGCGCCTCCCTTCACTCCCAAGGCACGCCGGCGCGTCTGCAACATATCGCGCAGCCCCCCACTTCCATTTCTCTCCCACGGCACACATCGCCTATCCATTCACTCTCACGGCACACACCGAGCCTCCATTCACTCCCAAGGCACACCGGCGCGTCTGCATCATAACGCGCTGCCCCCAACTCCCATTTCACTCCCACGGCACACATCGCCTATCCATTCACTCTCACGGTACACACCGCGCCTCCATTCACTCTCACGGCACACACCGCGCACACCTTCATTCACACACACCATGCCTCCATTCACTCCCAAGGCACACCGGCGCGTCTGCAACATATCGCGTAGCCCCCAACTCCCATTTCACTCCCACGGCACACATCGCCTATCCATTTACTCTCACGGTACACACCGCGCCTCCATTCACTCTCACGGCACACACCGCGCACACCTTCATTCACACACACCATGCCTCCATTTACTCCCACGGCACACCGGCGCGTCTGCAACATCTCGCGCACCATTTCATTCCCATTCACCCCCACGGCACACATCGCGCATCCATTCACTCTCACGGCTCACACCGCGCCTCCATTCACTCCCAAGGGACACCGGCGCGTCTGCAACATATCGCGCAGCCCCTCACTCCCATTTCCCTCCCACGGCACACATCGCCTATCCATTCACTCTCACGGCACACACCGCGCCTCCCTTCACTCCCAAGGCACGCCGGCGCGTCTGCAACATATCGCGCAGCCCCCCACTCCCATTTCTCTCCCACGGCACACATCGCCTATCCATTCACTCTCACGATACACACCGCGCCTCCATTCACTCCCAAGGCACACCGGCGCGTCTGCAACATAACGCGCTCCCCCCACTCCCATTTTACTCCCACGGCACATCTCGCCTATCCATTCACTCTCACGGCACACACCGCGCCTCCCTTCACTCCCAAGGCACGCCGGCGTGTCTGCAACATATCGCGCAGCCCCCCACTCCCATTTCTCTCCCACGGCACACATCGCCTATCCAGTCACTCTCACGGTACACACCGAGCCTCCATTCACTCCCAAGGCACACCGGCGCGTCTGCAACATAACGCGCTGCCCCCAACTCCCATTTCACTCCCACGGCACACATCGCCTATCCATTCACTCTCACGGTACACACCGCGCCTCCATTCACTCTCACGGCACACACCGCGCACACCTTCATTCACACACACCATGCCTCCATTCACTCCCAAGGCACACCGGCGCGTCTGCAACATATCGCGTAGCCCCCACTCCCATTTCACTCCCACGGCACACATCGCCTATCCATTCACTCTCACGGCACACACCGCGCCTCCCTTCACTCCCAAGGCACGCCGGCGCGTCTGCAACATATCGCGCAGCCCCCCACTTCCATTTCTCTCCCACGGCACACATCGCCTATCCAGTCACTCTCACGGCACACACCGAGCCTCCATTCACTCCCAAGGGACACCGGCGCGTCTGCAACATAACGCGCTGCCCCCCACTCCCATTTCCCTCCCACGGCACACATTGCCTATCCATTCACTCTCACGGCACACACCGCGCCTCCCTTCACTCCCAAGGCACGCCAGCGCGTCTGCAACATACCGCGCAGCCCCCCACTCCCATTTCACTCCCACGGCACACATCGCCTATCTATTCACTCTCACGGCAGACACCGCGCCTCCCTTCACTCCTAAGGCACGCCGGAGCGTCTGCAACATATCGCGCAGCCCCCCACTCCCATTTCACTCCCACGGCACACATTTCCTATCCATTCACTCTCACGGCACACACCGCGCCTCCCTTCACTCCCAAGGCACGCCGGCGCGTCTGCAACATATCGCGCAGCCCCCCACTTCCATTTCTCTCCCACGGCACACATCGCCTATCCATTCACTCTCACGGCACACACCGAGCCTCCATTCACTCCCAAGGCACACCGGCGCGTCTGCATCATAACGCGCTGCCCCCAACTCCCATTTCACTCCCACGGCACACATCGCCTATCCATTCACTCTCACGGTACACACCGCGCCTCCATTCACTCTCACGGCACACACCGCGCACACCTTCATTCACACACACCATGCCTCCATTCACTCCCAAGGCACACCGGCGCGTCTGCAACATATCGCGTAGCCCCCAACTCCCATTTCACTCCCACGGCACACATCGCCTATCCATTTACTCTCACGGTACACACCGCGCCTCCATTCACTCTCACGGCACACACCGCGCACACCTTCATTCACACACACCATGCCTCCATTTACTCCCACGGCACACCGGCGCGTCTGCAACATCTCGCGCACCATTTCATTCCCATTCACCCCCACGGCACACATCGCGCATCCATTCACTCTCACGGCTCACACCGCGCCTCCATTCACTCCCAAGGGACACCGGCGCGTCTGCAACATATCGCGCAGCCCCTCACTCCCATTTCCCTCCCACGGCACACATCGCCTATCCATTCACTCTCACGGCACACACCGCGCCTCCCTTCACTCCCAAGGCACGCCGGCGCGTCTGCAACATATCGCGCAGCCCCCCACTCCCATTTCTCTCCCACGGCACACATCGCCTATCCATTCACTCTCACGATACACACCGCGCCTCCATTCACTCCCAAGGCACACCGGCGCGTCTGCAACATAACGCGCTCCCCCCACTCCCATTTTACTCCCACGGCACATCTCGCCTATCCATTCACTCTCACGGCACACACCGCGCCTCCCTTCACTCCCAAGGCACGCCGGCGTGTCTGCAACATATCGCGCAGCCCCCCACTCCCATTTCTCTCCCACGGCACACATCGCCTATCCAGTCACTCTCACGGCACACACCGAGCCTCCATTCACTCCCAAGGCACACCGGCGCGTCTGCAACATAACGCGCTGCCCCCAACTCCCATTTCACTCCCACGGCACACATCGCCTATCCATTCACTCTCACGGTACACACCGCGCCTCCATTCACTCTCACGGCACACACCGCGCACACCTTCATTCACACACACCATGCCTCCATTCACTCCCAAGGCACACCGGCGCGTCTGCAACATATCGCGTAGCCCCCACTCCCATTTCACTCCCACGGCACACATCGCCTATCCATTCACTCTCACGGCACACACCGCGCCTCCCTTCACTCCCAAGGCACGCCGGCGCGTCTGCAACATAACGCGCTGCCCCCACTCCCATTTCACTCCCACGGCACACATCGCCTATCCTTTCACTCTCACGGTATACACCGCGCCTCCATTCACTCTCACGGCACACACCGCGCACACCTTCATTCACACACACCATGCCTCCATTCACTCCCACGGCACACCGGCGCGTCAGCAACATCTCGCGCACCATTTCATTCCCATTCACCCCCACGGCACACATCGCGCATCCATTCACTCTCACGGCTCATACCGCGCCTCCATTCACTCCTAAGGCACGCCGGCGCGTCTGCAACATATCGCGCAGCCCCCCACTTCTATTTCTCTCCCACGGCACACATCGCCTATCCATTCACTCTCACGGCACACACCGCGCCTCCATTCACTCCCAAGGCACACCGGCGCGTCTGCAACATAATGCGCTGCCCCCCACTCCCATTTCACTCCCACGGCACATATCGCCTATCCATTCACTCTCACGGCACACACTGCGCCTCCCTTCACTCCCAAGGCACGCCGGCGCGTCTGCAACATATCGCGCAGCCCCCCACTCCCATTTCACTCCCACGGCACACATCGCCTATCCATTCACTCTCACGGCACACACCGCGCCAACCTTCACTACCAAGACACGCCAGCGCGTCTGCAACATATCGCGCAGCCCCCCACTCCCATTTCACTCCCACGGCACACATCGCCTATCCATTCACTCTCACGTTACACACCGCGCCTCCCTTCACTCCCAAGGCACGCCGGCGCGTCTGCAACATATCGCGCATCCCCCCACTCCCATTTCACTCCCACGGCACACATCGCCTATCCATTCACTCTCACGGCACACACCGCGCCTCCCTTCACTCCCAAGGCACGCCGGCGCGTCTGCAACATATCGCGCAGCCCCCACTCCCATTTCTCTCCCACGGCACACATCGCCTATCCATTCACTCTCACGGCACACACCGCGCCTCCCTTCACTCCCAAAGCACGCCGGCGCGTCTGCAACATAACGCGCTGCCCCCACTCCCATTTCACTCCCACGGCACACATCGCCTATCCATTCACTCTCACGGTACACACCGCGCCTCCATTCACTCTCACGGCACACACCGCGCACACCTTCATTCACACACACCATGCCTCCATTCACTCCCACAGCACACCGCCGAGTCAGCAACATCTCGCGCACCATTTTATTCCCATTCACCCCCACGGCACACATCGCGCATCCATTCACTCTCACGGCTCACACCGCGCATCCATTTACTCCCATGGCACACCGGCGCGTCTGCAACATATCGCGCAGCCCCCCACTTCCATTTCTCTCCCACGGCACACATCGCCTAGCCATTCACTCTCAGGGTACACACCGCGCCTCCATTCACTCTCGCGGCACACACCGCGCACACCTTCATTCACACACACCATGCCTCCATTCACTCCCACGGCACACCGGCGCGTCAGCATCATCTCGCGCACCATTTCATTCCCATTCACCCCACAGCACACATCGCGCATCCATTCACTCTCACGGCTCACACCGCGCATCCATTTACTCCCAAGGGACACCGGCGCGTCTGCAACATATCGCGCAGCCCCCCACTCCCATTTCCCTCCCACGGCACACATCGCCTATCCATTCACTCTCACGGCACACACCACGCCTCCCTTCACTCCCAAGGCACGCCAGCGCGTCTGCAAAATATCGCGCAGCCCCCCACTCCCATTTCACTCCCACGGCACACATCGCCTATCCATTCACTCTCACGGCACACACCGCGCCTCCCTTCACTCCCAAGGCACGCCGGCGCGTCTGCAACATATCGCGCAGCCCCCCACTCCCATTTCTCTCCCACGGCACACATCGCCTATCCATTCACTCTCACGGCTCACACCGCGCCTCCATTCACTCCCAAGGGACACCGGCGCGTCTGCAACATATCGCGCAGCCCCCCACTCCCATTTCCCTCCCACGGCACACATCGCCTATCCATTCACTCTCACGGCACACACCGCGCCTCCCTTCACTCCCAAGGCACGCCAGCGCGTCTGCAACATATCGCGCAGCCCCCCACTCCCATTTCACTCCCACGGCACACATCGCCTATCCATTCACTCTCACGGCACACACCGCGCCTCCCTTCACTCCCAAGGCACGCCGGCGCGTCTGCAACATATCGCGCAGCCCCCCACTCCCATTTCTCTCCCACGGCACACATCGCCTATCCATTCACTCTCACGATACACACCGCGCCTCCATTCACTCAATAGGCACACCGGCGCGTCTGCAACATAACGCGCTTCCCCCCACTCCCATTTTACTCCCACGGCACACATCGCCTATCCATTCACTCTCACGGCACACACCGAGCCTCCATTCACTCCCAAGGCACACCGGCGCGTCTGCAACATAACGCGCTGCCCCCAACTCCCATTTCACTCCCACGGCACACATCGCCTATCCATTCACTCTCACGGTACGCAACGCGCCTCCATTCACTCTCACGGCACAAACCGCGCACACCTTCATTCACACACACCATGCCTCCATTCACTCTCAAGGCACACCGGCGCGTCTGCAACATATCGCGTAGCCCCCACTCCCATTTCACTCCCACGGCACATATCGCCTATCCATTCACTCTCACGGCACACACCGCGCCTCCCTTCACTCCCAAGGCACGCCGGAGCGTCTGCAACATAACGCGTTGCCCCCACTCCCATTTCACTCCCACGGCACACATCGCTTATCCTTTCACTCTCACGATACACACCGCGCCTCAATTCACTCTCACGGCACACACCGCGCACACCTTCATTCCCACACACCATGCCTCCATTCACTCCCACGGCACACCGGCGCGTCAGCAACATCTCGCGCACCATTTCATTCCCATTCACCCCCACGGCACACATCGCGCATCCATTCACTCTCACGGCTCACACCGCGCATTCATTCACTCCCAAAGCACACCGGCGCGTCTGCAACATATCGCGCAGCCCCCCACTCCCATTTCTCTCCCACGGCACACATCGCCTTTCCATTCACTCTCAGGGTACACACCGCGCCTCCATTCACTCTCACGGCACACACCGAGCACACCTTCATTCCCACACACCATGCCTCCATTCACTCCCACGGCACACCGGCGCGTCAGCAACATCTCGCGCACCATTTCATTCCCATTCACCCCCACGGCACACATCGCGCATCCATTCACTCTCACGGCTCACACCGCGCCTCCATTCACTCCCAAGGGACACCGGCGCGTCTGCAACATATCGCGCAGCCCCCCACTTCTATTTCTCTCCCACGGCACACATCGCCTATCCATTCACTCCCAAGGCACACCGGCGCGTCTTCAAAATAACGCGCTGTCCCCCACTCCCATTTCACTCCCACGGCACATATCGCCTATCCATTCACTCTCACGGCACACACCGCGCCTCCCTTCACTCCCAAGGCACGCCGGCGCGTCTGCAACATATCGCGCAGCCCCCCACTCCCATTTCACTCCCACGGCACACATCGCCTATCCATTCACTCTCACGTCACACACCGCGCCTCCCTTCACTCCCAAGGCACGCCAGCTCGTCTGCAACATATCGCGCAGCCCCCCACTCCCATTTCTCTCCAACGGCACACATCGCCTATCCATTCACCCTCAGGATACACACCGCGCCTCCATTCACTCTCACGGCACACACCGCGCACACCTTCATTCCCACACACCATGCCTCCATTCACTCCCACGGCACACCGGCGCGTCAGCAACATCTCGCGCACCATTTCATTCCCATTCACCCCCACGGCACACATCGCGCATCCATTCACTCTCACGGCTCACACCGCGCATTCATTCACTCCCAAAGCACACCGGCGCGTCTGCAACATATCGCGCAGCCCCCCACTCCCATTTCCCTCCCACGGCACACATCGCCTTTCCATTCACTCTCAGGGTACACACCGCGCCTCCATTCACTCTCACGGCACACACCGCGCACACCTTCATTCCCACACACCATGCCTCCATTCACTCCCACGGCACACCGGCGCGTCAGCAACATCTCGCGCACCATTTCATTCCCATTCACCCCCACGGCACACATCGCGCATCCATTCACTCTCACGGCTCACACCGCGCCTCCATTCACTCCCAAGGGACACCGGCGCGTCTGCAACATATCGCGCAGCCCCCCACTTCTATTTCTCTCCCACGGCACACATCGCCTATCCATTCACTCCCAAGGCACACCGGCGCGTCTTCAAAATAACGCGCTGTCCCCCACTCCCATTTCACTCCCACGGCACATATCGCCTATCCATTCACTCTCACGGCACACACCGCGCCTCCCTTCACTCCCAAGGCACGCCGGCGCGTCTGCAACATATCGCGCAGCCCCCCACTCTCATTTCACTCCCACGGCACACATCGCCTATCCATTCACTCTCACGTCACACACCGCGCCTCCCTTCACCCCAAGGCACGCCAGCGCGTCTGCAACATATCGCGCAGCCCCCCACTCCCATTTCTCTCCAACGGCACACATCGCCTATCCATTCACCCTCAGGATACACACCGCGCCTCCATTCACTCTCACGGCACACACCGCGCACACCTTCATTCACACACACCATGCCTCCATTCACTCCCACGGCACACCGGCGCGTCAGCAACATCTCGCGCACCATTTCATTCCCATTCACCCCCACGGCACACATCGCGCATCCATTCACTCTCACGGCTCACACCGCGCCTCCATTGACTCCCAAGGGACACCGGCGCGTCTGCAACATATCGCGCAGCCCCCCACTCCCATTTCCCTCCCACGGCACACATTGCCTATCCATTCACTCTCACGGCACACACCGCGCCTCCCTTCACTCCCAAGGCACGCCAGCGCGTCTGCAACATACCGCGCAGCCCCCCACTCCCATTCCACTCCCACGGCACACATCGCCTATCTATTCACTCTCACGGCAGACACCGCGCCTCCCTTCACTCCTAAGGCACGCCGGAGCGTCTGCAACATATCGCGCAGCCCCCCACTCCCATTTCACTCCCACGGCACACATTGCCTATCCATTCACTCTCACGGCACACACCGCGCCTCCCTTCACTCCCAAGGCACGCCTGCGCGTCTGCAACATATCGCGCAGCCCCCCACTTCCATTTCTCTCCCACGGCACACATCGCCTATCCATTCACTCTCACGGCACACACCGAGCCTCCATTCACTCCCAAAGCACACCGGCGCGTCTGCATCATAACGCGCTGCCCCCAACTCCCATTTCACTCCCACGGCACACATCGCCTATCCATTTACTCTCACGGTACACACCGCGCCTCCATTCACTCTCACGGCACACACCGCGCACACCTTCTTTCACACATACCATGCTTCCATTCACTCCCACGGCACACCGGCGCGTCCGCAACATCTCGCGCACCATTTCATTCCCATTCACCCCCACGGCACACATCGCACATCCATTCACTCTCACGGCTCACACCGCGCCTCCATTCACTCCCAAGGCACACCGGCGCGTCTGCAACATATCGCGCAGCACCTACTTCCATTTCTCTCCCACGGCACACATGGCCTATCCATTCACTCTCAAGGCACACATTGCGCCTCCATTCACTCCCAAGGCACACCGGCGCGTCTGCAACATATCGCGCTGCCCCCCACTCCCATTTCACTCCCACGGCACACATCGCCTATCCAGGCACTCTCACGGTACACACCGCGCTCCATTCACTCTCACGGCACACACCGCGCACACCTTCATTCACACACACCATGCCTCCATTCACTCTCACGGCACACCGGCGCGTCTGCAACATCTCGCGCACCATTTCATTTCCATTCACCCCCACGGCACACATCGCGCATCCATTCACTCTCACGGCTCACACCGCGCCTCCATTAACTCTCACGGCACACACCGCAAACACCTTCATTCACACACACGATGCCTCCATTCACTCCCACGGCACACCGGCGCGTCTTCCACATATCGCGCATCCCCCCACTCCCATTTCTCTCCCACGGCACACATCGCCTATCCATTCACTCTCACGGCACACACCGCGCCTCCATTCTTTCCCAAGGCACACCGGCGCGTCTGCAACTCAAAGCGCAGCCCCCCACTCCCATTTCTCTCCCACGGCACACATCGCCTATCCATTCACTCTCACGATACACACCGCGCCTCCATTCACTCCCAAGGCACACCGGTGCGTCTGCAACATAACGCGCTCCACCCACTCTCATTTTACTCCCACGGCACACATCGCAAATCCATTCACTCTCACGGTACACACCGCGCCTCCA
Source organism: Gryllus longicercus (assembly GCA_038098605.1). Taxonomy (NCBI): domain Eukaryota; kingdom Metazoa; phylum Arthropoda; class Insecta; order Orthoptera; family Gryllidae; genus Gryllus; species Gryllus longicercus. The sequence goes on along the minus strand of JAZDUA010000126.1, from coordinate 2,141,309 downwards.
TTCACTCTCACGGCACACACCGCGCACACCTTCATTCACACACACCATGCTTCCATTCACTCCCACGGCACACCGGCGCGTCCGCAACATCTCGCGCACCATTTCATTCCCATTCACCCCCACGGCACACATCGCGCATCCATTCAGTCTCACGGCTCACACCGCGCCTGCATTCACTCCCAAGGCACACCGGCGCGTCTGCAACATATCGCGCAGCACCCACTCCCATTTCCCTCCCACGGCACACATGGCCTACCCATTCACTCTCACGGCACACATTGCGCCTCCATTCACTCCCAAGGCACACCGGCGCGTCTGCAACGTAACGCGCTGCCCCCACTCCCATTTCACTCCCACGGCACACATCGCCTATCCATTCACTCTCACGGTACACACCGCGCCTCCATTCACTCTCACGGCACACACCGCAAACACCTTCATTCACACACACCATGCCTCCATTCACTCCCACAGCACACCGGCGCGTCAGCAACATCTCGCGCACCATTTTATTCCCATTCACCGCCACGGCACACATCGCGCATATTCACTCTCACGGCTCACACCGCGCATCCATTCACTCCCAAGGCACACCGGCGCGTCTGCAACATATCGCGCAGCCTCCCACTCCCAATTCCCTCCCAAGGCACACATCGCCTATCCATTCACTCTCACGGCACACACCGCGCCTCCATTCACTCCCAAGGCACACCGGCGCTTCTTCAACATAACGCGCTGCCCGCCACTCCCATTTCACTCCCACGGCACACATCGCCTATCCATTCACTCTCACGGCACACACCGCGCACACCTTCATTCACACACACCATGCCTCCATTCACTCCCACGGCACACCGGCGCGTCTGCAACATCTCGCGCACCATTTCATTCCCATTCACCCCCACGGCACACATCGCGCATCCATTCACTCTCACGGCTCACACCGCTCCTCCATTCACTCCCAAGGCACACCGGCGCGTCTGCAACATATCGCGCAGCCCCCCACTCCCATTTCTCTCCCACGGCACACATCGCCTATCCATTCACTCTGACGGTACACACCGCGCCTCCATTCACTCTCACGGCACACACCGCGCACACCTTCATTCACACACACCATGCTTCCATTCACTCCCACGGCACACCGGCGCGTCCGCAACATCTCGCGCACCATTTCATTCCCATTCACCCCCACGGCACACATCGCGCATCCATTCACTCTCACGGCTCACACCGCGCCTCCATTCACTCCCAAGGGACACCGGCGCGTCTGCAACATATCGCGCAGCCCCCCACTCCCATTTCTCCCCCACGGCATAAAAACGCCTATCCATTCACTCTCACGGCACACATTGCGCCTCCATTCACTCCCAAGGCACACCGGCGCGTCTGCAACATATCGCGCTGCCCCCCACTCCCATTTCACTCCCACAGCACACATCGCCTATCCATTCACTCTCACGGCACACACCGCGCACACCTTCATTCACACACACCATGCCTCCATTCACTCCCACGGCACACCGGCGCGTCTGCAACATCTCGCGCACCAATTCATTTCCATTCACCCCCACGGCACACATCGCGCATCCATTCACTCTCACGGCTCACACCGCGCCTCCATTCAGTCTCACGGCACACACCGCAAACACCTTCATTCACACACACCATGCCTCCATTCACTCCGACGGCACACCGGCGCGTCTGCAACATCTCACGCACCACTTCATTCCCATTCACCCCCACGGCACACATCGCGCATCCATTCACTCTCACGGCTCACACCGCGCCTCCATTCACTCCCAAGGCACGCCGGCGCGTCTGCCACCTATCGCGCAGCCCCCCACTCCCATTTCTCTCCCACGGCACACATCGCCTATCCATTCACTCTCACGGCACACACCGCTCCTCCATTCTTTCCCAAGGCACACCGGCGCGTCTGCAACACAACGCGCAGCCCCCCACTCCCATTTCACTCCCACGGTACACATCGCCTATCCATTCACTCTCACGGTACACACCGCGCCTCCATTCACTCTCACGGCACACACCGCGCACACCTTCATTCACACACACCATGCCTCCATTCACTCTCACGGCACACCGGCGCGTCTGCAACATCTCGCGCCCCATTTCATTCCCATTTACCCCCACGGCACACATCGCGCATCCATTCACTCTCACGGCTCACACCGCGCCTCCATTCACTCCGAAGGCACGCCGACGCGTCTGCAACATATCGCGCAGCCCCCCACTCCCATTTCTCTCCCACGGCACACATCGCCTATCCATTCACTCTCACGGTAAACACCGCGCCTCCATTCACTCTCACGGCACACACCGCGCACACCTTCATTCACACACACCATGCCTTCATTCACTCCCACGGCACACCGGCGCGTCTGCAACATCTCGCGCACCATTTCATTCCCATTCACCCCCACGGCACACATCGCGCATGCATTCATTCTCACGGCACACACCGCGCACATCTTCAATCCCACACACCCCGCCTCCATTCACTCCCGTGGCACACCGGCGCGTCTGCAACACACCGCGCGCCCCTTCACTTCCATACACTCCCACGGCGCACACCTTTCATCCATTCCCACGGCACCCACCGCGCCCCCATTCACACCCATGGCACACACTCATTCACTACTACCACACAAGCAAATTAATCCTGGAACAAAACACATTAACTTGTCTCGGTAGTTATCCGAAAAGCGAATGTTTTCAGCTGCAATCGAAGTGCTGGAGAAGGTCGAATAATGCCCCGCGGTGCACTTCAATTTGTACTATAATCTGGACGTATGAAATACTGATGTATTCCTCTTAAAAATGGAAATGCTAGTATTAATGAATAATGTATGTTTGAAATATAAAGAGTTTCTCGTTGGAATACCGCGACAGTGTAATAATGATAAAACAAAACCATTTTGTGTGAAATAAATAATGTTTTGATCGTGTATGTATTATCAAATTGTTTCGTGAATTTGTAGGGTTGTTTCTAAAAGTTCCAATAATGAGTAATATAATACTAAAGGCGACTAGTTTTAGAAGTTCGTGTTTCTGATTATCAAAATCGCAGGCTGTGGGACAATGTACAAAAGAAAGACATTTTTGATTCAGAATCGAGGAACCCCAAACTGGAAAACGAATTAATCTTGGGTCAGTTCTTTCCAATATTAATCAAGTAAATAGGCATCATAGCACAAGTGTAGACACGCGTGCGACAAATTAGCACTCTGAGTAAATAACGTCTAAACTATGATGAAATCATCAGCTTAGCTTATCATATTTTGGCATCATTTCAGCATGTTCTCTAAATATTACAACCAAATATCCAACAGGATCGAAACGGCTGATAAAGTGCCCGTGGTCGAGCCTGTTGTGGTTATCTTGATATGACACCTATTTTGTTTCCGGTGGAACGCTTGTGGTATGCCTACAATGCGTTTTAGGCCAGGATTGTCTACGCTTTCTAATTATGTTTATTGCGAGTTTTACTCGCTGAATGTTGCTGTCATTTATTACGTACTGAAATGTAACATATAACCAACTTGTTAAACCATTTTGACCCGGTTTCACCAACAGCGACTGACAAGTTGCTGTAACAACATGAGTATGCTTTATTTTCGAGTTCATACCTTACTCCCGAGTTCATGCTCCCTAATTACCTCCACGAAACAGAAACAAGAGCAATTTGTTATGCATTGTACATGGCGATTCAAGAAGCCGTGAGCGAGTGTGACCATGTGATCTCTGGTCTTCTCTGGTCGTTTCACCTTTGTTTACTTTGGATTTGCTTCTTGGGAATTGAGTCTTCGGTGATGATCGTGTTTCGGTGTCGTAGAAATTCTTTCTTAGTTTGTTACTTAGTATTGACTGATAGTAATCGTACTCATTATTTTTCCTTTTGTTATCGTGTACATTTTAATGACTTGTTAGTGTTTTTTTCGTTAGTCTCGATTCCTTTTATGTGTGCAATTTATTGTTTTATAATATGATTATAATAATATAGTATTATAAATTAAGCTTACTCCTTGCTCTACTTGACCGAATTTCGCCGAGTAATGTTATTCTCGAATAAACTCGAGTGTAATTTACTGCCGAGTAAATTCTTGGACCTATCAATATAACTTAAGAGAACTCCTTAATCAAGATTTACTCGACAGTAGTCCTTACTTGCTGTTGGTGAAAGCGACTCAGGTGAGTCCTCGCTTCAGCGTTTGGCGTACCCTCTCATGGATGACAGCTGTCCTCTGTAAGTTATATATCGCTTCCCTACTAATATTAATAGGTATCTATAAAAATGTCTTCAATTTTCGACTTGAAGATCAAATGGTGCAACAGTATTATTATATTTGCAAAAGTATTCGAGAAATGGTGTACATGGTGATCGTTTATTTTTAATTAAAATACATTGCAAAATGATTCTTCAAACACTTAAAGGTCGTCTTTCAACCGTTCGCATTTACGAGAGGAATTTAAATTACGATGTTGCGCAAACCATTTTTGTACATCACGAGTTAGGTGTTGCGTGATCAAATTCAGTGAAATATATATTAATTATTTCAGTATTACACAATGCTATAGACTTGTATTTCATTACAAATTCAATTTACATATCAACATTCATTTTTGATCTCGTCCCTATTGACTGTTACATCCGTAATTTGATTAATAGAGTAGTTTTAATTTGTAATTATTTTTATTATTATAAATTTATAAAAATTAAAACATTTGTTGATGCATGTGTGCAAATAACACAACGAATATTTCAATACGATCGTTTTCTTGCCCTTTTCACATTCTCGGGATGCTTTTGCGTCTAAATTTCTTGGACAAATTTTACATGTTGTTAGTTTTTTCTTGCAACAACTGTTTCTTGTGTTTTGTCCAAATGTTAATATTGTGCTATTTTAGATATCAACTCTTGTGGCAATTCTGTTAGTACCGATCTCACGTCAGTATAAAACAAGGACGGACAGGATGCAAACTTTTGTATGGAATTCTCGTTTCTGTATATTCCTGAAAGTATTACTGATGTTTTACCTTTCTGAAAGCTAATAGAGCCTATTTGTATTGTTTCACAGGAAATGCAGGTTATCGCAAGGTATCCGTGGGCAAAACGCCTGTTGGTTCTGCTAACGGAGGGCGAGAAGTAGCAGTGCCAGAGACACTCGCGAGATAAAATAAATTTCTGAGAATTGACAGAGAGCCTGAAATCATGTAACTAGCAATGGAGTTTGCATGTAAAATATTAGTGGAAATGTACTAAAAACCACAACACCAAAGAATATTCTTAAAGAAAAATTTAAATGAAAAAATATAGCCTCGGGCCTAAATTCCCCCACGTGACCCCTCTCATGTTAAAATGACAATGACCTAATCAGGATTCGAAATTAGGCAAAAATTTGGGAAAAACGATTCCCAGAATTGCAATTGGAAATCTTCGCGACTCTCCATAGAGCAATTAATGCAGGGATGTCCAACTTCCACGGCCTCAAGGGCCACAATTAAACCTTCAATATGGTTGCGGGCCATATTTTCATTACTCGGGTGCCCCACACCTGACTTGTTGATTTGAACCTGTATTGTTGATTTCGGTAAGAGCGTAGGCTTCCGCGGCCGGAGTCAGTAATTACTAGGCTGTCCGGGTGACGCCGCGTCCATGGCGATGGTGCCGACGTTTCGGTCGCCATTCTGCGATATTCCTCAGGGCGTAATGCTCTGACTGAATGGCATTACGCCCTGAGGAAGGTCGCAGAATGGCGACCGAAACGTCGGCACCTTCGCCATGGACGCGGTGTCACCCGGACAGCCTAGTAATTATTGATTTCGGTACTTTGCCCGGCTGCTCTGAAACGGGCCAAGGGAGAGTTTTTTCGTATCTAACTGCAGCGTTAATTTGTATCTGTAAACTTGTTGCAAAACCGAACAAACGTGAACGAAATAGAAAGTGCAAAGTAACACGAGGGGCTATCTTGAGGCTTTGGAGCAGGGTTGTCCAACTGGCGACCCGCGGTGTCATTTATTGTGACCCGCGAAAGGTAATCAGTCAAAAGTGAACGTCCCTTTCATCCATGACGGACGATAATATAGTGCGTCTCAGGCATGCACCCTGTCTGGGCCAACACTCCTTAATGTAAACAATGGTTAAGTTTAGATTTACGGAATTTTTCTTATGAATTCAGAAATTCAAAATCATCCCAATGTGTTTCACTGCGTTGTGCTGCAAAGTACCGAGATCAACAATATAAGGAGGCCAGGTGTGGTTCACCCGAGTAATAAAAATATGACCCGCAAACGTATTAACGGTTTTAGGCCGTGAGGCTTTGGAAATTGGGCACCCCAGCTTTAGAGATAACTGTGCACTGACACGTACAATTAGAAACAACATTAATTAACGAAACGTTAAGTTTCGAAACATGATTTCAGAAAATGAAGCTTCGCTTTGTTTTGAATTTTAGAGTGAACAAAATGTTAGAAACTGTACATCTTCGTCTACTTCTATCCACTTTTTTCCCCTCTCTCTCTCTCTCTCTCCCTATATATATATATATATATATATATATATATATATATATATATATATATATATATATATATATATATATTGTGACATACCTGGTGATGCCGGGTATTTTCACTGCAATATAACACTAAAGGAGGGTATCTTTTACGTGAATGGGTCCCTGGATAAGTTGGTGCAACATTGGGGAAGTTAATCATAAATAGAAATACAATCATGAACAAGATTTATTTGTAGATCAAATTTGTTATTTACATAATCAGACAATGTTTTTACACTCTGCCTTGGTACCAAGATTAAGCGTGAAATGCATTTTTCATACCTTCGGGGCCCCGATCGAATACCTATGATGTTCGTAGAACCGCTCGTGCCGACAGGATTGTCGACCTCTGCTGCTGCTGCGGGCCGTCGGCGGCGGATGGCGTGGCAATCGTCCACGGCTGATGCTCCTGCAATTCTTCCCCGATTAGGATCTTGATACCTCGGCGTCGCACCTCCCTCGAATCACTGTCCGTCAGTGGGTTTAATTACTTACCCCGCGCCTATCCTGCTCACCGGTCACAGTTCCGTACCGCACAATTTCAATAATATTTCTACCGCACCAACTAGTAGAAGCGAAATCAATTATTCTACCAACACTAATCTTTCACTCTACTGATACTTTTAATGTCCTATTTACACGTCTATTGCTTCTCGGTTTCCGATAGCACATAAAGTACGTCGCATGTTATATGCGTCCATGCACTAGCGGTGAGCTCTCGCCGCACGTCCGCACTCGTCGCCGCTCTGCTAACGTCTCTCTCGATTCTCCTAACGACACTTTCCTGACCGGGAGCACGCCGGCCACGTCCTTCATCGACGGGCGGCACGGCTCGACTGTCCCCAACGGCTGCTTACACGTGCTCGCTCCCCGCTTGTACCCGCCGTTCTCACGCTGGCCTCCCAGCAGGGGCACCGGTGGCGGTGGCAACCGTCACTCTCGTCGCTGCTCGCAGCGCCCGGCGCACGCACCGCGCAGTCCAAAATAGCTATTGATTTCTTACACTAATGATTTAATTAGTGTAATGAAACACATATTATGGGTTTCAATATATATATTGAAACACAGAATGTGTTCCCTTACACTAATTAGAAAATTAGTGTAAGTAATCAATATATATTTTGGACTGCGCGGTACGTACGCCAAGCGCTGCGAACAACGACGGGAGCTAGCAACGGTTGTTACCGCCACCGGTGCCACCGCCGGGAGGCCAGCGTGAGAATGTCGGTTACAAACTGGGCAGCGAGCACGTGCAGGCAGTCGTTAGGAGAATTGCGAAGAAGACAGACGTTAGCGGAGCGACGAAGAGTTCGGACGTGTGGCGAAAAGCTCGCCGTTAGCGCATGGACAAAAGGGAACATGCGATGCGTTCGTAAAGTAATAGTAATTGTGAAGCAGTAAATACGTGAAGTAGACAATGAGATTATCATTAGAATAAAAGATTCGTGTTGATAGAACAATCGATCGCGCTGGTATTAATTAGTGTAGTGGAAACCTTATCGAAACTGTGTGGTACGGAACTGAGACCAGTACGCGTGATAGGTGCGGGATGAGTAATTAAACCCATCGACGGAAGGTGATTCGAGAGAGGTGCAACGCCGTGGTATCAAGATCCGAGTCGGGGAGGAGTCGCAAGGTCACCAGCCCAGGACGACCGCCACGCCATCAGCCGCCGACGTCCCACAGCTGCTGCAGAGGTCGGCAACCCTGTCGATACGAGCTGTTCTACGAGCATCGAAGGTATTTGGTCGGGGCCCCGAAGGTATGATAAATGCATATTACACCTAATCTTGGTACCAAGGCAGAGTGTATAAATGTTGTCAGATCATGTGATTAACCAATTTGATTTGCAAATAAATCTTATTCATGATTGTATCTCCATTTTTAATTAACTTTCCCAATGTTATACCAACTTATCCAGGGACCCATTCACGGAAAAGATACCCTCCTTTAGTGTTATATTGCAGTGGAATACCCGGCATCACCAGGTACGTCACAGCTGGCGCCCGAACAAGTCTGGAAAGCGTGTAATTAAGAAATGTGGCCTTAGGAAAGTTGGTAAAATATTGGAAGGTACTGTGCATGTATTTGATGTATAGTAATGCAGGTTAAAGATAATAGGCAGGCAGTGTAAAGTTGATTATTATAGGGAACAAAAAGTAACAGTACATGTATTAACAAAGCATGCATAAGTCAAGTAAGCATAATGAATATTTGATAATTACAGAAATTTTGTTGTGTAATTAATTGTGGGCAGATATAGGAAATTATTTGAGAGTAACCAGTATAAAGTTACTACTGCAGTTACTGAGTTTATGAAAGCCACACATGTACATATTGTAAATGATATAATGTAATAGAATTTCAAATTTTGTAAAACATGTTAATAATGTTTGAATTGGTTGGTAGTTTTTAATAACATGGAAATTAAAGAATTGGGAAGTAATAATAATTCTTGTGGAAATATAAGGGTGGTTAATATTATTGTATAAATTGTGCACATTACTTGCTGGGAATGTTTATTCAGCAGCGCATTGTCCATTGGTAATGGTAAAGTTTGTGGAATTCAATGGAAAGGATACTAGGTTGGGGAATGTATAGCAGCATTGTGAATGTATATTTTTAATATTCATACGGTACTATTGAGGGAAGTTTATGGAGAAGATATGACATGTAATTGTGAGTGATTATTGTGTACATAATATAGCAATAATTGTGTTGAGAAGTAATTCTAAATTAATAGTGGATGTATTAAAATTTGAGAGTATTTTTGTAATAATGTTAATAAGTTTGTCAGCGGCATATATGTAGTCAAGTGGCAATAATATTACTGATTATAGAGAATATGTTTATTGTGTTTTTGTGGTGAGTGAGGGCGTGTTCATCATTAATCTGCATCTGAGATATTAGTGCATTATAACAGTTATAAAGAGTATACAGTGCCGTGGCGGGCATAGTAAATCCATAGGATAACTGTTGTACCGTTGTTAGGTGAGGCAAAAGGAAAATTTGTGCGAGTATTTTAGCGAAGTGAGGATCGAACGGATAGCTCAAAGCAACAGAATGGAGGCGCAAAATGTAGTGCTGGACCGGGAAGAGAAGGCGGATGAAGTAAGGGAGATAGATGTAGGAATCGATAATAGCATTTCATCGGAAAGCAGGGACAGTGGAATTGGGAGCCGGTTGGATGATACGTCAGGGGATAGCTTTAATAAAGAAGTAGAAGTTACATCAACACCGATGATCCAGGCAACAAGAAATCCAAGTTTGGGGGGTGGGGAAAATACCCTTATAGATTTCATGCAGATAATCATGACAAAATTAGATGAAACGGATAGGAAAGCAGAGGAACGGAGTAAGAAGTCGGCTGAAGAACAGAATAGAAAATTAGAAGATCAGAAGAAGTTGATTGAAGAACAGAATAGGAAATTAGATGAACAGAAAATATTCACAGAGGAGCAGATTAGGAAGTTGGCAGAAGAACAGAGTAGGAAATTAGACGAACAGAAATTATTCACAGAGGAACAGATTAGGAAGCTGGCAGAAGAACAGAATAGGAAATTAGATGCAATAGGGGGGCGAATAGGACGCGCTGAAGAACAAATTGAGTTAACGAAGAATGAGATGACCAAAATCGCGGAGCGGGTGGAAATTCATGAGCAATGGACTGTCGAAGAATTAGGGAAACAGAAAAAAGAGCTCGAATCTCAAGTAATTAGTCTGGGGGGGGGATTTGAAGAATAAGTTATTCCAACAACTAGATGCTAAAACCGCTAAGCAGGACGAGAAAATTGAAAGGATGCAGTTGGTAGTCAAGGAAGAAATGCAGGAAAATAAGCGGGAATATGAAGAGAAGGTTGTGTCACTACGAACAGAGATCGAACAAATAAAAGAATGCAAGGCATCCCCAATTGCAGCAAGCGGGACGGTACCATTCACCCCCCCAAGATCACTAAAATTTTCAGGAGACGGCAAAGAAAATCCGTGCATATTCATGAGGGCGGCAGAACGACATTTAGCTGTCATCAATACCTCGGAAAGGTGTAAGATACAATTGTTATATTTAATGCTGGAAGGGAACGCAAGGACATGGGCCGATACATTTGATGAGTTTCCCGAATCAGTGAAGGTATTTAAAGATCGGTTCTTTGAGCGGTACTGGAATGAGGAGATTCAAATTAATTTTAAAATCAGCTTGATGAATAATCACTATAACCAGTCAATGGGAAGCTTGCGGGAATACGCAACAAGGCGTATCATGGAATACAAAACGTTATCCCCACCGATGAGCGAACAAGAAATTATATGTGTACTAACGAGACAATTCCCAGTTACGGTGCAGAATCTATTACGTAGTGTGCAGCACACTAACTTGGAGAGATTCCAGAATGTGTTAGGAGGGTACGACCTAACTTTTGCAGGCGCACCAAAAAACAGGAATGAGGGGAACATTAATATGATAAGAACAGAACGGAATCAGGGGCAAGGGAGTGACAGGAGCACTAATTACCAGGGAAATCAACGCGGAAGAGGGGGAGATGGATGGAGACCAGAGCCGAGGAACCAGAGACCGGCCTGGAGCGGACCCAACCCAAACCGCACGGAGTCAAGAGGCGGGGGCGGAAGCGCATCGGACCAACCAGCACAGCCTAGCACAAGTAGAGAACAAGAGCACTATTTAAACCAATAAAGTCCGTGGTGAAAGGTGGCCCCATTACGGACGCAGAAATTGTGAAAGTTAACGTGGTCTCCATAAATACTATACAGCCAGTAACCCACGATGCCCAACCGTGGCAGAGAAGTAAGAGCTCAGCGATCAGAATCAGGAAATGTCCCACGATTACGATGGAATGTGAGGGAGTAGTTAAAGAAGCGTTAGTAGACACAGGGTGCACGACTACAGTAGTGTCGGAGGAAATGTACGAGGAATTAAACGCAAAAGGAAAAGAAATAATGTGTTTGCCTATGAATAGGGCGTATGTGATTGGAGCTACTCAGAAGAAGTCAAGCCCCATCACAAAACAAATAATGTTTCGAGCCATGATTGGCGACCAAGTATACGAGATAGTGGCCCTGGTAGTCAAAAAGTTATTACACCCGATAATCATAGGGACGGATTTTCTGGTCGATCACAGAGCAATTATTGATCTAGAGCGGCAAGTGGTGGAGTTGGGGAGCCAGGCGATAGGATTCGACTTGGGGATAGACGAAGGATACGAAGTATGCACGGGCGCAGTGGCCGAAGAATCATTAGAAGAACAGCTGAGGCAGCAGACGGAGAAGATAGAGATATTAAATACGCGTCACAAGGAGCAACTGTTGCAGCTGTTGATGGAGAATAAAGAAGTATTCCAGAAGAATCGCGCCCCAATAAAGGGATTCACATTTCGAATCCAACTGACAGATACAACACCATTTCGACAGCGTAACTATCCGATACCAGCAGCGTTGAAGCAAGATGTTTCTGAACTATTAGCATCAATGATAAATGATGGAATCATAAGAAAGGCACAGACATCCTACACCAACCCAATCGTGATCGTCAAAAAGAAAGATGGAGGAATACGATTATGCCTAGATGCACGAAGACTAAATGCAGTAACACAACCATACAAAGATGCTCCGTTATCGGTGGAAGAAGCATTGCAGAGGTTTGGAGGGAACATCATTTTCTCTAGTACTGATTTTAGTAAAGCTTATTGGCAAATGCAAGTGGCGGAAGAGGACCAGCAGTATACAGGATTCGCATTTGAGGGAATATGTTATGTGTTTTGTAGAGTGCCATTCGGGTTACGCAATAGCGGAGCTGCGTTGATTCAATGCGTGGACAAGATATCGCAAGAACCAACTAAAACATCAGAACAGATATACCAAGCATTAGTGAAGTCAGGGAAGGAAAGGAAATCGAAATTAAAGAAGAAGATTTACAAGTTCAGTGAAGGGCAACTAGTGTTACTACGAGTTCCCAAGGTATCAAACCCAAATTTGAAGCTGTATGCAAAATTTTCCCCATTATATGAGGGACCATATGTGATAGATACAGTTACGGATAAAAATGTGGCTAAGTTACTAAATGACAAACAAGAAGTGGTGGGACACTACAATTTCCATAACCTAAGACCCTGTCCCATAGGTATGGAAAATAGTGAAGTGTAAATAAGTATAATTTTAGTGTTAATCTAAACAATCACGTGTTAATTCGATTTTAGGGTATAAGTGTATATAGGGTTCATGTAATATACAAGACAGTGTAACCATCAGCAGAGACGATGATACTAAAGTGAATTTTTCCGGAGGCGGGAAAAATCCAAAAAAAGAAAGGAGGGGGGTGATGAAACACAGAATGTGTTCCCTTACACTAATTAGAAAATTAGTGTAAGTAATCAATATATATTTTGGACTGCGCGGTACGTACGCCAAGCGCTGCGAACAACGACGGGAGCTAGCAACGGTTGCTACCGCCACCGGTGCCACCGCCGGGAGGCCAGCGTGAGAATGTCGGTTACAAACTGGGCAGCGAGCACGTGCAGGCAGTCGTTAGGAGAATTGCGAAGAAGACAGACGTTAGCGGAGCGGCGAAGAGTTCGGACGTGTGGCGAAAAGCTCGCCGTTAGCGCATGGACAAAAGGGAACATGCGATGCGTTCGTAAAGTAATAGTAATTGTGAAGCAGTAAATACGTGAAGTAGACAATGAGATTATCATTAGAATAAAAGATTCGTGTTGATAGAACAATCGATCGCGCTGGTATTAATTAGTGTAGTGGAAACCTTATCAAAACTGTGTGGTACGGAACTGAGACCAGTACGCGTGATAGGTGCGGGATGAGTAATTAAACCCATCGACGGAAGGTGATTCGAGAGAGGTGCAACGCCGTGGTATCAAGATCCGAGTCGGGGAGGAGTCGCAAGGTCACCAGCCCAGGACGACCGCCACGCCATCAGCCGCCGACGGCCCACAGCTGCTGCAGAGGTCGGCAACCCTGTCGATACGAGCTGTTCTACGAGCATCGAAGGTATTTGGTCGGGGCCCCGAAGGTATGATAAATGCATATTACACCTAATCTTGGTACCAAGGCAGAGTGTATAAATGTTGTCAGATCATGTGATTAACCAATTTGATTTGCAAATAAATCTTATTCATGATTGTATCTCCATTTTTAATTAACTTTCCCAATGTTATACCAACTTATCCAGGGACCCATTCACGGAAAAGATATCCTCCTTTAGTGTTATATTGCAGTGGAATACCCGGCATCACCAGGTACGTCACAATATATATATATATATATATATATATATATATATATATATATATATATATATATATATATATATATATATACATATACACACACACACATGATGTAAACTGTTCGTAGGCAACCGCTTCTCTCGATTTTCTAACATTTTGTTCACTCTAAAATTGTGCAAACCCTCAAATGTGTCGCGATACACGTTCGGCGCCACAGCAGTATACGATTGACAATCTGAAATTAGGACTTGCTTTGTTGACACGTATTGAAACCATTCGAGCGTCATGAACTTCCTCTTTTGCAGTGTCTTCTGTTAGAGCTTTTCTAACCGACCCATATGAAATACCATATCCTACCGAGGCATGGTGGTCGTTTCGTAAAATCTGCCTGAGTCTGCAAATCTAGTGCATTTCATTTTATTACCCAGAGGAGGCACCATTTCATATTTTCTGAGACTTTTGTATTAGATAAACGTTAAATGGCACGAGAGAGATAATGCATAATGGCCTGGGAACTTAAATCGATGTTTCCACCGACTGCCAGTCAGCTGAGGCTGCTGTAGCAGCCAGGGCTGGGTAACTCTTGCGAGGTCCCGGAGCGGTCTGCGTGTGGTGGTTCTTATAATAGGTTTCACTCCTTATTCAGCCCTGGTTTTTGCTTCGGGATGATGCAATAATTTTATTTGATTTTCTAATCAGAAAGTGGTATTAAAAATTATTTTTGATGTAACATACTCCCACTCTATTATACTTTTTGAGAAAATGTTAGTATAGTAATTAGTTGTGTATATTGGAACTCGATAGTAAAAGATAAGCCACGAAAGGCAACGCCACGAGTATTTTACGTTTCCTCTTTATATGCCTAAATCACACACACACAATCTAATCTAAAGATTATACATTCAAGAACACTAACTGATCATAACATTAATTAGTAGTTACAAACACACATTTTGGGAATAACGATAATTTTGACTCATATACGAACGTAAAAGCTATTTTTCTCTGCCTCTAAAAGACAGTGAAACAACTATGAATAGAATATAGAATATTAACATAGTTTCTTTACATTTATGTTTCCATGAAAACCAATTTGAAAAAACCTTTGAATATTTTAATATTCACTTCACACTAAAGTTTATTATTGACGATCGTATTGTATAGTTGAAGAAATGGACAATATAAACATTCTTTGCGCAAGGGAATACGGATTGAGGTATTGCCATGCACAAATGGAGGGGCTGTATCGCGACTGTGTAGAAACTTTTGTCATGTTCACTCAAATACCACTGCCCTTCACAAAATTGTCGATTAATTCACAGGAATTCCCTTTTCCCAATTTTCCGCATCAGTAAACAAATGAAGTAAAACAAATTGCGAATATGTATTCGTTAATGCTGAATATCGTAAATTCATTTTAAACCGTTAACTGGATATGACGGACGTGAGACGAGGAATAGGTATAAATTAACATAATTTATAATTTTATTTATTTTATAATAAAAATTGGTAGTTCTGAATAGACTGGAATAAATAGAATTTATATGTGCAATGAAAAGAAATATAAGACAAGTCATGTGCAAGGTACTTGCTTTACAAACATATCATTTTCTCTGAGAACGCTCCTTTTTCAAATACAGTGAAACCCCTATTTACCAGCCACCTCTCTCAAAAAAGGTTTCTTGGAACGAACATTGAAGCCCATATGTTGTAAGTAAATTAAGACCCTATTAACAGATCATCCCTCTATCCGATTATCGATTAGCCTCCCCATTTTTACCACTGTTATATTTATATGACAGTGCACTTTGAATTTTTTGCTCCTAATTTTTTACATTTTCATCAATTGCCAGTGTATGTTGTTTTTAACAGATTTATCTTCTGACCAAGTTATAATTGATTGAATATTTTTTAGCATACCTAATAAATAATTATTTCTGAATTTTCTGTTTTTTCTTACCCAAGGTACGCTTTCATAGAACGCAATAAAATGAAAAATCAAGGCATTACATCATTCAAATGATGAATAAAGTATCAATTACTGAAGTTTTTCGAATAAGTTCCTATATTTATTTCCCAATATTCTATTTCATCTAAGAAAAATTTGTGAGAAAAATTAGTGTCCTATAAAAATATAACAGGAGTAAAAGCCAGTTTCAACGGCGGCAATATACTTGGTAACATTTTTAACAAATTTATTGCCCGTTAATTTGATTAGGAAATATAAACGGAAGCTAATATTTTCGGCGCGAGACTTATTGAGACCAGAGTTAGGTCTCTTATCCCATTAGCAAGTTTCGAGTTAATACGCAGAAAGCCAGAACAATAAAAGTTGAAGTGCTAAGGGACGAGTGACAGAACAACCGTACGCACGTGATGATGGAACTGCCACCAGCGAAAACCATTAAAATCAGTACTATTGTTCCTTTTTTGTACCCATTTGTTTGTACCAAACCACTTTCAAGTTGGACAACTTTCAACTATGTTGGAGCCAATTCCGAATTGCCACCTTCACCTTCGTAAGAAAATTTCGATTCGTTCTAAATCGTTTGTACCGAACTGTTGCACCAGAATGTTCGTTTATACCAAAATTAATTAAAGGACTTAATTAAGGTACAGCTCTTATAATGTGGTCTGGCATCCATTATAACTTCACGCAGGCACCGACACCGTCGTAAAAAAAATTGAACTATCCTAAATCGTATGTACCAGATTGTTCCAGAAAATACCAAAAAATAAAGATAGAGCCATTTTAATGTGGGCGGTGGGAGCTAAACCTAACGGCAGCATCGTCACCACCTAGGCCAACAACTTGCAACCATTCTAAATCGTTTGTGCCAAAATGTTCCATCAGAATTTTCTTTTGTACCCAAAAAATTAATATCGTACATTATTTCAAGAACATAAATAAATGAATAATTTAAAGTAATTTCTATGTAAAAACTAATTTTTTAAATATGATAACTTGACATACCTAATTATACTTTTTTCCCCATTGTCCTATTTATAATATAACCAAAATGAACCTGCCCCGCGTTGGGCATGCCAATTTCTAACGTAATTAAACCTTTCTAATTCATCAACTACCTTTAACTAAACTTATTTTATCCCCCAAGCTGGGTAACCATATGTCACGCATTTATGATTCTTCTAATTTAATTTTCCCTATGCTCGTAAACCAACCGCTCTAAATACTCATAGTTTGGCTACCTCTATTTTTCTATAAATATCTTGCATGAGATCGACGTACAACATACGTCACCTTACCTGCTGCACGTGGATACGTGACTCTAGAGAAATCACTATTCCTTGAACGTCTATGGAATTTACTACCTACTGAATTGATGGCAATTCAATGAAATATCAGCCTTTTCTTTTTAAACAACAAATAACATTTATTCTAACATTCTAATAACATGTCCCGAGCTTGTTATTTACCATGGGTTGCTAGACACATCAATGCGTGGAATGTGTGGCTAGACGCATCAAAGCACTTCAAAACATGCGGATATCATGCCAGGGAACGTATATACAATAACAATGTCATCGTATCTTTCTTCATTTTTAATAAGTCGCGAGAAAAACCAATGTGCAGGTCTTCGTCCGTAAGACCGTTCCACATGCGCTTGAACGGATGTTTTTGGGACAGAGTGCACGGACCGCATTGCTTTCACATGATGAGGGCGAAGGACTTTAGAGCAGAATTCCCTTTGAGCGAGTGCCCTCCTAACGAGCTGCGGGGTTTGATGTAACGCTCAGCACACCAGTTATTCCAACTTTCGCAGGTCCTCGAATAGTTTGTCTGTGACAGTACTGGCAATTTGCATTGTTCTAACACACAAAAGTTCCTTTGAAATGAGCATATGCTGTGATGAAAGAATGCAGCTAAACGAGTCCAAAATACGGAGGATGAAAGAAGGAAGTAGATGATGTTTTGTACTACAAAAAGAAAGCAAGAGGTGGGGAGTCCAGAATAGAGAAATTGAACGTAAGCCTGGCAGCACGAGAGTGAAATAATCTACAAAGCAATTTACTAGACCACAAACGAAAATATAGAGGGTATCAAATAATGGTGTAAGGATTCAACACTTTTCATGCCCTCAGGAATCTAGTCAAAGAGAAAGCTTCAATAATAGAAATAATATTAAGGAAACCTTACAAATACTCTTACGATGACGATTGGAAAGTAATTATTGATGCTATAAAAACATTATTTGTATTATTGACGATATAAAACAACTGTCTCGCATTATTTGCATCGGCTTCGCAATATTATGACACCACATGGAGCCGAAAAAGGGTTTCCAACAAAAAAGGTTTATTTCAATATCTAGATTTAAATAAGAGATTTCATTTGGGTGATACTTATCTATCATCAGTACTGTAGTTTTGCAATGTTAAGTTTTTGTTTTCAAATTCCAAAAGCACAGAGAGTTCGCAGAAAATGGAACGAACAGAATGGTATAGAGAGACACTCATGTTTTGCCCTCAATCGATTTTACTTTCTCAAATTCCATCGCAAGTGAAGAAAGTATTGTAACCGTGCGCTGGAAATTGGCAATTTTTCTAAACACTTATTGCTGGGCTCTGGTAACGAAGAAATGGATTCATTTTGTTCGTACATATATAGTAAATTACTCCCTCTAATGCACGAATAGTTCCTGATCGATTTTAACGAACTGAAGACCCTACGAGTTTGAAGCAGATATTTTTCATTTGATTGATTTTACATGTGATCTCAACAGTTATTTTACAGTTTTCTCAAAAATAGCTTAAAAATTGTTTGAAAATGTGAAAAGTTCGAATTTTTTCGCCGTATTGCACAAATAAAATATTGAAACTAGGAATTTTTAATGAAATCTGTTCTTTAAAGAGATCTTGAAATAACGGCATGTATGGGTACAATTTTTATAAAATATGGGTCGATTTCGAGTAATTTTGCGTGAAATATGACAAATTTTGAAATTTATCTCCTCGTACGTTTTACAGGACGGTAAAAGAAGTTGTGCACCCTATTTCGGTGAACTCTGTGTTGTCGAAAAGTGCAAAAATGTTAATATTGCAAAGCATTAAAATGTTAACATTACGTAACATTACTGAAGATAGATATCCTGTCTAAAAAGTAAATTCTGCTCTAAAGCACAAGACATTTAGAATATATGTATAATGTTTTGATATAACGAGTTTCTCGGAATTTCTGCTTCAAATAAATGAAATTATTTTTAACAATTTCTTCTAATCGTCTCCAAATGTTTTCTTTAACTTTTTCCAAGAATGGAGCAAATGACACTTAAAAAATAAACGTCTCATTTTCGTTAAACTCTCCTAAATTTCAATAATAGCAAAAGTGGTGTTGTAGCACCACTTGTTTTGGTAGGATGGTATCACATTTGGGAATTTTGTATCACAAATCATGCATTCTGACTAAATATATTAGATGAAGTAATTTATAGGAACAGGATTTATCCATGTTTTTGATACTAAGGCCTGGCAATAAGAGTTTTTCTGTTGAAAAATCGCCAAATTCAGGCGCACGATTACAATACTTTCTCTACTTACGAAGTAAGGGGAAAATAAAAATTGAATGTTCTATTTTGGGTCTTGGGCAAAAATGTATGGATTATTGTAGATGAAATATGAAAATTAAAGCAGTGGCAAAAAGCCAGTGTTATAAACAAACGCGTCAAAAAACGTAACGATTCTTATATTACATAACATTTCTTTACTCTATGATCTCCAAATAACTGTGTACAGAAGTTTCATTTCGGTATGAATCATATCACATTGTAATAGAATAGAAAATATGAAATAACAAATCACAATAGGACTCTAATTTTGAGGAATGAAAACAATTTGTATTTCTAAAAATCTAGAACTATTAAAATACATACCAAAATAATTACTATTACGATAAATATCATGAGAGACAGTTAACAAGAAAAATGAATGTATAATAAAACTTATTAGTCAACGGAAGTTTTGGAAAATAAGTGTGAACTTCAGAGGAGAATTTTATGATTTTTATTCTGTTTCATTTTCGTTTCCTTCCTCTTGTTGAGTGGGGGCTTGCTAAATTTTCATACCCAAGAGTAAACTGTCGTTGGACACGCTACAAGCAAAGTAAACTTAAGTGTTCTTTGTGTCACACAATGCCCGTCGGCGACTCTCTGCGCATTATGAAAAATTAACGAACTTATGGTAGGAGCACACAATGAATTTATGTAAATTGCGCAACGGAAAACAGACGAGTAAAACGTATTTCCATATTGTGTTTAACAAAAGTGCGCGGCACGCATTTAACCTGGATGGCGCTGTTAATGCTTTTCGCATAAAGGAAACGAGATCGTTATATTACGTGCGTTGTGACAGGATGGAAAAGGGAGTTGCAGGTACTAGTGTTGGTTTTGTGTTTTTTTCGAGTGCTATCTTTTAATGTAAGGCTTTACGGAATGTCGAGTTCGCTCGTTTTATTGTTAGAGTATTTTGCGCTTTTTACACGAGCAAAATTGCAGGAGAAACCAGGAAATTGAGGCCGTTATGTCTCTAAAATCATAAAAGAAGAAGAATTGCCAAGTCGATACTTTCCAGCGTTCAGTCAATTTATCAAATATTTTAGCAGAATATCCTACAATTGTTCTTTAAGTACGGTTATAACTCGAGAATTGGGTTCAGAACAAAACCTGAAATATTGTATACAAGTCTCAAGTGAAGAGACGATACGAGAGACAAACAGCCGCAATTGCGTTTACACATATGCGACCTTCAAGAAACAATCTTTCTCAAAACAATTTGCGAACATTTAATGAAGAAGAGGACACGTTAAAAAAGGTCTGGCACATTCACTTCCAAGGGCATTCTCGCAACAGAACTCCTCGGTACCGTACAGGCGTTTCGCCTACTACGTCTCTGTGCCAACGGTAATTGACGCACTTCTGTACATGCTAGAACATCGCAACTTGTGCAAGTATTTATATAATATTTTGTCGAATTAAATTGATTTACAAAACAGTACGAATCCATATTGACTCTCGGGAACATTTTGCAACTATAGTATTATCATAAAAGAGACCAGGCAGTGCACGGGACCATATGACAGCCGAGGTGTTAATACGTTCGTTTGTGGGAGATGATTTCGTCTGCCTGAGAGTGAAGTACTCACACTTGACGTCGAGCGACACGGGGAGGCTCCGGCCCTCGCCCTCCGAGTTGCTGGCGACGCACGCGTACTCCCCCGACGAGTGGTTGCGCACGGACTGCATCACCAGCGTCTGGTTGCTCACCAGCACCCCGGCGCCCACGCTGCTCGCCAGCGGCCGCCCCTGCGACACGCCCGCAAGCACACAATATAGAGTGCACGACGCGCAGCGCTCCGAGCACGGTACACAGCACACGGCGCACGGCACACAGCACACTGTGCACGGCGCACAGCACGCTCTGCACGGCGCGCAGCACACTGTGCACGGTGCGCAGCTCACGGTGCAAGGCGTGCAGTACACGGTGCACGGCACACAGCACACTGTGCACGGCGCACAGCACGCTCTGCACGTCACACAGCACACCGCGCACGGCACACTGTGCACGGCGCACAGCACACTGTGCACGGCATACAGCACACTGTGTACAGCACACTGTGCACGGCGCACAGCACGCTCTGCACGGCGCACAGCTCTTGGTGCACGGCGTGCAGCACTCCGAGCACGTCACACAGCACACTGCACGGTACACAGCACACTGTGCACGAGACACAGCACACTGCGCACGACGCACAGCTCATGGTGCAAGGCGTGCAGTACACTGTGCACGGCGGAAGCAGGCAGTGCACTACGCGCAGCACTCCGAGCACGGCACACAGCACATGGTGCACGGCACACAGTGCACGGCACACAGTGCACGGCACACGGTGCACGGCACACGGTGCACGGCATACGGTGCACGGCACACGGTGCAGAGCATACTGTGCACGGCGCGCGGCACACAGTGCACGGCGCGCAGAAAACGGGCGATGCAGGGCACACAGTGCACGGTGTATAGTACACCATGAGCGGCGCGCAGCACAAAGTACACCGCGTACGTACAGCACACAGTATATATCGTACAAAACAGTTCACAACTTAAATAACAGTGGATTGCATGGGAGAGCAGAGTAGCGGTGTTGCAGTGTGTTGACGCACCTGGTGCAGCCAGACGACCTTGTGCACCCAGGGGTTGGCGCGCACGCTGCACTCGAAGTAGACGTCGTCGCCCTCGCGGATGGCGGACGCGTTGAGGTTGGCGCCCAGCGCCAGCGACACGGACGGCGCGTCTGCCACACACACGCACGCGCTCACAATGCTACAGCGCTCGCCACCCGCCTTACGCACTAGAACAAAGCAAAGTCGCTCAGCGCAGACAGAAGACGCCGCCGTTCATCGTAGATTCATATTGCCTAAGTGTGATTCATTTATACGTTATTCCCTTGTCTCTCTCCTTGTCCTTTGTCTGTCTTTAGGGGGGAAGAATTTATCGCCTCTTGTGTTGACTAAAACGCGTTTTTCCCTTTCGAAGCAGCAGTTTATAATACGGTGAATAAATCACAGAAACAAACACGTATATTATCCAAGATATGAATCTATCCTTTCGATCAATACGATAGAACAATTTCATGCATAACAGAATTCATTTTCGCCAAATCTTCAGCATTAACACGTGGCTTACTAGTCACGGGATCTATTTTCAATAAACTGTTATAAGTTAAATCTCACAGCCCTGCGCGATGAAGAGAAGCATGTGGAAGCTTCGTCATTATAGTTCTAACTTTAGCCACGTGACTCGTAGGAGCTAAGACCAAGCCGTTACAAATGTGCTAAACGCCCTATCATTAGTTTGATGTGAAATGCCTTAATTTGTCATGTTGAGCAAAATACTACTTCGAAGAATTCTCTAAATGTTACTACGTTTTTATTTATTTAAACGTAAAAAACAGTTTAAAAATGTTTGTTGTATTCGGCTAAAGTGCAATATGTAAACGTTTTATTGAGCTCCGGAACATCCATCCTACTCGTACTAGGTTGAATTATGAATGAAGGAAGCAACAATAATTTTTGACAAATATGATCACAGAATATATTAGTTTCATGTATCAAAAACTCTTTGTATCGCAACTGAACTACAGATTTAGGCTTTTATCCTGTGTTACATGTGAAGAAGCGACTTACTACAGAATGAACAATATTATTTATTGGTACTGTTCATGAAATAATTGCATTCTCCACTCACACCACAGAGCTAAAGAAAAGGTGAGTACATAGGAAAGCAAAATCAGGGCTCATCTCAATATTTGATGAATGAATGAATGAAGGGAAAGGCAAGATAGGCGTTCATTGTCATCTTAAGTTGGGAGGAATGTTAGTTTCACATTCTGCCCAGGGGAGGCAGCTGCAACTAGCGAATTGGCGCTTGTTGCATTCATGAGGGGCGGTGGAAGGCTGCCAAGTTGCAGCAACATACTACTTCCGAATTAGATGCAGCTGCGAATGGACGGCAGACGGTGTTGAACGTCTTCGATGGAAGTAAAAGAATTTTTGTTGTAACCTAGCGCTTTCATAACCATATCCATAAATATAAAATCTTATAACTTACACCATACAAGTAGTAAATAATAACTACGATATTATTGTTTTAATAATAAACTTAAAAAATTGCATGCTTTTCAAGCTAATAAGGTTGCGTGGGAAGGATTACACTGCACATGGTTTGTTCCGTTCATTGCAGTTCTGTTCATAAAGGAGTAATTGCCATCGCCGGCTGAACGGCTTCCTCTGTGTATTTTCACGAACTCTGCCTTTGTAAGGTTTCTGTAGTACAGTGGGTACTGTGTATTGAGTGTGTATTGAGCTGCTATATTAACTATTGTTCTTAACTATTAAGCTCTTAACTATTGTGGTTCTATCCTGCAATGTAGGTAGCGTGATATCACACAGACCGTGCAAATTCATATAAAAATACATTGCACCAAAATGCAATTTTAAATTTCGAATCATAATAGATCGTAATATTCTTGTAAAATATGTTTCTTAGATAATATTTATCTCTATACATTAACTGAAGCTACTTTGTTTAAAAAAATACTGGCATTGTCGTGATAGTGAGTTGATAAACACAAAAATATCAATAATAAAATGTAGCTTGAGTTTAAAATCACTGGCTCCTAACCCATAAAGAAATCTCAGGAAACAAAGAGGCAGACTCAGCTGCTCAAACAGCAATTACCTCCCACATATCGATAAAGGGCAGGAAACACTCTGGAACATTTAAAAACATTTTCTATTATAAGAATAACTTTTGAAACTGCAAATTGAAAAAGTCTTCTTCAAAACTACACCTGATAAGAAGAAATGTATCGGAGAATTTTCTACCAAACAAATATCAATGGAAGATAACAAGTCATGTTAAGCAGACTATGCATTAGCCACTTGAACCTCAGCCACAAACATCTGTTCACAAAATCAGACCCTGACCCATGATCATTTTGTGATATCTACAACCAATATTATTAAATGCCCTGGAACTCTTTAACTTAAAAAACACTTAAAGTTAATCGATATATTTAGAATGTACCATTATTAGCCGTATGTTAAGAGATTCAATACTTGAAAAGTTAATCTAATGGCAAAATATGTTCAAATCGTTTGATGATACGCGATGAGCCAATCACATATCGGGTTAATGATTTGCGCTTTATGCTGCTTTCATCCGTAGAAGCAGACGTGCCCTGCACACACTTACATTAGCTTTCACACGCAGGGTCTGTGTATCTTTCAATTGAAGTGAAAAGAAAGTGGGGTCTTTTCCCCCTTCATTTGACCATTACTCCATCATGTAGAATGCCAACATGTATACTTAGTTATTGTATATTAGTATGTGTTATTCTTATTACACGAATTCTCGTAACATGGTTATTAGTACAGTAGAACCCCGGTAATCAGAACTATTGAGGGGTTTGGTCTGTTCGGATTATCCAAAAACATGTACTGTACATATACAAATACGTCTATAGGATTTCTAGACAATGAAATGTAGCTTGAGATGTGAGAAAATATCAACGTAGCGTAGCGATCGCATCATCACATATCATCATCAAGCAGATTCAGTTCGTCGCGGCAAAAGATGATGACCGATTTTGCAAGTTTCTCTAAGTAAAAATGATTACTACATAAACTTGTGATATACACTGTAGTAACCAGTGCAATAAACGTTTAATTTCGGCAACTCGTGTTTCAATAATAAGTTGCTCAGTTGTACAGTAAATATGACATATTTTCTTTACCTTACAAATAAGCATTTTATTCATTTTGTTATTTTTGTTGTTATATTTTCTCCACCCCGAATTTTGTTCGAATTATCCGAAATTTCGGATCAGCGAGTTTCTTCTGTATCTGCTCAAGACATGTGCCAACTTGGGCACTTTTCAAGTTTGGCCGCTCTTCGACCCTCAATACTATCAACAATTTTTCGACTCCCGTGTTCGCTACCAGAGACCGATCAAACAAAGGCCTCAGTCACCCCTATTCTTGTATCGTTGCCGTTCACCCATTGAGTACTGGATCTGATTAGAAGAATTGTTTTAGGATTATGACATTTTGCCAGAATTTTAACCTGCTTTTGTCTACAAAAAAAACATAGCACACGCTCTCCTTCATATGAATATGCACAGTCGCCGCCTTTTGAATATACACAATACTTAGCACGGTTTGAACCCGCGAACTTGCGTTCTCTCACCCCCTTACCGCAGGGGCGGCTAATATATTATATCAACATCCGTATCCCTATCCATTCACTAACCCATTCATCCGTCCAACCCAGGTGAGGGTCTGTAATCATAACGAAACCCAAAACATCTTTGACGGTCGGATGCGCGGCGGTTCGTGGCAGGTGATAACGGGGTGAACGGGAGACGCGCGAAAATCCAAGCGAGGGGAGTCGAAACAGCACATCCAAGTTACGACGTTAGCCCACGCTGGGCAAGTCAAAAGGCCCGGGCCTAGAGACTACGCGGGTGGCGGCGAGTGGAATGTTATACGTAGAAATTGTTCCAGAAAGGACTCCTTTCAACTCCCACACGGATATTAGTGCTGAAAATGAGAAACAGTCACGTGAATCGCTGCCAATAGAACGTGTAATATGAGCGTGGAGAGGCTTTCATTACACCAACAGTGCCATGAAATGCAACCCGAGTCGATTCAAGCGATGGTTGCAAACAGCGCGAGGTTTTGTATGAACCTCAACACCCGAGATATATATTTTTTTGTATTTCCATAAATATAATACAAAATTGTGTTCCCAATGTATGATATTTTCTGCAAACTACAATTCACATTATTAACTCAGTCTCCGATCATCTAGACTGCTACATACATTTTCGTATCAACACAATATTTACTTTGCATCTCTAACATCGAATGTGAACTTTACCGTAAATATTTTGTTCTATATGAATAATTAATAACTTGGCCAAGCGCAAGTGGGGAAAATGTTAATTGCCGCTACAATTATATTCTTGTGTTGAAAAAACTCTGGATCACTATTTCTTCTTCCCTCTCTCTCATTCTCACACTCTCTTTCGATATGGTGATTATATTGACAGTATTGTTTTACTTATTTATTACCATATTTGTTTACACATAGAGCGTGTGAAACGCTATGTGAGTCACAGTAACCTAAGGTAATGTTAAGTTGACTATTCGATTTTGTACGCAATTTTATCTCAACGCTTAGTGAACTTGGAATGCTCCTTTCAGCACAGTACAGAGCCTGGGATGCTGCACAGTTCAAAAGACGACCGTTCGGAGTTGGACCCAGTATGAAGTCAATTTTATTCTCAAAACGAAGATTAATTAACTGTAGAGTGTTCGCATAAGTTCAGGTAGTGGCGCCCAAAACAAGGGTAAGGGAAGCTGGGACAACTTGCCTCAGGCCTCGACTTAATTGGTGCATAAAAACGTTCTAATGTTATTAACGACGGGTGAGATATTTAAAAAAAAATACATATAGGTCATTTTTGAAAAATTAAAAGAATACAGCAAAATGATGTTTATGTAATGTTGTTCAGCATTTAGCACTATCCGTACCAAAAATGTAAAGAACCAAATTGGAGCTATTTGTGAGGTAATCTTGTTTTTAAAATTGCCCATATTTCACTCCCAATTACGCGAAAACAATTAATATTTTCAAAAAATGAGCATGCTATTAATTAAGGAACTAATTGGGGAAAACAAATTTCATTTTAAAAATCTTTACCTTCAATAACGTAGTTGTACAAACAGCCAAAAAATTCAAACATAGCAATTTTCGAAAATTCACAGATAACAGTGAAAATCGGACATATGCCATCTTTCGCTAGGGAAGCTACAACAGAACTTATATTCACACATAATTTCTAATTTTTGAAATTTTCTAAATTTCAGAGGGTTTAACGAAAATGAGAACTGTGCAATTTTTAGCGTCATTTACCCATTACAACGCTCATTACAAGTATTTCCGTTAAAATCTCAAATTTGGTTTTCTGCAGCATCACATAACTTCGTTTTTACTACGAACACGTATCTTATTCGACGAAAATATTAAGTAAATTGATTTTCGTAATTTTTATCCAATGTAAATCTAATAATACAAAAAAGGTTATTTATATTATAACACGTGTTTGATTAGGTATTTTCACGAAACACATTTCCGGAGGAAATGTTTACATGGAATGTTTCTGAAATACCTTTTCCAGATGATTAAGACGGAAGACGTTTCACCGAACACGGTTTTAAGGAACAAAGGGTTTTTGGTGTCAGACTTAGTAACCATACGGTGCCTGAAAGTTAGTCAACCGCACGTACGCGGCTACGAAGTTTCCGAGAGTCACCGCCTGCGTCGCCCTGGTGACAATATCAAATAACCAACTCCCGAAGGAGGTTGACTTGATGAGTGGAAGGTGCCAGAGAGACAGTCAACGTTCTATATGAGAGTTCAGGTTTGCATAGGTAGCACTAGCAACATTACAAATTTCTCTTTCATATGTCTCAAACAGTCCACTGGTCGTACACTTCTGAATCAATAGTTGCTAATCAGATATCTTTTTTTATGTAAAAGTTAGTAATTAAAGCAAATTATAATGTCTGGTAACGGTGATCAGTTGTCTAATTTTCAGGACTGACGTTAAGTTTTGTGAGAAAACGAGTATATATAAAATGGGCAAAAAATAATGGAAAGAAAATTCTCCAATGAAAAAATACACCTTTAGAAAATACATTACCTCCCTTTCAGAGAAGTATTGAGCAGAAACGAGTCAAAATAAAAGCAAGTACCCATCACATGGTATGCAATGTCTCTTCAAAATGCAGAGCAACAACGTCTAATTGGTATCAATTCCTAAGAACAGAAAAAATAACAGTGTTTATGATACACTGTTTTCTTAATGCAAAATGAAATGTGTGCAGAAAAGGTTATTGTTTTGAAAGTCATTGTAAAATACATATAATTGAATCAAAACGCTGAATCAAAAAAGTTTTTAATATTACTGTGTGTATTTCAACATTTTTTGGCTTTTTTGCATGTATATTTCAGGGATAAAAGCTTCTATAAACTGCCCAGCTCTGGT
Organism: Gryllus longicercus; assembly: GCA_038098605.1. Classification (NCBI taxonomy): domain Eukaryota; kingdom Metazoa; phylum Arthropoda; class Insecta; order Orthoptera; family Gryllidae; genus Gryllus; species Gryllus longicercus. The sequence goes on along the minus strand of JAZDUA010000126.1, from coordinate 2,112,855 downwards.
CATTATGTTCCACATGTACTTGTTTATTCTGTTGTTACCTCGCTGATATCGTGAAATAATTTGTCAAACTGCCAGCAGACCCATTCATTTGAACAATCCATACGGAATGAGTAAGTATTCTGTAACATCAAAATGAAACTTGTATGATTAATGGTTGTCATTGATTCATCTGAAGACTGAAAATAGGAAAAGCTGAATTTACCACACGTTACAATTTCAGGAAATAGGGGAACATAACGATTCCAAGTTACAAATACTTTAACTCAATGAAAATGAAATTCCGATAGCTTCGCATCATTGAAATTTCATCAACAACAATGTTGCATACATATTTTAATATTAAATTACAAAATCATTTTAAAATATATATTTTTCGAACGATGTACAGTATGAGCACAGCTGCAGCTCATTTCGGAACCTGCAGCATTTTCCATGCCATTCCTGAAGAAATTTGCACTTGTTTACATCCAGTAGATATATTTTGAACGAAGAGAAAAATAATTGTAATAGAAATTCGCTATGATTCATTCGGCGGTTTTCTTGAGAAAAAATGAATAATGAAATGAATACAGGATGTTGAAATGAATACAGGAGGACAAAAAACAACAGAAAGTCAAGAGTTATGACAGCAAAGATGTGATCTAATATTTTAAAAGTTCATACACTAGATTGGGATCCACACAATTTATGCAACTGTACATGCTTAAGGATTCCACGCACTCGCGTACATGCATTTCCCAAGAGGAAGAATCCGTTTAAAAATTTTAAAAGCGATCGGAAATTAGAAGCTATTTCGTGGCTGGGCAGCGCTGCTGTCGCAGGCCTTGGCAATGGGCGCTGCAACGCCTCAGCCTTCTGCGAGGTCGTCTCGGACTGCTCAATGCTCTCAGTGACACCAGCGACACAGCACGCAGCAGTAAGGAAGAATCACATCCTTAGCCTGAAGCAATAATTCCTAGTTGCATCCGAGAACGGTTCTGAGCGAAAAATGAGTACTACACGCGCTAATTTTCTTGATATTCCACAACCGGGGGTGTGGGGAGAGGAGAGCTCTGGCTACGTGACGGCTGGAGAGAACGTACGAACTCTTGGCCCGAACTTAACGCACCAAAGCCTGCCACGAGAAATACTACGATTGCTTTGAAGGTACGTGGTGGTCGTTGATAGCATTGTAAATTTGTACGTGCCGTTCCGAATCGTACCTACACTTCAATTTATTTATAATGACACACGACGTTTAATCAGCTGTTATGGTGTCATCTAATCGGGAGCTCGAACGTCGCATAGTGACGTCACTGAAGTGACGACTTTAACAGCTGTTTTACGTCAAGTGCCACTTCAAATAAATCGAAGTATAAGAATCTCAACGGGTCGTGTCATTCAGCGCTGGGCAAGGACTAGGAAGCCCGTGTATCAAGAAAACTTGCGCGGGTAATACTCTATTTCTAGAAAGAAAGCCATATTTTCTGCTTTGAAATGAAGATTAGTGGGTGCGTGTGAGTGCATGTGCAACGGGTCTGGGCGGGTCTGGGCGGGTCTGGGCGGGTCTGGGCGGGGCGGGGCGGGTCTGGGCGGGTCTGGGCGGGTCTGGGCGGGTCTGGGCGGGTTGGGCGTGGCGGGGCGGGGCGGAGCTGGGCGGGGCGGGGCGGTGCTGGGCGGTGCTGGGCGGGGCTGGGCGGGGCTGGACGGGGCTGGGCGGGGCGGGGCGGGGCGGGGCGGGGCGGGGCGGGGCTGGGCGGGGCTGGGCGGGGCTGGGCTGGGCGGGGCTGGGCGGGGCTGGGCGGGGCTGGGCGCTCACATCGGACGTCGAGGCGCCAGGCGTCGCGGCGCGGGGGCCCGGCGGCGCGGGCGTTGGTGGCGACGCACTCCAGCTCGCGGCCCACGTCGCCCGCGCTGGGCGTCAGCGCCAGCGTGCTCGTCGTCACGTTGCCGTCGGCGCTCGTCTGCAACACACCACACGCGCACGCGCGCTCCAGCTCTCGCCCGCGCGACACGATTAGCCGTGCGACATCATGTTCAAAACATCCATGCTTCTAGAAAAAAGGTCAATGTACTACAGCTGATTTTTTTGAACATCGATGTCTTCGGCTCCATTTTTTTCCTTTTTTCGGATCTGTTTCTGCATGAAAAATTTCCATAATCACAATTATGTTTAAGTTAAGGTATGAAATGAGAACTAAATGGTATCTGTGTCACTTTATGTATTCGAACCACACGAATCCTGTTTGTACTCCCTTCATCGAGCAATCCCTCGCCGGATGATCCTGATGACTTTGTATTTCGCATATGTAGAGGCATTTTATAACTTTGTTTTCAATTAAATTTTAATAAGAAAATAATATACACGGCCCCTGTCGAATTATATTTTGGCGCGAAGGAGGCACCGATGAGCAGGCAACCCGCGTAGAGACTGCTGCTCTCAATACGATTTCATGTCCTCTTCACTTCATTTGCAGCTTCAGACACTTCGACATTAAATCATAACCATAATTAATTCAACCGGCTGGGAATTCAGAATTAGTTTACCCAGATGGCTAATCAATAAAATATTGTTATCTACTTATTGGTGGGGTTTTCTTTTGCATTCCACATATTTGTATAAAATAAATATGAAAGAGAGGCGGAGAGAGAAATACAAAAAGAGAGAGAGGTATGGAGTGATAAAGAGAGGAATGGAGGGAGCGGGAGTGATGGCGCGAGCGAGAGAGGGAGGGAGGGAGCACCAGAAGGAAGGAGCAAGAGAGGAGTGAGAGTGAGAGAAGGAGCGAAAGAGAGAGAGAAGGAGCAAGAGGGAGCTATGTAGCGTGGGACCGAGAGGGAGGGAGGGAAGGAGCGAACAAGAGGAGTGAGGTTGATGAGCGAGAGAGATTTAGTGAGAGTGGGAGTAGGAAGGAAAGAAAGATAACCTTTGCTTACAAATGGACAACCGGGCAGACTTTTGAAAAAACTTGTTTCGGAATTTTTTCGGAATTTCGCACCCACTAAACATTTATTTCCGTCAAAATCGCGACACCGATTTCTTGAGCATCTCATAGCTGCATCTATACTACACATAGTCCCTTCCGTGTCTACTAGAATGGGAATCTGCCGGCCGCTGGGTTGGCTGGGCTGGCCCGCTGCAGCGCGCGCTCTGCAGCCGGATTTCTCGCGGGAGCGTTCGCCGAGGACCAACGCGCCCTGCCTCGCGGCGGTTGCTACAAACTGCCTAATTTTAATTACGATTGCCTCGACGGGGCGCCAGGCAAACACAGAAATAACGCACTAATCGTAATGAAATCGGGAGGGAGGGAGGGAGGGAGGGGGAGGGGCTGGATATTGCTCGCACGCCAAGCAGAATGTCGGTGCCACCTGTGAGCACCGCGCCGCGCCGTGCCGCGCCGTGCCGTCTGAGGGAACGGCCACCGTGTGTGTGTGTGTGTGTGCGTATGGGCGTCTAATGGAACGGTCCGTTTGCCTGTGCGTGTGTGCGTGTAAGTGTTCGTGTGAGTATGTGTGTGTGAGTGAAGGGCGTTGCGAGAGGGGCAGCGAGCGGGCTCAACTTCATTAGCAGTGCGCCGGTGTTATTTATTTCCCTCCGCGCGAGAGACAGTGAACAGAGAGGCGTTGCACACATTGCCGCGCTTAATTATTCTGTAATGACGCTCCGAAAGACCGTACGTGCCCGCGGCTGAGTATTTATGGCTGCCTACCGGAGCGTAAGATATTAGTTCCGCAAAGCGTTCTACCTATATATTGTTTTATGCGTTCCCATAAAAGTTTATTTTGGTGATGAGTGGTTTACTAACATGATGAATAAGGAAATACTTATGAAATATCACCCAAATGACACTTCTTTGCAAACTTGTACGGAACTCTTCGTAATTTCATTTATCGTCTCTAATTCCATGCCAGATCTTCGTAATTTCATTAATCGTGGCCAATTCCATGTCAGTTCAACGTTGGTGGCGAGAAATATAGGAAACAAAAAACTGCAAAAGAAAACAAAGATAGAAATATTCGAACAAAATTATGTATTTCATGAGAAGCAGTGTCTAAGAAATATTCTTTAAACGTGAAATGGTAGATGGAGCTAGACGCATGGGACATTCCATTTCAGAAATCGTTTGGGAATTCAATATTCCGAGATCCAGGGTGTCAAGAGTGTGCCGAAAATACCCAATATCAGGCATAACCTCTCGCCACGATGTGGCCGATGACCTTCACTTAATATACGAAGGCAGCGGCGTTTGCGTAGAGTTGTCAGTGCTAACAGGGAAGCAACACTGCGTGAAATAGCCGCAGAAATCATCGCGAGAAGTACGACGAACTTATGTCCGTTACGACAGTGAGGTGATATTAAGCTGGCTACAGCAGCAGAAATCCGACTCGAGTGCCTCCGCTTATAGCTCAAAATCGCCTGCAGCGCCTCTGCTGGGCTCGTGACCGTATCGATTGGACCCTTGACGCCTGCAAAATCGGAATTTGGTCAGATGGGCTCCGAATTCAGTTTTCAGTTGGTGAGAGCTGTTGGTAAGGTTCGAGAGAGGCGCAGACCCCATGAAGCTATGGCACAAGGCACTATGCAACTGCTCCATAATAGCGTGGGTGGTTTTACACGGAATGGACTGAGCGCTATGGTACAACTGATCACTGACTGTAAATGATTATATTTAGCTGTTTTGAGACCATTTTCAGCAATTCGTGGACTTCTGTGTTCCCAAACATCCATGAAAATTATAAGGATGACAATGCGCCAAGTAACCGCGCCACAATTGTTCGTGATTGGTTTGAAGAACATTCTGGAAAATTCGACCTAACGATATGGCTATCCAGGTCGCCTGGACATAATTGAGAAGTCAGTTTGGGCACCAAATCCTACACCTGCAACACTTTCGGAATTATGGATTGCTAGAAAATCAACATAGCTGAATATTTCTGCAGGGGACATCCAAGGACTTGTTGAGTCCATACCACGTCGAGTTGCTGAATTTCGCCGTACAAAAGGAGTTTTGACTCGATATTAGGAGATATCCCATGACTTTTGTCACTTCAATATACCTTTTGAACTCTGACGGAGGCAACTGCAACAACTATGCGCGAAGTCTTTCATAATACACAATTGTTCGGTAGAGGGGAACACCCGTGAAACGCCCGAAAAGGTGTCAAGCCAATGCATAAATAACAATAACATTAATATTTAATACTTACAATACATTATTTATATTATTATTACTTCAAGTTTCGATATTTATTTGATTAACCCATATGTACCGCTTTAAATCTCTCTTAATCTGCGCCTGATACAATCATGACCCGAGTCCAACAACGCATTGTGAATGTTTTATTTGCGAACACTTGTATTCAATTTCCGGCGGGACACAGCGGGCGCTCCCTCTTGGGCGTGGCAGCTGGGCCCGGGGAGCGCATGTCACGCAGCGAATGACCATCGGATTTCGGCGCGCGCCGAGTAATTCCTGAGAGCCGCCGCATGTATAAACAATGAAGTGCGTAATTAGGTAATCGTGGCCGCGTGACGCGGTGCAGGGAGCCTCGGCGAAGAGGAGGCGCGACATTGGCGAAAAGTCAGCACGCGTGGGCGGGCGAATGTGGGGGGCGAACGTGGACAGGCGAACTTGGGCGGGAGAACGTGGGAGGGCGAACGTGGGAGGGCGAACGTGGGCGTGCGAACGTGGGAGGGCGAACGTGGGCGGTCGAACGTGGGCGGGTGAACGTGTGGAGGCGAACGTGTGGGGGCGAACGTGTGCGGGCGAACGTGGAAGGGCGAACGTGGGAGGGCCAACGTGGGAGGGCGAACGTGGGAGGGCGAACGTGGGAGGGCGAACGTGGGAGGGCGAACGTGGGAGGGCGAACGTGGGAGGGCGAACGTGGGAGGGCGAACGTGGGAGGGCGAACGTGGGCGGGCGAACGTGGGCGGGCGAACGTGGGCGGGTGAACGTGTGGAGGCGAACGTGTGGGGGCGAACGTGGGAGGGCGAACGTGTGGGGGCGAACGTGAGCGGTCGAACGTGTGCGGTCGAACGGGTTCGGGCGAACGTGGGCGGGCGAACGTGGGCGGTCGAACGTGGGCGGGCGAACGTGGGCGGGCGAACGCGTGGGGGCGAACGTGTGGGGGCGAACGAGAGCGGGGGCGGGAGATTGCAGGTAGACGAACAAGTGGGACGTATGTGGGCGAGTATGAACGTTTGTTGGGAAAGTGTAGCAGACAGTAGGCGAGTGCAGAATGTGGTCGAGTGTAGGGGAGAACATAGTGCGGCCGAGTGGGCTGTGTGTGTGGGTGACGACGTGGGGGTGGGGGAGCGTTCGTTTGCTGAAGCTTGCGGGCGCCGAAGCCCGACGTGGTGGCACATCACATAATGACATGGGACAAAGCTCCTCTCCCGGCGCTCGCGGGGGAGGGCGGCTGGTCGCCATCACGGAATTACTACACCACATCTAAAGCAATCCAGACAAGTGTCATACCTGTTTGCGGTACCGTTATGTAGAAAATGGGAAGGCAATTTCGGTAATTGTTCTTCCCAAAAGTACTGAATTAAGAAAATAAAACAACACTTATCTCTTTATTAACATTCTGTCTGATTGATATCTCGGACGAGTTGCGATTGACTTGTGACACTAAAACTTGTCATAATCCCGTTTTAGAATTGATAAAAGTTAAAATTGAAGAATGTGTTCTGCTTTCTTCTAATTAATAGTTTTCTTGACGAAAATTACAATTTATGCAGTTGATTTGCTGTCTTCATCCGTGCCGTTAAGAGTTAAAAAGGAAAGAACATTACTTAAAAAAAAATGTTTAAATTAATAAAATTTCACCATTGAAATAAAAAGTCATAAATGAAAACTAATTTATAATATCGGTTTAGTGTAACTAAAATTAATTTATGTTAACAAAAAGTTCAATTTATTATAGACAATCAGGTTAAAATATGAGAAATTTTCCGGGCTGGAAGGCCGTGGTCTAGTTTGCAGTGAAGGGCCACCTTAATGCCAACTGGATCAAGGCCTACCAGCTCGGAAAATGTGTCTCATATTGACTCTCGCCGTGAAACCCGACAATGCTACGTTATCAGGTTGACATTTAAGAGTTCAGTAAATAAAAAAATACGAAAATTGGATTATTTCACCACTAAGTCTGAACATACAACGTTTCTAAACTTGAACGCGATTGTCTATAATAAATGGAGCTTTTTGTTAATATAAGTATGACAGACAATCAATAGAAGCTTAATAAAATTAATTTACCTCTAAGAAAAATGTATCTTTTTTAACATATTATTTACCTTGTCAGGAGAACTTACTTAATATCTGTCAATTTCGAACTATTGTCTTTCAATAAATGTAATCGCTTTCCAGTTCACTTTATAGGTTGGGACGAGTTCATATTCACAGATAATTTGCGTATCAAAAGATATTCCGTTTTATATTAGTTTTAGTATTCTCTGTATTAAAGGGGAGCTATTTTTATATCTATGTATTCATTTCTCGCACACATTGTTTTCCTTTTATTTTTATAATTGTTTATTTTATAAATGAAAATACTAGTGATTCGTAATTCGAGTGAACGGGTATAGACCGTAATAAAGGAATTTAATACAATTTATAATTTTCCACACCGCACCGAATCGAAATGATTTAGTAATATTTATATCTATTCGTTGGACCAATCACCAAGTTGGTTTTAAAATAAATACGGCGTAGCATTACTTCACGACGACTTAATTGGATACATAAAGACGTTATGATTACTAATATTGTTTTCCGGGAACTTGCAGCTGCATGTGAATTACAAAAATACTATTTAAACTATGTATATCATAGTATACGAATTGAATGAGTAATTATACCGTGGACTTCAATAATTTAATTAATTCTATAACTCGGTTATATCATGAATTTTTTATGTTTATATCTGCCAACATTTCGATAATATTCGTCATGATTTCATAAATATTGAACTATTAGGGTTTTTACATATTCTGATCTCTAATTTGTGCTTTAAGGTAGGTCATTCCGAAAGAAACACAAAATATTTGTGATGGATCACACTTGAAAATGCATTTTCGACTCCTTGGAAGTTGGAACTCCTTTTTACCACCAGAAAATTAAGACAATTTTAAGCTACTGGATAAATTGTATATTTATTATTAGCATTGTAGGCACGTGTATGCACTTCATAACAAGAATACATTTTGCTGTGGATCGTACCGCTGATAAGATTTACCAATTATTTCTCTGATAGCTTATTATTCCCGCGCCTGCGTTCATTGAAATTCAACGCGGTGGGGAGTGCGGGCGGGCAGGGATGGGGCAATGCGGGGAGGAGAGGGGGCGGTGGCGGGGAAGGGCGGGATGGAGGCGGGGAAGGGCTGGGCGGAGCGGGACGGGACGGGGCGTAGCAAGGCGAGGCAGGGCCCGGCAGGGCGCGGCAGGGCGGGCGAGGCAGTACGGGGCGAGGCGGGGTGGTGCGGGGCAGGGCGCAACCGGACCAACCCAGCGAGACAGCCGCTGCCTCCCTCGCGTCCTGCCCCGCGCCGCATCGCAGTTCGTTAGTCTACCTCTCTTCGTCCGCGCCGCATCGGGATCCAATAAATATTGAAGGTGTTTTTCATCTGTTCGGTCGGCGCGAACTGCTGCCTGCCACTGCGCGAAACAGGACTCTGTTTGCTCCAGACACACAGGACGGGAGCTTACCGTTCTATTACGTAACAAAAACCTCACTGATGAACAAACTCGTGAAGCACCCAATTCATTTAAAATAGAACTACTAGTACCTCTTGAGTATTTAATTGATCTAGTTGCACAAGAAAAATAAATTGATAAGTTGAAGGGGACATACTACTTTCTTCATAGCACGAATTTATTTAGAGAAAAAGCTCGTGTCGGACCCATGGGGACCATCATCAATGCAAGCGGATGGGGATCGGGGCCATGTAGAAGAGAACTACAGGACAAAATCTTTTTGAAAAAAATACAAGTTATGCATAGACAACTCGCTCTTCTTTTAATATCGAAAATAACGTAAACACGGTATCACTATTTTATTTCAGTAACGACTAAATCACAGAGTTCCGAATAACCCCTGTCAAAAACATCAAGTCTGTGAATACTACGTTATGATATTATAGACACGATTTCAATCCAAACAACACAAAAATACCATAAGAGCATAAACTAAATGCAATATAGACCACATTAATTGATCTTTTAAAAGAAAATTGTCCGTACGTCATACGCGATAGTTACATTTCCAAATATGCCAATAATTAAAATTTCTTGTTAAATGAGAACGTTACACATAATTTTATTTCTTATACCAAGAATTCTGATTGAAACTTATGACACTTTCTCATTTCGAGGAAAATATGATCATTGAAGAATCAATATACAAATGAACTGACATTTCAGCACTTTTTTTGTGGAAAAGCACAAGCATATTTCTACATTAGAAAACAAAACATTCAATTGCTACATAAATCCAAAAACCAGTGAAAACTTTTGTAACCGCTGTGCAAACCACGTTACATTTTTACGTAACGTCTAACATACGTAAACTACCGAGATATAAGAACAAAAAAATAAACTCCACACCTGACCCTTCTTCCGTTTGGGCAAAAGAAAGAAGTGTTTTCCATCTGAAGATTTGTTTATTTTCGCGTAATTACGCGTTGCTTAACGGTCAGAGAGCTCATTTTCACCACTGAGCGTGGACATCCACGCCCTAATTACTCCCTGTGGGCTTTGTGGCGGTGGATAAAACGGATTGTAGCAGATTTTATTGGCGTCCTCCCTTTTCTCTGGTCTTAATCCCATTATCATTATCACCAACTCATAACATATTTCAACATCCCTCGTACGTGATTAACATCATTATAAATCAATTTATAAAAATGTCAATTTATCATTATTAATCAATCATTACGTGGCGTTATCAAATTAATCTCTGTAACCTATATTTGGAAATCCAGGGACTGGTGATTAACATATATTTCTTTTCAGATACTGCCGCGCATTTTCTAGGATTAATGAATGACGTATTTTAATCAACATATTTTCAGAGAAAATTAACAATACATTGTAGATAAAATGAATTAAACAATTCGCAAATTGATGTGTCAAGACCATCATATTGGCACATGAACTGCATCACCCAGAACCGCAGGGGTGGATCCAGCCGATCATTTTGGTGGAGGCCACAGTAGATTTTTGTTAGATAATATGCATTATGTTTAATGTTAATTATCTACGTATTGTCGATATGATAGTATACAATATCATTGTTTAAATAATTACATAATTCGAACATAAATATTGAAATCAATTTTGCCGAATAAAGAAAAGGAAACGAAAACTCGAGGCCTTTTACGGAAGGGTCATGGCCCACATGGCGCCCCCCCCCCATGGCGCCCCCACCATGGCGGCCCAGCCAGTGCTGTACCGTAAGTATTACTATATAACTGTAAGAAGCGAAGTCTTTGCGAAGGAAGGGAAACTAACTTCAGTTGCAAACTCGGGAATGTGTGAGGAAGAAAGGGAATGTGAAATGTGTAACAAACTTTTGCCTTCTGGAGCTGCCACAGAGGCTGGGTGCGAGAGATACATCTCACTCAGAAAACTCGGTTTGGCCCCCGCCTTCAACTTATGCACCTCAAATAATTTCAAAACAACAGCAATACTTCTGCCTGTTATGGCTGCTCAGTATAGTTATTACAAAATGAGGTAAAACATGAGAGATGATCAATAAGAACAAAACAATTGATTACACAAAAGATAACACTATAAAACGAAAATATTAATAACAATAAATCTAAATGTTTATGTCTACCATATATAAACATTTTAACACAATATACGCGAGATATGTAAATACAATGCACTAAAAAGCGCACATCTCACACTACAATTTATTATTATTATTATTATTATTATTATTATTATTAACGTTATTATTTGCTTATCGGTAATTTATGATCACGCTATACGTTATCTTCCGAGGCCCCAGAGAAATCAACGTGTGTAATAATGGGGATCAGCTTACGGCTGTGTCCTTTGTACTCGTATGCAAGACTCGAACCTGCAGCCACCTCGGTGTCGACGACAGCTGCCGCAACAGCCTGCGCCACCAGGCCGGCAATTTACTATTATTATATAGTTTATTTCTCAAATTTTGAATACTCAGAGGCAAGGGTTCAAAGACAGTTGCAGGCAACGTATTCCAGTCTGTAATAGTTCTGTTAGCAAAGGAACATTTTCCAAATCTTTTCTCAGAGACCTCACCTGTATTTTGTGAATGTGATTTCCTCTACTAAATTACATGGGTCTACGGAGTTGTTTGGATATATTTTTTCACGCTGGATAACCGAATATGCTTTATATTTGTATAAGGCACAAAGTCCTGCTTTAACTATTTTAATTTCTAATGACTCACAGTCTACTTTCTTCGTATATCCATTAAGATTTTCTTAGTGATAATTCGGCTAATTCTCTGCCTTTTTTAGAGTGCTCTATTTTATTATATTTTTACGTGCAAGGAACTTCAGGCTTTTCCTACGACAAAATTTACATGATTTTCCCATCCCAATTTCCTGTCAAAGTTATTCCCAGATACAAGATATGACTCTTGGAATATTCTTGTTCCCTAAACGATACACAGTCACGTTACTCTTACGCAGCACCAACCAGGTATATACCCTCAGCATTTCCGAATTTAAAAGAAATGAACATTTGCATTTGCAAGTTTACAAAATTCAGAAATTTTCATTTACGATATTTCAAGATCTAGTCTATCGAGTTTTTGGCTCCACATTACAGCACTGTGCCGTTACTACGTAAGTACGTAATGAGAGGACGAAGTAAAAAAGATTAACTTTGATGACGGAACTTCGCCTGGCGGGAGCTGCGAGCCGAAAGAGGAACCGAGTGCACCAAGCCGCGTCCTCGTAAAGGGGCTGGCGTTGTGCTGGTCGCAGGCCGTCAGCTACAAGGCAGAGTTTTCGCAGGGGCGCGCCAACACCCAGTTATTATATCATCGTAAGTGGGCGGGCGGCGGCAGCGGCGGCGGCGGCGCCTCTATAGCCAGCGGCTGTCGATAAGCGCTTTATTAGGCGTCGCGTCGCACGCGTAATTAGACGGCGCGCGGGAGGCTTCGCACAGGCCGGAGATAGCCCTGTGTGACGGTGCGGGGACTCGTGACGGCGGGGAAGGGGTGGGGGCTTGGTTTAGATGGCGGAAGGGTGGCGCAGTACGGTCGGGGCAGGGGGTGGCCGGTCGGAGGCTGGGCAAGGCCAGTAGAGTAGAGTATAGGACAGGGGTGTCCAACTTGCAAGGCCTCAACGGCCACAACCATAACCATTTATACGGTTACGGGCCATATTTTCATTTCTCGGGCGATCCACATGTGACTCCGTATTGTTGACCTCGGCCCTTTGCCGGGCTGCTCTGAAGCGGAGTGAGGGGGAGATAGAACCATATACCGTGATATCAGGCCGTAAGATGCATAACGCAATGAAACACATTAGGATGGTTTTGAATTTCTGAATTCACTAGAAAAAAATCCTTAAATCGAAACGTAACCAATGTTTACATTAAGAGAGTGTCGACCCCGATAGGCCGCGTGCGCTAACGTTCTTGCCCGACAGGACGCACGAGACTAATAACACTTGGCAGGTCACAATAAATGGCGGGCCGCAAGTTGGACGACCCTGGCATAGGACGAGGAGCGAGCGGGAGGGAGCGATGACTGACGGGAAGAGGTGGACGTGCGAGGAGGGCAAAGGGAGGGGAGCGCAGGCCGCGACCCACGTCAGGACCTGTTGCCGCCTAATGGCCTTGCAGGGGATCGATCCCCGCGCGGCGCACCTTTTCATCTTGCGCGCGCCGCAGGACCTTCCATTGGTTGGTTACATGGTTGTTAGCGATTCCGGGCTCGTCAACTACTTCGTCCCATAAGTATAGTACATATTTCCCCCTCGGGAGTTGGCGGTGAGCTTCCGCCGCTGGATGGCGAGAACCGGCGCCGACCAACCGTCGGCTAGCGGGATTTACAACAACCACCTATCACCCAGCAGCAGGGCCCCATCCCAGTCGGGGCAAGCTCTAAGCTCCTGACCGGTCTTTCGGTATGTGTGGTAGTGTAGTTAATGTTAGTGTAAGTGTGTGTGTAATGCATGAGGATAGGAACAGGAAGAGGAAAGGTCACGCGTGGTCCGCGGCCAGTTTGGTAGGGTACAGCTCTGGCATTCGCCTGATGTTGATCGAAGAAAGCTCGGAAAACTAACGACCAGAGCAGCCGGCCTCTACAATTATCTTCCACACAGCGACTGAATTCGGCCTAGCTGACACCCTAGTGTCGACAATCTTGCCACTGTCAGGACTCGAACCTAGGACCTCCCGGTCAGACGCACTGCTGTGACATCAGTTGATGCCCTGAGCCACCTCTCCTGGTCAGGGCCTTCGAGGGTACGGAACAAGAAATACTTCAGCATCGATTAAATTCACGACAACTTACAATAACAAATTTATTTTGCTACATAGTCGACAAGACGTTGGCTCTTTCACGCGTTACTTCAGACCTTTTCTTCACTTGAACATTAATATGTGCTAATTTTTATAGGCTTTGTTTAGCCGCTTGTACTGCAAAGTTATTAGCGACTATTTATACAACTAATCAAATAATTTTATAACCTTATATATTTGAAGGCATTATATGTGTGAGATGTTTCTGTTAGTAGTTTGGAAAGACAATATAAAACTGGCACACACCGGGGAATCTAATAAGATTGTGCATTAAGATTGTGTTGAATGTGCATTTTGTTTCATGTTAGGTATAATAAACAAATAGATTCCCCTTGCTTTCATTATATTACGTCAGGTTTCACCGTAATTGCACGCCAGGGAGAGATAAGTTCGTATTTCGCTGCATTAGGAAATATGAAAATCCTTTCCCAAATGTAAGGGAGTCGGTGCATTACTTAATTGTTTGCAAGAATTTAATTTCAGGAGTAGTTTCCTTTTATTAAGGAGACATTTTCCTTCCTTCATGATAATATAGATACTGGAACAACGGGAATTTCATTTCTGGAAAGAAATTAGAAAACAAGGAGAAAACTTCAATGAAACAGATGTTACAGGCCGAGGCGAGTGAAAAACGAACATACAATGAATATTTAAAGAAAAGTAATATATAAAACTTTCAAAGGGCATGAATATTATTTAGAATGTAAATTTAACATGTAAAAGAGCTGCAACGTACTACTTCGAACAAAGTATTATAAATATGGTAATCACGGGGTGTCAGAGTTTTACAATTAGTACTTTTTAACTAAATATTTAATTACTAAACAAAGTAATATTTTCATTGAAGAATAATATATCTATAACATTATTTTAACTTTCCAAGTAATGTTTCGTATTTGAAAAATAAAAGTTGAAATATTCTTTAATAATTATATATAATTAATTTTAAATAGTTTTTTAACCTTAGAGCCCCGGTTCAAAATCCAGCGAAGCTGGGGAATTTTACCCGGCTGTTCTATTTAGGGCGATCTTGAGGTCAACTCAGTCTCCTTTCAAAACGAGTACCAATATTTAATTGATTCATTTACAGTAAATATTGGGTGAAATACGCCCATGAAGCTTGGCGCTTGCCACGCCATCCTTTTACACTTCCAGAAAACATAAGATCTTATATAATCAGTTGCAGAGGATCCTAGATGTGGGGAAACAAATGCCAAAAGGCTAAAAGAAAGGAGTCTTAAGGAGTCTTCTGTAACCCTAAGCAGGATGTTTCTGCATAGAGTAGTTTTACAATGGAGAATAAAAAATAAATAGCATATTGTTTAATTAGTTTCCGGGATATGCAGCTCTTGGGATTGTATTCAATTTCCTTTCATAAATCGGCGCTGTGGTTAGATTTGGGTTGACAGTTTTTCAGGTAAATAACTGTAAAATTACCTGATACGTTGTTGTAAATGGTTGTGGAGTATATAATGTTAAATATTAAATTAATTGCAATTAAGAAGATATTATTCTTTCATTTGGAGGATGATAACTGTCGAGATACGAACTAAATTACGTATTATTATTATTATTATTATTATTATTATTATTATTATTATTATTATTATTATATTTCATTCCTCCTTCAATGAATGTGTGCGTAAATACGTACAAATGTTTCGTATGTTACCTACATTCATCTATACTGACATTCGCTTTTCACGGATAAAAATTAATAATTAGCCTGTTCGATCACGGAATAATTAGAACATTGATGATATTTCAGTGATAAATGAAAATTTCTAGTAGTATATTTGGGATGTCGGAGTTGTGTTTTAATTGTACTTTTAATTTTTACGTATTTGTTCACATTTTTCGCATTATGAATTCAGAAAGAAAAACGCCCTTATCACAGTCAGCACACATACATATATTTACTACACTAAATTAGTCTAACCTTTTTAGACCGAGCACCTGAATCCAATCGTGCAGCTCCGATTATAATTACTCTCCTTTGGATCAGGTAATCTGCACGCTGATCCTCCTTTGGAGAACAATTGCGCGAGAACAAACCTGATTACACGCATTACTGACCCTTGCGGGGCGCCCGCAAAGAGCGCGTTCTGACGTGGATAATCCTGCGCAAAGCAATTGCGGTCAGCGGCGCACGGGGAATGCTGATTCCTCTCCTTTGAGCGCCTTCGCACGCAGGCACGCACGCGCCGCCGTCGCGCCGCCGCCTCGCTCGACGCGGTTCACTTCACTTAAACGACTTCGTTGAAGATCTCGAACTGAGAAATATAATTAGAGAGTCAATTAATGGGTTGTTGTAACTCCGCGTTATCCGAATTAATATTTGGAACTGTGTCCAGGACGCTCTGACAAGTCGAAAAACAGATTTTGAAGAGCATGAGCGGCGGTATGTGGATGCACTTTGTCTTGAAACACAATACTCTCTTGCGATAATTCATCTTGGCTTCTTAAGGCTGGTAAGTGAACAAAGCTGTATAGTAAACCTACAGATAATTAGAACAAAAGTGCTGATCGTCGAAGTTTCCGAAAAAATTATGGTGTTACATGAGTATTTTTGTCTGTGATACTGTAAGTTTTAAATGCACGTTCCCTGTTTCTTGTTAAGATAAATTTTCATATTTTAATAACCAATTGTGGTTACAGTTTTTGAGTTGAAAAATCCTTGTGCTAAATTTAGCAGCAGCTCTGTCAATGTGAGAATACTTTTGATGTCATGTTGTGTAAGAAACTTAAATATTAACTTGAGGTAAGAAGTTTCGATTTGTCGTGGATGCTTGTCATCTTGGTGGTGCACCAGCGTTAAGATTAAGCTGGAGCGAAAGGTGATGACTCGTCGTGCTATTATGGCAACATTATGAGTTCCCTACGACTACAACATGCGAAGTTTTACACTATTATAATATAAAGCCTAACCCCCGGGAGAGGGATGTACATTGCAGGAGGGTGTTAGGAGAAGCATACTCTTGCGCGTATGTCTCTAGAGCAGTATATTGAACCTGCGCTTCACAATCAAATCCTCATTTTAACTACAGAGCGACTCTTTATTAAACTTTCGCAGGCTTGAAAACCAACACTATTTTTAACTAATCTTAAAAATAGTAATATTGTTTCGGAATTATTTTTCAATTTCTTTATTTTCGATTTCATTTATTGTAGACGTTGAAGATGCAGCCAGAAACATGCAATTGGAGATTATTGATTTATAATATAATATTAATTTAAAAGAGAAATTAAAAAAATTGAAATTTTTCAGCTCTTCTTTAAGTACATGTTAAGGAAAACAAATTTCCAATAATTCGTGCACATGCTCAGTTCATACCATCAATTTTGGGTAGCCCATACATATGTGAGCAGCCTTTCTTCAGGATGAATATCGTGAAGTGAAATCTGTGGACCAGACTTTCCGACTCACGTTAGTGTTAGAGAACGGCATTCCAATTTCTTCTTCCAACATTACACCCAAATTGAAAATTGAGTGTGAAAGAAACAGTGTCAGGTTTCACATTAAATTCAAGAATGTTACTGTGTTTTGTATTATTCATCACAAATTGGAAGACAAAGTATAATACATACACATGTAACCCTGTATGTCAAGTATGCCCTAGTCATTGCAATGTGTGATACGTTTGTGTAAGAAATGAGGCAGGCACTGACCGTCTGTCGGGCGAGCGAGGGCGGCAGCGGGTGTCCGGCCAGGCGCCAGGTGAGCGCGGGCGGCGGCCGCGACCCGGCCGCCTCGCACGCCACCTCGTACTGCGAGCCCGCGCTCAGCGGCGCGTTCCCGCCCAGCAGCCGCACCTGCAGCGGCGCCACTGCAACACACGCGCACGCCGCACTCACTCCCGCGCACTATCACTCCCCACAGGCCAAGCGGCGGCCACGTTCGTTCAGGCCGCCACAGGCTTGTGTTCGCTTTGCAATGCCCAGTTTTATTAGGTGATCATCAACTTTGAGGTACGTGCACGAAAAGTAACTCTTTCCAGACATACATCACTGAAGTTATGTTTCCTGCATTCTGACATATCAACCGATGTTCGGCTGATCGCACAAGCTTTGATCGCGGTCAGGGAGTCCCCGTCGGCGACACCACATTGACAAACGCCGAGGGACTTCGCTGCCGGTGGCACTGATAAACCCAAGGGTGACTCCCCGCACTTGACATTGACAGACTGAACAGTGAATTCCCCTGCATGACGTGACTAACGAGCGAGAGAATCACAGGAAGCGACTTGTCTCACGCAACATACTGCGGAATCCACCGACCATTTTCGGGGATGCGCCTTGCGCGTCACTAAATCGACGAATGAAACTGACTACACGAAACGAATATACACGTGACGAGAGGGGGAGACGAGTGCAGGTGAAAATCGAAGAGACAGACAGAAGGTTTCAGACGCTCGGATGAGCTAGACGTGTGGCAGAAGGTGTGGGAAGTTTTCAGACTCGCGGAGGAGCTAGACGTGTGGCATAAAATGTGAGAAGGTATCATATGCTCGGAGAAGTTAGATGCGTTCCAGAAGGTGTGAGGTTTTGGACGCTCGAAGTTGCTAGACGTGTGGTGGAGAATGTGTTAGAGGCTTGGAGGATTCGGACGCGTGAGAGAACGTTTAAGACACTCGCATTATGTACGGGAGACGAAAGAGTTCCAAGTGATCTACACTTTCTGGAGTTCATAACACCGCGTACTAATGCGGGTCGAGCTGCTAAGCGAACGAACTGACATGCCACAAACGTCTGTGAACAAGTGTCGTATATGAGGACCGTGATAGTGACGGAGGTGGAAGCAGAGCGGAACCGTATGCATAGTGCCGGTGCACAAGTGACGACAAGCATCCGACCGACTGTCCGTGGGCCGCCCAGCTTTAACCATTAAGGCGGCCCCAAACATGCGGCATTCGGCGAATCCCGAGCAACCATTCGCCGAACACCGAGTAGTGTGGACGGGTAGTTTGCGATACGCCGGGAGCCGAACATTCGGTATTCGCCCTACGCACCGCGTGTCGGCCTTTAGGACATATCAAAGGCAGCGAACATTCGCCGAACACATCAGCTGTTCGCAATTGGGCGAGCAGTAACTCACTGCTCGGCGGATGCCGATTGTGTGGAACCACCTTTACACTCTTTTTAGGGTCTTTTGTGACCCAAGGGGCAAATAATATTTTACAACACTGAAAATTGTTCACATGAACTTCCTTTTACATATACTATTTAAGTCGTTTTACATGTGTTGTAAACTTTTAAGTTTTTAACGTTTCTTTGTTGGAAATAATGTAATTTTTATGCAGTTGGGGTCAGAAACGCCACATTTGACACCTAAATTATAAAAGAAAAATTCTTAAAACGTGTCCATTTTCGTTTTGTATTATTATGTTACGGTTTCTGAGAGATAATTGGGGATGCTTGATTATTACGATTTGGTAGCCGTTTCAAACATTCTCCTGTGGGTAAGATAGACTCTTATATATAGTTATGAAGAAATGCTAGAATGTTTTTTGGAGACACATTCTTTCTTATTTAGTACGGTATACTAAATTAAGCAAGTAAATAGCATCACTTTCACAAGTAATAATTTCAAGTAATATTCTTGCATCAAATGTTTGTAAACTGTCTACAAAGTTTCAGGTCAAAAATGTCCCCAAACAAAGTCCACGTAAATACTGGAGATACAGAGTCGAAGGGTTAAAGTACACTTCTATTTTTCGAACAGATAAGAAAAGAACAGTTCGGTGACACTGCTAAGCAATAGGTTGGGGATACCGCCTGAGGACTGTGTAATTCATTATTGTACATCCCTGTAAAAATAAACTAGATACGATCCGTATCAGTGATTTTTAAATTTACTTCCTGTTTCTTTCGGCTGCTAAAATGTTGTGTATGAATGACACGCGATCTAATTCCGAAAAAGTATAAGAAGTATCTCTAAAAAATATCCTCGGGATTTATGCATAAGAGGACTGACATTACTGTGTTTACGGCCATCACTGAAATAACAGGTCGAAATGCAAGAGGATACAGATGACGTCTATGCTTACTTTTATTCATTAAAAATACTTTAGAATTAAGTGTACGCGTCTCGTGAGTTTAGATTCAGAGCAGCAGGTGTGTTTTTCGTCATCCATAAGGTCTCTTTTCTGCTTTTACATACAATGAAGGGGGCTGAGGACAATACTAAAGGACTGACAGTTAGTTTAGGTTTTGTAATACTTTAAAGTGCTTCTACTAGCAAGTCGAGTACAGTACGAGTATAAATGAAGTCGATAAAATTCCAGCGATATTATTTGGCTCATAGGATTTGGAAGAATTCGTATTTCAGGAAAGCCTTGCTTGTGGGGGACATTAGCGCCTGTCGACGCAACGTTTGACGTGCGCGTGCGGGAAATTCCCAACCGCTCAGGCAACGCCTTCACATTCAGCGAGTTAATCCGGTCTTTGGGGCAGCCGAGGAGATAGTGTCAACGACGTGATGTATTCACTGGAAAGTGGTCTGATGTGTTCTGATGGGCACTCCAAGCGCCTCTACCCTCTACCTGCTCACTGGTTTGATTATCAAATTTCCTTCAGCAGTCCCGGCCACCGTGTTCTAGGTTACAAAACAAGTTCCTGCTAACTGATGAATTTGGAACGTTATTTCGGGAATAGTCTTGCGGGTTTTTAAGTGCTATTCATCGTTTTTCTAGTCAAAATACATATGTGATCTAATCTTTTGCAATCAATATCCGCTTGGGGCCATCGCGTAATGGCTAGATCACTCGCCTTCCACCACTGGGGTCCGGGTTCGATCTCCCGCCTATCTATGTGGTATGACCGATGGAAAAAGCGGGTTCAAGAGAGGTTTTCACGCGGTTCTTCCATTTACTGTGCCTTTCAACTATTGAGTCATCATCATTCACATCACAATTGAGCTTTACCTTAGCGTCACTCAAGAGTTTCAATGCTCTAAGCAATTGAGGGGAACATATTCCTAAATAAAGAATGTATTTAATATACATTTTATCCCATTATTTTCGGTTCTACTGAAATTATTTAAGGAACCTGTTTAATTCCAAATGCAAATCTAGCCTTTGTTACAAAACTATGGGTACTTTCCTGGTTACAATGCCACAATCAAAGTAGTTCACAATACCAAATAAGAAAGTTGGGAAACGCAACTTTTATTTTACCCTCTCTCCAGCGTTTGGTCACTGTTTCAGCTTGAATAGATATTGATTTTCTAAGCAGTTACATGAACTGTGGGTTGAAATGGTCTATTTTGTGATCAAATCGCTTTTGGCTCTTCCAGCGACACTTTGGTGCTTTTCGCCCCTGCCTTTCACATCTCCAGTTCTTGGGATAACCGCACCCTTCGTACTTTGCATTTGCTACTGTCTGGTTTGAAACTCAATTCCACCCCCACCCCCCGCTTGGCTGTCGGTGTTGGCCTAGGCTCGTCTTTGACCGTCGCTTTGACTATTATTTGTGGTATATCCACCTCGCATACACAGAGCGTATTTAGAGGGGAAGGTATATCCCAGTCTTTAGTGAACGGGCAGTGGTTTTAGAGGATAGTATGTCGTCTTTAAGTGGGTTTCAAACCCACAGCTCAGGTGATACGCGTACTTACGCCCATCAGCTCCTTACACTACGAGGCCGACAAAAAGTACAAGTAAAGTGTCCCATGGTTGTTGGAAAAGGTCCACCATGCCACAACACAGAAGTATTCATCCACTCAAGAGATAGGACTCGAACGTGCGACTTCGCGCTGAGTCTGCTAAGGCGCGCCATCTTCATCGATCTCTGTTTCCAAGGTCGATGTCCTATGTCATTTAACTACGCTTTTTCACGTTAAGTCAGAGGAGAAATTCTTATATTTCCCGTTTCTTGTAATTTCAGATTTCAATTAATTTCAATTGCAAACTTCGAAAAGTGCTTGAAAAAGAGATATACATTTTTTAATGATAACAACATAGTATCAGTCATCAATCTCTCAGTAGAGGGATGTTCATCTACGATATTAACACATGCAGTGGAACAATATACCCAAAATCAAAATTTCATTGTTTCATGAACGGATGTGTTCGTGCGTTCACACCACGAGCTGCGATGATTTGAATGCCCAACAACGAAGGCGCACCACTGTTATTTGCACACGAAAGTTTTTCTGTTTTTCTGATCGAAAAATACGTATGCAAAGCTCTTTTTCCACACTTCGAACTTAAAACGCGTTCACGCATCTTGTGTCTTTTTACGATGTTCAAATATCGTATCTCGCTAATGCATAAATGAAGAGAAGATTAACGCTATGGTAGTTTTCTCTTGTAAGAGAAGGCCCGATATTGGAAAGAGAAAATTTTTGGGAGTCGAGGATGTGAAATTTGTTCAGTTGATAAAACGTACTTTGCACATATAAAATTATACCAGTTCCCCGAGGTGTCAATTTGTGTGTATGTATTTGGCATTTTGAGTCGATTATCTGACATTGCCAAACAGCTGTGTTCCCTATACTTGAATAAAGTCTATTCTCAAGTTTGGGGAGTAAGATACATTTGGTGAATAAATACTTCCTTCACCGTAACTAGCTAATCCCGCATGCCTGAGCTTTTCTTCGTCACATATTTAAAGAAATTGAGACGATTTTAAAGGAAAGCTACAACTATTTTTGTCCGTCAGGGAATCGAACCTTGGATCACACCAGGAGCAGCAAGTACGCTACCCATGAGCCACTCTAAGGAATGGTGTGAATTTACGGAACTAAAAATAAAAGAAGCAACTATGCTAATGGCCTCGCTAACAGCTAAATTTAACAGACATTTACATGGGCGACGGAATGCAAATCAAGTGGTTGGGAGCAAGAGCAGGTTGATGGCGTGAGCCGTTTCCAGCTCCCGTGGCGAGAGCGCCGTGGCAGGTGCTGAGGGATGAGGGCGCGGAGCTGCCTCCGCGAAGGGCTAAAGGGTGAGAACGGTCCGCTGTCGTGCGGCCCTCCAAGTCTCGAGAGGCGGAGTGAAAGTGGACGCGGCGGCAGGGCGGGGGCGAGTCGCGGACAGCACAGTTGGGGTGCAGCAGGCACTGAAGCTCGAGGCGGCAGGATAGGCGGTGAACACTCCAGATGGAGGTACGGCCGAAGCAGGATAAGAAAATATGACGAATAGAACGTGGTGGAACACATGAGAGGTGCAGGAGGAGAAAGGTGGGTTGGTTGCTTGCTTGCTTGATTGATTAACTGTTGGTGGTTCCGGTCGCATCAACAAATACGATAATATGCCCGTAAGTGTAGTGCATGTTTTTGCTTGG
Organism: Gryllus longicercus; assembly: GCA_038098605.1. Classification (NCBI taxonomy): domain Eukaryota; kingdom Metazoa; phylum Arthropoda; class Insecta; order Orthoptera; family Gryllidae; genus Gryllus; species Gryllus longicercus. The sequence goes on along the minus strand of JAZDUA010000126.1, from coordinate 2,090,062 downwards.
GGAAGTTGTCAGTGATCTTTCCCAGCTGGATGACGAGATCCGGTGCCGACCTACCGTCGGACGTCGGGAAGCTCAAAGCCCCCGTCTGGTCTCCCGACATGTGTGGTATTGTAGTGCGTGTTAGTGTGTCTGTAAGGGGAGAGGAAGAGGTAGGAAAGATGGCGCGCGGTCCGTGACCCGTTTGTTAGGGTACTGCCCCTAGAATTCTCCTCTACAGAGCGACTGAATTCGAAGCGAGCGACCGAATAGAACTTCCCGGTCAAAGGCACTGCAGTGCCATCAGTGGATGCCCTGAGCCACCTCTTCCGGTGGGAGAGGTGCGGACGGGGACAGTTTCGGGCCGGGAGGCGTTGAGGCGGGAAGGGGCGTAGCAGTGGCCGGGGCCGAGAATCGAAGTGCGGAAACAACAGAGGCCCGTGGCGCGGCCTGCGACGCCGCCTCCAGGGGAATATACGAGCGGCCGCCAGCGCGTCCTCTGGCGGTACATCTTCCACCGCATTCGGGTCCTCCGCATTTCCATAAACGGCTGTTTTGCACGCGGGGAAAGTGAAACCGCTAATGCCAGTTGCATAAACCGGGACTTACGTAACTCCGAGGGGTTGCTTGGGGACGCGCGACAGTAGAGTGAAAACACATTCGCGCGACAGACTGGCAAATTTCATCGGACTCTATGTACATTTATAATGTAATATATTCATTAGGTCGCTTGAAAAAAGTGTCGTGCTGAGAGTGCTAATGCTGTGAGCACAATGCGCATTTAGAAATTAATGAGCGTCGAAATAATGAATCTCGTGCTTTCGCATCAAATTCACGCTTCTGTGTATCATGTGTCAAACGTACTGAATCGTGCTACAGGTCCATTACAGGTTTATTTCTCGTGCTGGTTTGTCCTAAATTATATAGTGTTTCCTGGAAACTCTAAAAGTCAAAGGCTCATAAATTTGAGAGTTTGTGACATTTTTCTTCTAAATCCGATCATTAAGATAAGGGCGAAGGAAAGTTATAATGAAATAATGAAAAGTTAGGTAATTTTTAAATTAAAATCAGTACAAATGTTTGTTGAGTTGTTTATGTTTATTTGAAAATGATAATTTCAGAATAAAAATGTGATATACCGTACCCTTCATTAAAATTGTCTGAACATGCCAGTTATTGAAATTAGCATTTTGAGCTGACGCAAGGAGCCAGAAGCAGAAGAAAAAGTTGTAGCGTGTCGGGATGAGTTGAGGCGGTGAGAAATGTGGGGGTTCTAGGTGAGGTGGGCTGTGAGAGACGTAATAGGTGTTTGTAAGTTTATCTCTTAAAACAACCCATAAGGAATGTATTTGCCATTCTTCTCTTCTTCTTCTTCATATTATTATTATTATTATTATTATTATTATTATTATTATTATTATTATTATTAAGGAAAATGATCTTTTAATTTCAGAGAAAGATGCAATTATCTAGTTGCAGTGTGTTTGATATTCTAGTAAAGTCCATCCCTTTTTGTAAAATGAACTGACAGTGTGCAGCAATTTAACATACATTTCCAGAACATATCTCATAACAACGCTGCTTTAGCGTAGACTCCTCTTGAAACACTCATACTTGGCGAATATTAGAAAAGGGGAATTTTGATAAAGAATGAACAATAACTCAACTTCTTTTACGTGGCATTTTAGGAAGATTACCTGCACTGTTTCTCAACAGCTACCGCATGAAGGCGAGTGCGAGATTTTCTGAAACAAGTTCATTCACGAAAACATCAGAAATTATCAAATGTGATTTAATAGGAATGGAAAAAAATTTCTTTTTCAGTTTCTCGATATTTTAATTTTTGTTCAATATAAAGAAGGCTCCAGTAATGTCAGTATGTTATCACAAGTTAAAATAGAGTGGCTACATATATTTATTGCCTTTTCAAAACCTTGCTGAAATATAATTTTAATAAAAGTTTGGAATTTCTAAGGTTTCTAAAGTTTGTTATGGGCTTTCACAAATTAAATTATTTGAAATTCATTCGAGAAGCTCTATTTTATAAAAATACAGTTAGTATTAAGAGTACGATAACAGTTCGTGCACATTTGAGAAGTCAAGCCCAAAGTAAAAAATTTAAATTTGAAAACATTGGTAACTAGAAGTTCTATGTACGTAAATATTCAAAAGAAAAATCATTTACGTAATACTTTTTTTATCTACGATGGCATCTTTTGAAATCAAATACCTTTCTTAGTGTCCGGTATCGTTAGACAATACACCGCACTCTTGACATTAATATATTAATATTTTTTTATCATTTCTTACCCGACTGAGTGGATTCAAAGAAGAGTAATGTGGCTAACTGTTGATAGCCTACGTTCGTATGTCAGCGCTCAAAGTACTCAGGTACTTAACCGCTCGGATAAGGATCGCGGGCAGTGATCGGGTTGTGACAATTAACGGGAATATCCCAGATTAGGCGTTATCGCATCAAATTAAGCAAATAATTAATATTTAGAGAAAATACCAAATTTTGCTTCCGATAGCTTAGCAGCAAGTGCTACTTCCTCTTCGAATTGGTGACGTGTTATCGTTTTGTTCACCGAAAAGAACATGGAAACAGAGCACATCTTGCTGAGAGTCCAACGAGTGAATTACAAAACAGGCAAAAAAAAAAATGACATGACGTGGAGTACTTTCCTCGGTTCGCAGCGCGCTCCGAATCCGCGATCTCTGGCTCCCGAGGCAGCCAACCACCCCACCGAGTCGCATGCGCCAGGCGCTTGCAACCCGCGCTCTCCTCTATTTTGCAGAAAAGCAACTTGCAGCGCGCGAGTGGTTGCTCCGAAGTTTGAGCAAAAATGTTTGCCACAGCAAAGGGAAACTGGTTAATGCATTTACGGCGGAAACGCTGCATTAAGAATAATTAACACCCGCGGCCGGCTCCTTCCCGCTCGATGTCCGCAAAGCGTATTTCTCCTTTAATGCGATTCAGGCGGCGCGGCGCGGGCCGGGGCGCTCTGCAGGCTGGCCGGGGGCGGGGTGGGCTGGGGGCAGGTGTAGGAGGGGAATTGGGGGGCGGGGCAGAGAGGGGTGAGAAGGCCTCGTGATTACGCCTCGACATACTGCCCGCAGGGCGGCGCTGAGAGAGAGAGAGGCCTGCCGGCCAGTGAACGAACTTCGACCCGCCTCCGCTCCGCCCGAGAGCGCTCGCTTGCCGCCTGCCCGAGTGGGAAAGGCCCGGCGTTGGCCGACGAAATGTTTTCCGCCGGGCGAGGACTTGATGGTGTGTGATCAGCAGCTTTGCCTCCCTCGTAATGGGAGAAGGGCTGTAATGAAAAAATGTAGTCGATTTTTATTGTACGGCTTAGACCGCACGTTATGAGACGCTCTTTATTATGGTTTTCTACTCCCATTGTATAATTCTGTCATTTGATGGCTGAAACCAGTTGCATAATTATACTCATTACGATACATATTTCATTTTGAAACATGTTCTTGACCAACAACAGAGACGTTTACAAACCAAATATTGACACTTAATTAATCATTAAGATTCTATCTGGTAAATGTGTCGTTCGATTGTGTACATTAAAATTACATTTAATATTATATTACGCTTGTCAGTTTTAATTTCTTTAATTATTAGTCATTTTTTTAGTGAAATATTATTTTAAATCAAGTGAATTGTACTTTCACTTTCATCCTATTTGACTAGGGCAGTACTCCCTCGCAGGCGGACTCGTAACCAAAACCACATGCTGCAGGATTAGGTTTAGGGTAGGGTAGGATTAGTGAGCTATTCGCTAGGTGGCCGTGGGTGAATATTGTCTGTCAAGTGCCACGAAACGATTCAATGTAAAACATTTAATTTATGAAAGTTACCATAAGTTACCATAAACTCCGCCTGGGTCTGCTTGCAGGCACTGCCGGTCCCAAGCCCGGATAAAGGAGGAGGGTCTTTTCACTAGTATGGCAATGCTTCCACTTACTTTTGCCATACTTCTTTTAACTGTCCTATTTTGGTCACTCTCGACCCCTTGCATTTTTCGACCCCGATGCTATTAGGTTGCGAGGGCTAGGGAGTCTTTCCTTTCTGATCTTCTACTTTCTGTAAACTACTAATCTTTTTCTATCTTCTTATAGATCCTGTTCTTATGCTTCTTAATGGGGGGACAGACCTCAGAGCTGAAGTGAAAGCAATCTGTCTAGGGAGAAAACCTTATACAAATCCTGCGCGTTTGGGAGCAGTGAGGTGGCAGCCCCACTACCAAACTTTCCCTGCGCAGCGTTCGTAGCGCGGCCAGGGGAGATTCTTATTACTGGCTCACTCATTGATTGTAAACAAGGAAATCCTTTGGTAACGACATTGGCAAAGTTAAAGGACAAACGTCTTGGTATATCAGAACATGTCAATATTGGAACTTGGAATGTACGAGGCATAGCTAACAAAGAATACGAATTGCTAAGAGAAGTCAGGAGTGCTAAACTCGATTTGGTTATGTTATCTGAAACTAAAAAGAAGCAGAGGGGAACATGTGATTTGGGAAACTATACATTAATTTATAGCGGTGTACCTATCGAAAATAGAGCAGTAGCAGGAACAGCTATTCTAATAAATGAGAAATGGAGAAATAGGATAACTTCTTACAGTTGGATAAATGAAAGAATTGTAACATGCAGATTCAAAATAGCTAGAGGATATATGAGTATTATATCAGTGTATGCTCCTGAAGAGGGTAGAAAAGAAGAATCTGATAAATTTTATGAAAGCCTACAAAGTGTACTAGATTCCACAAATAAAAATGATTATATAGTCATAGGAGGAGATATGAATGCTAGGATAGGACAACAGCCCATTAAGGAAATAATTGGAACAAACGGAGAAGTAGTAATTAATCAAAATGGAAAAGTGTTACGTGATTTTGTGAATTTTAACTCATTACGAATAGAAAATACGTTCTTTAGACATAAAGATATCCATAAATTTACATGGGTGAACAGAGGGTACAGATCAATAATTGACTATTTAATTGCAAATGAAAAGATGGGAAAACTATTTCAGGACGTGAGAGTGATGAGAGGAATGGATATAAATTCAGATCATTTCCTAGTAAGAGGGAAAGTAATCCTTAAAACTAAATGGGCAAGAACAACACGCAAAAAGACCACAATAAAGGAAACAGTGTGGAAAACTAACCTATTAGAAGACCCTAGCATCAGAAATTTATTTCAATCACGCATAAGACTATATATGCTAAAGGAACCCATCAGCACGAATATTGAATTAGAATGGCAGAAGCTAACCCAACTGATAGAAAGTGTAGCTTTTGAAACCTTAGGGAAAAGGAATAAATATAAGCCAAAAAAGGGACTTAATGTGTGGAATGAAGAATTGAAACGTGCAGTTCAAAGAAAGAAGGAGTCATATCTACAGTGGCTCATGACGAAAACTCCTGAGACATTGGAAGAATATAAAATACAAAGAAGAGAAACAAAAAAAATAGTAAAAGCTGCACACAAGGAAAGCTGGGAAAGATACATTTCTAACATAGAAAGAGATGTACATTGTCGCCAATATACTGCTTACAAAATTATGAAACACCTAAACAGAGAAGAAAAAGACGCAGCAAATTTAGATCTTCTAGATAGAGAAGAATGGATTAAGTTCTGTAAACATCTGTGGACAGAAGAAGAGGGAGAAGATGTAAATGATGAAGAGGAGGAAAATAACAGATGTATATCAGAAATTGATAAAATAGAATTCAATGAACTTCAAGAAGCCTTGCAAAGTTGTAAAAACAGAAAAGCTCCTGGCTCAGACAATTTAAATATAGAACTATTTAAATATCTACCAGAAGAAGCCAAAAATAGGCTTCAAGATTTTCTAAATCAATGCTGGCAACAAAAAAGAATACCAATGGAATGGAAGAAAGCAGTAGTAATACCCATTTTTAAAGGAGGACCAAGAACTGACTGCGAAAATTATAGAGGTATAAGTCTTCTGAATACGGCATATAAAATATATGGGAAGATAATAGCAAATAGATTGAGAAACATTGTAGACAGTATATTACTTGAAGAACAAACAGGTTTCCGGAAAGGAAGATCCTGCTCGGATAATATCTTTATATTAAAACAAATAATAGAAAAAAGAAGAGAATACAATCTAAAGACCTACATAGTCTTTATTGATTACAGTAAAGCATTCGATAGTGTACACAGAGGAAAACTATGGAAAATTATGGAAAAAAGAGGAATACCATTGCACTTGATCGAAGTTATAAGAAATATATACCTAGGAACACAGATAAACATAAAACTAAAATCTGGAATTATTGCCCAAGGAAATATTAATAAAGGGGTCAGACAAGGGTGTTGTATTTCACCTATACTTTTTAATCTATATCTAGACAATGCTGTGAGAGAATGGAAACAACAGATCATGAAACTTGATATAGAAGACAATTTTAAAGGAACAAATTTTATTAAAACTTTTATGTTTGCTGACGACCAGATTTTAGTTGCAGATAAAGAAGATAATCTGCAAAGGGCACTATATGAACTACATAAAATAACAAAGCAATATAATCTAAGTATATCTACAAATAAAACCAAATCCATGGCATTCCAAGGCTCACAACCTTTAAGATGTAAATTCATATTAGAAAACAAAATTATCGAACAGGTTAATACCTTTAGATTTCTAGGATGTGACGTATCATATCTCGGCGAAGTTGATATTGTAAGGAAGATAGAAAGATTCAATATGATGTGTGGCACCATCAAAAGAGCGCTCAAAGGAAAGGTCCGTAAAGACACAATGCTAAAGTTTTATAAAGTTATGGCAGTGCCTTGTGGACTTTACGGAAGCGAAAACTGGACTATGAACTCCAGAACACACAGTAGACTTCAAGCAGCCGAGATGAGATTTTTAAGATCAGTCCTGGGAGTAACAAGAATGGACAGATTAAAAAACGAGACCATCCGGAAAAATATAGGAATTTACAACTTAAACGAAAAAATTAAGGAATACAGAGAACAATGGAAAAAAACACCTCGAAAGAATGGAAGACGACCGTATTCCAAAGCAAGTGCTTCAGTACATCCCTAAAGGAAGAAGAAGCATTGGTAGACCCAGGAGAAGATGGTTAGATCAAGGAGGCGCAACGGACCAACCGGTCTAATGCTTGAGGGAGAAGAAGAAGAAGAAGTTACCATAAGTCGTAGAAAAAGTACTATATGAAACTCGATGTAATGGTTATTAATACACTCTCGTAAAGTTTACACGTATGTATTAATACCCATCATCACATCATCTTTTCATAATATACTATTTGGTATAATATATCCGTGCTTTTTAGAACTTGAAGTTGATTCGTTAATGCACTGAGTTGATAACGCAAAGGTGACTCGACTACGTTCTTCTTCATTTTAATAATTTCGTGTGAATGTATGTTTTCTTTCTTCGCGATCAACTTTTCTTTATAACAAAGTGGCCAGAAAGAAAAACAGACATCAATATCTTCGAGAATTTTAATTAAAGTTTGCTGGGGAGAACTGAGACACAAATGGATCCTTCAGTTAGCTTTCTTCTAAAACACGACTTCTTTCAACATCAGGATTCTTTAAGGAAGTTCATCGCCCCTTCTTTGTGAACCTTCTCACTGAGGAAAAAAGATCCTCGAGAACAATCAAAGACTCCTTCAACAGAGGAGCTGTCCACGTCTACATTATATGTTGTTCCGGATCCATGGCATGGCCAATAATGCTTGGTAGCCCTTCTAGAATAGTATTTTTTGCACAGTTCCTGCCGTGTAGCTTCTATGTACTTCTTCTTTAAAATTTAAACGTGTAGTCTTTTCGTTTTAGAACACTGGGAAGTTCTTACACTACTAGATGTAGGGATAACGATGTGCAAAGACTCTGGCATTATATACACCGGGGAAACAGTAAAACACAAAAGGAATTATCTTAATAGTAAGATAAGATAGGAAAGTCGTGAGCCCGTACCAAATTTTGTGCGGTATTCAGAGAAACAATTTCTAAAAACTTTTCAAGAAATACGAAACAAAACTTTATATATCAAATATTATTTGATAATTACTGTCTTAAAGTTTAATTTTTTTAAATGCATATAGAAATAAAACTCACGAAACAATAAAAACTTAATTATGGTAAAACACGTAACCCGTCCTTAGTTTTTGTGGGAAATACGCTTGCTGTAGATTACCGTAGTAATGATTATCTTAGTAAACTATACCTGATTATCTTAGTAAACTTTGAGCTTTTAATTCTCTTCATAATATTCCCATTACCATTCTCTCTATGATATCTGGAAATGAAGTTACCTCTAAAACATAACGAAAATATAAGGTGATAATTGTACATGAGACAATACTATCAAAGATAAGATTACAATATTCCCAAACAAAAAAGTACATGCTCATGAATAATAGTTCTATTGTGACCAGAGAACATTGTCTCTATGACTTTATGCAGCCGTGACGTTGGGGCGACAGAGACATATCTTTTTCAAATCACCAAAAGAGCTAGATATAATTAAACATACGCGTACGTGATCATTTTAATTGTTCATTTCACAGAAGAATTTTTTCTGCAGACACTTTTCGAATTGGTTGTGATACAGCAGCCCATAGTGATTTGAGTTAATTGAAGCGCGCGTCAGTCGTGAAGCGTGAAGTGCGAACAGTCCTGCCTTCATTATGTCTTTCTTAATGCCACCTTAGCAGTGGATTAACTAGTGATTTTATTAAAATAAAATGTTTGTATTGTGTTTTATATAAATAATATCAGAATAAAAATATTTATTAGATTTCCTTTTTTCTCTTTCATTTGTTGCGCTAGTCGTTACGTCATACCGGTCGGAGATTCACGTATGAATTAAAATTTCTTTTTAATCAGACTTTCCAGCTTCAATTTTAAATTCAACGAGTTTTTCATCTTGATTAGAAAACCGATGATATCGAAATAATATTGATAGCCAACGGCACTTGTACAAATTCCGATGTATTCTAATTAAGTGTGGGTCACTCCCCAATCTCCAAAAGCCTTTGCAGAACACCACATGGAATGACGCATGAAAGGGTTTAGTCACCGGCTAGAAACACGTGAAAGAAATATGGAGCAGGGGATTAACATTGAGAGCAAAGTATGATCGACACGCCGCAAGAAAATTATGAAAACAACATTGAGAATTGAGAGCTCGCTCAAAAGATGTCCAAGATGAATCAAGAGTGAACAAGGAATAAAGGGCGGAACATTAAGACGTTAAGATTGCCTCTTAAGAGCACGAATAATGCGAGAAGAATTTCACTTGGTTAGGGAACTACTGCCATGAATGCTTTAAAATTTCATATTCCAGACTCTCACACAGTTCCTCAGTAAATATAATGTGCAAGCTAAAGTATATAGGTGTATAAATATATATACATGTTATCGTGTTATTCTTTAATAGAGAAATGTACGCTTTCGCGGCAGGAATTCACTATTCAAATTACCATCCGGGCTGTGCGGCCGTGGTCTGTAGGAAATTCTGTTCTCAGACGTTTCGTCTGCTTTAAATCTACTGCAAACAAATGTTGGTAGGTGGAATCTGGAAGGTGTCCAGCTGTCTGGAAGGACACTTCGTGTAAGACCTATTCGCCACTGAGGATGTCTGCCGCAGAAGCAGACACAATGTCTGGGAACAGAATTTCCTATAGACCACGGCTGTTCCCTCCGCAAGGTAATTTGAATATTGTTTAATAATTTGAAGATACTCAAAACGTCTCTTCAAGTTGCATTCACTTCATGAACGAAACATTTATAAGAAAATATTCCTAATTACCACTAACCAATGACAGAGATATTGTGTGACTAAAGAAATGGTTATATATTGTATTTAAACACATTTTTCGATCAATAACTTTCTGTATATTGACTAGTTATTCACGACAAAACTTAATTCAGACAAAAAATGGTCATGTCAATTTATTTCCAGTCTCTTATCTTTCTGATTCTGATCATATCAACAAAGGACATTACCTATTGACCATGACTCATAATATAAGCCAACAAACAAAAACAAGGAATATGATACAAAATTTGTTTTGTAAAGAATAAACCTTGAGAACTGAAGACAATATAAAACAACACCATATGTTTATTTGCAGTGCTTAAGGTAATCACAAGATAACCTACAAAAGATTCAGAAAGCCTCCCTCTATTAGTAAACGTTAACATCTAGATTTTTGTCCAAGTCCAAGTTTGTCTACATTTTTGTCCTTATTGTCCTCTTACTGTTCCAAGTTTTTCATAAATATGAACAAGAGTAACAAACACGAAAGACAACATTTTTACCAAAATTGAGAGATTAACATCAGCGGGAGGCTCACTATCGCTGCTACGGCTTATCGTGTGACTTCTAAAGCCCTCCTCATTAAATTAGTCAGTGCGCGTATTTTAACAGTACCAGGATAAAAATCGTAATGAAATTAAATTAACATGCATTAACTTAAAATCTCCACTGTCATATCCAATTGCGCCAGTCAAATTTTTACTTACGAAGTCTATAATGCCGAGAAGTTCTGCAGAATGTAGAGGAAATTTTAACTATAATATGAGGTGTAGAACAGAGGATTGGACTCATTGGATTGATTGATGGATGCTGAATGCGAGTGCGGAAGGCGAAACGAGGGAGCTAAAAACCGATGTGTTATGAAAAGATGAATAAAAAATACGACTCATGGGAATAATCAAGAAATGGAGGTATGGGAAGAACGTACAAGATAATACGGCACAAGGAGAAGGTAACACCATATCATGAACTATGCACCTACGAAACTATGAAAATGTACAAATAATTGTACGAATAAATCACTACTACAACTGTGCTGCTACTACTACAAAGCCAAGATATTGAGTATAACTCGACGGCTAATTACGCAAAAAAGCAGATCTCTCTCGCCGGCGATTTGCTTACTTCGTGAACAAAAAATTGAGTTGTCCCCTCATTTTATGACTGTGTTTCTCTTTGAGAAACATTTCTTCTATAAACGTCATGGGGGGTGTTTCTGTAGGCTTTCACAAGTTTTCAGAGTTCTCAATTCAATTGTATTCCATGATGCTTTATTTCACATTAGGCCTGCAAACGCTACGCTCATTTCGCCATCAGCGAAAGCAGTTTCACTCGAGCGACGAAACAAGCATTTTGAATTTAGCTCAGGGGCTTCTTTAAGGCTGGATGATCTTTACGTGCAGTAAATCTTCAATATGGGATAACCGTATTTATATCCCCTCTGAAGGATTTTCTTGCCCTTACCAAACACGGCTTCTATCGGATTAAACCCGTATACTTGGGTACAAGAGTGCCATACGCTAATCATTTCACCTCCGAAGCCGATGTGTGTTAGGCGAGTGAAGATCGTAGAAACAAATGACAGTCATGCGACGGGGGCGAGCCGTCACGGTGGCCAACGTGCCAACGTGTTCCTCGTGGGGCGCCATCTGCTGTGGTTGGCGCTTAGGGCGCGTGGCGACCGCTCTCGAGATTCTTCTGTTTTCTTCATTTCTTCCCCCACCATTCCATCATTCGTATCCTTATCATCGTTGTCCTCTATAGGTCAAATCAATAATTTCCAAGTATGGTCACGGCCTCTGGTATGGCATCATCATAATAAAGCTGGAAGCGTCGCAATGCAGCAGGGCTTTGTAAAGACACAATTCTATAAACTTATAATTACGTTCCTCTGTTTGAATGTTAATTTCTTCATAGGTATAGTAAGAATTTTGCCACAATTATATTTTTGTTAAGAACAATAACATAAAATCGTAACGTTTTAATTTTTACATTTACTTAATATATTCTGCAACACCTAAAAATAAATATAATAAGATAAACGTATTAGGCGACTCTTTCTTGTTTGAAAGCGAATCGTGTATGAAATGAGTTCGTCACCCCTATTTTGACCAACAGTTAAGGGATGAATCAGCAGGGAAATGTAGAGGGAGAATGTTTACGAGGACACCGGTTATGGCGCATCTAAGAATGGATTTTATACTTATCTTTGTAGGATCGTAAAAGTGCGCAGTTGTAGTGATTAAGTAGAACAAACGATAAATGTACCCGAGATGAATCAGCAGAATTTTCGTTTTGCTTCGACTCACAATGTTTTATTTATAAATATAAATTGCACAAATACCATTGCTCTCAATTCAAACAATGTTTACGTAAAATGATTGCCAAATATCATTCACTGCACTTTACTCATGCACTGTATTATGAGATGCGAAGCAACTCATAATATGTAGCATGAACAATCGGAAGTAATAAAAGTACTAAATTCAAAGCTATTTAATCCCGTAGCAAGAAATGTGGTACGTTTGTTCAGGTAGTCAGTTTCGGCCGCGACAATTTTTCAAATAACGAATGGTTATTGTTTCCGAGTAGAGACCGAAATAAGTCTTGAGATTCGCATCTTGTGAACATGATTTAGTGAATATCGGCAAACCGTTACATCTGTCACCCATTTATAATATTTATTTCCCAATTCTTTTTCATTTTATCCCACGCAGTTTATAAATCTTTTTGCTTCCATTGACGAGAGCGTACGAAATAAGAGAGCGACGAGAACTTCCATGACGAGAGCATATATTACATGTCGAGCAAGGATTTTGCAAGTCTATAACAATTACTGAACATGAGGAAAATGAAATAGAAACTGATAAATAATATTACCTGTTAATAAAAGAGAAGTATTAATTCTTTCGAGACCCAACGTATGCTTCTATTCGTCCACAACGCAATGCATTGTAATACTGGTATGTTGGCTTCCTTCTCAGGTTCAATAGATTTGTTCTTAGGACTTACATGTCAGATAAAATTTTTCATCCTTTTTTCCATAATTGATATTCCCCAATTGATCTGAGTGAATGTGAGTTTGAAACGGATATTTTGATTTTGGGAGGGAACTTCACATGAAGCCTCAGCAATATATTCAGAATTTTCTCAAAAATGGCTCTAAATTTTTAAATTAATTTTGTCTTTCGGATAGAGTAAACAACAACCCAGGTCCCATTTTCGAAAATTCCTAATTATTAAAATGGGAAGAGTTTAATATTGAGTTCGGAGATTTTTTACTTAATATAATCTGTTAAAACAAATTACATCTTTAAATAAGGTCATGTACAATTTTTTGAAAAAATGTAATTTTCGCGTAATTTTTGCTTCTTGTTAATGCAATTTATAAAAGTGTCAAAAACGGCAAAAGTTGTCTCATTAAAATATTTCCTGGGATAGAGCTAGAGACGCATAAAAATAGAGCAGGTATACTTTTTGTTTAACTTTCTAAATTTTCCAATATTACAACAATTAGAAATAATGTGAGAAAGTATAGCCTGTTATAGCACCAGTAGTCCTCTTGAATCACTAAAATTCCTTACTAGTTTTATTCCTTTCTTTCCGTTTTCTTCCGTTTCGTTCTTAATGTTGTCATCTTTCCTCTAAATTTCCCCATTTGTAAATATTTCTCTATTTTCTCCTACAAGCTAATACCTGAAGGTATCACAGTTGCACACAAAAATCTCCGCTTAAGTTTTTGCTAAATGAAAATAAATTTTCGGTTAATCTTTGAAACTTACATGCGTGCACTCAAATTTTGAAACTACTAATGTAGAACCAAACTTCAACACCGCACATTATTTTTGCCAAACTACACAATGTGTACGGACATGTGAGCATACATGTGTGAGAGTACGTCTTTAAGAATATGCATATGTGCATATGGTTTTCTATTCTAGTATATGCTTGCTTACTACAATAGAATTTACTAACTACGCTTCTTTTGTGCATTGGCAATGTAGGATCTCACATACTTCCACCTGTCTGTATCAGTTAGCAATATTTTACAATTTCGTCTAGACGAGTTTATCTAATAGGCAAACTTTGTAATTCAGTTCGTCATTCTTCCAAACTTTGAACTTATGATAGAACAATATATTTAATTTGAAATGTGTGAACTTGCCCTTTATCTCTTGAATGCGCATACTGGCAGAGAATGAAACCTCGGTTTTAATCCACCATCCTGATTGGGGTTTACCTCGGGTTACTCAATCAATTAAGGCGTATGCTGGGATAGTCCCTTGCTTGTAGTCTCAGGAGAAAATGTATAAATTGCTGGATTACAAGTGACGTATGTTTGATCAAGCTCTGAGTTATTTTTGAAGTGTGTGTGTGTAGCCCGGCTTCGGTGGCTCAGGGCATCAATTAATGTCACAGCTGGAACTCAGACAGCGTCGTGTAGCAAAATAAAATCGCCCCCACGTCCTGCGATACAATGTACTACACTTACGGGACTAGTGACCTTGCAGGTTGGCGGGTCCGGAAAGACTAATTAATCAACCATCATTATAATTACTATTACCATTATTCTTACAGCAAGTGTTAAGAGTTATCATTGTGAGAGGGACAAAAATAATTCATCATTATTTTAAACCATGTTTATGAAAATCATTCTCCTTTATTTTGCAGGGTATGACATCACTTTTTCTGAAATCTTAACCTCTTGCTTTAAGTGTTTTCTTTCGTGAGCTGACAAAATGCGTTGTCATTTTAATTTTTATTCAGAAACTATTTAAACATTACGTAGAATCTCATGAAGAGTACATCAGATTGTTTTATTAATTGAATAAAATGTGTACAAATCATATACACACGTACCCGCCTGAAGTACGGCATAATATTCTGAGGAAGTTCATCACCCAAACTTTAGATTGCAGAAGAAAATTATTAGAATAATGAAAAAATGCCATCCACGTGATCCCTGCAGGCCTTTCTTTATTGAGATCGAAATCTTACCATTGCGTTGCCTATTTACTTACGAATCTGTAATTTTTGTCAAAAATCACTTACTTAACGGCGGGGACATGTTTTCATGCAATACTGATATTTATGATTACAACACACGTCGTAGAAATCTCATTCATCAAGTGTCAGTATCAACAGCTCTCCTCCAGAAATCCACATACAATACATGTACGTTACTTTACAACGCATTCCCAGATGACATTAAACATTTGAAGTCGGTACACAAATTTAAGTTACAAGTAAAATATTTTTTGCTGCAAAACTGTTTCTATACAATTAGAGACCATACTGATTATAAAAAAAATGTTTATTTTCACAATGCAGTGATTGATAATGAATTAGTTTACATTTATATTGTACAATTTTTTAAAAAGACTTCATACGCTTGTAACGAATAATCTATTTCCGCTTCTGGGTCAATAACCCCCATCGCGATCAGGTTTTTGTCCTGTTTCCCTGATACATTGAGCAAATGCTGAGAAGGCCCTTTGTTTTGCTTCTGCAAGTGTAGCTTCACTATGCGCACGCTTTGATGAACTCTCCTTTTGCTTGTAGTGGTAGGAGTAGAGGTAAGGGCGAGTTACTATTTTGTTAGCAATGCAGAATAATCATACTTGCAATTCGTTTACCGATGCAAATAAGTTTTCTATAACTCGGAAACGAAAATGTCTAGTTTTTCAAATGTCGCTACTGTCGCGCGTTTTAAAAATATTATTATTATTATTTTAATTTTTTTTAAACTTTTATTCATTGTTCAACAATTTATACTTAAAATGATGGGAGAGGATTCTGGAACTCAAGAAAACGCGCGCAGATTATCTTCTACGCCATACGTCACACACAGTTTTTTACTGTTTTTGACTAAATAAATAAAACATCTAAAATCTACATATATATTTCTGTACAGTGCTCCTACTGATAAGTTGGATTGTGATGTTATAATAACATACGTTTTGAGATAATACATTAAGTTACTGTACGCGTGAGTGATGAAGTGTCACGATGACTAGGGGAGGAAATAAACAAAATAAACAGCTGGAGAAAAATGCAGTGTTATTCGATTCCTTTTCTCACTAATGCCTTCCTTTTACATTGCAAATGTGGCCTATTGTATGTAACACCCCCGTGCTTCAACGTGAAAAAAGATCCCAAGAAGTTATCTTCTTGCCAAGTCGGGTTTACTGAAGCGCTATCCAGGCGTAAGGGAGGCGCAGCGAAGCACAAAACTACTCCGTTGCAAGGAAATATGTTGCCACCATATGATGATTATAAACGAAGGCACCGAAGGACAATGGCTGCAAGCCTACGTCTTTTCTTTTCGTAGATCGAGACTTGAGGAAGGTCAGGTCCGGAAAGTGACAATTTACCTGTTGTAGAAGACATAACAATGATGATGAACCTGTTAATTAGCTATTCCCTTTGGGATGTCTCTCGAAAGAATCCTAGATAAGGGGCAAATTGCTCGTAATAATCTCTCTTTTCCCCTCCCAACTTACCTAAACATTAAAAAATGCTACACGCAAAGTACACATTGCACATGACCAGAAAATATTTCCGGGGCTTTATTTGATAATGCATGGAGCGGTGGTGGCTTCAACTCGGGAAGGATTGTGAAGGGTAATTCTGGAGCAATGTAAAAAAAGAGACGGTCACATGCAGAAACCCATTATACGGACTCGAAGATGCCGTAGACGAATATAATTATTGTAGTCACAATGTCGTAACACACAAAAATAAAAAAAGAGGAATAATGGAAACGCAATTAAAATAACGATAACGTTTCAGGTAAAAGAAGAAATAAACATTGAATACGTCGCAGCGATATTCTGATGGCACTCAATTTTCATTAAAATGAAATTTAAACTACGCAAAAAGGGTACGAGAGCGCGGTACATGAGGTACTCGAATGAATTACGGCCACAAAAAGCTTTTGCGAGGCACAGAGTTGTAAGGATTGACCGGTGTTTGTGTAGTGGGGGAGAATAATAGTTTGACATTTTTTCGAAGGAGGGGGTGCCCAGCTGACCTATTTGCGGACCCATGGGGAGATGGCGCCTAGCGTCCGATGTCGAAAGAAACAATGACACAGACAAAGACGTCAGTGATCCACAAGAGAATTTTGATGCATGAAGGTGTATCACGATACACATGGACACGATCAAGAAACAGGACTGGCCCTCTTTAGTTCAAACAAAAGCGCGAAATTGAAAAGCGTTGGCTCACTAGGCAGAACTGCAGCACTCGCAAACCCTTCGCGCAAAAGCAACAGGCCAATGAGATTTGATTTGTGTATGAATAGCAGTGACTCCTCCACCAATTGCAACACGCGAGTAGATGGAAGATGCAACGTGCAGTGATGGCTGGAGGTGAAATGTTAGCTGAGGGAAAGAAAGGGTTATACTACTTCGCTTCCACTCTTCCACACCTTGCTCACTTCTCACTTTATTTAACGGGACGAAGCGATGACACTGGCTGGCAGCCTCGCGAAGTGGCGCTTGGTAACTTGGAGCAGTTTCCCGGTGTTCGCCGTGACGCGCCTCGCGACGCTGCAGAGCGCCACGGCACTTCGGCGAGCACAGAGCGGCTACCGTGGGCAGTACACGACCAAGGAACTATCCCGTGTTGAAGGAGGTGAGGAACCGTGCGGCTTGAGAATTGACACAGCAGTGTGTCTTATCAGGAGGTCCTAGGTTCGCATCCCGTCGTTGGCAGGATTTTAGACACTAGCTAGTGCACAGTTGGGTCGAATTCCGTCGCTATCTGGAGGAGAATACGGCTGCGCTGGTCGGCAGTTTTCCGTGGTTTCTCTGATCAACGCCAGGCGAATGCCAGAGCAGTACCCTATCAAACGGGCCACGGACCGCGCACCATCTTTCCTACCTCTTCTTTGTCCTACTCTCACCTCCTTACACACACACACACACACACACACACACACACATACACACACACTAACGAACTTCTCTACCACACATGCCGAGAGTCCGGTCTGCAGCTTGCGGCTTGTCCTGGCTGGGGCGGTGCCTCGCTTGTGGGAGATACCTGGATGGTGGAATCCCCACTAGCCGACCCGCTAGCAGAAACACGGATGTTCTGCGATCAGCGGTAGACACGGTACCAACACTTCTGATCGTTTTCCAGTTCTTTATAATCATGAGGTTCCGACCCGTTCAAGAAACGAATCAAAGCTTCAACAGTTTGTGGAAATATAATGACACATTTACTTCTCTGAGGAACCGGGCAAAATTAGTTTGGTCCGCTGAGGTACATGGCGCCCTTTTCTAACGACTGATGATAGCTGAAAGCGCTGCGATCACTTATAATTCTTGCTGACACATTGAGAAGCAACTTCATCGTACGCAACACACACGTTTATGCGAGTACCTGTTGTAGGTCGTTTACTCTTACATATCACAAACTTGTGTATCAAAAGGCAATTTAATGTGTATTATATAAATTTTAAAATAGCAAATTTTGATAATATTATTTACAGACTGTAATGCTTTCATTCAGTTATTATGTTATAAAAAAAATCCTATGTTCTCTACCTATGAACTCTTTGCGACACATGCATAGAAGGCCGAAATGCTGTACTCCAAAGTTGGAACACGAAAATGTAGAGTTTTCGCATAAAATTACGTGTGGGAGAACGTTCTCAAAAATTAAAATTTTAAATTTGGCCTCTGCCGGTGCTCCTTTGTGCAGCATTAAAGAGATTGCTCGGCTCCTCTGCGAGGTGGACAGCCCGTTAGGGAGCGCAGACGTAAATGGGAAGCGCTTTTAGACGTAATGCGAAGGGAAACATACTCCACGGCTCCGTGAAGCACCGTTTTATTCTCGGAGCAATAATTAATTGCATTGTTCTTAATGTCATCGAAATTATGGATAAACATCGAATCAGTGGACTTATTGATTTTATTAATTAGAATGTGGTTGACAAAATAATTTAATGCAAGCAATTGCTAACTACAATTTTCTGTAATATTGAATAAACACTGTACACATTTTTCAGGTTTTATAATCAATTATATTATTTTTATGAGAAGCTCGTCCTCTAAGTTGATATCATTGATATCATCTCCTATTCAGTTGATATCAATATGTAAATACCTTTTTATCCTTGGATAGTGAGTGATTTTTCCTGTTGCATTATACGTATTGCGTAACGACATTGACTATTATGCATTGCAGAGCTTTTCTGTTTGGCTCACGAGAATGAGTTTTGTACTTTGCATATCTCCGTATACGGACATGGGTAAAATATGTTTATGTGATACACAGATTACATTGCTGGTGAAATGAGGTGTACATGACTTATCCTGATCTCCAACTGACATTCTGATATATGTCTGGTAGGCCGCAAACATTTCCCTGTGTAAGAAATTTTTATCCTTGGACATTAGTTGTGTTTTCCTGTTTCTCCGTGTCTAGAATGTCCAGAAAATCGCCATTATAAAAAGTTTGTTTTTGTAGCCTAGATATTGATGTGTGGAATTGGCATATTGTCGCATTACAGGTATGTTGTTTTGTTATGCTGTGATACATATATCCTCTGCCTGGATACTAGAACCAAGTAGTTGTTTTTACTTTCTCGCCTTGGGAAGTAACTTCGTAAGAAAGCGAAAGTTATGTAACCGTGCGCAGCGATTTTTTTTTCTCTTTACTTGAGAAATTCTTCACGCACTTATCGAAATGTGCCCGCTGAATGTTTGCAGGTTCTTGTTGTCAATCTATGAAGTGAAATATTCCAATTCTACACGTCAATACCGTAGCCACAGAAGAAAACTTTACCGAAAAATGGCGATTTTCTAGGTGAAAAATGGCGGTTTCTAAACACGGAGAAACAGGGAAACACAATTAACGGTCAAGGACAGACAAAGAGTTAAAATTTATTACATAGGGTAAAAAAATAAAAGTAGTATTAAAAGGCTATACGATTCAGAATAACACTTTCGAACTCGAAATAACTAGCGTCGTGAGAGAACCAAATATGGAAGAACCAATCTGTTCCCAAACATTCAATTCTGCGCCATCAGCATGCGTTGATACATATATTTTGCAAAACATTGTTTTGTTAATATCGAAGATCTGTGATGTTGAGGTAGAATCGTTTTAAAACTTTAAATACCAGCTCTTTCTCGTGGGCCATCCTGCCTTTTCAATCCTCTACTCTGCAAATGTGAGAAGTTAATGTGGCGCTCCTTTGAAGGACTGGAACAACTTCTCTATAAATAATGGGTATTTTTGAAAGGGGCGATTTTGAAATTTTACATGATCGCAGCAAACTACATAAAGTAGTGAATTGTAGTCTAAATGTAATTGATTCCCTTTTATTGTATCTCGTGTTAAAATAAGAGTTTTTGCTTCAGAAATTCGCCGTTTACTCTGCGGCATTACAATAGGTTCTCTATGCTGTGTAAGCAGTAAAGAGGAAAAAGAACTAGAGAGGCCTCTAAAAACACACTCGACACTATTATCGCTCTCCACAGTGTCTTTCCGCCGTCAGCAGCGGTGAGCGCGCACGCGGAGTAAGCGACGGAGGAGGTGCAGAGAGCGGTGGCGCTAGGCGATTCACGAGCCTTTGGACGAGGGAGGGAGGGAGGGAGGGGCCTGGCCCCAGGGGAAGAGGCGTTTGGGGAGGGGCAGGTAACGTGGTGGACGAGGACGGATTCAGGGAAGGCGGTACGGGGGTTGGGGTAATCATGAGCGAGCGGAGATAGAACGGGAGCGGGGCTAGAGCGGGAGCGGGAATAGAGAGGGAGCGGAGATAGAGGGAGAGGGGAAGAGGGGAAGAGGGGAAGAGGGGTGAGGGGGAGAGGGGATGAGGGGGGAGGGGATGAGGGGGAGAGGGGATGAGGGGGGAGGGGATGAGGGGGAGAGGGGATGAGGGGGAGAGGGGATGAGGGGGAGAGGGGATGAGGGGGCGGAGATAGAGTGGGATTAGCAGAGTGGGAGAGGGAGAGAATGGGAGATGGTAGAGTGGGATAGAAAAGAGTGGAAGCGGAGACAATGGGAGCGGAGGCGGAGTGAGAGCGAGGTGAGAGTGGAAGTGGGGAGAGTGAGATCGGAGATAGAGTGGGATCAATGATAGATTGGGAACAGGGATGGAGTAGGAGTGGGATAGCGTGAGAGAGGTAAACCATTCGGAACGGCGAGCTAGTGGGAATGGGGAGCGAGTGGTAGCGATATGGGTACTGGGAGGGAGATACAGTAAAGGAAAGAGATGAAACATAGGAGCCATTATGACTCCAACTTTTTCTCTTTGTTTTATGCCAGTTGCATCAGGCATCGGTTTTATGCCGGCTAATCGGTCACGGTAGCCATTGCGGAGCAATAAAATGCTTCGAAAAGTTTCTGGAAAACACATCATTATTAGGATCGACGGTAAAATGCGTTTATTCTTTAAAGTGAGAAAGTTAAGTCTAAAGTCAACTACAATGAGTTATTAAAATTAGAAATTAAATATTCATAGGAGTTGTGTAAACGAAAAATTTCAATACGCATGGTTCAAATTAAACTCTAAGGAACAGAACTTTAGAGCAACGATCAGCATTTTTAATACAATCAAGATATTTTTAAGTTGCAGCCAAGGTTTGATAACTTTTATGGAACAATTAACTTTTCTCTTAGGCGTAAATGTAAATGTATGCAAAAGCATTTACGGCGAGTTAAAGTATTTTGAGAGGAGAACAAACCTATTACACCACCCGAATTTTAACTCTCTGATAATTACAAAATTACTGATATCGTACATGTGTTACGGCCTCACAGAATTACGTCACCACTCATATTGAATGAACAGTGACTGGTTAGTTCTCGTATTTTATGCGTCTAATCTCGTTTTCACGAGCAATTCACACATTTCGAAACTTTTTTAAAATTTGCATAATAATTTGAGTATTGTTGAATTTATGCCTCTCCTCAAATTACGTAACGTGTAGTATTGGTCTGAAATTACTGATTTTTTTCTAACATCTGCTTTATTTGCAATTTGTTCTACTCGAACATTCGGCAAATACAATTGTACATATATTATTGACATGTAAAGAAACCATACAATTCAATTACTGAAAATGGTACAGGATTTTAAAATACGATTTTTCTGTGACAAATATTTTTTCGTAGTCTGGAATTAATTAAATTTATTTCTATTCCCTTTGACTAGTACACGACTTTGAAATCGCCATACCACAGCGGTGACCTCGTGGAACAATGGAAGTGGTAGTGGACGCGCCGAAATGAAGGGAAATAAATCGAAAGGCGGCAGAAACAAAACACAGGCGCGCGCCGGGGGCGCTGTTATCCCATGCAAATGGGACGGCAGCGCGGCGCTGCGGCTGAAGACGTCGCCATGGACACCGCCGCGGGCTACAATGCGGCTTTGTGGCCGTCTCCGGCGCCGCGCCGCCCGTGGGACGGGGGAGGGTCCGCGCGGCCGCAGCGGTCGCTGAGCCGTCGGGGGCGGGGCGGAGGAAGGAGGAAGAGGGGAGCGGGGCTGGCCTAGGTAATTGTGGTGAGCGCTCGCAATCGTGTTCCCTCGCGAGCTCCGTTTGAGAGGCATCCGAGCGTGCCCTGCCTCCGGAGGGGGACTTGCCTACCTGTGTGTGCTCGCAACCCACACCAACTAAACAGTGCGTTAAACATAATTGTACACTGTAAGTGGAAACCGTGCCAATTGCCAATTATGCAATTGCGTGATAATTAAGAAAAAAACTGTTTCAAAAGCTCGCGGGACTTGTCTAATTGTGACAATTTGAACACCTAAGAATGAGAAATCAGACACCCATTTTACACCGAATTGAGCTTACCACGCTTTTCAGCAAAAAATGCAATATTTCTCATTTTGGCACTTAGCCCGGGTTTCATTTATGCTCTGCAATTGTCACCACCTTGCCATCTTTTGGACGCATTTAAGCTCGGAAATATGCTCCGCAGACGTAAAGAGAACAAAGTTGTGACCTTGTTACTGAGAAACAAATATATTTTAATAATTAAATTTTTCCATAGAATTGTCTCCCCGACTGGGATTCGAACCCGGGTTTCCGATCGTAACGCGTCCAAAAGTTGATAAGGTGGTGACAATTATATATAAAAATGGACAATATATCAGGCCGAAGAACCTGATCAAACAATTGATTGGCTCGGTAGCTTAGTGGTTAGAGCATCTGGCCGTAAACCAGGAGACCCGGGTTCGAATCCTGGTCGGCGTGTCAATTATTTGAACAAATTTAATTATGACGATAAACATTTTCAAGTGCAGTTATTATTCAATTATTCAAGTCATCTTTCATGTACAAAAATTCATTTCGGCTTTTTCTGTGGACAAAGTTTTCGCTGTGTCGCGGATGGGTCAAGTACTATCGCAGTGTTTCATTGACTTTCCTCTTTAATTGTTCAATTTTGAATTGCTTGACCAATTTTGTGTTCTAAACAGCAACAGTACAGAAAGCTTTTGAAGAAAACTCCGTCGCAACCGACTTCTGTTTCATTTAGAAAATTACATGTGTGTTTTGACATTTACAAAATTCAAGTAAATAAATCAGAATGATTACTGAAATACGATAAACGTCTATTTTGTGTTTTACAAAAGGATAACAGAGATGACGTTTAGAAGTCGTAGAGGAATAACAATCAGTCATAAGTGGCGATATTTGCTGACTTTATGACTTCTAGATTCAAATAACGATATGAAGTTCTAAACTGTCACATTTTCGTAAATCGACGAAAGTTTGACTATTAAACTATTTTAAGTCACGTACTCGGGGACAAAATACGGGCAATGATAATCACATGAAGAAAGTAAAAAGTGTATATCAGAGTCATTTACATCATCCTGCAAACATGCTGTTGAAGACCGAGAAATAAAAACACTGAAATGACCATAAAAGAGCAGCCTTTGCCTGTGGGGGTTTTGAAATGTTTGTTTTTGAGAGGCGATCGTAAAGCAGAAGAAAAGGAAGTCGTCTGGGAGTAGCCCTTTCTAAAGGTCACGGGCCACCGCATTAAGAGAGGAAGCAGCCACTTGCAGAAGATAAACCAAGTTTACTCCATCACCAGCAGTTTCCAGACTGCTTCCTCTCGATTTCCGAATTACGACCTTCCGGGATTATACGATATCCGGGAGTAAAGGGGGTGGAAATGATAAAATCACGCAGCAGTGCTTCAACGGGAATCTCAAAGCACTTACGGAATATAGACGTCCGGCCATCTATTTTCTAAAATAAATACTATTTTTTCATTTATTTATAGTTGCGTCGACAACTGAAGTCGTTAGCGACTCATTTGTGTAATCAGTCAATAGTGAATACATACATTAGTGTTAATACATTACATGACTTTTGGCATTGACATTTTATATTATACACGCTATATAAATACGTACATTTCAAACAAACGAGCACACACAGTACATACTTTACAAGAGAATATAGATATTCTACTACGGATGCAATATTTTGATTAACTTTTACATATCTTCGGTCTCCATTATTTGTTTTGTGAATCGAACAAACCGAGAGGTGAGAGGCCTTTGCCCTCATGGTATGTGGTACTTGATCTAAAAATAAAATAACATTTTGCACATCATTATTACTTTACATTTGCTAGTTTGAAGTTCTTTATTGTCTCCTTACAGATAAGAAATTATTTACTTAATAATACAAATGTACTTTTATTCGCTGTATCAAAGGTGACTCAAAAATATAAATTAGTAATGCAAAGCTAGCAAACTACAGTCCACGCAATACAGTCCACGCTCTACTCCTCTTCCCCCTCCGTCTAGTAAAAAGAGAGCTCAGCAAAACGTGTGCATAGTGAGTCTAAATTTTGTTCACAAGCAAAACAAGGGACCATTCAGCATTTGCTCAAGGGATCAGGAAAACTGGACAGAAATCTAATCGAGATGGGGTGTTATTGATCTTGTAGTACTTGAAGAGCCAGATCTCAAATATTTTTCTGATAATACCACAAAGACAAGAAATTCACTTGTCAGTTGGCGAATCAGGAAGCAAAAAAACTACTACGCCGTTAGTTAAGGGGTCAGAGTTTGTAATGGGCGATTTTGACTGATCTGTTGGAAGAGCTTGAATTATCGAAAGTAGTAGAGCGTCCAATAAAAATCTACACGGACACAAAGTCGGTAATTGATTGGACGTGTAATATTAAAATCACATTAAGAAACAAACACATTGGGAGCAATGAAAGCGTGGGCTTCCAGAGCCGGAGCCAATATCTACTCGCACTCGGTTGCCCGTGATACACCGCGTTCTAGGCACAGATTTTTTTTAAATTTATTTATTTTTATTTGCAATTTGTTCATCTGAACAATAGGCAAATCTTTTAGCAAAGTTACAATGGCATGTGAAGGAACTGGGCATTCTCAGTCCTTCGTGAATTCATTTTCAGTAATGATCAAATAAATGGTATAAATCACAAATATAACATAGGACAAATATGATCAAGACAGAAAAACAACAGACAATATATAAATACACTGGCAATCATGAACGTAATTATGTTTATATATATATATATATATATATATATATATATATATAAATAAATTTAAGCTGTTTTACTTAGTTACAGTGCAATTGCTATAACAGTACAATATACATTTTGTTTATTAATGATCGAACCTATTTAAGAGGTCCAGGGGATGAAATCTGCACAATCTTCTTAATTCTTGACTATTGTCAAGTAAGTTTAATGCAAGGTAATTTGGATGCTTTTCTAAGCGCTTATAATATTTTTGGAATCTGAATTGGACTTCTTGGTTTATTGTAGGTATGTGTAAGTCATTGTGTAATGTTGTATTTGAAACAAACCACGGGGCATTGGCAAGCAATCTTAGAGTTTTTGATTGGAATCGTTGCAGTATTTCTAGGTTTGAGTTAGCCGCAGTGCCCCAAAGTTCTATTCCGTAGGTCCAAACAGGTTTTATTGTTGATTTATAAATCAGTACTTTATTAGCCAATGAAAGAGACGATTTTTTGCCTAGAAGCCAATAATATTGCTTGATTTTGATTTCGAGAGCTGTTCTTTTCTTTCTGATGTGTGTCTTCCAAGTCATTTTTCGATCTAGATGTAGACCAAGGTATTTTACACAATCTGCCTGTGGTATATCCTTGTTGCTGATTTTAATTGGAGGACATCTATTTGGTCTGAGTGCAAACGTTACATGGACAGATTTACTTTCATTAGTTTTTATACGCCACTTTGTGAACCATTCCTGCAGCACAGTGAGGTATTCTTGAAGATTTTCTGATGCTTCGATGGCATTTTCATGAGAAGTTAAAAACGCTGTGTCGTCAGCAAACATGGCTGACGTGATGTCCGTTGAAACAGGTAGGTCGGCCGTGTATAGTAGATACAGTAGTGGACCGAGAACACTACCTTGCGGTACTCCAGCTGCGACAGGATAGAATGATGATGTTTCTTCCTTAAATTTTATTTGAAAACATCTTTCAGTAAGATAGGAGCGAAGTAGTGCAAAAAACGGGTGGGGTAACATATTTTTGATTTTATATAAGAGTCCTGAGTGCCACACCTTGTCAAAAGCTTGTACTACATCCAAAAAGACACCAGAACAGTAACGTTTCTTCTCCAGCGCTTCATTAATGACTTTTACTATTCTGTGGATTTGTTCGGTAGGGGCATGTTTCAACCTAAAGCCGAATTGGTAGTCTGGAATGATGTTGTTTTCTGCTATGATTGGAAGTATCCGCTTGAGGAGAAGCTTTTCAAAGATTTTTGACAAGATTGGTAATAAGCTTATCGGTCTATACGAGGATACTTCGGAAATAGGTTTCCCCGGTTTTGGTATGACAATAATTTGACTGTATTTCCATTGAGAGGGAAAATGTCCAATTCTGATTATGGCGTTGAAAATTGAGGTTACCAATGCTAGTGCTTTTTTTGGCAGGTTTCTTAGAACAATGCCGGTGATGAGATCGTAGCCAGGTGCTTTATGAGGATTAATTTGTTTTATTGCATATGAAACTTCGGTTGTCTTGAAATGCTTTATTGGTAAAGACATTTGATATGGTGCATTAATGAACTGAATAATATTTCTTTCTTGTTCTTCTTCATCTGATGGGAATGGTTGGAAAACTTTTGCAAAATGTTCCGCAAATACTGTTGCTTTTTCGTGGTTGGTTCTAGCCCATTTTCCATGTTTATCACGTATAGGCGGCACAGGTTTGATTGGTCGTTTAATGCGTTTGGTGGCTTTCCATAGGGAGTAGTCGTTGTCTTTGGTTGGTGATAGTCTTTCAAGATACTCCTTGGTTTTATTTTCATGTAGGTCTTGAAGAAATCTTTTAAGATCCTGCGCTGCCCTGTTGAAGTTTCGTTTATCATTTGGATCATGCGTGGTTTGCCAAACTTTCTTAAGTCTCCTCTTATTTCTTTTCATTTCGTCAACTATTTTGGGGTATTTGTGAGAAGCTGTTCCGTACGTTTCTGGTGTAGCGTACCATGCTGCTTGTTGGATACTAGTAGTTAAAAATTCAACTGCTTCATCTATATCGAATTCACTTTTTAGAGGAACGTTTGCAGTAATATTTACATTAAGCCATGTTTGAAAGTCACTCCAATTCGTTTTTTATTGGAAATACTAGGTTTAAAATTATTTTCTATTGTATGAGAGCTAATAGTTAATATTACTGGAGAGTGATCGGAGGACAATTCGAGAGAATTTTCAATTGATGTAAAGCTCTGATTTGTTCCTTTCATGATAAAGAAATCAAGTAAGTCCGGCAGCTTATTACAGTCGGTTGGCCAGTACGTTGGCTCTCCTGTCGATAGCGGTTCTGCGTTGAGTGACGTGATTACGTTGAGTAGTGTTTTTCCTCGTAAAGTCGACAGTCTTGACCCCCACTGCGAATGTTTTGAGTTGTAGTCACCTCCAGAGATGAACCTTGCACCCAACGTATCGAAATATTCTCTATACATTTCTTCCGTTATTTTATGCTTTGGAGGGCTATAGACAGCTGACACTGTCAATGAACCGAAACTGTCATAAACTAGTACAGATGTGGCTTGCAGGTAATCATTTTCAAAATTTGATTTCAAAGAATGCTGTATGTTTCTTATTATTATTATCGCCGTACCTCCATGGGCCTAGGCAGAGATGCCAACATTTTGGCCGTCATGCCGTGAGGAAGGTCGAAAGATGTCGGCCGAAACGCTGATATCAATTTCTAGAACGCGGCGTCTCCCGGACAACCAATAAGATATATTGGGATAAAATTTAATATCATAAAGGATGAAGTAAACGGAGAAGCACTAATTCAGTGTAAGTCTTTTGAATTAGAAATTGACAAAATACGTAGCCGGTTAAGAAATCATACTTTGAAATTGGGTTTATTACATTAAATTAAATTAATATTCGTTGTACGAAAGGGGAGATTTGTTAGAGTATCTTGCAAAGAATACCAAGCCTAATGTTATGGTCTGATTGAAAAGTTACAAACCATGGGAAGGCAACTAAAAGATGGTAATTAAGTATACTCTTGTTAAAATATTCATAAAAAAAGAATACTGAAGAAGATATTAAAATAAAAATCATCTTGTCCTTTTGTAAATGTTATGAGTTGTACCAAAACCGATCGCCACAACAATTTCATTTATTAATAATTATTATTGTAATTAATATTCACAGCATTGAATGCATCATTCGCAAGAAAGTTATAGTGAAAAATTTCTAAGCGTGTGCGTTCCAAAATCTCTTCGGAGCCCCGTCGTGCACCGCGTAGCGGAGCGGTCGTGCGGCGGGTCGTGTCTTGGGGCACCTGCGCGGCGCGCAGTATCACAGGCGGGGAGGGGCGTGCGGGGGGAGTGGGGGTGGGAGAGAGGACGGGTGTCAGCTGCGAGCGACGGGCAGCCGCAGTTAATCCCGGCGGGATCAAACCGGATGCTGCGCATTAGCGTCGACAGCGAGCGGGGCGGCGCGCCCGCCGAATCGCGCCGCGTGTGCGCTCTTTGCCGGCCGCGATAAGGGCTGCGGCTGCGGCAGTGGTTCTGGCGATAGCGGTGGCCATGGTGGCGGGAGTGGGTTGCGGTGATGCCGGTGAGCGAAAGGCAATCGATGGCTATAGCGATGGAGGTGGTGGATTGGTTGGTTGGATGTTAGTGATTCGGGTCCACTACTGAGGTCAGTCGTTCAGTAAGTATAGGGAAAGTTTTTCCTCGAGAAGAGGCAGTGGTCATCCTCCTCTCGATGTTGAGATCAGGCGCCGACCACACGTTGGCTATCGGGGTTATCCTCAATCACGTATCTACCACCAGAGGGGCACCACCCCAGCCGGCGCAACCGACCGGTCTCCCGGCGTGTGTGGTAGTGTAGCGCATGTAAGTTTAAGTGTGTATGTGTGTAAGGGGTGACGATAGGACAAGGAAGAGGTAGGAAAGATCGTGCGCGTTGTCCGAGGCCCGTGCCTGCTGTGCTCGTGTACTACTCCGGCATTCATCTGGTGTTGATCGGAGAAACCACGGAAAACTACCGATGAGAGCAGTCGGTTTCTTGAATTCTCCTCCAGACAGCCACTGAATTCGACCTAGCTGATAAGCTAGTGTCGAAAATCCTGCCGCCGACGGGACTCGGACCGAGGACCTCCCAGTCTAGGGCACTGTACTGACATCATCTGAAGCACCTCCCCCGGTCGATGGAGGGGGGTGGGGCGACGTCCGTTGCGGCATTGACGGCGCGGAGTCGCTGTGTCACGATTGCCTGGGTGGGGCTTTCATTGATTGATTATTGTGTGTCCGAGCGCGTCACCTGCTATGGTAATTAGTACAGTCTGGGTAGCGACTATTTTACGCAGGGAGGTGGGGGCGTGTCATTTCCCACTGGACGGCGAAACCCGGCGACGACCTTCACGTCGGCTTCCTGAGGATTCCATCTCCAGGTATCTCTCCCGTCAGCAAACCGCCCAGGCAGACAAGATCTACGCTCACGACACGTGTGGTAGTGTAGTGTATTTAAGTGCAAGTATATGGGAACAGGGAGAAGATAGGATTACGAAGAGGTAAGAAAGATCGCATTCGCTCCGTAACGTGGATAAAGTTCTGCCCCTGGCACTTGCCCGGTGTTGAGAGAAGAACCCACAGAAAACTAACGACCAGAGGAAGAGGGAGCTAGGATTGTTCCACCTAGTCATCTACAATACCTTTCAACTTCAAAACGAGACAAATCATATTCAAATCAGGAACAAGCACTCTCGAATTGGAAACAAACTCGTTCACATTGAGACACATCACATTCAAATTGAGACATAATTTTGTTATGGAGGCCAAACAACTTCAAAGCGAGAAATAAACAGCCAATTATTTTAGCTGAAGAAAACAACAGGTATGTCTTCGTGTTCTCTTTAGTTGTTCAATACAGTTTTTCTTGTTGATTAATTAAGCAGTATACGAGTATTAAAAAAGGGAGAGTAAAACATCAAACAGTAAATATGTGCTTTATTTAACAATAATAGATATTGAAGATATTTGGGGAATATATTTAGAGTACAAAAATCTACTTACAAATGTGTGAAGACCAAAACGAAAGCAAACAATGGGGTGGAAGGAGAAAGGTGAAGATTTTGGAAGAACATAGTGCATTATGAGAGAAATCTACAGCTTATACTAAAAGAACTTCAAAGTTTATTTAAACAAAATCATGAAATTATTGTGTCCACGGAATGCTTACGGGAACATTTAGACGGTTTATTATTCACACTTAAGGATATTCGAAGAGAGCCCGAGAAAACTAAAAGCAATGAAAAAAAACAACACGTTGCGAATATGTTCTGCAACTATTAAGTTATCAAGCAAACAATGTTCTTATATTATATATGTACGAAACTAACTGTTTTTATTTCGCGAAAGCAAGGACGTTCTAGGAAATGTCCTAGGAAACGTTGTAGGAACTCGATATAGTTAGATACTATTTGCCAAATATATTATCTGGTGAAGAAAGAACATATACATCACAAATAGGATTTCGGCTTCACGAGTTAGAAAAAAATATAAAAAAAATTTCAATACAATAAATGGAAATTAATTTGCAAAGTTCATTGCTTATATTCAAAGATGCACAGCAGAAGCTTTAAATTTAATTAATATGATTGTGTAAATAATTTAAATCTATGGTGTTATTTTTGTTTTGTAAGGTTAAATAAAATGTAATTCTTTCTTGTAAATAAAATATAATGTAATTACTTTGTTGTTTTTTGTTGAATTTACTTTTTCTTCATTTTCATGCCATGGATCTGAAAATAAAAGAGTTAAATGTGTTTTTTTCTCAATTTGAAGGTGATTCGTCTCGATTTGAACATGTTTGGTCAGAATTTGAACGAGCTTGTCCCCAATCCGGAAGTGTTTGTTCCCAATTTGAAAATGCTTGTTCTCATCAGGAAAGTGTTTGGCCGGATTCTGAAGCTGAAAAGGTGTAGTGCTGAAAACATGCCAACGGGAATCGAACTTCAGGACCTGCCAGCGAGGGAGGCTGCAGTGGGAACAGCCTTTGCCCTGAGCCACCCCAGCCGGTGCGTGGGGGGGAGGGGGCTGTTTGGCCAGAGGCGTCGTGTCGGGAGCGGCGATGGTGCGAGCAAGAACCTCGGCCGGGCGAGCGAGGCCGTGCCAGGCGACACGGAGGTGACAGCAGCCGGAGGCGGTCGATGCTCGGCTGGTTCACGCACGTCTCGCAGAGCAATGCCTAGGGGTTGTTTGAGAGAGGTAGCTGATGATGATGTAATCGGAAATGGGAGAAGCGAAACTATGAAAAACACTCAGTGGTATGGCGGAGATGTCTCGCAGTACAGAAATCAAAAGTACTCGCTAAAGTTTTGATAGTGATGGTGACATCCTCCGAAGTCACATGAAGAGAGGCGAGAAAGAGATGTTTAAAAGCATGATCAAATTGAAAGTAGAGATGTAAAAGGCGTTATGCAGGAGGAGGAGGAGGAGAGGTGCAGGTGGAGATGAAGTAGAAGAGGCAGAAAAGGAGAGACCGGAAGTGAGGAAGAATCTAGGAGCGCATTTTATTAGCGATGAGGGAGCTTACTCCTGTCATCCAGGCTGTCGAATTTAATTACAACTGATTTCATTTGAAATACCAGCTTTTGGTACTTTCCACTATCTCTTCCGTTTGATTACATACTTTTGATTATATTCAAAAGTGATGGAAAAAGTGTCAAATATTGATGGCTATGATATACCCATGAGGGTGGCCTATTATACATCTAGGCAGCGATGTAATGATTTTTCGAAAACTGCAAAAGTTCATTTTTGTTTCAAAGTTTACCTGCAACGACAATATTTAAGATGGAGATTTTTTTCTTAGTAAAATATTTAAAGACATATGAAAATAAGGTAACGCACAATTTTTTCGAAAATATGAGTAGTTTTGGAGTGGTTTGTGTAAAATACAGGCATTATTAAAACTTTCGTTTCACAAAAACAATTCCAAATTTTTTATTGCCCTTTCTCATCGTATGTATCAAAGAACACTATAGAAATTCGAGCTAGTTTCATTATCGGTGAACCTTTGAATTTTCTACAATTGCGACAGGTTAACATTGCAAACGTTAGAAGCTAGAATAGTTTAATTAAAATGTTTGCATATTGAAGATAGAGATATATATTAAATAAAATCTGTTCTAAAAATGGCAAATTTGAAGAAAAATACAAGAAAGCATGTGCTGTTGGAGCACCACTTGTTTGTATAGCTCATTTGGTTTTTTATCGAATAAAAAATACGGTACTTAACGATTCGTTCACATAATTCGTTAACACTCGTTTACATAATGTTTTCAATATAAGGAAAAATACTTTTTCTTATACTACATACGTAATATAGTTAAAACTACATAATACTGCAGCGAATATTGGCGATTTCGTATTTTAGATGCCTAGATAATTCTTGTTCATCTTTGTAATAAATTACTTCCTCTAAGTTTAAAGGTATGAGTGAACTTCTATTAAGTTTTTCCCGTGTAATTAGCCAATAAAAATCAGCAATGTGGTATTTTGTAATGAGAATGATCAACAGTCAACTTGTGCATTAGAGGGGAGGATGGGATTGCGAATGGATGTGTTCTATGTCGAGAATCAGCAGTTAATTCCGTCCATATTACTCAACTTCCGAGTCAGCGCACGACTCGCAAAGTAAAGAGAAATGCTGACCTCTATAATGGAATCCCTACAGACTGCATTAACTGCTACAGGGAAGTGAAACGTTCGACTGGCGCAGAGCAATGTTTTGCACTCGCGTTATTTGAGGACCGCAGAAACCCCAGCGCCGTCTCCTCTCCTTGGTGTGTAAGGTGGAGCCGCCCCCGCCCCTGACAGGCCCATCAATTGCGACCGGAGATGATGCATTTAGCCCTCGCTCTGAAGGTTATTGAGAGGCCTCCAGGGAGACGCGGAGCCGTGCACTATTGACTGACGCGGGCCGAGGCAAATCATCGGCCTCGAGTCCGTCCAGCTGCTGTAGGCGTATGAAACGGGACGAGCCTGGCTAACAATGGATGGCTCTTCCGAAATTAACAGATAACTCACAACACAATACGATTCACAAAAAATACTTTTCACACTACCTCGCGTACTACTTATTTAGAATACAAAAACTTTTGCAATGCTACGGCAAAAAATGGCGATTTTCAGGAGATAAAAATCGTTTTGTGAGTTCCTGATACAAAAAAGTAGATGTTTAAAATACTTGTTAGTTAACATTATAAGGCAATTCCATTTCTTTTATAAAGTGAAATAATTGATAAAAAATCGGAGTAATTACATTTGTGTATTCTTTAAATATTTGGGACATACTTATTGCATTTACAGCGCAATTGTAACTGAAATTAAATGTTTCTGTAATAACGATTTGCAAAGAAACATTCGTAATAAATTTCAAAAACTTTCCTACCGAAATTCAATGACCAAGTGTCGTCGCATTTCGAATGTACCTGATATCGAAAAAGCGACATTTTCCAACAACAATCTCTGAAGCCATTTCCCATAACCGTTACCCTCAGCGACAGTTGGAGGGGCATTCTACTCGTACTCGAAGACTTCGGGAAGTTGAGAGAAACTGGTCGTGGACAGGTGGGTTGTTTTCGCAGTGGCAGGGCACTCCTGGAGTTACTTTTTATTGCTTTCACCTGACGTATACTGCAAATTTATGGGGTTACAGTTGAGACAAGAACTTAAAACTGCGAAGAAGGCTTTACTTCATTTTTACGGCAAGTATAAAAGAAAACTTCCGGGGATAGGACTAAGGAAGGTTGTGCGAATCCATCTGGAATCCTTTACCTAGAGATATAGTTAAGATACAAGAGGGATTTACCGTTTATGGTAAGTAATAAAATGTAAATCCGCCATGTATTTTGGTTGATTGATGTCTAAATGATTCCAGTTGTTTTACAAAACATAAAACATAATTAAGTCTTAAATCGTAATTTGCTGTAATAGTCTTATGCGACTTCGTCTAAAAAAAAGGATAAGATACGCCTAATTTAAAGTGTATTAGAATGATTCTGAAAAAAATAATTGTTCGTCTTCAATCAAAGGTTGTGAAAGAAGAGCATTCACAAGTAGATTTACAAATTTTGGAAGAATCATAGTATTCCCAAAAGTTGAAAGCTATGTAATAAAACTATAAAAATCGTAAAAATTAACTTCATGAAAATTTCAATAGTAAAAATAGTAATAGTAAGGACAAAGCATGGATAATGTTCTAATAGTATATTTCATTAGCTGGATGAAATAACTCAAATAGAAATATTTTGATTATTTCAATTAATGCGAAATCTCGTATGATCTAATTACAACTAGATGAGACACTTCAGTCGATGGCCCTCTTTTTTAACTTAATTGTGACAGTTTGTAAACTTCTCCTGACATTCGAGACAACTGAAGAACATCTTCACACGGAAAAAAGTCGAGACAACAAATGAAAGAAGCCAAGTGCTGTTTGGACGACGCCTAACACGAAGAGGCGTCGTGTCCTGCCCTAAAGCTCGGGAGGAGCAGCGGTGACAGCAGTTTCGAGAAAGATGGAGCGCTGCGCGAGGGGGAGGGTGCTTGCCCTGTGGAGCCTCGGCTGCGGCCCTCGCCCCCGCCGCCCCCATCATTGCCGGAGGCTTGCTCCAGCCCCTCACCCTCGCCGCCTCCGCCCCGGGCACTGCGCGGGCCACGACCCCGGCCCGACGCGGCCCGAAGCAGCCCTCGCCCGCCTCTTCTCCACCCCGCCCCTCCCCCCGCTCTCGCCCGGCTCTGCCCCGCCCACCATGCTGCAGCCCTCGTCGCCTCGTCAGCCCCGCCCCGCCTCTCCCCCGTCGCTCCGCCCCGCCCCGCCCCGTCCCGTCCTCGCCTCCGTCCGTCCTGATGCAGCCCTCGCCGCGGAACGGCGGCCCCATCTGTCGTCGCGCCAAAGCCCACGCCTCCTCCGAGAGCGGGCGGGGGTGGGGGCGGGGGGGGGGAAGCGAGAGGCCCGCCCTATCGCCGGCAACCACCGCGCCAAACGTGATTCCCCGTTGGCCTCTCACCCGCCGCGCCGCCCTTCCGCCCCCGGCGCTTGCGTTGCGTGTTAGGGGGCCGCGCTTTCCTGCACATTCGCTTGTTTCATTGCGAGTTTTCTCCAGGCGCCCTCAGATGGATACATTTGCTTTCCAGGGCAAAATATTCGTGAAAGTAAATGTGAATTAAGTAGTATAAAATCTTATTATAATAGTACAGTACAAAGCTTCCCGGAGTGAATGGAATAAACTACAAGTTGATAAAACGTATAAAATAAAGTGAATCTAAATAATTTAGGTGTAGTTATGGTAATTTGAAGGAAATTCATAATTAAAGCATATATTATTATTATTATTATTATTATTATTATTATTATTATTATTATTATTATTATAAAAATTATTATCCGGATAAAAATTCATTAGTACCAATTATTACTTATTAATATAATTTCATTTAGTAGATATTAAAAGATCCGCAGATGCGTATAGGTGCAGAAAATCCCTCCTGTAGGGTGTCAGGAAACAACAAAACGAGTATTTCAATTAAAAAAACTTTTCGCAGAAGCATTACATACCTTTCTCTTTACTATGTATATTACTCAGTACATGTGTAAAAGTACACGAGAAAGTAAAAGCGACAACGAGGACACAGAGAACGTTTTGCAAGACGGTGTTCTGAAAGTTTTGTCTGCACTACTACCTGCTTCATTTTTTCTTTTTTAGAGGACTTTTTCCAGCTTTAGGCGATGCCGATTATCGACTAGCCTCCGGGTACTCACCATGTACTTCATGGGAACACACATTAACCTTTACACCAGTCACTGATACACTTGCGAGCTCGTCGTTCTCTGGTCAGCAGACTCACAAGGCCTTCCGTGACAAAACATGCATGAAAGACAAGGGACAAACAACCATGCCCACGGCGGGACTCGAACCCGCGACCCTTCCAAACGAGGCGCTGATTCGGCACACGCTCTTGCCATATCGGTTATCCAGGTCGGCAATACTGCGCGCTTTATACGAGCCGATATAACCCAGCCTTTCCGAAGCACCATTTTTTTCGAAACATTTCACTACGTGTATTTTTTGCTTAATGAAATCGTTCTTCCTGTAATTTGAACTTCGGAATTCTATACAAAAAATATTTTAATTTAAGTAAACTAAATTAAATGAATTATTGCGGCGATTAAAAATTTAATACAATACAGAGAAGATCGGTTTGTAAAACTTTGTTAAATGGATGTGGAGTTGAAAGTATCCATGCTTTGAAATGAAGAGCCTACAACGAGGTTTCCAGTGGATGAAATTTAAAAATCATGTCATCATATATTCGCGCAGTAAACTTTGATCAACATTGAAAAGACAAGTTGATATCATTGGAAGTGTCCGACAACTGACCGTTTTTTTACTTTTGAAATAAAAATAAATTAAATGTATCAGATAATTTATAGGAAAACTGGTTTCAAAATATTAATTTTAGTTGTCAGATAAATCATACATAGATAGTGGAATGTTTCAGTATCTTCAAAATATTATTAAATTGTCTTACTAGCTACTACAAGAGTTTACGAGTTGAATGATGCACCTAATAATCCTGGAAAGACATAAAAATTATATGACCAAACGAATTTCTCTCCGATTCACATGTGTTTTTCGCAAGTCGTTCTCATACGTTTTGAAATCGAGTAGCGCAGTTTTTCATCACGGAGAGTTTTTATGATGATTATTCTTTTTTTAAGAACGCTTGGTTCAATGAGCATGCTCTGCATATATAAAATTGTGAATTGAATTAGTAAATGCATTTGATTTTCGAGAACTGCTTTCGGGAGCGTCATCATGAATTTTATCTACAATATACGTATATTTTATGCATACCTTCACTACTTTTTTCTTTTGCATTTTGTTTCGTTACTAGCAGTAAAATTGCCTGAAAGAAGTTGAAAAGGAGATGTCTAAAATGCTGTCTTGATTTTCGTTCAGTGGGCACACTTCAAAAGAATAACAAACATATTTTAATAGTAATATTGGTATTACAAAATTTCTAAATATTAATTTGAGTTATAACATTACTGCACGTAACCCTACAACATTTTACGATTTCCGTATAAAGAAAGTCATAGTAGAGAAGGAAACAGTTTTTTTCGTAAAAAGCAGCTTCTTGCATCGAAATACGGAATGAATAGAAAGTAAGTTGTCAGAAAATCGAAGAAAGTTCTGCAGCAAAGAAAAGGCGCTAACATGAGACATTTCTTTATTAAGATTTTCGTTGAAAGGATGAAATATTAAAAATAATGAAATTGAAGTTATTGAAAGAACACTTCATTGCAAAAATAGTGTCGCAGTATATTGTGCATTACAATATTTTGAGTAAGGCGTTATCTGGATGTTAATAATAAGTAGAGCGCGCAATACGTCTTAGGCGCTGGCGCAAAATTCAAGTCGGTTGGAGGAGAGACGCGTTAGTCGAGGCGTTACCTCCCACACTGGCTCAGTCTCACCACCTTATTGATTGATTGTTAGTAATTACAGGCGTGTCAACTGCTCAGGTCATTAGTGCTGCAGGTGTAGTGCAGGTTTTTCCCTAGGGAGGTGGCGGAGGTCATCCCCGCTGGATGGCGAGATCCGGGGCCGACCCGCGTCGGCTAGCGAAGTTTTCCCAAAACAGGTGTCTGCCACCAGCGGGTACCGCCACAGCCGGAACAAGCTCTAAAATCCCGACAGGTAACCAGACACGTGTGGTAATGTAGTGCATGTTAGTATGTATGTAAGTAAGGGGGTGAGGATAGGACAAGGAAGGGGAAGGAAAAATCGCGTATGGCACGTGACCCGTTTGTTAGGGAATTGTTCCGACATTCACCTAGTATTGATTGAACTACCCATCAGTGCAGCCGACCGCTAGAATTTTCCTCCAGACAGCGACTGAATTCGACCTAGCTAACAAGCTAGTATAGGAAATCCTGCCACCGTCGGGACTCCAACCTAGGACTTCCCGGTCAGAGATCATGCAGTGACATCAGTTGATGCCCTGAATCACCTCTCGCGGTTTTTCGAATGAAGTTACCATACATTAATATAATAGAAAATATTATAAAAGCAGTAAAAGGAATTAAGAACCTCAATGTAAAGAATATTAAGCAACAAATATGAAATGAATAATGAAAATACGAGATTACTGATTGAAAATTTAACATTTTCCATTAATATGCGAGAAAAATCCAAACGTAACTGAATGCTCACTTGTGAGGGAAAGCGAAATTGAACGTCGAACTGGTCCATCTGCTTTTACAGAGACTGCGACAAAAGTTCAGATTTTGTGATCCAATGGCTCTCTAGGGACATTTTGCCCTCCAGTAGAACAGTCGGTGCACCACTAAAATGAATCACAATTTTCCGTGACAAATTTTTCCAGGCCGGAACCATATATACTGTTTTACAACCCTTTCCCCATTTCTCTTTGAATTTTTATGAGATGCAAGATTGATTTCGTTATTTCATCCCACGAAATGACCTTTCACGTTTTCGTCATAATAATTTTGTGCCGAAAAAGAGTGTAGCGGAACTAGTATTCACAAAGCCTCTCTGAGTTCTGAAAATTCGTGAAGCTAAAACAGGAAAAAAACATTGAAATCAGTGACGCTTCTTAGAGTACATTATTACCTTACGAGAAACGTAAACAGTTACAAGTCAATTATATCGCGCAGCTAAATCACAGTACTTGCCTTCATTATATTCGTCGTGCAACATCGCAATGAAAACATGGAGAAATGTGCCCAGCGATAAATAAGGAGTATTTCAAGAGTCATCTTTCGCGTGATTTAAATACCATTCATTTACATGAATTATCGCCGGCAGCGCTGCGCAATTTATGGAGCGGCTGTTCGTGACAATGCGAAATTAGCGCCTCCAGCGGCGTCGTTAAGACCCAGCGAACACGTCGTGCGCGTCTCTAAGAAGACGGGGCACAGGTCGCGGGGGGAGGGCGAGGGCGGGGGCGGGGCGGGTGCCAGGGCAAGGGCGGGGTGGTGCGAGGCGAGGGCAAGGGCGGGAGCGGGGTGGGGCGAGGCGTAAGTGTGGGCGTGGGCGAGGCGTGGGTTTGGGCGGGGGTGTGGGTGGGGACGGGGGCGTGGGCGTGGGTGGGTGTCATCAGGGGCGCAGCGGGCGACGGGCAGTGGAGGGGGGGTAAGGAGCTCGATGCCAGGACACGTCTGTGGGGCGCGGAAGTGCCTCTCGTCGCCGCGGATTCGAGAGAATTAACATTCGCAACGGAGACTCAGGGTTAGAACACCTGATACTTAGAGCACTAAAACTGTTCGTCACTATTGATAATTAACTATCCATACGTAATGCCAAAAATTGTGAATATTGTTCATTTGAAATAACTACTCAAATTCTGATTAAAACAAATGAATTATAATAATTTGCAACAGTGCAATTACGAATGAAGAAATATTAGCAATATAAACAATATTCATAAATGTCATGACTGGATATTCATAAATCTCATGAGTGGATTTCCATAATGCATAGCATAATTTTGCATAGTTTTGTTCGTTGCTTCAGGGCATAGCTAAATGATATCTATGGATATTTGGTTAGAATTGGATATTATGTAGAATAATATGTTACTGCATATTTGGCCAATTTTTTCTGCTGGTGCATTTTCGTGTAATTATAGGGTCATATTTTGCATATTTCGTTAAAATGGAGACTTATTGCTAAAACATTTCAACTTTTCGTACGATCTATTTATTTGAGAGCGTACATCGATTTCAAAGATCTTGACACAGTTTGCGTTTTTTCTTCTATTCTATAGATGATTAAATACTTGTGCAAGTGTAGGAAATGTCTTGATATTTTTTTAAAGTAGGCAGAAGAAATGCAACAAGACAATGTACTTCACAAAGGTGAAAATTTACTTTCAGTATTTCACCCACGAAGTAAGGTAGATTATATTGTTTGCACAATTTTAATTGCAAATAAAAGTACATTTGAGAATAGGGATTAGGTCATAAATGCATATTTTTAAAAGCATAAATTTTAGGTCATAAATGCATTTTTTTAAAAGCACATTTCAAGAATTTGTTAGAGCACAAAACCTCTCCCTAGTCATGACTATTTCTTTCTTTTGTCGTGTATTTTATTTTCAAACAAAGAAGCGATCAATCGTAGTTGTGACAAACAAACATTGTACAATAAAAGTGATTTAGATATAGATTTATTCAGTCAAAAAAACAGTAAACGTGTTGCTAACAAGTGAGCAGCGAGATGGTCGCAAGAATTGATTAAAGAGCATTTATAGTTAACATGAAGTTTTCCAAAATAAAATTTTCATTACCCATACATGGAAGCTAGTGGAAGTCACCTTCAGTGATTATTAATTGGAAAATCAAAAGTTTTACTTTACCGTACGTGTACCGCAAAAAAGTTATTGCCATACAAAACAGTTGAGTCTTACCAAAGTAAACAAAACACTACGGCCCGTGAATCAACATGGCCACCGCCTCACATACTGAGAATGAGTATAAATTTGCAAGTTTATTTCTGTGAATTCGCACCTAAAAATAATACACGCAATTCGCACAAAAAGCGCTCCTCTCGTGATTATTTCAAAACTCGGGTTCGGCTGCTATGGTCTACTCGTCCGTCAATTGTCATTTGTACGCTAAAGACTCACTATATGCACTCGTTTCGTAAACGAGTAACTATTGTTCACTCACAAGTCACAAAATTGAGAATGAATTACACAACATTTGAATTCAGAAATTCTGAGAGGAATATTGGCTAGGACAGGAATACCACAAATTAGAGAAAGTACTCGCAGTTTGTGAGAGGTCAAGGGTGTAGATTGTAGTGTCACTAGGCGGCACTTTGGCGACGCCATGCACAGTGAATACCTTATAATATATCCAACAAACAAAAACACAAAGAATTGATTATAACATCCATCACTAAATACATTGCCCATCTCTCCAACAACTTCTACACAAACATCAACTCTATACAACAAGCCATTCACTACAACCTCGCCTCAGACTATACTACGAATAAAAAAACGATACCCCTTTAACGCCTTCCTAAACATATTCTCAAACAATTGTTAACAGTAGGTGCAAATTGTAACTTCTTACCCCTTCCTAGAGTTAGAGTTAGAGTAAGATTAGAAATAATAGTGGTAAGCCATTCAATGCGATTCAAAAACTAATATGTATTAAAAAAAACTTGTGGAATGTGTTCTCAAGGGAAAAGAGAGCAGAATCGAAGTCAACGGTGCCACGGCGAGAGGGACGGAGTAAATGAAATACGGACCAGAAGGAAAATGAGAGTTTAACCCGTATGTAAATTGCGGACAGGCCTAGAGAAGGGAATACGTAAATGGCGGACCGACTTCCTCATCCCCTTCCAGATAAAAGTGGAAGGTGACACTATTTTCGAAAAATATTTTCATAGCCATAAGTTTTAAAACACAACTCCCTCCGCAATTTTTCAGACTTACGTCTGGCATATTTCGTTAGAAATATGGTATGATTTACGCTGGTTTTTATTCAATTGAATCATTCGTTAATTGAATGAATTCTGCTCTTCTTTCCATTTTATATTCTTCAATTTTTCTCGGCTAATATTGTATAACGCTGAACTTGACATTTGGACACTCTTCTAATGCTTTCTTAGCTTTTCATTTTGATATAGTAGCGAGTCTGGAATATTTTCAAAAAGCCACAAGGAAAAGCTGGACAGCAGCGTGGTGGCCCCCCTAGCGCGCTTACCTACTGAATCAGTCCTTTTCCTGACCTGGGTTGGTTTGGCCCACAATTTACATGTAGAATTAGAAAGTAATTTTCTCGAGAAAAGATCAAGGGATTGTTTGGTCCGCAATTTACATACAGCCGAAAGGGAAGGTGCACGCGGGTCCCATCACAAGACTTCTCCCCCCGAAGTGGCCGTTGTGGAGGCGGCGTGCGCCAGGGCGCGTGCAATATCGCAAGCTTTCGGGTTATCAGCATCACTCTCATGTCGGACGGTGTAGCAACTGCAGATGCTAAAGGGAGCGAACACTTCGTTAGTGAATAGTACGGCTCATTGATTTATATATTTAAAATAATCTGTATGAATACGAAAGCCATCTTGCCTGAGATTAATGCAACTTTCGCTGTCACAAGATGAAGGGAGAGAGTGGCACGTGTTCTTGCCGCTTCCACAGTCTTGGCTTTGCGGTACTATCTTCGCTTTCCAGATCCTCTCAGTTTGCAAAGTGATCATCACGTACTTTCCAAGGATTAGGCCGCCTGCAACTCCACCTCCCAACTCCGAGATCTCCAGTTCTCTGGGCCCAGCGGGTCAGCGGAAGGAATCATGGTAATTGTGTGTTGACAGAAATTCTCTCAGCTGATATTACATTCTCCATTGCAACCAAATTAATAGGACAGAAGTTCAATTTCGCGCGTCA
The DNA here is from genome assembly GCA_038098605.1 of Gryllus longicercus. Taxonomy (NCBI): domain Eukaryota; kingdom Metazoa; phylum Arthropoda; class Insecta; order Orthoptera; family Gryllidae; genus Gryllus; species Gryllus longicercus. The sequence goes on along the minus strand of JAZDUA010000126.1, from coordinate 2,047,284 downwards.
TGCAAAAAGGATAGCCAATTCTTCTGAATAATAGCCAGATAAAGTATCAACTAAAAATAACATATTGATTATACAATTCTAAATCTGAGAATTATCTACTTTAAAATTCATCGGAATTCTAGTGAAGCGTTAATTTGGGAATGAGGGAAAATGCGGTGATGCGAACATAACGCGCTATTATAGTGTCAGTGTTTAATTAGTTTTGTCAACGGCACGAACTGGGGCGATTTCACAATTTGCCGTGCAGGAAGGTCGCCACCACGTGCCAGATCGACTTAGTTCTCCAATGGAGCGAAGCTCTTTGCCAACGTGCAAGTCATATCCAACATCGCAATCGGCTCGGATCACAAAAGAAGAAGAAACTAAGATTTCTAAATTCTTTTGATTTACAAAATTTTTTGAGACCTTTTCTAAACTATCTTGTATGTTAATTTACAGTCTTTTTGTTTATGGTTATTGAAAAACAGATTGCTTTAAAGAGTCTATCCGATTTGAATATTTTCGTAAAACCTGCTTCATATTGAAACGATTTAAAAATATTATAAATTGTAGTTGTTTGTTAGCTTTGGATAATTTTTGAAAATTTATTAAAATTGTCACAACACTTCAGGAAATAAATTAACAGTACTTTACACATAATTAAATTTATTCTGTTTTTTTTTCATTTGTAGTGAACGCATTTAAACGAAAAAAAAAGTATCTTGAATAAAGGTAAAGTATATAATCACTAGTAATTTTCAATTTTTCCCATGCAATGTAGGCAGGGGTCAGAGTCTGTATAAAATTCACAATGACAAGTTTTTTATTCGCTAAATCTTTATTTATTTGGAATATTCTTTCCAGTTTTGCATTTTAGTGAGATTCATACAAAGATGTTCCATTTCATTTTAAATACATTATTACATACACATTAAACGATTATAAAATATGATCATCTCTCATTCTATAAATGAGTTAATAAAAATAATGTACCCTACTCACCTGTTAAAGATATTGAAACATATCTAAGCTTTTTTGCACAGTTAATTTGTGTTTTATTGTTTTTTTCGTATAATATTAAGACCTTCAAAAATTGTCACTGAAGCAGTCCAAAAGAGTCACGAAAAAGAAATGCAGAGTATATTCTACATACGAACGCAGAGAACAAAGACCAGACGCCAGTGTCATATCCACTTAACCAGATGTCGGCTCCTCAGCCTTCATAACGTCTTATTAAAACTTCCTCCCAGCTGCTAAGAGGGATTTTCCCGTCGCCAGGCTAAACTTTTCAAACGGTCTTTCCATTTCTCTTTCATTAAAATTCTCCGATAACAGGCTAACGAAGCGCCTTCGGCTCCTGGCAGTATCGCTCTTTTTCAACACTTTTATTTCGGGAACAATATTTCCCCTCCGCCGAGAACAGTTTTTTCAGTAGCCTGTAGATATAGCGATGTACTAAACAAAGCAATAAAAAGCTAAAGCTTCATATGGAAATACGTCAGCTTGTGACAAAATAACCTTTGGAAATATTCAATAAAATAGAATAGCCGGGTTTTATCCTCAGGGGCATTATCTTCATTGTAACAGATATTAAACAGTTGATGAAATAACTTTGAGAGAGTAAAAATATAATTGTCATAATGATCACAATTGTACCTAATTACGTAAAAAGAACCATCACACAAAATCATAATATTTGAATAAGTGTCGGCAACAAAAAGGAAAAAATCGAACTTACATTTCCGAAACAGAACAAACCTACCTATACGTCACTACAGCCAATTCGAGTGCTGGAATCAACCTTGATCTCATATTTCCCGCATTAGACATTTTACAGGGATCCATGAGGCGTGGTTCGTTTTTACTAAATGAAACGATGTTAGAATACGAGCCCGGTGGTTTGGTTCCTTTTGGAAAAAGAGTTTGCTAGTCAGCGTGCCAAAAATTATCTCTATTTATAAGCGTAGTGAGCGCTGCAGACACGCGAAATCGATGGTAGGCGATCTGCAACTGTGTGTATATTGAGGCAAGTTATCATATTGCAGCAGTGTCTGCAATATAAAGAATTTTGTGGTTGAAAGCAGAATGTGTGTGTGTGCGCGCGCGCGCGTTTGTGTGTTCATTATATGAACGTTCATATAATACGAAAAGATGGAGGGACGATATGCGACTAACTGATAGCAAAGGAACTGTACAATGTTTGCCTTTGAAATGGAGAAAATCACTTTTTCACAACAAATATTTTCGACGAATTCCAAATGTGTCATTTTTTGAAAATGTAGTGTACCTTCATATTTTTAAAATACATATATTTTTTGGCTAAATTTGATCACATTTAGTCGTATCTTTCATTATAAAAGTGAAGCAACTCCAATAATTGCACTAAAATCCAATAGATGAGATCAGATGTTTTCTCACGGAAATACAACTGCTAAATATTATTTATAAGTGAAGTAAGGCGCAAGTTGTTTTAATAGTAAAGTAAGTTCAAAATTGATTAACTTTAATTTGACCAACGTTTGACACGTGGTGTCACGATGCAAGTTAAAAGTCAACGAAAAACAAAATGTTTTAACAGCTTATTGTGATAGACATGGAGGACTTTAGTGATTCCGAATCGGAACGTCCGCCTTTCCTCTGTGAGAATGTAGTTTTGAATATAATAAGCTTACATAAATTCATTGGTTTTCTATCCTCAAAATATTATTTTTTTTGTCCTACAATGATGAAAATGTTAACGATTACAATAACTATATTATCAACTTAAACCTGGATCATGTAGATATAGAAAATGGCCACTCAACAAAGAAAATCTGGCGGTTAATAAAGTGAAATTATGTGGCAGTGGAGAAGTCTTTGAATAAAAGTAAGGAAAGATGGAAAAAATATAAATTGATGTTCATGAGTTTTCTAAAATCATTTAACGCTATTTACAGAAAAAGAAAAAAGGAATATTTGGAAATTAAATAATTTCAATATTCATAATTCATGTCTGTATGCATTAGTGAAAAAAAAGTTAAAAGAAAAAAAATCGTCCCTTGCAGGCAAAATGTGTCGTTTATGCATTTTAAAAAGCCTACACAATCAGCGTGTAAGAAATAGTATCTAATGACATTTTAAATAAGTGACTGAAGACGTTTCTCAATGTAAGGACAAACGTGGCACAGCTAGTTCCCGAAAACTTGATGATTCATGTTGTTGCCCATTTCCTGCACAGCAAAGCCATTATACACGAAAGAGTGATGCTAACGAAAATATTTAAATCCATGATTATCCTACGTAAGTTGCACGACATTTATAAAGAAAAATGTGAGATTGAAATGACTTAACCCAGAAAATTAATGTATTAAATGAAATTATTGAACACCAAGTTTAATCTCCATTTTTAGGCACCGCGGCAAGACACATGCAAGGCTTGTATTGACGTACATTTCAAAAGTCACTGAGCAACTTCATCATTGAAAACATATTCCGCAAGACAAAACCTTCAAAATTATTCGAAAAAGTTTATGAAGCATACAAACTTTTGATCCTCAAACAGATTTATCCTATCAAAAATAAAATCCTTCAGTGGCATGTTATAAAATGAATTCTTATTTTTATCATCTGGGAATGCTTTAATAATAATACAAGATACATGGAAATCTGGAAGGATGTTGAAGGTGGAAAATGTTCTAAATACATGTATTGATATATTGTTAAGAATTTAAAAACTCATACGACAGTACAAAAGAATGTCTTTATGTTTTCAGACTTGAACTAAACAAAATCGAAACATAAAGACTACCCTTTCTCTTTTAAAGCTTATACAAGACCATGATATTAGTAATGACACCCTAGACCACAAATTCATAGACCTCTTCTCCCCCACGAGTCACATACAGTTTTTAATAAATCTAATGAATATTAAATAAATCTAATATAATTCTTGGTGTCTGAATATTTTTATCTTCCCAAAAACGAATTTGGAATAATAGAGAGCACTGATCCCCGCATTGGAAAACATTATAGCGCAGACATAGAGTCGATATTATAAAAATAGTCGAATGCAAATAACCTTATTTTGTTAGTATCGAAATACAAAATGTCGATTTTTCGTAGTGCTGCCTCAGAAAATTCTATTACAAATAATAAGACAACTTTCCGTTATGACTAAGTCGGTAAATATAAGATGGTTGAGGTTTAAGGTTAATTAAAATTGCACTTTAAATAAATACTAAATCCAGACACATCCTTATATAAGCTCGTTTTATGTAAAGTAAAGCAAGGGCGACAGGCTAACTTGAATTAATTTAGGCAAGACCCACTCAATCCAGCAAGAAGACCAGTCACTCATGCGAAGAAGAAAGAAGAAAGCTTGATCTCCTACCACACGTTTCACCAATTTACCACCATTTCTACAGAATCTTTCTACAGATAAAAACACTCGTTCAAACATGTAATGCTGGTGAGCATCACCTGATGACGAATTTAATTATGATTAAATCTAAACATGTCACTTTAAAAGAAAAGTAACTTTTTTCAAAAGTTTAAGTTCATTTATAAAATAATTTTTATTTTTTAAGTTACAACAAATAACTATATCTTTGATTTGCACTAAACAATAAAAAGAACAATGAATACAAGTCTTGTATTTTTTCTGTACATTTTAATTTGCAAAACTCTTTTTTAAACATAATTACAATGCGATAAATCACCATTAAAACGAACCCCACAAATATGAGTTGCTATTGAAGTTGTCCATCTTCATTGAACAGAAATTTGGTGGCTCTTTAGTTGAAGTTGTCATTTCCCAGAAAAGGCGAGAAGGGCATTCTGTTGCAGACACCGTAAATAAAAAAACCCTCATGCTCCTTTTGACTGGTGGAAAGGAATTACACGTGAAAAAGTGAGACGCATTCAATCAATGCTCCATTTAATATCCCAGCCATTTCATTACTTTTATAAGACCCTCTATCCTGATGGAAACGTAAATGATGAAGTAGAAGATTGGAGGTCCTCCTGATATCGATATTGAAGGCAACTATTGGCAATAATGAAGGAAATATTGAAAATAAAATCAATATGGCATGTCTTGTATTATTTGCCTCGTAATGCTAAGCCAACCTGCAGTATTAAATGACGTAATGTACAAAATAGCCTATTACACAACCGTCCACCTCACATCCATATAACAAAGAATATTTCTAATTTTTTGGGAATAACGTGGTGCAAATAAAAAAAAAGTATACTCGTGTAAACACCCAAAACAAAAAAAACACTCAAAAAGATGTGAAAGAATGTTAGAATGCAGTCCTCACTTATAAAGTTCAGTATCTAAGATCTGATGATATATGGGATTGTCCTTTTTTGAATAACTAGGTCCGATTGTCATCCTACTTCTGAATCTAGTTTCGTATCTATTTTAAATTTACTAACATAGTAAACGTAATAAAACAACGGATTGAATATTTAAATATTATTAATAAGTCGTGAAGAAAAGTTCTGAAGTTTACTAAATATGCACAAGTCTATTATCATGTGCATGAATCGGCTACGCATCATCCTCGACTTATTCACATTGGGATTCTTTGAGTGCTAGAATACCCCATAATTGAACAGTAGAAAATATAGTTGAAAGGTAAGTAATTTTAATATAAAAGTACTGGCACTATTAATGGCATCACAAACTATGATAAACGTAGACAATTACACCAATTTCAGTATTTTTATTACATAAGTATATGCTTAAATTTCGAAAGAAGAAAATTGATAGTGGTTTCAAAGTTGGAGTGTATTTATGAAATCATTTTCTAGGATTAAGAATGGTGTTGATCTGAACTTTTTATAAAAAACCTAAAAGTGTGTGAGAACATTCCAAAAATCATAATTCATTTATTGAGCGGGTCTCGCCTAGTACGCCATAATTGAAGGACACAATTTAGTCGTAAGAATACATTTCTGGAACGCTATGTGGTAGTGATTGCAATCCCTTGAGTAGCTTTATCACTCGGGATCGACTGCGTACAGAGTCGTAAAACGTCACTGCATTGAAACATAAAGTTATAGAGAGCAGGTGATCCAAGTAGACCTTTCGTTTCTTGCGTTATTTGTTAGGGGTTCCTGTAACAACCGGCCGTCGCCGTAAAGACGCACCATTCACAAAGAACGGCGACCGGCGGGGGCGCAAGGCGGACGCAAGGCGGTGGCTGTTACTTCCGAGTGAAATCGCTCCCAGTTTGGGGCAACCGCTCCACATCGATTTGCGGAGGATGCGAGAGTTACGACGGCCCTTCGAGCGCCAGGCGGCGCTGAGGAGGCCAATGGGACGCCCCCACCCGCACCCCTTCCTCGCCCGCTCGCCCGGCAAAGCCCTGGCCTCGCCCCCGCCCCCGACCTGACCCCACCTCCTCTCCTCCTCCGCCTTCCGAGTCCGGCGCCAGACCCGTCCCCGCGACAACCTTTTCGCTCCTTCCGCCCTCGTCGTCCGCTCTGCTCCGCCCGAACATCCTGCCCCTCGGCTCGAGGTTTTTCTGAACCAGTTTCTTAATAATAATAATAATAATAATAATAATAATAATAATAATAATAATAATAGAAGTTATAATAATAGTAATAGTAATAATAGTAATAGTAATAATAGTAATAATAATAATAATAATAATAATAATAATAATAATAATAATAATAATATCTTTTTCCGATCAGATGGAGGAGATTATTAAGGCTGTAGGGGTCACGGACCAGAAGATCGCGGGTTCGAATCCCGCCTTGGGCATGGATCTATTTTTGTTTGTATGTGTGTGTGTGTGTAATTCTCTCACCTCTCACTATCATCATTTCATCTTCCATATCGCAAGGACTAACAACCCTGCGGAATGAAAATCGGATCCAGATAAATGCTGATCCCCTGATAAAAATAAATGCACCGGCTATGAGAGCCGTAAATGCAGGGTGCATGCACGCGTGGTCCAAGTCGGCCTATTCACGAGCAAAAAATAATAAATAAATATATAAAAATAATAAAATTATCTTTATTAGTGGCGAGGTTCAGGCCATTAGACCTGGACTTCCGCCTAACCACGTTAAATAATTTTATTATTTCATGCACTATGAAGAGGATCGAGGGGTCAGGAACTTCAGTTTTAGTTCAGGGAGAGCAAACTAGAGACCATCGCGGCATACGCTTTAAGCGATGAAATAAACCCCGAAAACCTCAAACAGGATAGCGGCTGGTGGCCGAGAACGTGGGTAAACATAGAAAATTTATAAATACATTAATTAGAAGAATGGCGATACAAAAATGGCAAAATTAAATAACAAAACTTATGCAATAAGAATGTTAATTCTTAACCATATTCTTCTTATTGTAGTACTAATAATGCTTCTTCCTTCCAATTTATTTCGCCTTTAGATAGATTTATGTCTTCGCACGTTGACTTGACCCGCATGACACTTTTCCGATAAGTCGAACGCCCTTCAAACATCCGCCCGTCTCTTGGGCGCTGAAAGGTCAACACAGGAGCTGCGTGTTTGTCGCGCCTCCCCACCAGTCCATCTGCCTTTCTTTCGAAACATTATTTCTACACTCTGTCCTCTCTCCTTTTTTATGATATTCTAATCCTGATTTTCCTTCCTCGTTCATCTTCTTCCGTGGTGGCCTTTAACTTCATCGTCACCGCCACCGCAGTCTTTCAGTCCTTCGCTATTCTATTCAAGTTCGCGTTAGATCGCCATCCAACTCGCTGAACACTGTCTGCACGAAGAACATTTTTTCTCTTTATTCTCTCTCTTTCCATGTATATTTTGCACCATAATATGTCCAAGAACCCCCGGAGGGATCTCTTCCCACGTCGAAACTGCGCTGGTGCTGCTACGTGCTGCCCTGCACCAGCACATCTGCTTTTCTCACGTACTCGAAATAGGATATTATTCTTTACTCTCGTGTATCACATTCCTCTTTGTCTTCTCTTAACTTCTTCACTATGGGTTCTCGCTGCGATCGTCTCGTCTCTCTCGGGGGTGCACGCCTCCTGCTGCGCCGGCTGACCCGTTCTGCGCGAGCCCGCCCGCACGCCCGCTTGTTCACACAGCCCGGCCCCGCCCCTCCACTCTCTGTCCGATGCCTCTTTTTGCTCCTCGGAAACCAATCTCCCGCGGTCTTCCCCCTGCACGCGCTGCCTCCTAGCAGCTCATCTGCCTCCCGAGCAATCGCATTTTGCTCTCTTTTCTGTCGTCGTTTCGACTTGGCCCCGCGCACACAATTCTCCCTTGGCCCTTAGAGCGTACGCCTCGAGCGGCATCGTTCCCCTCTAGAGCCTTCTTTGGCCCTTTGCCGCACGATCGCCCGCCCTTTGGGGCGTTGGTTCGCCCATTCGTTAAGGCATTCGCCTCCCGTCCCCCGTCGCCCTTTCCTTCGCCGGACGGTCCCTCAGCTCGTTCGCGAGTCTTACTCCTTTTCCTGAACACCCAGGCGCATTGCATTGTGCGCAGTCGTTCAGACGCTCATCTACCTTCCTCGTGCCTGCCCGGGCCTGACGAATTCTACCTCATTGGCGGCGCCTCCCTTCTGATCCCGTGGCGGTTTCATGCTGCATTGCGACTCGCAGAGTAGTAAAAGTTATGAGCTACGTTAAATAACACATAGTAGAGTGATGGAGGGTGTTCCATTTACCCGCTCGAGCGTTTCAGCCTCGAGTGCCTTTAAGTTCGAGCGACCTGCGCTCGCGGGGGGCTGATTCACAGATGGTCCTGACGGCTTCGTTTCGCGTCTTGAGAACGGAATAGGTGGCATCACGGGCATTGAGCTACGTAAACGATACACATGACGATGTTTTGCTATGATGTTATCACTACGATTATTTAATTTAAGCGAACTAAATGTGATTGGAGATGTAATTTATTAATGTATAATTTATAAATATCATTTATTTTAAAACAATGGATCAGAAAGATGCCCCAGAATTTTTCAGAATCAATATTGCTCCTTTTTTCTAAAAATAATAAACATTAGCTGCATTTACGTTTATATCACATGATGAATACGCAGCAACAGTTCATAATATTCTCGCTATTTCCATGAACCTGCGGGAAAATGCACTTTTCATACACCCTTTTTTATGTAAGGGAGGAGTAGTCATCCATTAGAAGTTTCAACTGGGCGGTATCTTTTAACTTTGCGTGTTGCCTTGACGTCGTGACTCAGTTGGCGGAGTCCGAGCACCGAGCTCCGTGCCCTTGAGAGGTCGTGGGCAGCCATCGAGCGGATTTTGTGTTAATTGCGGTGTAGCTCGTGTGAAATCGCCTCGCGCAAGACTACGCATCATTAGCGTCTCACTAGTCTTGGAAGGAAGAGACTAAATGATACTCGGACTACGTCGCAAATTTAAAGAACTCAATGTTTGTGGAGGAGGGTAGATAGATGTTCGCATTTGTTAACTGACCCTGTTCCCCTAAGGAGCACTCGTTTTGACTGCTCCTGCGCCTTCCACTCTTCGCGCTCACCTTCGCCTCCCTTTCTTTTCCGCTGGCTGCGACCTCTCGCTTACCTCAATAGGCACTGCTGGCTCTCCTTCATTTGAGCAGCATTGGTCTTCCTACGTCCCCCTGCTGCTGACACCTGACGCTGTAGCCGCATGCCCTACCCCGTTGTGAGCTCTCCACAACCCGGTCATCCGCCTGCCTTCCCGGAACCTCTTACTTCTACCCCGTTATCTAAATTCTTGATTATTCTCACCAAATGACAATTATGATATTTTGTATTACTTTTGCACAATCCACCAAGCCATCCCCCGTTAACCAGGAGCACTTGAAACTCCTGATTCCTAGCGTTCCCCTCCGCCTGCTCTTGTTGTCGCCATCAGTCACCTCCCATCCCCCCTCAACATCCAACCGCTTCCTTCACTTACATAGCTCCTCTCTCCCTGCTCACCTGAAGTCCCTCTTCTCTTCCCGGAATCTTGCTTCTACCTCTTCCCCTGCCTTCTCTAGTATTCTCATCCGATCACCAATATTGTGTTTGTTATTGGACGCTCTTCCGCCAATATCTATTCCAACATCCCATCGCCTTTTACATCGCCGCCCTTCTTTACCATCAGCGCTTGAAACCCCCTCGCCGTCGACCGTCCTTCCCTCTGGCTACCCCGCCCCCGCCCCGCCTCGTCCCCGCGCCGCCCTTGCCTCGACTGCCCCCTCCCCGCCCGCCCCGTCACAGCCACCCCGCCGCTCACCGTCTCTCCATTCGGCCCCCGCCTCGCCCACTCCATCGCCACCGCTTCACCCACGCCTCGTCCTCACCCCGCACCAACCCAACCCCACCGCGTCCCTACTCCCCCCGCCCCAGCCACCGCGCTGCCTCTCCCCGACCGCCCCGCATCGCCGCTCCTCGCTCCGCCCCGTCCCGTCCTCGCCCTCGCCCTCACCCTCACCCTCCGGCCCGTCGCTGGGCGCCGCGGCGCTGTCGCGGCCAATTTGAGAGGCTGGCCCTCGCCGGCGCGACGCGGCGCGGCGCGGCGCGGCCCTCGCAGCTGCCTTAATCTCGCCAGCCCCGCCCCCTCGCTCCCAGACGCGAGCTACGGCCACCCCCTCCCCTGCCTGCCCGCGCAAGGTAACGGAGCTCTTTTCCGTAAAAGACGCAGAAGTTACTCGTTTCTTCAGCTCCCTTTACGAAGAAAAACAGACGCCACTGAGTCTCAGTTTGGGAGATTTAGCGTCTCCTTGAATTTTCTCCGGGTAACACAACTCTAGTTTCTTTATAACCCGAGAGCGCAAGAACGTTGTTTGGACAAATTTATAAATAACACACAGTACACCGGGATGAAAGTTAAGTTAATTTCTGATTTTTTCGTGAATTGCACTTTATAAGTTCCAGAATGCAGCGGAGGAAACTTCCTGCGACGGGTGGTGATTTACCGAAGACAAGTTGGTGATCGATGAGCTGACCAGACCTGTGTCGGTTTCTCGACAGTTCTCCGTCAGTGTGCCGCATGTTCATCATTGTGAAGCATAGCCCCCCCCCCCCCCTCAGTCGAAAACCGTCTCGAAGGAATTGTTTCTCTGAAAGTGCTGTTTTCTACCATGACCTCCAAGTCTAACTGTGTTATCTTCAACTCAATGACAATTATCTTTTTATTCATATTCATAATTCCCAATTCTTAAGCACAAAAATAACAACAGTGTAATATTTCTTGCATAAATTAAATATATTTATTTTTTCTTGCATACTAACTAAATTATTTTTTTTACTTAATTAGCTCACACTGTTCAACATTCTTTTAAAATATTATATTCACCTATACATATATTAACTTTCCCTCACGTGCTCAACCTGCAAGGCTCACAATAATCTACGAATATTTTTATGTTCATTATCTTACAATACACGGTATGTTTATATTACAACTCATTATAGTCAGCGACAATTCTATTGAACGAATTACACGTTAATAATGGAATGATTTTCAAGTGAAGAGTAGAAGCTATCCTAAAGAGTCGAAGCTAAATCCTCATTTTGAAAGAGATACACCAAATCAAGATTGGCCAACTGTTTTGTACAATAGTTTCAACGCAATGAAGGTAAACTACCTAATCAGATCACGTGATCCCAGAATTAGGCTGACACACTAAAATGAGTTCAGTCGAAGAGAAATGGGAGAACAGAGGCATATTTTACCCAAGTGTCACGATCACATGTAAAATTCCACGCAAAACCTTTGATCTCCGTGCAAGTTTATGGGCCTTCCCAAATCCGATAGGTGCGCCGGGGCTGTTATTGCGAGGGACAAGCCGCACGGATTCGCGCAATCGATGTGCGGCTCATGCTGAACACGTGCGGCGGCGCCGCGACCAGAGAGCGGGACGTCCGCCCACTGCAACTGCACCGCCCCTCCCGCCCACTCTGCGCCGGAACCCTCTCGCTCCGCCCCACGCGCCCTCTATTCGCACCGCCCACACTCGCCCTAACCCTTCTCGGTCACTCCCCATCTACCTGTCCTGCTTCCCTCCACTCCACATCCCTATTCTCTCCTCGTTACCTATCATCGTCCATGTACCCTCCGCTATGAATTGCATTGAATTAATGCCTTATTTTACGTGGCGAGACTCAGGCCATTAGGCCTGCTCTTCCGTTTGACCACGTAAATTTCGCTACGCTCCTTTCACCAACTAGCAGAGAAAGGAGGTATTTCTTGGGCGAGAAACAGACGATTTGAATTTAGCTCAGAGGCGTCATTTAGGCTTGAGGATCTTTTACATCTACTAACATGGGACAGCCGGCTTTACTTCCCCTTCGTACGAAGGATTTTTCCCCCCTGAAAAATCCACGGCTTCGATCGGGTTTGAACCCGCCATCTTGGGAACAACAGTCCGAAACGCTAACCGTTACACCATCGCCGCCGCGATGATCCGCTATGCTGTTATAGATATTTAAATCTCCTTCCCTGTAAATTCTTTTGAACTCCTACCGCGTACCATTATTCCCCGCCACACTCATTCGTCTACCTCGACTCCGACCTAGCCCCAACTTTCGCTGCGCATCTCTCCCCACTCCATTGCTCTCCACTCCCTACGGCCTTCCACCCATCGCATTTCTCCGCGACCCCGCATCCCTCTCCGCCCCAAATTCCCCCGCCCGGCATCCGCCCCTACACCATATTTCCTCATCCGCATCATTCCCTACCGCGCATCCCTCCACGTTCCGCGCATGCATATCTCCCCAGACGCATCTCCCACCGCCAAACGATTCTACCCGATCTGCACATCTCCTTGGCGCATATCCCTCACCGTCCTGCATCTCTCCAAACCCCGATCCCTCGCCGCCCCTAATAACTTTCATTCCCTCCCAGCTCCGCATCCTTGTCTGCCCTGCAACTCACATCGCCACGTATCTCAATTCTACCGTCTTGTTATATCCTCACCACACATCCATTCTCACGCCATCTAATCTCGACCCCAAACTCCCCGCCTCACATTGTTTCTTCGCTCCCATCCCTTCCTTTTTCGCATCATTCTCCTCCCTGCATCCATTTCCGCCACACACCCCGTCCTGCATCGCTCAAGCTCCGCATATGTCCTCCTCACGCATACGCCCCAGCCACGCATTCGTCCTCGACTCGCTTCCGTCGTTCTGAGCATCTCTCTCCTGCCCGCACCAGTCCTCGCAACGTCTCTTCTCTCTTTGCATCTCTCCCCGCTCCGCATCAATCCCCACTGGGCTTCTCTCTTCACCTCCTTGTCCCCCCCGTGACTACTCATATCACGTCTCTCATCGCCCCGTATTCCTCCACTGCACCTATCCCACACCTGCTCTTGCTACGAATTTCTCACTGCCCAGCTTTCCTCACCGCATCTTATCCTTACCCGCTTCTACCATTCCGATCGTGTCTCTAATCTCCCCGCATCACTCTCCTCCGAATGTCTCTTTACCATGCATCTCTCTTCGCCCCCATTTCACCCGCTCTTCTCTCTTCCCATCGCTCATCCCTAATCGCTCCACTTCTACCGTTCCGCATCTCTCAGCAGAAACGAATAACCCCCTCCCCGTGCACGGCATCTCTCCCCGCCCTACAATCCCCGCTCCTTCGTGGGCCTCTGTCTCCGCTCCCACACCTTGCCCCCTTCTCCTCCAGCACCCTTTCTGACCCCGCATACTCCTCTCCACCACCCCGTGCTATTCTTTCGCCTGCTTCTTTCCTGAAACTCCTCCCTGCACTCCTAATCGCTCCCAGACAAAAGAAACAAAGTATTACATATGTTATACTAAAATTACATGTATACCTGTATATCTTACGAAGGAACATCTGCACAAATTTGAAACTTTTGTGAGTAAGTTTTGTTTCATCCTACGCATCAGCCCCTCATCTTTCAATGCTCGAACAAAGCACATCTCTTGCCTCAGACAACGATTGCGGGATGCCTGGCCTCCGCGCGTAGGCGTTGCTCGTTTCGCTGCATCGCAGCCAAGTGAGCGTGGGATGCGCCTCTCGGGATCGCCGTCGCCCTCACCAGCAGCCCGCACTTGGTCCAGAAGCATTTCAAACAGTCAATTTCATTAGTCAAGTACATACCTCTCCCTTCACTTTCAAAGCATTCGTGCCAGCAACGAAACAAAGTAAATTCGAATTTCGAGAGATTTTCGTCGAGTACGCACGCGTGTTAGTGTTGGACGTAAACTTTGTCTTCTGGCAATCAAAATTTCTATAGACAGGCAATTGTATTTCAGCAACAATGTGCATATTGTATCCTAAGCTGTGCGGTAATTGCAACAAGCTAAACTGAGATTTGACTAATGTCTCCTCCAGTTAAAACATCACCAGTTACTCCGGAACCTTGAGCAGGTGCCGCGTGCCATTTGCATCGTTTACGTGAACTAGGTTGTATTTCATCAGACTTACTAATGCGTGCGAGCGCGCACATTATCGTCTCCCACAAAAACCTATCAGTTGTCTTACGCTTGCGCACTCTACAAGTCAGTGCACACTTCAGAAACTGCTTAAAACCATATGTACTGAAGTGTATATATCTTCGTAAGAGTTTCACAAGAGTCCATGCATTATAAATTTAAAAAATGTTATTTACTAATCGAATGTGTGTGTGTATAAAGTACGTAGCATACCGCAGACCTCATCCAAACCACTTATTGAGTTGTCCTAAGGGCCCATCATAGCACTAAACTAATCTCAATAATACAGACAGGGAGAGGTGGCTCAGGGTATCAACCAATGCAATACCTCTGACTTACGTTCAAACCTCAGCAGTGGCAGGATTTTCGACACCAGCAAGATAGCTAGGTCGATTACAGCCACTATATGGAGAAAAAATTTAGCGACCGGATCCTCTAATAGGTAGTTTTCCATAATTTCTTCGATCAATACGAGGCGAATTCTAGAGCAGGAACCTAACAAACGGGCCATGAGCCGCGCGCGATTTTTCCTTCCTCTTCCTTGTTCTATCCTCACCCCGTACACATTTACATTTATGTGCACCACACTACCACTCATACTGGAAGACCTATCAGGAGCTTAGAGCTTGTTCCGTCTGAAGCGATGCTCCACTGGTGGGAGATACCTGGTAGGGGAAAACCCCGCTAGCCGACAGGTAGGCCAACGCCAGATCTCAACATCCAGCGAGGGAGGATCTCCGCCACCACATGCGATACAAAAATGCTTTGCACTTACGGAACTAATGACTTCAGCAGTTGACGCACCCGAAATCACTAATCAAACAATCAATCAATAATACAGATCCCTCATAATTCCAACAAGTGAGAAGCTGGAACGCCTCCTGCCCATTCCCCGCCTGCATTTCCGTGTCCTCTCCTGCTGCCGCTCTTGTGAAGCGGGCACGGGGCGGCAGGCACGGGTGGGGCGCGTGCCCCGTGTCACCCGCGCGAGATGCGCGTAACACGTGACAGGTGTGCGCGCCGATCTATTACCTGCGCGCGCCCGCGCCCTCGCCCTCGCCCGCTGCACCGGGCCTGCGCTGGGCTGCGCCGCGAAGCGCAGGGGTTATTACCCGCACGTGACACCTCCGAGATTGATATGCGCTCCGCGCCAGCGCCCGCCTGCGCCGATCGCCCCACGCCGCTCAAAACCCCGGGGAGCGGGAAGGGAGGGGATGGGACGAGCTCCGTCGGACGAGTGACCCCCGGCGCACTGCAATTACGAGCCGTCTCCGGCTGCTCCCCTTCAGGCACCGCGTCCTCTGCACAGGACTGCATTTTCAGTGGACTGTTCTTTATTAGTCGCCCGAGACCTGGAGCACTCCATACTCATGATGTTCTCTTTAGGGAAACAGATTTTGTTCTTCCTAAAACAGGAACCGTTTTTGAAAATGGTTGGCTTTATCTACTCTAATATCAATTGTTAGAGTTTGAAATTGAAACGAGATGATGTGGATGTCCCTTGGTAAGCACTTAACTAACACAATACACACAATTTTGTATTTTATGCAGTGTACAAGTACACAAGGCTCGACGATGTACGTTGTTGTCATTGCTCTCGCCAGTTTTATGCGTTGGTGATGCGTTGCTGATGCCGAGAGCTCACAAACCGTAGTAGCGGGTATCCGGTTTTCCGTAGAAATGGCCCAAGAAGAGTTTAAATTCTATGAAGTTGTTTTTTCATTGTATTTTTATTTTTTCGCTACTGCTTACGCAGTATGAAGAAAGTTACGAAATGCTGCGGGAAAAACAGCGAATTTTCGACAGAAAAACGCATCTTGTGGTACCCAGGTAATATATAAATCGAATTCCTACAACACGTGCTGTAGCCAGAATCCATGTTTATAGGTCCTTGGTACTGAAAAGTGGATTAAGGGCAAAACCTCTGTCAGTAAAGAAAGCTCGCAGCTAAAACGGTCAGTCAAATTTTTCCAAACTTTATATTAAAGAATTTGGCGAATGACAAGACCCCGTGAATTTGAAAAACATATTTTAATTTTTGGAGGTACTTTACATGAAGTACCTGATACATTTTCAAAATTTTCAAAAAAATGGAACCAAATGTTTTGATTAAATTGTGGTGTCGTATATCGTAATAGACGCTCAAGAGAAATATGCAGGTCTCATGCTCGTTTTTTCGGTGTCTTCCATATTCATTAAGAGATTTTTCCTTCATGAAATCTACTCCTTAAAGTCAGGTATTGAAATAAAATCTTTTACAATTTTTCGAAAATTTGAGTACTTTTCCACGTAATCTTATGTGAAATATAGGCAATTTTCAATTTTGTTTAAACATTTTTCACAAAAAGGGCACCACACTTTTTTAGTAAATTTTGACAAGGGCATTTAAGCGAATGGTATAGGTTTTATGTTCGTAATAATTTCGTAATTTTTTTCGAAAAATGCAAAAATTCCAATTTTATTTCGGCATCTTCCTACAACTTCAATTATGAATATTATTTTTTCTTAATGCAGTTTTTTCATCGAAGACATCTTCAAGTAAGGCCATGTTCAATTTTTAAAAATTATAGGTACTTTTTCCGTAATTTTGTGTCAAACACAGGCAATCTTTATTTTCTGTAAATCATTTTTCTTACAGAGGCACCAAACTTTTTGATTAAATTTTTCCCTCGGATAGCGTAAAGGATGTTTAAGAGAATGACGCCGGTCGATTGTTCATTCAAATCTCTGATTTTTCAAATATTTTAAAATTGCCTTATTTTTTTACAACTACAAACTGTAAAGAAACATTTTTTAATAAAACGTGTTCATCAAAATCAGATCTTCAAATAAGGATATGTTTGTATTTTTAGAAAATATAAATATTTTTTGTGTAATTTGGCGTCGCATGCTTCGAATTTCCCGTGCTTCATGAACGTAATTTGAGAAGTTCTTGGAGGTAGTTGGATAGTTCGTAAGGTAGAATTTATATATTATTTTATAGCTCTTTGTTCGTTTCTAACATTCCAGTTTTTGTTATACTTTTAAAAATTAACCATTTAGAAATTATTTAAAACCTATTTGATAATCCATATTTTTTGTCCGTGTTGGAGAAATATATTTGTATTCTCAACGTATTGATGTATATTCATTCAAGCAATCCACAAACCTTCATTGAAATTAGCTCAATTAGGTTTTCTCTCTTAAAAAGCCAATTTAAGCGTAACATGAAAGAAAAAGTTTACTCCTGTGTATTTTATGGACATAACGCACAGGATGTACCATTGTGAAGGTGAGGAGAGCCCTGGCTGTCCGCGCATCTGAACGAGTGTTCGGTCGGGCAGCGCGCAACGCTGTGCGCGGAGAGCCATTGAATGAAAAATGTGCGCCCTCCGGCGGCGACAGCTGCTGACAAAAGCGCCGCCCGAGGCCGCAAATGAGCGCTCACGCGAGCGACAGGTGGAAGCGCCGGCGCTGCCGCGGAGCTCTCGAACGGACGAGGAAGAAGGCGCCTTCCTCACTGCGGGAGGGAGCAGAGAGCGAGATCGTCTTAATGGAGTTCTAAAAGAAGGTTGATAGGCAAGTGTTTAATTGACCCGAGAGTTTTCCGATCAAGGAACACAAAAGCTTTTATGAGAGAAAATAATAAGAAGTTGAATAGCGCTTCGCAAATGTGGCAGGAAAAAAAGATTATTGGTCAACATAGAAAATAACTGCTAAACAGGCTGTCTCTGAATACATTTTCGAATTTTAGTGCACGTAGCTGAATCAACCACTACCACCTTTTGGAAATGAATATATGGGGAAACCTCGTAACGTGTAACGTTCGACCCTGATATGTAGGTAGCCCTATCCTATATTGATGTTTAGCGATCTCACGCAGTTCGAGATACGTTATTTATCCTCCATGAATTGCTCATCAATTGAGGACAATTATGTAAATTCGTTAGGTATATAATATTTATCATTATGTTCATTAGGAAAAAATGACCAACTTCGATCGCAACGTATGCTCTAGAAATTCGAAACATTTAATCTGAAACACCAGTAAATACTTGTTGAAATAGTTGCAGTGATCTCCATATTGGATTACAAGAGTTTTGTAATATAACCCACTCATTAGGTTAACATTAATGCGAAGACAATACAGATAACTCAAAAAGATTCGCCCTACATCCTTAAAAATAAAGCTTTCGTGTCCCTTTGGATTATAAGTTGTGTTTCAGCATGAAGATAATTCCACTTTTCGAACAATGACGTAAAAGGAGCGTATGTTCGCACCACACGAGTACAACCAGAACGCATTAATACAATAGTTCTTTATCATCTCGTTACTTTTAGTGATAATTTTACATTTTAAGTGAAATTTTCTTCCTTGCAGAATTCCCTAAAAATGGTAGCAACTTGTTAAGTTGTTTCGAAAGATAATAATCATGATGTATAATTTATGGGATAATATAAATTAATATATTTGATACCGGACAACACCTTTTATTTCTTTAATTTAGTTAATATAAATTTTCAAAATATTACTAGTACTAAAATAGTAAAGTTGAAGAAGGATTAAATCCATATACGCACGTTTTCTTTAACAAGTAAATAATTAAACAATTATGTGAACTTAACTGAAATCCGTTTATAATAGTTTTTCAAGTAAATATTGATCAAATTAATGTTTTTCCTTTCTCATATTGCGTCAGAAAAACGTGGTGTAATCTTCGTTTTGAAGTTACATTTGCTTTGTTAGTGAGATAAAACTAAATGTCTTTTACAACTACCAGAACAAAGCCCCAACCCATCTTTATTGACATTCCAACACCTTCCGTTGGCGGTTACCGTTAAGGCAATTGACCTACATAGCAGCTTCCAGACGAAGCAATTCAATTCCAATGTTCTCATAACATAGGAGTTTAGTTACCAACTTTAACCGCCTTCATAATCCCACGCGCGTGAATTACAACCTTCCAAGTTGGAGGAGTGCGCTCCAGAAACAACAGTCAATCTCTCTTAGGCCGCACAATGCCATTGGGCTAATTGCTGTCGCGCGAATAAGCGAGCACATGTTGCCGTGCAGTTTCCCTTTACGGAGCCGCGCGAATGAGTCATGGGCTGATCAACGCTGGGCGCTAATTAATTAGGTGACTTACGATTAACATGGCGGTGATAATGCTCTGAGCCAAGGAGCGTTAGCGGAGGGGGATCCAGGGCGAGCCTCGCTGCGGACAGCCTCTGCTGATTAGTACTGGAAGCGTATGACATCGTTAATGAATTTCAAATATTTCGTTGATGAACAGGCAAAAACGAGTGTTTATTTTCTAGCAAGAATGGATGTTCGTTGCAAAGGTGAAATTGAAAAATCAAGATGAAGTGTTTCTCAAAATTTGCACGCCTGCTCTAAATGAATGTGCCTACAACTCAGCTTTACTGTTTGGACGCTTTCGTCGATCGTCGGTGTTGATGTATTGCATAACTTGCAAGACTCCGTGCCTAAAATGTATTTTGAAAACGCTTGTGTAAAATAGCCAACTACTCAGTGAAGTACGAAGAATTGTTCAGTTTACTAAGCAATAATAAAATTTTATAACGCAAAAGATACGGTTTCTCTAAGGGATGTGAACATTATTGTAAATGTAACTAAATACTTCTGACGTAAAACATATTCTACTAAGTCCTCAATTATCTTCTTTGACTAAAGAACTGTAGTAATGCTACAACATACAGAGTTTTTATTTGAATGAATTATATTCTTCAAAATTACATCTTTAAATGAGATAATGTAGTACGTTTTCAAAATATGAGTAGTTTTCGTGTAATTTTGCGCGAAACAGTGGCAGTTTTAAAACCATTTTCACAAAAAACGGCTCCAATTTTTTCTTTAAACTTTTTGTACGGCTGCTAAATGCACTGAGTAACATAACATGTTCGCCATATTAATGTATTCTTTATTTTTTTCAAAAATTACACAACAGTAGTGTTTTGAAATATATTTCAGCTTGTTAACTATTATTATACTACAGGTGTTTTTATACATCACTGCATTTGTGATTACAGGAGATGAAATTATGTCTCATAAAGTTTCTTGAATACTTAAAAGGTTTCTGTGAAAGTTAGCTCATAATCGCACTTTTTTAGTAACGCTCAAATAATGGCTTCAAAATTTATAATGAAAATTTGTTTATAATTTCAGATTTTAAACTTATATAATATTCTGAGACTTTTATATCAACTCTAGCATTAGAGGACAGAAAAATTGTGAGATGCGAAAAAAAAATGTAGATGGCAGCTAGGAAGAGGTGGCTGCAAAACGGAAATGCTAGTCCTTACACTCGAGGAAGTCTGTGGCATTCCGTACAACCTGTTATTACATTGTATGCAGGAGAAAAGTTTGTTTATCATGACATGGGTCCAATTTTCAACCTTCAATCTATTTCAATTTTCAACCAATTTCGATAATTATACGACCATGCGCGTTAACACATGGGTGTGGTTTAGTTGATTAGTGACTTGCTCGTGGATCATTGGTTACCTATAAGCAACCCACTAATCCACAACGCGCCTCGGTTCGTATTCCTGTCTGAGCAAATAGTTTTGAGGTTTAAGAATAGGATAATATTACGTAACCGTTGCTAATAAAACGAGAAAGTACATGTTGTAGCATCACTCGTTTCGTTAGTGATCAAACAATTTGCATTTTTTCTGAAAAAGTTCAACGAAACATTGTAAAGCTTTGTAGCAGATAGAGAAATTGGTCGGTATCATTCTTCAGATATCAATAGTTGAAAGTAATGGCTACATTTGCTTTTTGTTTATCTGCCAATTTATTCTCGAGGACAGTTCGACTTCATTTATCATAAAATCCTTTTATCTGATCAATCGTGAGGTGATGGTCCAAAAACGGATAAGTCGCAAATGTTTATTCACCTTGCACATATGAGTAGTTAGCGTATATAAATCATGCCACACATTAGCTAAATACGAAGGATGTTGGTAGAGAAGACGAAGAAAAGATTGATGATATCCGTAGCGCCGAAGGAAAATATTCTGTCAGGACTTCACAGTTCAGACATCACAATGGAGACTTGTTATCCTGAAAAAGTGGCTCCGTCATTAAAAGGAACATTCATATACAATTCTAGATGGAAAAAATTTTGTATGTCAGGATGTCTTACAAAAGGAATAAGACAGCCTGACAGCAGAATATCTTACAACAACTTGGGACGCGATGTTCTGATCATTAAACCAATCATAAAATCAGACCATTAGCATTACGTGACATTTGGCGCTTTTCCACAGTAAAATATGAAATACAGGGCAACCTTGCACATATTTTATGAAAAATAACGTATATGGAAGCTGATATCAGAGATCACGGTTTAGATATATGCCAAACAATATTGTATATCGCAATGCGCAGAAATGTAAACAGATACCTAATTTAGAATATGGGAGTTACATAAATATATATTCGTATGTGGAATGCTAGAAGGAAAGTGTCGCAGTTCGTATGCCACGTAAAATCGCCAATAAAGTAAATACACTTGTCATTTTCAAATAATCACGAGAAATGAAGATAATTACTTTAACCCCAATGAATTTAATCTCTAAAATATTTTTAAAAATTCTAGAGATTAGGTACTGAGTTGTTTTATGTTGTCCTCCATTTATTGTAATAAGTACTGTAATAGATACTACAAATAATAGATAACTCAGAAAATAATAATTACAATTTGGAAAACTAATGAAACACAGATTAAATATGATATAGTGAATATAAAATAGCCTACTTGTGAACGAGAAACAACTGATACAGATGCCAGATATCAAATGACTTTGTTCGCAAAGTATTAAACATAAAAGCAAGTAATGTGAACAGAGCAACAGTATCCAACCATCGGATACTTAGTAAATATACTTGGTTAAATAGAAATAGTCTATGATGAGAAATGATGTCAGAAACCACATTTAATTATGAGTTTTTATTGCCAATATGTCATTGTGTTTTGTGATACAAGAGAAAGAAATAATTTTGGGAAACAATATCGAAATCCGTTCTTTTAATTACAATTGGAATCGCTGTGCAAATGTATGTCACAAAACTGTATTTTGACCTCAATAATAACACACAAACTATAAAATTATTTCAAAAAAGACTTCAACAACACGTGCAATTTGCAAATTTTAAAACGACCACACGCGGAAGAAATACCTACAACCGACGAATCAGACGTATTTTTTTACTAAATGATTGGTTATTTCATTGTGAAAAAACTGATTAAAATACTGACGATTAGTTGCAATATGAAATTAGGAGTATCAGTTGTAAAGTAAATTCTGGCTGTTTTATTTTTCCAAATCCGTACTTTCCTGAATAAAAAGATTGAAATTCTACAAAATCTAAAATATTACTCATTTAGAAACTCAAAATGCCGGTCTTCGTAATTGACTAGACATGTTTTTCCAATAATTGAATATCATCAAATTCATTATCAATTCATCGCTTTCAGTGAAGACCTCACAAGACATCGCATCTCTCGGTTTCCTACAGATTCCGCGCCAGTCGCCTGCCCCCGCCGCATCTAACTGGATCTGGTGCGGAGCGGAATCTAATTGGAGGGTAAGTGAATGCAACTCTGACAAGATACGCCCGCTGGCCCCCCTCCCCGCGCCGCGAGTGTCTCCCTCGCTGACAGAGGAAGGGCCTAGAACGTGTCGCTGATATAATCCATTCAGCATGGTGAAGCGCTGATATTAATGTTAAATATTCCAGATAATTTACGCGAATGCATTATCGAATAATGTATTTGTTTTTATACTCGCTGTTTTGTAAAGCAATACTAAACGCAATCTGCACTACCTGGTGAATAAATTAATAACCTAGTGGTATAAAATGCAATTTTCGTTCGAAACATAAAGAGTTGGCTCAAATCAAATGCCTGAAAACACTTACTAATTTTAGATGTATTAATTAGAAAATTACAATGAGTCGTTGTTTATCTTTCAGAATTAAATGCTATACAATCTGTAATATGATCTATTTCCATTGTTGTTGATAAGTAATTGATTAAAATGTGGTTTTATTGCATTCTATGATAATATGTATACATGTATATATATATATATATATATATATATATATATATATATATATGTATATGTATATATATTGAAACACATAATGTGTTTCCTTACACTAATTAGAACATTAGCGTAAGTAATAAGTATATATTTTGGACTGCGTGGTACGTACGACAAGCGCGGCGAACAGCGGTGGGAGCTAGCAACGGTCGCTACCGCCGCCGTTGCCGCTGCCACGAACGCAGCGTGAGAACGACGGTTACGAACTGAGCAGGGCAGCGGCGAAGATTTCAGCCGTTAGGACAGTCGCGGAGAAGTGGCCGGTAGATACGGACGTGTGGTGAGGAGCTCGCCGCTTTTGCATGGACAAAGGGAGCATGCGGTGTGTATTATAGAATAGTAGCCAATGCAAAACAATAGACACGTGAGGTTGGGATCGGGAATGTTATTAGGATGAGAGATCCGCGCCAAGAGAACGATCAATCGCGCTTGTATTAGTTGTCGTGGTATGAACAATACCGGAACTGTGTGGTGTGAAACTGAGGCCAGCACGTGCAGTGGCCGCGTGTTAAGAAATTAAATCAAGCGACGGAAGATAATTAGAGAGAGGTGCGACACCGAGGTACCAGGAGCTGAATCAGGAAGAATTCAAGAAACCACCAGCCGAGGCGACCGCCACACCATCAGCCGCCGACTACGCCCAGCTGCTGCGAAGGTCGGCGACCCCTACCGACGCGAACCGTGATCCAAGCATCGAAGGTATTGGTTGGGGCCCCAAAGGTATGATAAAACTTGTATTACACCTGATCTTGGTACCAAGGCAAAGTGTATAATTGTTGTTAAATCATGTAATTAACAAATTTGGTTTGTGAATAAATGCTGTTCATGATTGTACTTCATTTACTAATTAAATTTCCTAATGTTATACCGACTTCTCGTAGGGACCCTTTCACGAAAAAGATACCCTCCTTTAGTAATTTCTTGCAGTGAAAGTACCGGCATCACCAGGTACGTCACAATATGTATATGTATATATATGTATATGTATATATATATATATATATATATATATATATATATATATATATATATATATATATATATATATATATATGTACAAGGTAAATAATAATTATATTTCTGATATTGTTATTAATTTTTCAAGTGTGCTAAGCATACGTTGTAAAGAGGTATTCCAGTAGACAGCGACTTTCGAACGCACTACTCATGCTGACTTAACCGCAGGATGCGTTTGAAAGGCATCTCGTGGGCTTGTACAGTTTATTAAATAAATGCAGACGAGACATCGATTAATGAATGGCCTGGAGGTACGTTGAAAATCGGTCAAATGCAGTGAAACGTTATGCGCTATGATTGAAATTCACATCCCTTCTCCGCAGTCTGCTTTCATGTTTTAAACATGGAATGTATGATGGACGTATTGCAATATTTCTAAAATTGAGAACATCGTTCTGCTGCAAAATTAACATTTTCACATTGCTTCAAACGGTATACACGAAAGAAAATAAAGGAATATTGACGTAAAACTACATCATTACCAATGAGAAATGTCTGCAGCAAAATTGAGCAGAAGGTACACATATAGAATTTAATGGTGCATTTCGATTCCTGTAAATATAAATAATACGACCGGGTATGTGAATTTGTAAGCCTGCTACGAAGGGAGAATACTTTTTATTTTATGCATATTTACTATTTACTTTTTTTCAATAGAAAATTTTTTATTGGATATCCAAATTAATATCAACGATACACGAATTAAACATTGTCAAGAGTATGAAATGAAAAGTAATCTTTATAATTTAGAGAGAATATTGTTTTAATCATAATTTGATATATTTGTCAAAAATTCTAAACATTCAACCATATTAATTGCATTTCAAACCATAAAATAAATAATGAGGGTACTATAAGGACATCTTGGAAACATATTTTGAGATACAACAATTGTCATTTCATAACAGAACCTAACCAGGAGTACTCAAGTATTGCTTATTTTAGTTTCTCATAATTTTGCTGTTTTTTATAAATCGTGGTTAATTTTTTAATGAATGAGATAAGTTAAAATTTCATATTCAGCGAATAAATCTACACTACAACAATGGTTAAATACCAAAGTAAAATATTGTGTAAGTAAAATGCTGTAATTGATCCAAATCCAAACAGTTACAATAGCGTCTAATTGTAGCCTATTTCAATTAAAACGCGTCAACATTAGCCAGAGATCTACGTTTTCTCGGCAATATGAAAATATCGCACAACCCCCCCCCCTTAAATTCGGCAATTATTGAATCAAATCAATGTTGATTTCATTTAACACTTTAAAACGTTAAGAAACATAAAATTTTGTGCATTTGTCATAACAAATGATGGGTCAGAATAGGATTTTTTTAGTAATAGAAAATTTAAAATTGGAGCAAGGAAATCAAAAGAGTAAATCCTCAAAAGAAATATACATTTTCTGTCAAACTTTGAAGATAATGGCGAGCAACAGGAGAGTGAAGCAGGAATTTTTGTTTCCCGTATACGTACGTATTTAAGAATTATTTAGGATAGTTATGTAATGCTGCGGAAAATCGATTTCGAGATTTCAACGGAAATACACGTTCTGAGATCCCCTGATACCGAAAAAATGTTTTTTTCAAACGTCTGTTTGTCTGGGGTATGTGAACAGCCTAAACCATGCGAATGAGTTTTTTTCAAATTGAAGAAACTCTTGACCATTTGGCCTGAGTCTAACTCTGCGATTTCGAAAATCATTCTTAGATTTTTGGGGTACTTTACATGAAAACCCTGGGACATTTTCAAAATTTTCTCAAAAATCGCTCCAATTTTTTTCTCTAAATTTCTTATAAGAATAGTATTAAATGCACTTATAAGTGTAACATAGGCCCGAGTGATACTATTAACTCTGAATTTTCAAAAATTTTAAAAGTTTGAATTTTTTGGGGTCTTCCTACAACAACATTATAGATAGAAATTTTTCTTCAAATAAAATTTGTTATCCGCAATTTGTTCTTTCATTACGGTCACGTACATTTTTTAAATTTCTAGAAGTTTTAGCGCAATATTGTGTGCAATTTGTGCAATTTTAAAAAAATGCAAAAAAACAAGATTTCCTCAAAAAAGTGCCTTAATTGCACTTTTCCAGCAATTTGTAAACACTATTGTATTTGTGAGTTAGTGCGCTTCAAATGACTTCTAATGAAGTTTTTCGAAAAAACTTTTTGTAAAAAATTGCTTCTAATTTCGAAAATACTGTAGCGCTTAAGCGTCATTTTCTTAAAAACGGCTCCAAAGTTTTCAAAGTAAATTGCCATTTAGCACGCGGCTTTACTATTCTTTAATATTCTTAAAATAACATTTCCGTTTTATTATTAGTAAACCGAAAAATTAAGAAAATTAAAAAAGAAATGTATTTTAGACGGCGGTATTCTGAGCAGCAGGCAAGAGTGTGTAGCAAGTTCAAATAGCTAGCCGAGACCAAAGAAAATAGAAAACTAATACGGGAAAGTCTGTGCCATTCCGTGACACCACTATTTTTAAGTGGCGTTGATGATGCGTCAGATTCTGACCAAAATACTAATAAAGGATATTCACATTTTTGTTAAATTTCAACTAGTATCAATAAACAAAAAGAACAAATATCAAGACTAGCCGGTGATTCATATCAGAATAATTTTGAACAGAGATATGAAATAGTAATAGCAGGGAATGGTTTCCTGTGATGCAACGTGTCAGACACTCGCGTCTCGCGGGTTGCAGCTTTACCAAGATACGGCGCATGAGCAAAATGCTGTGCGCACTGGATTCATTCAGATTAATCGATGTTTCCGGGTACCTCAACTCCTAGTGTCATTAGTACTGTAAGTGTAGTGAATGTTTTATGTCTGGATGTGACAATGTTATCCTCTCACTGGGTGGTGAGATCCAGCGCCTACCTACACGTCGATTAGCGGGCGAATTCCCCCTCCAGCTATTTCACCCAGGTGACACCGTCTCCGCAGGCACAAATGTGGTAGTGTAGTACATGAGAGTGTGTATGAGTGTGTGTAAGTAGAAGAGAGTATAGGCCAAGGAAGTAGAAGGAAAGATCACGCGTGGTCCGTGGCCCGTTTGTTACGGTACTGCTCCAATTCCCGTTTATTTGGGTACTGGTATTCACAGGAGAAATCACGGAAATCTACCTACCAACGCATCCGGGCGCTAGAATTATGCGCGAAGATATCGTGTGTTCTCGGTCACGAGCGCAAAGACGGGATGATCGCAAGACTGGCGATGACTCATTGGTCTCTCATTTGTCTCTGCGGAACACATTATATACTTCTTAGTATACCTATAGTATATGTACATAGTATATCTATTCTTCTCAACTAACAAGTGGTGTGCGAGCCCTATCTCGTAATTCGGAGCGTACACAAACATGAATGCAGTTTATTATTCAAATACCCTCAGTATACTTACGTAATCCCTAAAAAGATCATACTTTATGTCATATTATTCATAATATCACACTTTGCTTTCAGAAAAAGCTAACTACTCTTCTTTTTCCTCTTTTGAATTCGTGTTTTTTTAAGTTAAGTAAGCTAAAATTTAATAGTTATTGTTTCCTCATTTGTTCCACCTGAGTAATTTATTTTATATAAATCGGCAATGATTAGACAGACAATACAGTAACAGGAAAAGTGCAAAACGAATGCTTTTCTGTTTATACCGAATCTACTAATGTTTCTGAATTCCATCCTTAGGGTCTTTTTACATTTGTATGCTATTTTTAATCCGAATTTCCGTAATCATTCATTCAACATTTTACAAGAGGTTCCTAATTGTTCAATGCAACCAAACTGCTTTAGAAAGTAATTCAACAATACAAACTGACGAAACAAAACTGCGCGATGATGTACTGATTTTTAATGTAATAGTTTATAAAAATCTATCTTGTACTCAGTTTGCTCTATTAGATTTGTAAGTTATTTTCAAGAACGGCACTGTGTTTAAATAATTGATACCAGCGACTCCGAATAAATAATAAAATTTCCATATTATTTTACACTTTGGATGCCAAACTTTTTAGGGCAAACGGTATTTGCATCTTAACGAGGGTTATATTGTTGTAAAAAGTACTCATCGTTAAGAGAGAAGCGTTTGCGATGGGGACGTGCGTGGTAATTCGAGCAAACAATTCAGTTCCAAACCGCAGTAGGACCTCCGAGACCCTACATGAGAACGCCAATTGGGCTCTGCATTTTAGAGAACGTTGATCGATGGTTCTTGGTGATTTACAGGTATATCCAGTATCTAACAAAACGTATAATGAGAATAAATGAAAATATAAAGGTAAAGCTTATAACATTGCAAGGACACTATTTATGAATTATCAAATGCACGGCTCTATATTTCTTCAATAAAATGCAGTGTAAGTATAGTAATTTTGAATTAACTTCAGGTATTGTTTCTGCAGAACCTTTAAATAGAGATATAAACAATTAATACCTTTGTAATTTGTTTATTTTTATAGAAATTTCATGAACCAGATGCACTATAATTTTATAAAATTTATAAACTACAGACATATTTCAGAATTATTTTCGTTCATTTCCAAATGCTTTTAAAAGTGATATTCGATGAAAATTTAAGTTCAATGTAGGCGAGTTTTAGATTTGAGTCAGAGAATCTTCAGTACATTGAATAAATTGTAATATTTGTGATAGCAAACATTATGTCATATTTTTTCTTTTTGAAATTCCTCTCTTTGGTACTTTCTCTCGAGTTTCAAAAAACCGAGCAGGTGCCTCGAAGCAATAATAATTGCCTTCCATTACTGTAATGAATACTGCTACGTTTCACTGAAGCACGTAATTGTTTGTTTGAACTGGCAACCAAAATTACACACCATCTGCAATTAAAAGATCGTTTATCATTCATCTCTCGAATTTTCTTTTATTGATCATCATACACGTAAATGTCCCCACGAAGCCAACAATAGTTTGCCATAACGTTGTAAAGAATTTCGTATTAATATCGTTTTAATTTCGTATAATTGTTAAGATTTGTCTTCAATATTAGATTACGAATGAGATTGTTTATTTACCAAATAAAATTTTTAGATATTGTTTCACCCTCTTGTAGTAATATATTAAATGATATTCCACATCCTTGTTAGTAGCGCAGCTATATCACATACAACCCCACGCTCCCCACGCTCATCACATGTTCCAATGGACCGAAATCCTCGTTCAGAATTCATTATTGATGAATAAAGGCAAGGATGTAGCATTGTTCTACTGTAGGTTAAATACACTTTGGTGTGAGGGTGTGAGGTGGAGACGACGTATCATTAAGACGCATCTTCCCGCAGCGGAGGCCTGCTCAGTCTGTCACGTGCCTGGCGGAGCATGTGGCTCCAGGCCAATGGAAGTCGCTCCTGAGGAAAGATGCAGAACGAGGACGGGGACGGGGAAGTCGGCGTCGTGTCCTGATGAGTGAAGGTGAAGGGGGGGGGGCAAGTGACGTTGCGTGGCGAGAAGCAGCAGCATAGAGCGGAGCAGAATGAGCGGGAGGTCTGGAGCGGGCCGTTGTGGGGAGAAGTGAGGAGGGGCGGGGCGAGAAGAGTGGATTGGGAACAGAGGGGGCGGAGAAGAGCAAGGCGCGTGTGGGGCGTGACACGTCACTTCTCTAGAGGAAAATGACGTGGCGTGGCGGGTGCGTTGCGCGAAGGGGGTGGGTTTCGAGCGTTTTGCGAGGCAACCACGTGTCGGTTGATTCGTCAATTGAGTGGAGAAAAGAATGTTCCATAGTGTTCGTTAATCAAATGGGTTAACTTAACACATTTTCATTCAGATCATGCAATTATACTTTCCTGTATTAATTCAGCCCAAAGATGATTAATTCATCTGAAAGGTATTCCTTGGAAAACTCTGGGAAAAATAACACTCAACCGGACATGATCTTTGACGGAAGTGAAGAAAAATAGGATTTTAAGGATTAAAATTTGAAACCGAGTTGAAAAAAGTAGTATCTTTTTATTTAAAAATCACAATTTTTTTTTGTTTCGTGAATACACTACATTCAGTGGTCTCTAAGTGCTTAATATTATATTCTATGGAAATGTAATTAAGCGTTAAATGTGTTTATTAATAAACTTGTAATAGATACTTTTTAAATAATGGAAGTAGGTAATAGATGTTTTGAAAAGTACTTTGAACAAAGTGCATTTAATCTACAACTCTATCAAAAAACTTATGCGTTTATCCACTAGTTTGTTTATTTCTCTTAAGAAAGAGAAAGAACTGGGAAGAAACAATTTATGGGCGAAAAAAGTCCTGAAAATTCTTTGGCAATGCAGCGAAAGTATGTAAGAGACACTTCGCAGGGATGTCTGGAGTAGTGAATTTGCAGATAGTGCGCGTGAGATTGTACTGAAAGCAGAACACCCGATATCCGATAATGTGTTAGGATGTGCAACATAATGAGCGAAAGGGAGCATGCGAGGGACAGAGAACTAAGAAGAGCGTGCAGAAAGGAGTACGCTCGAATAACTAAAGACGAGTGATTATATATTTCTTCAAGAAGGAAATACGGTTTTGTAAGGACGGCGGAAGAATCAAGGAAAATGATAATGGTGCCACTGCGGCGTTTCATTAAAAATAATACATTTTAAACATTTCACCTTCCTGATAGTAGTTTACTAATTGATTGATTCTTTCGTGTGTCTAGGCGCGTCAATTGCTATGGTCGTTCTTGTAAGTGTAGTGGAAGTTGCATCCCGGGAGGTGGTGATGTTGCTCTTCAGACAGAACGTGAGATGCGGTGGCGACATTCACATCGGGTTGCAAGGGTTTGTTCTCTCCAAGAATCTCCCCCCAGCGGGACACCGGCCCTATCGGAACAAGTTCGAAGCTTTCCACTGCTCTCCCGGCGTCGGTGGTATTGTGGTGTCTGTAAGCGTGTTTATGCGTGCAAGGGACGAGGAAGAATGCCGGGGTCCGTTTAGAATTATAGGTACTGTTCGGGCGTTTGTCTCGTATTGATCGGAGAAACAATGGAAACCGATCAGAGAAGCCAGGTGTTTGAATTCTCTTCCAGGAAGCGCTTGTACTCAACCCAGCTACGTAAGACAATCCGTCAGCATAGGACTGCCCGGTCAGAGGCTGCTGAGCCATCCAGCCGGCCCTAATAAAGTGGAATACATATGCAGAATGCAAGGTCGCCCCGACGTGTAGCGTTGAGGTGAACCTTGGCTGGCGAGTGGCAGCGCGAGACCTTCGTTCCGCGAAGTCGCGCGCCACCTGAGCGCTGCGGAGCTCCGCCTGCTCTCGTCGCTCTCGAGTTAAGCGAGCGCGCGTTCGCCGGCGCATGTATTATACAGCGCTCATGGGAGCGCAGTCGCTCCGCGCCTGCCCCGCCCCGCGCCCCACCCAGCGCCCCGCCCAGCGCCCCGCCCCGCGCCCCGCCCCGCGCCCCGCCCCGCGCCCCGCGCCCCGCCCCGCGCCCCGCCCAGCGCCCCGCCCAGCGCCCCAACCCTTCCCCGTTCCCTGCACCCTCCCCACCCCGTGCTCCACGCTCCGCTCCGCCCCCCGCGCCGCCATAGACACCTCCCCGCGTTCCCCCTCGCGCCCCGACACGCCACGCCACCCCGCCCGTAGCACTCCGCCACGAGTCCCACCCCACGCCATGCCACGCACCCTGCCATTCGCCCCGCCCTGCACAGTGCATGGAGTTGCCACTCTGGCCGGTCAAATCTCACGTTTACGATTTAACGCAAATGCACCAGTAGAGGCAATAGCATTTTTATGATTTCTTAACATTCTTGGCACACTATGGTAAATTCGATATATGAAACTATAAACTAAGCTAGTACATGTGTTCAATGTTTTTCAGGATGAGCGATTTAAAGAGCAAAGCTGCTCCTGTGTCCATTTTTGAGCGTGCTGATTTTGGGCCCGTGACGCTGCCCCTTGTAGGCGGCGCGCGGAGCGACGCGGGCGGGCGGCCACAGCAGATAGATGCTGCTCACCCTCCCACTCATCGAGGTGCACAACCAGTCTCTGAACAAAAATCTTGGTTCACCACCATCCTTCATTCGTTCTCGATAAATTGTTATTCTTTCGCCTGTGCCACTGCATTGTCACCGCGTGTGACGCTATGTAGTCATTATTGAAAACGGAAATGAATCAATTTTTTTTTACTTTTTAGTGATTGGCACTTCTAGA
This sequence comes from Gryllus longicercus, assembly GCA_038098605.1. Taxonomy (NCBI): domain Eukaryota; kingdom Metazoa; phylum Arthropoda; class Insecta; order Orthoptera; family Gryllidae; genus Gryllus; species Gryllus longicercus. The sequence goes on along the minus strand of JAZDUA010000126.1, from coordinate 2,014,641 downwards.
CAGAACGCGATAGCTAATGACGATTCATTGATTGACTTTGCTGCAATCAATCGCTGAGAACTGAAAGATGCCCCGTTGCAGTAGGCCTTCTTCTTCCCACGCGCGCCTTCTGGTTCTAAAAACTTCTGTGGATATTCGAACCATTTTGCAAATTCATTTCTAGCATTAGTCTGATTCGCATAGTTAGTTCATGGAGTAAACAAGATGTATAAAAGTGACTGTATTACACAGAAATCGATATATCGCAGCGGCTGTAGTGTTTGCTTGAAGAGCCTGGAGTATTGTGGACTTTTGGTGAAGGATGCGCAGTTTCTGGCGCAATATTCCGCGCCGCAAAGCGTTAGACCCCTTCAATGGAAGATCTGGCCCTCGCACGCTGTCGCCCGGCTCTTTTGAGTCTTTTGCTTGCCTTCTGGCACCTTTGCTGTGCTGTACAAAAATATGGTGCTTTTAAATGCACTCGTGATCCATCTGAATAGTTTTCACGGCGCTCCTTTTGAGTCGAAACATGTCTCTTGAACGAATTGGTTACAACGCAGCATTGAGAATCTACTGGGTGATTCATTCCCGAAGAGGCTGCTTTGAACCCATGCCACGACTTGTTAGAGGCCTTTCACTTCCCTCGCATGCGAAATTGCCTGCAAACCTAATCGCATGAACATCCGAATCCGCTGCTTAGTCGCTGTAAGTTTAATGCGAATCGTGTGCGTAACTCAAGGAGATCCAATTTTCATAATCGTGAATGCATTATACTTCTGTCATGGAAGCGCAGTTCCGCACCGCCTGCAGAACTGATGTAACCCTTCAACGTGCCCTGTTTGTTTCGCTTCGTGAGAGTTTCCCGTCGCTACTTTCGCCTCTAGTCCCGTGAGTGTAGTGCATGTCATAGTCGGAAGATGGCGGCCTTACGTCTCTGCTGTGAGCTTCGGTATATCTTCGTATTAGCTTGCGGGGCTTTCCTCCTACATTTATCTTCCCTTCGCGAAACCCCTCCAGGCAGAATAAGCTGTACGCTCCTGACAGGTTTCCCGGTGTGTATGGTAGTGTGGGGGCACGTAAGTGTGTGTAAGTCAGGGGTGAGAATAGGACAAGGAAGAGGAAGGAAAGATCGCGCATTTGCCGTGTCCTGTTTGTTAGGATACTGATCCGGAAATCGCCTGGTGCTGGTGTGAAACCACGGAAAACTACCTATCAGAGCAGCCAACTATTACATTTCCCTTCCAGAGAACGGCTCAATATTACTTAACTATCCAGCTACGAAAATCCTACTCCAGTTGGGACTCGAACCCTATAACGTCCAGGACCGAGACTTTGCAGCGATAACAGTTTCTGTGCTAATATGCTTCCGCCAGAGCTCTGTGTGGCCGGGCGTTGGGCACCCACAGCAAACCGTCGTCTGTTTGTGCCTCCGAGAGCAAACGTGCTCTTCAAGCGGAAGTCGCAGCACAGAGAGGCTTGGAGGTGCATGCCATTCCTTCCCGGGCGGTCCACCCACGAATTGGCGATGAAACAGTCCGAGGGCTAGCTTTCCAGCTTCAAATTCCCACGATCTTTGAGGAACTTTAAGAGTGTTAAGCTTTTCACGGCAGTTTTCTTCAGGGTTGGTTGGTTTACCCTGCCTCGAGTTCCACTCTTGCCATGTCTTCTTTCAGAGCTTGTCAAAATCATTTATTAACTTCTGACATGGCGGGAAACTCAACCCGAAATAAGGACGTCTAAAAAAATTCTGCACATGCGAATTATTCCTGTATGTACTTCACTCCTTGTGCGATTCTGCGTGATTCTTGGCGGCGGGATGGTGTAACGGTTAGCGTACTGGACTGTTGTACCCAAGTTGGCGGGTTCAAACCCGATCGAAGCCGTGGATTTTTCAGGGCGAAAAAATCCTTCGTACGCCTTCCTTCGGAGGGGAAGTAAAGCCGGCTGTCCCATGTTCGTAGATTTACTTGCATGTAAAAGATCCTCAAGCCTAAATGACGCCTCTGAGCTAAATTCAAATCGCCTGTTTCTCGCCCAAGAAATACCTTCTTTCTCTGCTAGATGAAAGGAGCGTAGCGAAATTTGCGTGGTCAGACGGAAGAGCGGGCCTGATGGCCCGAGTCTCGCCACGTAAAATAAGGCAAATTCAATTCAATTCAATTCTTTCCGCAGTCTGCCCAAAACAGCCACGGTGTACACGCCTTGCCAGTAGGGCCACGCCCAGGACTTCAAGCCGAACTCTCGAAAAGACTATGTTCGTAGAGGGGGATGCCTGCACTCTCTTTTCAGCGAAACGCGCTTGCCTCAAATTGATCTTTTAATATTCCCGGAAAATAATACATCTGTTTTAGCATTACTGATTATCAGAGTAAGTACACCAGAGTATTAATGTTTCTAGTTTACAAAAAATGTAGGTTCATTAATAAGTGTTTTAGTACAAAGTATTTCAGCTTGTTCTCAGGAACACACAGCAAATACTTTTTGAAACGCAAAACAAAACACAGTCTCAATGCGCAGTAGGCAGAGGTTTCAGCGCGATTTCGGAGCGGCCCGCAGAAGGTATGTGTGGAAGGTATGGGTGGAAGGTATTTCAGCTGCCGGAAGGCGCCATGACCTAAGCAGTGCTACTAAAGTTTCTGTCGATACAATGTCGGACCACTTTCGTATTCATCCTAAAAATGGTAACTGTTTAATAGCCGAAAATTTGGCTACACTTTATTTTTTAGCTTATTCTAAAAGTGAAAACTCTATTAGTTACGTGGTTTATTTTGTGGATTGACACCGCGTGTTGTTCAATAGTTCTGGCCGTTGTGAGATTGGCGACAGATGGAATCCATTAAGTGCAATTCTTACTTACTCATTTATGTCGTGGCAAGAATAGAAAGAATAATCGCCGTGTTCGTGCTTATAAAGTGAATGAATCCGTTTGGCGTCATCACATTGCTCGATCTTCAGCCGAAACAGCGACTGCGCAGACTCTTTCACATTGGCTTCTCCGAGATGCTTTCGCAGAACGGCCAGAAGTATTGGGGTGCGGCCTGTCAGTCCAAAAGACTGACGAAGATTCTTCGAGCGAGTTCGTCGATTAACTCGAGATACTGAAATAGGGAGTTTGTGCCACCTCGAACGTTGAAGCACTATCGATCTTCTACGCATGCGCAGTTCAAGTCTCGCAGAACTTCAGTTCATCTGCGCGTGCGCAGATGATCGATAGGGTTATCCGCTATGGTGTGCACAAACTTCTTATTCCTCTCTCTGTAGTTGAAGATTACTGTCTCCGGGAAATGGTCTTTAAAGTAAGCTAGTCACGACAGTCTTTGTGGCATATGCTATCAAAGCCTGCAGTGGTAAGAAACACAACGGCTGTCCTTTCCGCAGCGCAACCAACCTCCCCGGGAGAACTCAACAGCTTGCCTGTAAAGCGACTCTCCCCAGGCATGCTTAGTTAGACGTCCTCTGCAGCACTAACGACGTTCATGTCCGACCCCGCCGGGCGGTTACTGTACATTTCATTTAATTCGTACGCTCCCTTCATACAGTCGCAATTTTCAGAAACGCGAGTGTATTTCAGGCGTGTAGCGCTTAAGGGCGCGCCCGGTAGCGCTGCAGCCCTGAAGGGCTCTTAGCAGGTGCGCCGCTGCCGCGATGGCGCCCTAGAAAGGGTCTCCACGTGGGTTGCGCATCGAAGGGTCTGTGCACGTCAGGAAGCAAAGGGCCAACGGTGAGGCGGGGCTGTGGCAGAGCAGGATGAGGCGGGACGGAGTCAAGTAGGGCAGAGTGCGGAGGAACGCGGTGGGAAGGCAGTGAGGCCTAACTGGGAAGCGGAGAGCCCTATTGCGGAGCAGGATGCGGGGAAACGGGGAGTAGGACGAAGTGCGGAGGAGAACGTCAGGAAGTGGTGCGGATAATGGTAGGGCAGGATGTGGGTGTACGGTAGAACGGAGAGGTGCAGAGTGAGTAAACAGCGAGGCGAACTCGGGAAGAGGAGTGACCAGACAAGGTAGGGTGGGGTTGGCGGAACCTCGTGGAGCGGGAGAAAGGAGTAAGCGGGGCAGATAAGAGCGGTGGAGAGAGTGGCGGGGCCGTGCAGGGTGGAACGGAGTGAAGCAGGACGTTGTTGGGCGGGGCAGTGCTCGTGGAGGGCGGGGCGGGGCGCGTGGCGGAGCGCGTTGCGTGGCGGGGCGCGTGGCGGGGCGCGAGGCGGGGTGAGTGGCAGTGGAGTGCCGGGGTGTGGCCGGGGAAGGGCCGGGGAGTGGCGAGGGAAGTGGCAGGGAAGTGACGAGGAAGTGCTGTGGGGAGGGCGGGCGTGGCGCGGGGAGTGGCGGGTGTAATGTTAGCTAAGAGGGGCGGGGATATAGCATTGGGAGAGAAGCAAGGATAGGGCGGGGGAGTGACGAGATGACAGTGCAGAGAGGGTGACGCGGTATGACGTGAGTAGTGACGGGTAGGGTGGGTGTCGGGGGCGGGGGAGTGGTTGCTGCGGCGTGAACTGGTAAGGCAAGGAGGAGCTTTTGGGGAGTCGTGAAGTGGCGGGTGAGGGGCATAACTGAGCTGGGGAGGGGGTCCGTCGCCAGCAGTCGTGCTCAACTGTTTCCAGCCTGAAGAGCAGCGCGTGGTCCTCATTCCCACTTTGCACGCGCGAGCGGCTCTGGAGGATTCCACGCAATGAATCCTCGTGCGACTTGGAAGCACATTCTCTAGGCTCTTTTTGCATAAACCCATCGGATGAAAACGGCCTCATAAGAGGAAACCTGTTTCATGTGAATATAAGTTCAAAAATTTTCAAGAATGTTATTATTTGACACAAGGCATGTATATTCTCAGCACATCCCGAGAAATTACGCACTTCATTTTAATCAATTTGCAGGTAAAATCTGTACAGAAACTGGTTTAGTACATTCAAAAATCGGTAATATCATTTTGTTTCTCTTTTGATAATTGTTCAAGATGTGTATGGATTCAAGTCTTTAAATCATTAGAGTCTTAAATAAATAATTTACGTACGAAAAATTCACTGTGACGACATTGGAATGCAAATGCTCTTGTATGGTAATTCAGTGGTATTAAAATGCAACCACATAAATTTCAGGAGGTTATAAATCCTATCACAGGTCGCGGCACAAGAGCTCGCCGCTGCATTTTATCTCACCGCAACCACTAGGTGGATTTTCGCTAAATACGTGGATAAGAATTCACAACCTCCCCAGAATCGCCATTACTAATCATTAGTTAGGAAAACTGAAAATTACGAAATTAATTAGTTAAAATTTGTTACGAAAGAGGAGAAAATGCTAGAAAAGGTTGGCAGAGGAAAAAGGGAAATATTAAGAATGGGACTTCGAATTGCTGAACGTACAGTAAATACAAGTTTTGGATTGTGTTTCTGTTGAATTCCTTTAAGATCAACAAAATCTCATGAAGAAAAAATAAATTAATTGCAATTACGCTTGTTTTCCAACGAGGAAATTCAAATATTCTTTATGTGCTTATATTAAAATAGATTATTGCTTTTTTTATTTTTGGAATTATAAACTTGCTGTTTATATCTATAAACCATAATTAGATATGTAACTATGTATAATAAATACAACTTTGTATACTATATGATATGTAACAATATATAGTTTCAAAAATGGTGGAAGTGGAATAGAATATGCGCAAGAGATCCTTCGTTTCGCAAGAAATTATCGTGAGGTTTGAGACTTCAAATAGGCGAGAAGTTACAGCCTAACTGTATTCCCCTCTATATAGAAATTAAAAATAGAACCTTACCACAGTGTACGAATAGAGGAACTAGAAATGAAAGGACGAATAAAATTAGAAATCGAAAAATATACATTTAGGTGGAATAGAGGAACTAGAAATGAAAGAGCGAATACAATTAGAAATCGAAAAATACACAACATTTAGGTGGAACGAAATCAAACGACTTTCTTTTGAGAGAGGGAGTCATCACTGATACATAAACAAAAGAACTATTCAGCATCTCTTGTAAAGGCAGGAAATGGGGAGTGCGCAATGAGCGATATTACGCACGAGCTAGACAGCTGGCAGAAACATGGAAGTCTGCCACAAGAACGCGAATCCTCATAAATGTACACCCGAGTGGTGCACTAATGAATGCAGCCAGGCACAAAGAAAAGCGTACGACTCGACTCCCTCCGTATGCACACAATATTAAGTCTCCACCAAACGCGGCAAAAATACGTAGAGAACAGAAAAAACATTCAAAGACAGATTCAAAACGAAAGTAAAAAGGTGAGGGAATATCGACAAGATAGGGACGCTACCAGAATATAATCAATATTGAAAAGTACGAACAAAAGAGGGACATGGCAAACTATTAGAAAAATAAAGTCACTACCGCACGTAGTAGACACTACTCTGTTTCAGGATTTGCAAAAACACTTTAGCGCTCTACTGACTAGCAATGTTAGGGTACAAAACATTTCTCCTCAACAATCCACAATCCAATTCTGTATGCAGATCTGGATCAGAAAATCACAAATGCAGCTGTGAAAATAATTAAAAGTAGTCAAGCACCCGGCGTAGACTGTCCTTACCGGCCAATATATATATAATCTTGAAGGGTAACTGAGTGAATTATTATTTTTGTTGTATAATTCAATTGTTCTTTCAATACGGCAAATTTCCCTGGTATTGGAATAAGGCAATAATTTGCTCAATGCATAAAAGGTGAAGAGACAAAAATGATCCTATCAACTATCGAGGTATTGTGCTGTCTCGGGAAAATAGTAACGCTCATTGTATCGCATTTCGCCCTGAGGAAGGTCTCACAATGGCGGCCGAAACCTTGGCAACAGTGCCTTGGACAAGGCATCTCCCGGACATCTAAGTAGATACTGACTCCGACAACGGAATCCTACTCTCTAATATACCGGCGTAGTTTAGGCACTAGACTCCAAAACTAGCCAGAATGAAACATCCATTTTTCAAACGTGATTTAGGCTAAATCATAGCGCAATACATTTTGTATTAGTAATTAACTCACTTGTTGAAATTACGCTGGCAAAGAGAAAAGAAACTAGAGGTAATGCAGAATGGCACATACTTTCTTGTACAAGTAGTTCTTCTCTCTTCAGTCTCGGGTATCTTTTCGTTTTTGTCCCTACCCTCTCTTCAGCTGCCAACTACTGGTGCCTAAAACACAATTTACCACTTTTTCTCAATTTTTCGAATACCTGTATAATTGAAATATGCACATGATAATATGTATAATTGAAAGATTCCGTTAAGAACATTATAGAAGGGTAAAATCTGGAACAATATGCACATTTTTTATTGAAAAATTTGGATCCGATTTTAGGAAATTTATTTGAGCATGAAAATGTGCATTAGGAGATTGTTTGCGCCCCTAAACGTTTAATTTTTCGAAGAACTTCTAAGAAATTATTTGAATAAATTGAAATACTAAAATGCAATGAAAAAAATGTCTACAAACAATAGAGGAATACAACTGAAAACTAAAAATACAAAAACACGTCTCAGAACTGTAAACAAATATATGCAATCTCTACTGCAAATTTCCGATGCGCGCAGAAATTGAAAGAAACTTATGAAGCCTCCGACCTCGTCAGAGGGGTTTTATGTTTTGCTGGATTGTCAGAAACCAGTGGAAAATCCAAAAGCAATAAACGGTTTTGATGTTGACTGAAAAAAGCAAATATTTGATTGTGCTATTCTGCCTATTTCCATTTTGTTCTACCGACTTAATTCTCACATTGAGTGCAAAACTGCTTACGAAACAAAGTCATGCGACAGCAACGTAGCCAGGAAAAGGCAGCCTGCAATTAAATATTTGCTATTCATGTGTTGGATATCAGAATAGCAACTTTGTTGATGTTCTAAGTAAATAACTGTGTATCCATCTATACTACATTATGTATTTGCAATTTCTGTTGATAATACGTTTTATTAAAACAAATAATGTATTGCAGTTGCGAGAGAGTTATTTATTTGTTGGCCTTGGAGCAGTGTAGTGGCATTGTGCGTGGTTTTGTCGCTGAGCCAGAGCGCGGAGGGCAGCAAGGGACTTGCGGGGCGCCGTGTGCGGGGCGCAGTAAGGCGCGTCCATTTCGAGAGGGCCGTTAGCGAGGAGTTTGCGGGTCCACTTCCTTCCAGGAAGCAAGATGGCGCGCGGCGCCGGAGATGGAGGAAGCGGCGTTCGCAGGGACACTTGCCTGACCCCGCCCCCTCGCCCCACGCCCCTCGCCCCCGCCCGCAACCACGCCCGCGGCCGGGCGGCAAGGGACAGGTGGCGGCGGTGTGAGTAATATTGGGCGTGAAAACGGGGCTGAAGCAGCGAGTTCTTTTTTTTTCTGGCCATTAGCTCTCTAAATTCATTGAAATAAAAAAAAAGAAAATGCATAAGACTTTATTTTCAAAAATTTGATTGAAGAGTCAATAAATTGGTAACTTAAAAACCTAATACATTTTAAAAAATCCAAGTAGGTGCATTAAGACTCGATCTCAATACTGTGTGGTAGGAACGAGGGCGATGGAGGAACGTCGTGTGCTGAGAAGGAACAGAGGAGGTGACAAACACGCGAACACATACGGGAGGAGAAGACACAACGGGGAGCAATGGAAAGGGAGCGACGCAAGGGCGAAGGGAGCGCGCGTGCCGCGGAGGTGTTGAAGGCGAACAGAAGAACTAGAGGGCGCACAAAGGGCGGGTGGGGGGCGTGCCCGGGCGGCCAACGGCCTCCTGGAGATGCCGCGCGAAATGGCGTTGGGGGCGAGGAATGAGGACAGAGGGAGGGACGGACGTTCTGTATGGGCGAAACGTAGTCTTGCAGAACAGATTGCCCGAGTCGTCAGAGCGAGACAATGGGCTGCGCCAGGCACTGGACGAGAACATGCAAGCGATCAGGCACTTCGTTTCTTTATCCCTTTTCCGTTGTACATTTTAAAGACGTATTGCCAATGTAAATGCGATTTATAGAAAGAATATTCTGTTTTGCCTTAAAAATAACAGACCATCGGAAACGCTTTTCAATTCAGCACGGAAAGAAGGATGGACTAAATTAAACTATCATGTTGAAGTGTATAATATTTTTTTAAATTCAAGCATATAAATTAAATTGTTCAAAAAGAATGTCTAGTTTGACGTTAATAATAAGCCTAAGGGGTGCAAGATGTCTATAAAGAAATGAAGAAACTTTATTAGAGGAAATGGAAAGAACAGAAACGGAAATAATGAGAAAAATGCTGCTCTTGTAGCTTAGCAGAGCTCTGTAGATTTCTAGAGTAATAAAATTTCACGTCAGACTTCAACATTCCATTTATTCATTATCTAACACCTCTGTTTCCAGGATCGCCCCCCGTCATTAATTAATTATATTTTTGATACGTAACAATCCCAATTAATGATAGATATAATTGTCGACAGCATATTTCTTTCGAATTGTTCAATAATTGAGGCGTTCGGATGAAACAATGGTACTTATATAACTACTCATGTCCCGTATAAAAATGCAATGTAATATTTTTCGAAATGAGCCAAATGTACCACACGTAGGAACAAATTATCATTCCTATTTGTTGTCTGTTTTTTTAAGCCGCTTGTAATACAGACACCGATTTTTACCATTCCCTCAGGAAAGCCTTTAACTCGATTTCGTTCGAAATGTCAACTACTAATAATAAACTCCGAACAGCTCAATTGTTTCCTAGAGAAACATATTTGAGCATAGCATGGCGTGGCATAGGGGACGCGAGTGCGGGGTGGTGAGGGTGGATAAGGCGTGGGATACGAGAGGAGGGGCGAGGGAGAGTAAGGGCTGAGGAAAGCAAAAGGTGATTATTTTGTTGAAGGAAGCATCCCTTGTTCTGATCGTATTACTTAAAATGAATAATAACTACCCCAGCGCAAGAAATAGCGTTGGGCTTATTGTCAGAGGGAGGAGCGAGAGGCCGCTGCGGTGGCCGCCGTGGGCGGGGGTGGGTGTGCGGGTGTGGGGTCGGTCGTAACGACGTGGGCGCGCCGCAGCGAAATCCTCTTTGCGGCGTTGGCGCTGGCGGCGGCGGCTGCGGCGGCGCGCGACTTAGCGAACGGGCCCATAACCTGTTCCTTCGCCCGGGCGGCGATCGGCGTGGCTGAATTACGGAGCGAGCGGGGCTAACGGGCAGCGCTGGGAGCAGATAGCGCCGATTCCGATCATCGCCCGGCGCCTCCAGCAGCCGGCGCGAATTGGGAAAAGGAGCTACTCACAGCATCGCTCGTCATATTAGAGCGAAGCGTTTATTGCTGAGGATTATTTATTCCATTCTTTATAATTATTATTCCTCAATTCACAACTAAAAATGGTATGGGCCTCTACAATCTTCCACTTCCATGCCTTTGGAATGACCTGGTTGTTGGCCAAGTTCTTACACAAATTTTATGGAACAAATTCAGAGCTCAGGTAACTAACAGGGCGACATTTTTTTTGCCTCACATTCGGCTGATCTCGATTTCCAAACTCTTGTACTTATGATGTTTCCCTGCCTCCTTGGTTACGACGTATTAGCATAATTTATTGTGATATCTTAAATTTTAACACCAACATAAGCATCGTTAGTCTAATTCATTCCGAGTTAATGCATTCTAAGATAGTTCATTCAGTTTGATTTATAACTCCCTAGACGATTTGGCAAATACAACTAATTCACCTGCGAACCTTAGATTTTTCAGATTTTTTCCATCTGTTTTTATTTCATGAATTATTAATTACGCGGATTATATCTTCTAGGGTGCTTACACTCTCTTGCCTATTTAAAATAATGGATGGAATGTTCACTTCACTACATTTTTGGTTCATTCACGTGCGTACCTTTGCAAAACAGTCATTCGTTTTTATTGAAAATTGTCGCCAAAATATTCCCCGTATTAATTATTAATACAATGAACATAATTAATGTACAATGCTCCAAAAAAGTCTCTGCGCACAGAACAGTCGAGTTCTCGCTCAGCAGCGGTCACGAGCAGACGTGCTCCGCAGCTCCGCCAGTTAGCCGAAGGCTAGCGCTTATCGCAAGTCCGACTGCCCCGGCCGCTACTAGTGCCGGTCCGGGGTCAGAAAGAAGTGCATTTATTTGTGAACAGTGGTGAATTAGGAACGTTTTCAACTTACCGTTCAAATTTACTAGTGATACAGTGGTGACCGCTCGTATTTGTGTACAAAGGTGACTTCGTTCTCGTGTGAACAGTGGTGCATCAAGAACTATTGAAAATCAATACCGCACATATATAGTGAAGTGAATTATGTTAACTGATCACGTCCCCTTCGGGGGACTAATCACACAAACAACAGAAATACTAAATAACCAAGAAAACAGTGAAGCTTTCGTCAACAATAGTACGAACGGATCGACTTTAGAACACAGTGAAATAACACTGAACCTTCAGCAACAGCACCAATTTTTATTGCATGAACATCAACAGCTAAAACAACACTTACAACAATTAGTGCAACAGAACCAACAGTTACAATTTCAAATACAGCAATATGTGCGTGAAAAAGAAACCCCAGCCACCGTCCTAGAAGCTACAGCAACTAACGGCCAAGCATCTACAACGCAGGAAACGGCCTCAACCTTGTGCAACTCATGGCAAACAATCCCGCTGCGTCGACAAAAAAGACGCAATGATGACAACTCTATACAACCCTCTAAGAAGACTAACAGTGAACACGACCCCGTATCATCAAAAAACAGGTATGAACATCTCTCTTGTGATGAAAATTTGGAAGAAACCTCAAATTCTGAGAAAATCAATGATACAACAACCAAGGGCAGCATACAAGAACAAGACAAATATCGTACACCGCCTATTTTCATTCCAGGCGTCAGAGTAATATCTGATATGATCAGATCTATTAAAGGAGTCATTAAAGATGAAGACTTCTCATATAAACTTGTCAAAACCTACCAAGATGAAGCCAAAATTACTATGAACAATGTGAAAATCGTACCTCAAACACCGGAGGTTTATCGAAAGCTTGTTAAACATCTGAATTTAAAAAAGATTGCTCATTATACATTTCAGTTAAAACAAGAAAGAGCCTTTCGGGTAGTATTAAAAAATATGCACCCAACAGCAGACGTAACGGAACTGAAAGAAGCTATAGAAGCACAAGGCCACAAAGTAAGACAAATTCATAATATCAAGCATCGTTTAACAAAAGCACCCCTACCATTGTTTTTTGTGGACTTAGAACCTCAAAGTAACAACAAAAAAATATATGACGTCGAATACTTACTACATGCAAAAATAAGTTTTGAACCACCGCGTAAAAAACGAGAAATAGTACAATGCAAGCGATGTCAGTCCTACGAGCACAGTTTTCGGTATTGTACGCTTCCGTATAGCTGCGTCAAATGTGGAAAGAATCACGATAGTCGAACCTGTACTAAAACGAGAGACACACCAGCTACATGTGCTCTATGTAGTCGTGACTATCCAGCAAATTATAAAGGCTGCGAAGTCTATCAAAAAATTCGTAACAGCAAGTATCCTAGTCAAAGTCAACACCGTAGAAATGCTACGCAAAACATAACTGAAGGCAACAATTCAAGCTCACTAACAAGTAATCAAACCATAGGAACAGGTAGACAGTTCACATATGCACAAATGGCCCAACAATCGCAAATCAATAATCTAAATGAGTCGTATGAAAATAATCTGATTTCCATAATGCAAGAATCATTTAAAAAATTCGAGTCCATCTTAGCAAAGCAAGCTGAACAAATCTCCAGCCTAATTAATATCATGACTGCAATAATGAAGAAACTATGAGTAATTCACTGCGAATTGTCTCCTGGAATGCCAACGGAATACTTCAACATCGAAGAGAGTTAGAAGTGTTTCTACATCAAGAAAATATTGACATACTCCTAGTGTCTGAAACACATTTTACCGAAAGAAGCTATCTACGTATATCTGACTACGAAGTATATTGCACAAATCATCCAGATGGGACAGCTCATGGAGGCACAGCAGTAATAATTAAAACAAGAATCAGACACAATATGTACAAAGATAATGCTAAAGACTATCTGCAAGCAACCGCTATACAAGTATACGATAAGTTCGGTCCGCTCGTTATTTCAGCTATATACTCCCCTCCAAAACACAAGATAACCACCGATCAGTATATCAAGTTTTTTAGAACGCTCGGCACAAGGTTCATTGCTGGAGGAGACTACAATGCTAAAAATCAACTATGGGGATCAAGGCTGGTAACTGCAAGAGGTCGCACTTTAGAAGGAGCCATCTCTACACTAAAACTCCAAACAATTTCATCAGGTAATCCCACATACAGGCCAACGGATGGTAACAAGGTACCTGATGTCTTGGATTTCTTCGTCACAAAGGGAATGGCACAGACCTATCACACAATAGAACCGTCTTTTGATCTTTCATCTGATCATTCTCCAGAAATACTGACAATCAGTTCTTCTGAAATCAAAAAGAAAAAGAGCATATACCTTACAAACAGAAAAACGAACTGGGAAGAATACAGCAACTGGCTTTACCATAACACCACTGCCAAGGTCCGTCTAAAATGTCCAGAAGATATCGACGATGCTGTTGAATACTTAATACAACACATTCAACAGGCAGCCGTATATGCAACTCCAGAAATGAGAGTGTTTGAAAAAAATAAATACCCATCAGAAATACTAAAAATGATTAAAGAGAAAAGACAGATGAAGATGACCTGGCAACGCACTCATCACCCGGACGACAAACGAATACTCAACAGAACTTCCCGCCTCTTATCAAGAAAATTACAAGAAATTCATTCGGAGGAAATGAAGGAAAGAATAGAAAAGTTGTCACCCTCAAAAGCTACAGATTACTCCTTATGGAAAATTACAAAAAATTAAAAAGGCCTACAAAACATGTCCCCCCTCTTCGTAAAACCGATGGAAACTGGGCTAGAACGGAAAACGATAAGGCAGAAGAATTTGCAAAATATTTTGCAAAAACATTTCAACCACACCCCTCAGCACTACTCACAGAAGAAAAAGAAATCATAGAATTTTTGGAATGTCCCCATCAAATGTCGCCACCAATTAAATTCTTCTCAACAAAAGAAGTCACAGCAGGGCTGAAACTACTACCAAATCACAAGGCTCCTGGACATGATCGTATTACAGGGGAAATGCTTAAAAAACTGCCTAAGAAACTCATTGCCCTTGTAACATCCATTTTCAATGGAATAATACGCATCGGACACTATCCTTCGCAGTGGAAACTGGCACAATTAATTGTAATCGCAAAACCAGGAAAACAGCTACAAGATGTTTCCTCGTACAGACCAATAAGTTTATTACCTTCTTTGTCTAAGGTATTCGAAAAACTATTACTATTTCGCATATATCCATTACTTAAAGAAAATGACACAATTCCAGACCATCAGTTCGGTTTTAGAAATCGTCATTCTACAATAGAACAAATTCATAGAGTAGTCGACACCATCAACGGAGCTCTAGAAAATAAAATGTATTGTTCCGCCTTGTTTCTAGATATCGCGCAAGCGTTCGACAAAGTGTGGCATCAAGGCTTGCTATATAAAATCAAGAAATGTCTGCCGCATCCATACTATAATATACTTCGATCATTTATTTCAGATCGATTTTTTCAAATAAAATTCGGAGATGAAATAACAGCGTTTCATCCAGTATTATCAGGAGTGCCACAGGGGAGCATCCTTGGACCAGTGCTGTATTCGCTGTACACCGCTGACTTACCTCAGTCCCCAGACGTCACCACTGCAACATATGCAGATGACACAGCCCTGCTAGCTTCGCACGAAAACCAAGAAACGGCAACAAGAACATTGAAAGAGCACCTCGAGCTTATAAACAAATGGTGTAAATTCTGGAGAATAAGAATGAATGAAACAAAGTCCAAATGTATAACATTTACCCTCAGACGAACAAGAAGTACAAGAATAGAAATAAACGGAAAACTAATTGAAAACGTAGACACCGTCAAATATCTCGGCCTACATCTAGACAAAAAGCTAACCTGGAAGAAACATATTTCGATCAAAAGAAAGGAAGCAGAACTGAAAAGTAGACAAATGATATGGTTAATAGGAAGAAAATCTAGTTTAAGTATAGGAAACAAAATTTTACTTTACAAAACAATACTCAAACCTATCTGGTCTTATGGAATTGAACTCTGGGGAACAGCATCACATTCAAATATAGAAATAATTCAAAGATTTCAATCCAAATGTCTCAGACTATTAAGCAATGCTCCCTGGTTTGTATCAAACGCCACTCTACATAAAGATCTCAATATCACCACTGTTAAAGAGGAAATCACTCTCAAATCTCACAAATACCAACACAGACTCGAAAATCATATTAATCATCTGGCCATAAACATCTTAGATAACAGCACAACGACAAGAAGATTGAAAAGAGAACATCCTCTTGATCTGGACCAAAGATATAAATAATATTTTTCTTTTAAAATAATTGTTACTGTAGATATATTTTTTTGTCACAATGCTTGCACTATTGTATGTTTGTTTGTTATTGTGCTTTTTGTTATTTCAATGTGATATTGTTTATTGTTGCTTTTGTTTGTTTGTCTTTTTTTTCTCTCTCTCTGAACTGGACAATTAGTTTAAAACCATTTTTAGAAAGAACCAGAATTGTATGGTTTCTTTACATGTCAATAATATATGTACAATTGTATTTGCCGAATGTTCGTGTAGAACAAATTGCAAATAAAGCAGATGTTAAAAAAAAACAGAACAGTCAGGACCTTCTATTAAAAATTTCATTTATGTTGATAGCAACGATTTCACTGGGGAACTGGTGGTCTGCGGACTCTCAAGGACTTCCGCGACAATACACATACATGAAAGACACGGGACAGTCAGCCATTCCCACGGCGGAACTCGAACCCCCGACCCTTCCGACCGAGGCGCTGAGTCGGCACACACTCTAGCCACCTCGGCAATCCAGATCCAAAATATTCTTTAAATTTTGGGAATACTTTACAAAACCCACAGGGACATTTTCAAAATGTTCACACAAATACAAATTTATACTTTCTTTCCCCTCTCGGTTTAAGACAGTTAAATATTATTTACAAAATATTGAGTGTAGTAAATATATTGGTTCAGATGTAGAATTTAAAAAAATACTATAGCATGGTACATTTGTGCTCGTAGCTTAATACTTACGTAGTGACTACTTCAAACAAATTAGGTGGAGCGTTTTAAAAATGTGAAATGGGTTGTTGATGTTCTGGTCCAGACTACAGAACTTCTGCAATGCATAGCGTTTAAACGTTCTCAAGAGAGATTGCTGAGAGACCGCTTTAGAAATTAAAGTATAAATTATAGCAGATAACGTGTGTAATTTTATGTGTATCGTATCTATCGCTTATCCTGACAGCTTCAGAATCAACAATAAAGCTCCGTTTTGTAGTTATTTTAAATCGTTTGTAGTTTATTGTTCGTAATTAGATATGTTCTCTGCCTCAAATGAATCGATCAATCGATAATATCTTGAGATGCATGCGTTATGATTTATTAAGCATGATTTATTCGCACCAGTCTAGTTATCATACAGTAAAACTCAATAATGCGCGAAAGTATTCTGAAGACCTTATCAGAGAATTTTACAAAGTATATGTAGAACTGGATTAAAACATATGAAGAACACAACATAGGCAATTTTGAATATTTTGTGTTAAAAATAAAACAAAGGTGCAAACCCCCTGATTTTCTTTAGTTACGAAAGAAAACAATGTTCTTGATATGATAGTATGAGGTATTGCCCATGAGTTCCTTTAACAAGTATTATTAAAATTAACAGAAAGCGAAATGGATTTTTATAACCCTAAACTTCAGAACAACCCCTTCTTCAGAACAACCCCTTCTTCAGAAACAATTTCATAGCTTTTGAAAGGCAAGGGAAGGAAATATATGAAATGTAACTAATGAAGCAAAATTGACCATTTCGCACGATCTTCTATTTTCTTGATGAAATCTGTACTAAAAATAACTCTTTATATTAAGCTATGTACAATTAAAAAAACTAGTTGACACTTTTGGTTGAAAAATGATTTTTTCTTTAAAAACGGCTACAATTTTTTCTCTAATTTTTCCTAGAATACAGACAAGGACACATTAAAAGACGGGGGCAGGACTATTTTTTTGAAAAGTAAGTAGCTCTTTCGCAATGTTGAGTGAAATATGACTCGTATTAAAAAAAGATTTTTTTCACAAACGCCTTCAAATTTTTCTTAAGGTCTTTGTACGTATGGTTATAAAACAACTGAATAATTTGATATAAACGCCATTTTGGTGAATTCTTTTGATTTTTAAAGTTTTACACAAATATAATTTTTATGCATCCCTAAAGTCGTTAATAATTACATTACGGGTGCGCTGTTGCATTTATGAGTACAAGTAATCTAAAGAATTTCTTAAGACGTTTCTCGAAAATTTCGGTAAAAAGTACCTCAAATTTACGCCTTTTCAGAAATGTTCAAGTGAAATTTTCTCAAAAACATCTCCAAATTTTTCAATAAAAATTTTCAGGAAGGATAACATTTACCTATTTTATATTAAAGTAATTTTTCAAATATCGTATTCTAGAAAACCCGAAATATTGAGAAAATGCGAAAAAAAAGTCTTACGTTAGTAAGTAGCATGTGGAAAGAGGGTGGGGCAAAACCAAAACGCTAACCCACACTAAGCGATTACGAAATTAACTACGACGAGAAGGGCTGTGCCATTTTGTAGCAGCACTCGTTTACTTTTGACCCACGGGGCGAACCGTCCTATGTAAGTACTCAAACAAACAACCCTTTATCACTATGTTGGCTGATACCGAACGACTGTGGCGTGATCGCTCTTAGGATACAAAGATAGTGGGTCGTAATTTTATGTAATGGTTGAATATCTTAATTCTGTACTGCAGCTATGAAAAAATAAACAAACGAGCACTATCGTATCCAGACAATTATCCTCACAATTAAGAATTGGCGTTTGCCCGAAGAACGCAAGTTTCATTCCTTAATGACGGCGCTGTAATGTAAAGCTGATTATCATATTTGCCGGTGTATAAGACGCACCTGTGCATAAGATGCACCCATATTTTCAAGAACGATTTCATTCTTTATTGTTAAATTTTATATTTGATTTTTGCTTTTATGGAAGGGATGTGAATTGTGAACCGTGAAAAGCAATGATCGCCGCCGGGATGTTCGCCGCCGCCGTTCGCCGATCGCCGCCGCCGATCATGTTCCGCCGGGAGTCTTCATGATATTTTTCTAATACGCAGGGAAAGGCCGTACCTTTTCATAAATCTTGTACATCATGACGTTGACCCAACGCAATTTTCAGCATTCTTTCAATACTTTTAGCATCTGTTATAATCAATTTTGTAGAAATACAAATTCCTCTTTTTCAGTGTAAAAAAGAAATTTTTGTAATGGTGTTTACTAAACATTCAAAAGGTTGAAAACTTCCCATCCGTTGTACAATTCACATCCGGTTTTTTGACGCGTAACTGAAGGAACAAAAGTGCGTCATGTGCACCGGCAAATACGGTATTTAGTTGCAACTCTAATGCAATGAGTAACTTATGATTTTTTGAGCATTTATGGTATTATGTGTCTTCTACTAGTGTATCTGAATTATCACCCAGAAATTAGAGTAGAGGCCTGTGAGAGATCCCGACGACGCGAAAAAGTTAGGTTCCTTGCGTAAAGTATTGGTAGTCGTCCAATCGGGTTATTTTCTTTATAAGCTAAATAACAGGCAGCGCGGAAATACTAAACTCTGACTCTCATGATAATGTACAAGAGCCTGATACTGTTAGTAGTTGAACTTGATAACGTTCAATTTGATTGTTCCTAATAATACAATATTATTAAGTTTTGCGCGTACATTAAATGGATATGAGACGATTTTATTGTTACACCAGGCAGCAATGATTCTTATTGTGGCTGGCATTTTAACGCACAATATTATATTATTTTTCATTGAAGCACCAAGAGATTCACATTGTAATGTATGCGAGTAAGCAGCGTTTTTAATGTACTGAATGTAATTATTATGATACATATTGTAATGCATATTATTAAACGTTCAAGAGCGCGATAAATGAAACGTCATCTCGCGCATTTCCCTAAAATTTTCCAGTATCTACTCCAGGAGGGAATCCCATTATCGTGCGGAAGGGAGGCGGGGGCAGGGGTGGTGGGTGGGGGTGGGGGTGGGGGTGGGGGGCTGGGTGGGGAAGGTCTCGGAGAAATCTGACAGTCGCGACTCGTAAGGGGCGCTTGACGAGCAGAAGAGCAGCATAAGAAACGAGAACCGACTCTCGTGGCGGACAGGAAAAGTAAATTTATCTTATACCGGAAAACATGAGACGTGGGTTTAGATGATGTTCGCTCTTCGGGAATGCGCAGGAAGGAAGAAAGAAAGAAAGTAAGAAAGAAAAACTCTTGCCGAGGACTGGCGCCTTTGCTTGTCATCTCTTACAAGACGAAGCGGTAAACTAACTCGAGTCGTGAGTTGGCCTCCCTTGTGAGCACCTGCGAGTAACCGAGGCAAAGGAGAGCGCTCGCGAGTTGGGCGTCGCCGCTTTGACGGGATTGCGATTGCCAGGAGCTGTCGCGTCCACCTTTCGACAGCGGGAACTCGATTGCGCCGCGAACTCCTCCTTCGCCTCATCGCTTGCAGAGTTTGTGCGCGCCGGGCTGTGTCGAAAAACACCAGTAGATGCTCATCTTCAGCAACATTTTTGTTTAATACCTCAGTTATTTCTTTTGCGGGTATGACAGTATGCTAGTTTTATTTATTTTGAATAAAAATAGTAATTATGTAGATTGATGTTCGTGTTGAAAAAAAATAAGCCAAATTTAACGAGCAAAACGATGGCACACTTCAGCATCTGCCGGGTGTACAAGGGCATATGCATATTTGTAGAAATATTTCATTGTGAGTATAAGAATGTCTACTTCCACTTCTCTGAGTCAATTCTTCAATAATAATTTTTGTATTAGAAGTATATGCAATATTACGTCATATTTCGGTAAAAATAATATGATTTAAGTTAGCATATGTTTAAAGCGTATGATTGCGAATTCAAAATTATGAACAAATGTTTTTAATACCCATAAATCAGTAAGAAAACCAGTATCAAAGTAAATATTCTAAAATAATTCTACTTTCTTAATAATTCGAAAGACACGCCTGTAATCAGAAGTTTTTGCTTACTTCCCGTTCTTGAACTTAAGTGCAGAGAAGAAAACAATTGCAATCGCCTCAAAAATACTATCTTAGATTTTTTGTTTAAAAACCATGCGTAATGTTCTTCAGAGCTGTAACTCTCCACACACACGAGAACGAAGGTATATTAGTCTTAAGTGGTGTCGTAGTGGTGTTGTTCCAAAGATCGTTAAAATTGGTGCCGGTGGAAAGTACACACATGAAATTTTATACCCAAAATCGAGATATAAGTGGATCGATATGTCATGCATAACTGTCAGACTAGAAGTTTTTCAACCGAAACTTGGAAAATATATGATATGAGGTCTAGTTGCCCCATTTCCGAGATTTGAAAAAAATATTTTTACTCTCATTGTATAATTCTGTAATTTGATGGCTGCAACCGTTACATAATGATACTCATTAAGATACAGATTTTATTATAGTGCGGTTGATCTTGAAAATTCTCAGAAAAGTTTACAAACCATGTATTGACACACATTAATCATTGAGAATTGTTCTAATAAATGTTTCTTTCGATTGTATACATTAAAATTGCATTTAATATTATATTATGATTGTCATTTTTATTTTATTTTATTAGCAGTGGTTTTTATGTGGAATATTGTTTAAAATGAATTGGATCGTAATTTCACGTTTATACTATTTGATTAGCGCAGTGGTAAACCAAAGCCCCCTGAGGCAGGGAAGGTAAAGAGTGGGCGTTAGGTGGCCTTGGCTGAATCGTGCATGTCAACTACCACGAAACGATTCAATGTAAAATTTTAACTTATAAAAGTAACGTCAGAGAAAAAGTATCGAACATAGCTTGAAGTAATGGGTATTAATACATCATCGTTTCATAATGGTCTATATCATTTTGGGGGTACTTTATATGAAACCCCTATGATGTTTCCAACATTTTCTGGAAAATCGCTGAATGTTTTTTTTTTTTTTTAAATTATGGGCTCGAACAAAATAACGTATAAGTAGCAATTTTTTAATATTGAAACACTAAGGATGTTCTTTTAGAAAGGGAAAGGAATAGAGTCGGAGCTGGGAGGGAGCGGGGATAGAGCGGTGAGTGGAGATAGAGCAGGGAAGGATGAGCGGGGCTAGAGCGGGGAGCGGGTGGCGCGCAGCCGAGCGTGCACTCACGCAGCATGTCGAGCGTGATGTCCCTGGTGAGGGGCGGCAGCGCGACGTTGTTGGCTGCGCGGCACTGCAGGGTGGCGCCCAGGTCTGCGCGCGCCAGCGGGCCCAGGCGCAGCGTGCTCTGCGCGCGCGCGCGGAGGGCGTGGGCAGTGGCGGTGGCGGGGGCGGACGGCACCGCCTCCCCGCCGCGCCACCACGTCACATCCGCCGGCGGTCGCCCTGCGCAACACCGGCAACGCAATATCCATCACTCACAAGATCGAGAATGTTAGCGTGAAGTGTAGTGTGATTGTATTAGCTACTTACTCAGTGCTGAATATTTGGGACTACAACAACACATTCTTTCTCGTGTTATTTCTAACTTATGCATTTCTTTTAAAGATTCACAAAGTTCAGCAAAAATGAGGTGTGCGCCATATTAAGCGTTCACTCAATACTAGGAAAGAAAATTAAAGAAAAATATTCGGGCTGAATTTGAGAAAACTTCTCATTTAGTACGCGTTTTCGCGACAATTTCGCTATGTTGCCTGTTCAACTCTCTCACGTAACTGCTACTTATATGGTCGCACGGCCTCTCGCCTTAGCCAACTACCTTACTACGAGCACTTTAAGGAAAATCGCTATGTGCCATCTGTGCATCTACGGGTAGAACACTCAATCCACTAATTGAGCTCCAGCCGCTGCGCAAACATCGACTTGTTTCGAACGCCATTCACTTCCGCTTGCTTCGTGCACAAAGCGTCGTGCAAAGCCTCTATTTCCCCGATAAATATATTTTTCTGATATATTTCATGTCGTTAATATTTACATTACCAATGATTTGTTTACAATATTGCTTTTGCGAGTACAAGTGTTTTAAATGATAACTGATAAAAATTTCTCAAAAACTCATAACTTTTCTGTGAAAAAGAGCACAAAATTCTGTATTTTCAGAAACACTTGAACGACTTAAAAAATTCTTTAAATGTGTTGTACGGATGATGCTGAATTCTCTGAATTACACGGCATTAACAATATTTTAATTTTCCAATGAAAATGTGGAAAAAAATTGTATGCATGCATGTAGTAGCATGTACTTTGGTGCAATAGCACCTGAAGAAGCCTGAGCCTTCCATCGGCGTCCCGGCCTTGCGGACATGGATTACGGGGTACGTGTGGCTAGAACATAGACATCCCTACGTCGTATTCTGGTTTTCTCAAACTAAGATGTGAGTTCTCTCATCGTCACATAGCAACATGTACTAGGACATTGCAAGAAAATCGCACACTATAATCTTGTCCGTACGGGAATCAAACTCGGGATTGCATTATGGAAAGCAAGCACGCTGACCAATGAGCTACCCGAGAGGGCAAATCGGATTTTACCGATCCATAGTTCTTAAAGTCAGTTTCGGTGCTACTGTTAGGGATCCGAAAAATTGAGGAACTTAAAATATGTTTTTAAAACGGCAATACATGACATCTGAGAAGAGGAGGTGGGGGGAGGGGACCGAAAAACTCTACCATATTAAAGAGATTTGAAAACTACTAGTACGAGAAAGTCGAATCATTCTGAAGTATCATTGGGTTTCTCCACTTGTTTCCTCACACCTAATTGAATTTGTGCAGGACGTTCCTTGGCCCCATCGAATTCGCTACACAATCACGCGATGTTTCTTTCTCACCAGTTGCGTTCACAGTCGATCTTCAATTTGCAATGCGCCGTAGTACCTCTTAGCTAAACATTTACGCTCAGAGCGCGGCTCTTGTCCCCATCATTTAAAAAAAATGTTTTTTAAGGTCACTCTATATCATCTAGATCATCAGCGATCCCTGTCATTATAAAATTGAACATACAAACCTAATAGTTACAATAGTCTCCATCATTGTTTGAGTTGTTTACAGAACATAATTTTCGCGATCATAAATACAAAATTTATGTGACTTGTCGGTTCCAATTAAGGAGTCCACTCCAGATTGAAATATCGTTTACCAGACGTCTCCTGGGCTCGTAGAGCTTGAATTTGTGTTCCGCTAGGAGGAATTGTGGTGATCCATTCCGTGTTAGCGCGAGGTCGCGGTTCCATTACCCGCGGGGAAATACGGCCGCTACGTGAGGAGATGCGAGTGCGGAGGCGGAGGCGGTCGAGCAACCAACCTCCGGGTGCAAGCAGTGAAAGAAACGGTTCGCTTGAATCATTATTTATTGAAATGCATTAAGCCGTGAGGTTATTGCGAGAAAAGCAAAACATACATGAGAAGTAATTCACTCGTTTCATCACCTCAAGGAACATCAATGAGATATACTTGAAATAACATTTCAGTGAAGTGTATATTGTTACACTCTTAGCGTAGTTTAGATGTGTATGTGTAGAAATGTGTCCTTGTCAATAAGACAAAGTACAATTTAACATACATATAGATACAAATACGTAAATACTGAAAGTTGGTTGAATAGAAGCTTTTGTCTTTTTTCAACATTTAGCTATACAAAGAAGTATTCCTAACAGAGTTTAAAAATGCGGTTTATTTACATTTTTAAATTTTCCACGGTAATTAATTTCCGCGTATGTATAATAAATCGTGATTATGGAGAAAGGATCTCTAGAAAAACTACAGAAGAACGAAATATTCTCATTATTAGCAGGCTGTACCACATCTAGTGTAATTCACAAGGTAAACGTTTCAATAAAACATCCATTTTACCGCGCTCATATCACACTTCTGTAAGCTTTGAATTAAAATAAATTTTCTGACACTACCGACAATGATAATATTCTGTATTAAACTTTCATGCAGAAAAGTCGAGGAGAAGATATAAAAATATTAGTTGGTTAGTAGGAGCTCTGTGTACGAATGATGGATTATCGGTTGTAGCAACATTGATCTGTTAATTTGTCTATTACTGACTGAATAATTACATAGAATTTCTCTAAAATGTTCGTTCTTATACAGGTATGTTTGAAGCCGTAAAAATCTACGGTAACCATTGTCATTATTTTTACGAGGATGTTTTAGTACGGCAGTTTTTTTTGTTTTTGTTTTGTTTTCTAATTCGTCACGTCTCTTAGTACCAGATCTGATCTAGAACAAGAGACAATTTTAAATTTCCATGACTTCAATAACGAAGCAATATTGAGCAAGTTTTTATTCATGCTCATATATCAGGGTCCGCAATGCATCTGACTACCGCGCCCGAGAATATAA
Organism: Gryllus longicercus; assembly: GCA_038098605.1. Lineage (NCBI taxonomy): Eukaryota > Metazoa > Arthropoda > Insecta > Orthoptera > Gryllidae > Gryllus > Gryllus longicercus. Next base: position 1,990,063 of record JAZDUA010000126.1, on the reverse strand, counting down.
TTTCCAAATCTTTGACATCATATGTCCAACACTGATGTAGAAGAAAACATTTCAAGTAATTAATGTAACGCTTATATCGGTATGGAATGGAACACAACGAATGGAATAGAAAAAACAAGAAGCGACAAGAATACTTTGGGTGTGCGAAAAAAGTTTAAAAATTGCATTAAATCGATTTCATTACATTTTTATAACAAGTTACTAGACACTCATGAAAACATTAGCCTGAGATATTACATTATTTCACGCAAAATAAAACTTTGTACATAATAATTACATGTCGACAAGTACGAAATGTAGCCCAGAATCACCCAGAAAGTCTAAAAAAACAAACAAATTCTTTACCATCATTCTGTTCCTCATTTATTTCTGTGAATTGTTTTTCTTTTCATAGAAGATTCTATATGAGATCACTGGGCGGCAGCTTTGCAACAGGTATGGAATAAAATAATTTCAGTTTCTGCCTCATAGGATAGAGAATATTTCCTCTTCATTGGTTGCCAGCACAGTCCATCAAAATATCTTTGTGCTGTAAAACCGGCCACGACTGTCAGCCAAAGAGTTCATGAGGCAACAGTTTCACGCACGTCGCTGGCGATAGGATTTGAACATATGCAAGGGTACGTTATATCGCCCGCGCATACAGTTGTGGTTGTGGTCGCCCCGTTCTAAATTAACGTTTGCTGTTTCGAGTGCGAGAGTTTTCACGACATTAACGTGAATTGGAAGCGAATGGCTGGGGTGTAACTAAATGGCTGAGGTGCGTTTAAACGGAATGGTTATTAACAACTTGTTTATCAACCATTTAATCAACACATTACTGCGGAAGGATAAGTGCGAAAATGATCGTTCAGAATCAATTAAAGTAACGCAATTAAGAATTTAATGTAGTTTGGCTTCAGAATGATTGTAGCGAATTAAGACTGCCAACAGGACCTGTATTCACCTCTCATAAGATGAAGACTGTATCAAAGTGAAGCATTCTCAGTAGCAAAGTTTTTTAGTTGCACATATTTATGCCAGTACTTGTTGCGGTTTCGTATACAATTTTATATTGAAAAGTACATCCAGTTGACACAAATACAAAATCTAGATTGATATTTTTTGATAAACTCTATACTTTCAAAATAATGAGACTTTCAGGACATTTTAAATAATAACGACATCAAAATGCTGTGTAAACTACGAGATAGTAAACAGTCACACGAAATCATACAAATTACCACATTTAAGTATACTACATGCCATTTAAAAAAGTGTTGTTAAAAGAATCACAAAACATCACTGTAATAGCCATGTAACGTCTGACGCTTTTAACATTTGTGATAATGAAATATACCTGTAATTATAAAAGAGCAATGTTTCAATTTCACATTGCATTTTAATCTCCTACAGATTTTGTAGTATAATTAATCTCCTACAGACATTTAATTGAATCTCGTACAGATTTTGCAGAATACGTGGAACGCTTCGTTGTTGAAAGCGGTGCGAGGTTCATTACGATATTCACACCGAATGTGTTTCATTTAATATCTGTTATAAATATGAGAAACGTTTCAATATTTGGCCAAAGACTGGCTGGGCAGTGGTTCTCCATTAATCGCGCTCTGCGACCGCCACGCGTCGTGTCCAAACACCTGAATAATCCGGGCGTCGCTCCGATTTTCGTCCCGGCGCCGGCGCGGGGCGGGGCGGGGCGGGGCGGGGAGGGGATAAAAGGGGGAGGAGATGAGAGGGGGAGGGGATGAGAGGGGGAGGGGGGGAGGGGATGAGAGGGGGAGGGCGCGGTTCGCGCGCAGTTGAACTCTGACGGACGCGGCGCGTGCGGGCGCGGGCGCGGGCTGTCACCCCCATTCCAGTACGCGCGGGCGGCGGCGAGCGACGGACAGCGACGGCGCGTCGGGCTTAGCGCGAGGGCGGCAAACAGGTAATGCGATCGCGGGACGATGCATCGTGGGGAGAATGGATCAGGTGAGGAATGGATCGGGCGAGGAATGGATCGAGGAAGGAATGGATCGGGGAGAGGTTGGATCGTGGGGAGGATGGATCGTGGGGAGGATGGATCGTGGGGAGGATGGATCGTGGGGAGGATGGATCGTGGGGAGGATGGATCGTGGGGAGGATGGATCGTGGGGAGGATGGATCGTGGGGAGGATGGATCGTGGGGAGGATGGATCGTGGGGAGGATGGATCTTGGGGAGGATGGATCTTGGGGAGGATGGATCGGGGAGAAGATGGATCGGGGAGAGAATGGGCGTTGGGGAGACAATGCGAGTTGGGGAGAATGCATGGAAGTGAAGGGAATGAGATTACGGAGAAAAATGGGTGGCGGAGAAAAAGGGGCTGTTTGCGTAAATGTAGTGTCCACCAACACTGTTCGCGGGGAAGACTTTTGGTGGGTAGGGATATTGGAGGAGAGAGTGGTAGGCTGTAAGGACGGCTAAGAGGAGAATGCGGAGAGAAGAGGCGGAGGAGCGGAGGGGGTGGTGTGTGGGCGACGGCCCTTCGGCCAGAGCGACCGTGCAACGGGGCGTGGCGTGGCGTCGCGGCGCCTGCGGCCGACGCGTAGCGTCGCGGCGCCGGGCGGATCGAGCGCAGCCGGGCGCGACGCGGGGCGACGCGGGGCGGGGCGGTGCCGTAGGGCGAGGGCGGCGGGCGGCTGAGCGCCCGCGGGCGACGCATTTCGCCGTCGCCCTCGCGCCGCCCGCCGGATTCCGAGAAGTTCGCTACGCAACGCGAGTCGGCGCGGCGCGGCGCGGCGCGGCGCGGCGCGGCGCCCGCGGCAGTTCCCAACGAGACGCCGCGCCGTTGTGATCAAAACACGCTCCATTAATAGGTTTCGGGCTCTGTAAACTCGATCCTGGAAGCGATTGCTCAGGATATTGGTCACCAAAATCCCAGGCAGCAGAATTTCCACAACAACGTTGATTTTCATGTAACGCACAATGGACCGTTGCAATATTTTAACTGGAGAAAAGAAGTTGGAAAACGTACAATTTGTTTCAACATAAAATACTCATTCTATAGTAGGCATGAGAAAATAAATTAAAGAAATATGTATACAGAACACGTAAATTTCGTAAATAAAATTAAACTTAATGAAGTGTCTGCTTTATGAATGCTGTTATTTTAGTTATAATATTACTGTTAGGAATTTCCTGACTGAGAATTCCAATCAGTTCATTACACTGGTCAGCGTCATGTTAATATGAATTGCCCTGTTATGAAAACTTTGCGCTTCCTTTGGAGATCTAGTAAAAAAACAAGGGATTCTTTTACGGTTTCAGTTATTTATGAAAAATAAATGCAATTTTACTGTGATCATTTCTGTTACCAACCACGAAGAAAATTTCGTCGACCGCCGACTGCATTTCCGAACGGACCCGAGTGAACTTTAATGAACTCCGCAGACGAGAGGCGTCGAGGCTGCACGAACAAAAGGCGCCTCACGCAGTCGCCATCTGCGCCGTTCACCGCATCGGAGAAGATTCTAGACTGACAAGGACGCTCGATGGCGTTGTGAGCCTTCAGAACTGTTCAAGAGTATTAAAGTAAAATGCATGCCCAAACACACACACACACACACACTATATATATATATATATATATATATATATATATATATATATATATATATATATATATATATATATATATATATACTTATACATACATACACATAACTTTAGCACCTCTTGTAATTTTTGAACTGTTGAAGTTATTGGAATACAGTTTTCACTAAATGCAGGAGAGAATGGGGCTAATTGATGCATGTACTCGTTTCCATTTTATCATTTGTACTTTACGAGATAGAAGTAACATTGTTTTATTTGAAGTAGAACTATACATTTTTAGCCTATCATGCGTAAAAAAAGACGAACCGAATGATAAATATTGGTATACGTTAGATAAGCAAATTTTGTAGTATTTTCGATATTTTTTCCAACTCATGTTTAACATATATTGTAACGCTTCGAGCGCGGGTAGCAGGGGAGCGCTGTGTGATCCTAGGTAGTAGACTGTTACATTTAAAATATCCGTTAAACACGAGTTGCAAAAAAATCAAAATTACTCAAAAAAAGGCTTATCTAACGTATAACAAAATGTAGTATAAATTTGGATTCGTCTTTTTACGGTCGTCACGAAAGGCCAGAAAATGTGTTTAGCTCCATTTGAAAAAAGCAAACTTACCTCGATATCTCGTAAAATATAAGTGATTAAATGGAAATTAACACATAGTATATAATCTAGTGCCATTACCTTATGCGCTTTCGTGAAAACTGCGTTGCAATAACTTCAAACGTTCAGAAATTACAGGTGGTGCTAGTTACGTGCCTCACCTGTATATAAAACTTTATCTTCATTTCACATATTCATTTATATTACAATGTTTTCTTTTATCCTGATATAGGCAATCCGTAGAGAAGAATATTAAGCCGAAACTTTGTAAATTATGACACCTCTCCTTTCCACATGACACTAATATCACATCACTTTATGTATTTCGGTAACAAATTTTAAAGCACCATTGTATGAATACAATTTCAGCCCAAAAAAACGTTTGTATTTGGGACAAGAAATAAATTACACGACTTGCAGATGCTGTAGTCATAAGAAATGAAATGAAAATTTCACAGATAATGTTACTTCCAAAGTTAGTTTTAATGGCATACTGCAAATAACTCAAAACTCTGTATAACGACGATACTCCACATTACATCCTTCGCCAGTTTTCCTCCATAAACTGAGAAAAGACATTCTTAAAACTCCCTATAACCCGGTGCATTAGAAAAAGGAAAAAAAAAGTTGAAACAACAATCATCACTGCTCGCATCACAACCTTCTTTTTTATGGCGGACACAAATTATCGTTGATTGCCGCTCTTCGGGGGAGTATCGTGTCTTGCGCAGCTACATAAAGTGCACGCCCGTGTGACTACGAAGGAGATGACGCGGTTATTACAACTCGTGATATACAGCGCAACATTTTATGCTATTGGGCTTCACGAGTTCCGAACACACATTAGTGCCACGTCATAACCTCAAACGGCCCACTTTTGAATGCAAGGACCATTGTGATCGGCGATAAAATAGGCCGTAACTTACGACCGGGGCCCGCAGCCGGCGACGGCGGCTCCCGTTACACTGCACCCCTCCCCCCCCCATGGCCCTTCCCGTCCTCCACGACCCTCACCTTTGCCCTCTTCGTCACCCCTCACTCCTCCTCTCGGACTACCTTCTCGTCCGTGACCCGGTCTGCACCCATCTGGTTCCCCCTCCTCTACACAATCCCCTCACCTTCTATTTCACGATTGTACTAAATACAATTCTCTACAATACCTATCCTTTCCTCTTCTCTGCAACACCTGTCTCAACTCTACTCTTAATACCCCGTTTCTAAGGTCTGTCCTTTCTCTACATAACACCTCTTCTCACCATACACCGCGTCCCCTATCCTCCCTTCCCTTCCCATCCCATAGCCCTTCCCGTCCTCCACGGCTCTTACCTTTGCCCTCTTCGTCACCCCTCACTTCTCCTCTCAGACTACCTTCTCATCCGCGACCCGGTTTACAACCACCTGCTTTCCCTTCCTCTCCACTATCCCCTCACCTACTAAGTCTTGATAATACTATATTCCCCTCCTCTACTACATCGTCATCCTCCTCTACAATATTTTTCCTTCTCTTTTTCTGCAACACCTTCCTCAAATCTATTGTACGTACCCCATTTCGACAGTCCGCCCTTCCTCCTCAGAACACCTCTTTTCACCTTTAGCTCCTACCGACCTTTATCCTTCTGTGCGCTGTACCACTCACGAACCCACCTCCCTCTCTCGTCCTTCTCTTGAATGTGTTCTCTTCAAAATTCGACACACCATCTCTTCTCACCAATGTTCGTACCCTTCTCTCTATCATTCTCTGCCTGTTCCATTTTCGAACCCACCTTCCTCTCTCGGCTTCCGCCTACACGAGAGCCCTCGGTCGATGAGCCCCCCCCCCCAGCTCTTCACTTGTGAATAATGCGGAGGGAAAGTGGACCACGAGAGAGAAGACAGCGCCGCGCGGGCGGTGGACAAATGCGTCGAAATGACTGCTCGGGAAGTTCCTCGCCGAGTGAATCGGAGGGGAAGACGGAGAGGGGGGGCGGGGCGATGCCAGAGGGAAGTTGCAAACTGTATATTACAATTGCATTCTGGGTACTTCCTTTTCTCTGGAAATGCCATTCAAGAGTTTGTTAAAATACTTTTAAATTCGTGTTAAATTCATATACTAAAGCTTGATGTTACGATAGCCGAAATGTGTGTGGTACATTTAAAAGATTATTTTCTTGTGTATCACATTTTATTTAGAATTTAAGAAGAAAACAAAACTTTTCCGGTGAGAGAGAAAAGATATTTAGAAAAAAAATTGGAATGAAAAAGGGTGTAATGCAGAAATCAATATTGATTTGATATTCATTCTAATTCATAATCATGTTGTTTTTTTGCATAAACAGAAATTTTACTAGCGCATCAGGCGATTTTTAAACATTTTTAGCAGAAGTTTAATAAATATTTATTTTGAAAATAAAATGGGAACTCTTTCGTCGCGATCATATTAAACGGTACAAAAATAGTTAAACATTTTTGTTCAGTATATGAAGTTTCCCAAAAATAAAAACTCTAGCCTTCGTAGTGCGGATATATGGTTGGGAGAAAATACTTGTACATTGCATTTTTGGAGATAGTACTAATGTTTTCGAAGTCCCGTGCGTAGAAATTCCTAAAATGACTAACTGAACGACAGTGTAGCACTTTAATACGTGCAGCGATTGCAGCAAATTAGAGAAGTACACGAAAGCCGTACAGCAATAACCGCGATCACCACATTCTATTGCCAAAGCCACAGCCAAATGAGTTCCGTAAAAGGTTCACGCATGTATTGCTTTTGCCGATAATATGATTACTTGTTTTAAAATGAATAATTCTGTCCACGGAAATAAAGTAATGACATTTGCACATAGTAAATACAAACCCAGCATTCGTTTGGGAATTTCTATTGTAATACTGTTAAGGAAATGAGACTTGATTCTGTATTGTCAAATGAATAGTTAACTACAGTTTCGAACGTCTGTGATGTTATTACTAAAATTTCTCTCGCCATTGTTAGCGAGTGTTTTCAGTCGGACCCGGTGCAAATAATTAGACTTTTCTCTGATTAGCGTGTGGATTTTGCGGATCAGCCTCGGATGGTTGCCACAGAATGGCTGGTATTGCTTCACCAAATCTGATGTTCTTCCACAGTCGCTAGTAGGAACTGAAGAAATTTAGAGCAAACGACTGAAAACTGTGCGTGTGAGAGAAAGAGGAAAACTAGGACATTCATGTGTTTTCCTTTGTATTTTATATAAAAAACATCCTTAAGACAATTTTTGGATTGAATACTTATTTTAAAATTATTGACTAACGTTTGGCTCGTGAGAAAGGACTAAAGAGAACGGTTCTAAATATGAGCGTCTTCGTCTTTAAGCGAAGAGTTTTGTTGTAAATAATACTTATGTCAGGATGAAGGACGAATTCATGACGTTTCCCTTTCATTGGAAACAAGGAACTATCCAAATAGTAAAGGACGGCGTTAATAAGAAAAACTATGTGACAAAATAGCTTTAATAACATATATCAATCTTATTAAACCTTCTCTGACAATCCCACAGGTACTATATAGTTCTATTAAAAATCGAAGCTGCCGTTATAAGTATCTGTGTTATAAATTAGGGAAAAGACGAAATCTACTGTATTTGTGTAATCCCGGTAAAGATAAAAATATTATTATGATTTAGTCGACTATTTCTGTATGAAACAATTGTTATAAATATGTAATAAAATATTATTATGATTTAGTCGACTATTTCTGTATGAAACAATTGTCATAAATATGTAATAAAAAGTTAAATGTGAAGACTAGCCCTATTTATCTCGTAGAGCACTGTTCAGAGTAGATGCTATCTGTTGGCAAGCAATGCATTAAGGAGCGAGCGTGTGGCTCAGGGCGTAACGCACTGACTTCACATTCGGGAGGCCCGGGTTCAATCTCCGAGCTGGCCGTCTTGAGCGAAGTTTCCCGTGGTTTCCCTCGGTCATCCAGGTGAATGCTAGGATGGTTCTACTGAAAGGCCTCGTCCACCAAACCGGCGTCGCTACCTAATTAGTTAACTACGTGAAGTCGCGAAAGTTAAGCGAATTCGAGACATTGAGGGTTCCTGGTTGGTGACCGGCTAACGGGACGAAACGGCGTCGAGGCTAATTGCTCTTTACGGGACATATAAAGGCTACATTCAAATAAAAAATTTAACACAACAAACTTTAACAATTGAACTTATTATGAAAGATTGCGGATTTATCTTGGTGGTCTATATTTAAGTGCACTCTATACAGAAACATTTTCAAAGGCATTAAATAAGTTTGTGGAAGATAACTATTATAATTTCTTCTAAAGGAAACACGTTTTGACCTAGCCGCTATGTTTTGGAATCTTTGCCAGCGCCCTTGAACTGGGCGTGGCCCTTGCAAACGCTCTATTTCGACGTCTCCCATCCCAGAGCTCTCTAGGACGAATAAGAGCTAAATACAGACACAGTATTAATGCGTTGGCGCACTCACCGCCTTCGGAGACGCAGGTGAGGGCGACGGTGGCGCCCTCGGGGAAGGGGCCCAGCGCGGGGCCGTCCAGCACGCGCCCGTCGCCGTCCAGCAGCGTCAGGCTCTGCGGCGGCACTGCAACACCACGCCCCCTTCAAGCCACACCACACCCACACCACAGCGCAGGGCGTCAACTGCCTGGGGCATTAGGCCCCTGGATACAGAGCATGCTTATCGCGGGAGGAGTCGGAAATCTTCCTCCGCTGGTCGGCGACATCTGGCGGCGACCTACTCGTCGAGTACTTGGATTCTCCCCAACCAAATGTCTCCCACGAGCGGGGCACCGGCCAGAACAAGTTGTAAGCTGTCGACTGGACACTCGTCATCTGTGGTAGTGTAGAGCATGTAATTGTAAATAAGGCATGAGAACAGGACAAATAAGAGGAGGTACATATTTGCACGCGGTCCGTGGCCCGTTTGTTAGGGAACTGCTCCGGCATTCGCCTGGTGTTGGAGAAGTCACGGAAAACTATCGACTAGAGCAGCCGGCCGATAGAATTCTCCTCCAGACAGCGACTGAATTCGACCTAGATATCTAGCTACTGTTGAAAATCCACTGACAGGACTCGAACCCTACGACATCCCGGTCTGAAGTACTGTAGTGACATCAATTAGTGCTCTGACCACCAGATCCAGGAGGAATCAATTATATGTGCACTCCGTGACGATCCTTTTTCAGGAAGCAACGAATAACCCTTAGAGGCTAAATCTATGACAGGAGCACAAATAGATTCCGCAATTGCTGTGTAGAAGACGCATATTCAGAAAGTACTGATTGTCATGGAGGGAGGATAGTGCAAAAAGGAAACAGTGAATACATCTCAAAATATCCTTCCGCTAAGTCTCTCGTGTAGTCAGTGCCTTAATACATGTAGTATAAGCTCTTATTATGTAATATAAGGACGTTGGGCTTATGTTCGCTGGTAAAGTTTTTTCATTACAAATTCTTCGTATGTAAATGTATGCCTCTAGGAAGGCACATGAGTAGCTTATTAGCATCCCAGTGGTGTGATCACAGGTTGAATTCCCAGTCGGGACAAAAATTGAGTGGTAGCTCTCCTTTAAAATTGCCTCAGTTTCTGTAGCTGTGTGACGAAGAAAAGCTCAGGCGGGCAGTGTTTGATAGTTACGATGAAGGGAATACCGCATGTTCGTCATATCTGTCTCTTACCCCAAGCGTTGGAATTAAACTAGGCCCTGATATGGGGGACACCGTTAGCTAGCCAGCAAAGTCTGGCACTGAACCCAAATTCCAAATACAATTCGTAAAGTTATTAACTTAAATGCACACTACCATTAAGACACACTCGTTCTTCACGTCCATTTTAAACAACGATTTTTATTTTTTGAATGCAAGAACAAAACAACGCGACCGATGAGAAGGATTATAGAATAGAAGAGGTGTCTGGAGGAGTGTTGTGACGGCATCGCGTCAGGTGGAAGGAACAGCCTTCATGCACGACCCGAGCGCCAAGCACAGCTCAACGCTCTACAGCACGTGCGCATGTTTTGGGATACTACAAAAGATCGTTCGTCACTCTTCTAGCGCTCTCTGCGGCTGCTGCGGAGAGCGCGTGGCCACTCACCGCGGGGGGCGGCCGGGTGCCGTGTGTTATGCCCTCCTGTAAGGTCGGCAGGCATTGGAGTTTATCATCAGACGTTCAGAGGAAAAGTTTTTTTACACAATAATTTATCTACATTAACTGTTGGGTTATCTCAACCCAGTGGTAGCGAGAAAAGTATTCAGAAATTTTCTTTACATAATTAACTTTACACAACAAAATGTTGTTTTTTTTAAATGATCCACAAGTTAACCATTTCTATTATTTATCTTTTCGATACCATTCCAGGCACAAATTCAGAAATCATAGGCTAATTAGTTAGCACTCCAAACACTCGTAACATAAACGTATTCTACATTCTAATAAACTTAAGAGATTGAATGTCGAAGCGTTACAGTGATTTGTCACTAAGGGAAATAAAAATGATGAAATGATGAATTGGTTAATATAAGAACGATGGATGTAAATAAGTTGAATTACCAAAACTTTTTTAAAATCGACCACTTTTAAAAGAATGTTTTGCTTCATTGGCATTCTTAGCTTTTCCAATAAAATACAGCACAAGCATAATAATAACACAAATAAATTGCTCAAGATTGATTTAACAAGAACAATTTGACAAATACACTTCCTCGCATCATGAGTTTATAGTTAACGATTATGGTTAATAATGTAAAATTTGAAAAGAAGAACTAATTTGTGATTTATTATTATAGGTTTTGATGCTTCATAAAAACATTTCTTTATAAATGTTATGATCAAATTAGAACTCTCAGCAATAAAAAACAGTTTTTTGTACCAACTATCATCGTCAATGTAAAATCGTACCAAAAACTCTCTCAATTTTGCAAAAATTCGGAAGATGTACCAAAGATTAGCAGCTTCCCAGAACACGTCTGTTCCAATAAGAAGCGCTGTTCTACAGTCAACCGGAGAATCACCAAATACGTAGCTTAGATCGTCAACAACACTACACACTTTTGCAAACCGCAGCTAGGCACTAGTACATTCTACAGTACACATTCATTGAGAAGCATACATTCAAAACAAAATATGTTCACTTCACTCTTTTCTAATAAAAATGAAAAATATAGCACAAATATTACACTTTTCAACACTGGTTTTAACTCTACGAATAGAGTACTACTTAACCTTACGTTCTTTCTGAAAATAAAATTGTAGATAAAAACAACAGAAGAAGTCAACTTTTACCAAATGGACATGTCACCTTCTGAATGTTTGCTCCTCAGTTTCTCTGCTGCGACGCCTTTTGTTTCTCCCCCGTGGCGCGATGGCTAGCTTGAGGCCGGCGGTTGCAATACGCTTCGATTTTTTTTTTAAATTGACCGATGGCATTAGGTCATTGTTACATCTCCTGCCTTATAAAATGTATATTTTCAATTAATTCGCGAACGTTCTTTTCAACGGCGGTCAGAGATGTGCTTACCACTGATAAAAAGATTCATGTCATATATATATATATATATATATATATATATATATATATATATATATATATATATAAATGTAACACTAGCCTAATGTCATCGGTCACTTCAAAAAATCTAAGTGTACCCTTCCGCCTTCAGCGGCATCAGCGAACGCCAATGCCTGAGCCGTGATGACCGCCTCAAGCGCGCTCTCCCTGCTGTCGGCACGAAAAGACTACTGCACCGCTCTGTCGTCGGGGCTTCCTCGCGGCAGGGCATTTAAACCCGCGATTCCCAAACTCTCTCTTTCATCGACCCCTTTTAAGAGAATGTTTGCGTCATCGCTCCGCTTCCCTTTTCACTTTTATAGTACACAGAATCCATAATCACGAGACAAAGAATTGGACATAAATGGCATAAGCTAACAATTTCGTACCCTAAAAGTAACAAAATGTTGAGTATTGATTAAAAAATTACCTTAACATTTTTATTCAGTGCGTATTGCGATTGCGGAGTCTACTTTTATGAAGGATAGAGTATCGTTCTCCATGCGTAGTTATATTATTGAGTTTTAAGAATATCATAATTCCTAAGGATGAAAGATAGATAGGAAGAAAGAGGAGCGAATTAGTAATATATTGTTACACTTTGTTGCTTTATATCAGGTAACAGAATTTCATTAATAGTTTTTGTAATCAATGGTATGTTATTTATACTGATAAGCTACCGGTTCATATTCGGCTATTGTCCACTTCAAAATTTCATCGAGCCCCAGAGGGTCTACACCTCCCCTCTTGGGAACCCCTGATTTAAACGGTCGTGTATGGCCACGACAATAAACGTCATTAATATTTTTAGTAATTAATGAGATATTGTCTTTGTTGCCCGATTAGTCTCCCGATGCATATTCAGCAATAAAACCTCAATCAACACCTTGATTGTCATGATTTATTACTATTTTTAAAATAAAAAAGTGTCTATACTCTCCCTGTGGAGAATTCTATTTTAGAATAATGTGCATGGTAGTGTGCTGCACAGTCTACGAAGCGTAATTATTTATTGAAGGCAAAAAGAGAAAACCATGTGATGAACGTGACAAATAAAGGTATTTATTAGTCCTGGAGAACAAAGACCTCTCGAGGCCTATATCATCATCTCATTGGTTAACTTTTCTACCACGTCTTGGCCATTTTTAAAGACACTTCGGCTGGTCTTCAGTTTTCCGATACAAGAGCTAACGCCTTGTGCCTAACATGAACTTAGCATTTTTTTCTGTACCGCTTGTGTAGCCTTTGAACTCCTACGATGACGTTTGTCGTTGCTAGTCCCCAACGAAAGCTTCGTACAGAGGGAGGTCCTCGGTTCGAGTCAAAGCGATGGTAACATTTCGACACCAGTTAGAGAGCTGAATGGAGGTCTGCCTTCTCTTAGACGAACACTTTAAGCCGGTCTATCTGATTGGTCGTTTTTTGGGGTTCCTTCGACCAATACCAGGCGATTGCCGGAACAATACGTTAAACTACGAGAACGCAACCCTCGCACGCGAAACTTCCTCTCCGCTCAGTCCTCGAACCTATCCTTAGAGTCGGCCCGTCAGCTGTTCTTGAAACTCCTAAGGTCTCATCCATACGTTATGGCGAATATCTGCGAGAAACTGTACAGTTACAGGAAAACTGGCCTAGTTGGAAAATAGGAAAATTGGCCAAAATTATTTTTGGTATGATTTCGCCTAAAACATTTCCCCCCGAGCAATCGCCTTTGTATTTACGTACTCGATTGCACGTATCACTATGTTCGAATCCTGATGACTACGTCACACAAAATGAAGAGATGAGAGGGAGGCGAGAGAATGTCTAAAACAGAAAACGGCGATTACTCATCGTGTTAACGCCGCTCTTCCTGATGAAGTAATTAAAGAGATAAGATGCGCACTCGATAATAGAGGAAGCTCGCGCACACACTGTATGCAAAATGCAATTGGGCTGCACCGTTAGAGATGTCCACACTGTTTAAAATGACTTGTTTCTATCAACAAGCAGATTATAAGTCAATAATCATACAGCAATGGTTTCAAAAAAGGAAACATGTATCCTGATTTTAAAGACTTGATACATGATTAAATTTGTAATTGGTTAAATTCTTCTCTGTATCAGTAAATAAAATAAATATTTCCCTTTTCTCACTAATTACGCAATTCAGGCAAGCACTATTACAAAATATTTAGTTACAAGTAACCGCTATTGTATATGTACCCATATACAGAGGAACATATGTAGATTTCAATATTTTTAACGTACGGATTATTTACGTTAAGGGTCCCTTGATACCGATTTTCTTCAAGAGTCCGTCCATCTGTGACCAACACTAATGCCTAAATTGTTAGTAATATGTTTTTTTCCGAAATTAATATTCTCCGATTCATCTCGCTGACTCGAAGCCCTAAAATTTTGAAAATAATTCGTCAATATTGGCAGGTACACAAAGCCCTTGGGACAAACATTTCTAAAAATTGCCTAAAAAATTTCTTCAAATGTGAATGTAGTTTAAAAAATAATTGGGTGAAATATACTGATAAAGAAGGGATACGTCAGATTTTCACTTTTAATTTTGAATTTTCGAAAATCGAAAACAGTAGACATTTTTGACCTCTCGAACAACTACTACATTATTAAAGATAGATTTATTCTTCAAAATGATTTTTTTTCTAAAATTCGTTTTGAAAATATTATTTTTCCATAATTTAGAGTTGAACGTGGATAGTAATAAAAACAAGAGATTTTCAAAACGGCTTCAATTTTTTCTTTATACTGTTTGAACAGATACAGCTAAATACACTGAACAGCATAAAATGCTATTCAGATATACTCTTACTTTTAATTTTTCTTAAATTACACAAATGTCCTTTTTTTCAAATATCTCTCACGTCGTTGATATTTACAATATGGATGTTTTTGAACATTATAGCATTTGTGAGTATTACTAAAAATTATTATTGATGATGTTTATCGAAAACTGTAAAGTTCTCTGTAGAAATGAGATGACAATAATTACAGATTTTCATAGACGCTCGAACGACATTTCTCAAAAATGACTACAAAGTTTTCAATGAACACTTTGCATTGCAACTCGAGTGTTTAGGACTACGAATCAAGAGTCGTACCGGAATGCTACCATCAGTGTTGCGTCTGTTATAATGAGTTCTTAATGTTTCGGTCATTCCAACACATTATCAACATATAACTCTAAATTACGCAAACAAAATCAATTTTTTTAAAGGTTGTATGGAACGGTTAATTCTATTAAAGAAATATATCTTAATAATTTGGGAGGTTTTAATGAAAATCGGTCTTTTGCAATACTATTAAGCAAACTTTTAAGCTACGACATGAAAAATGAGTTTTTTTGCGTATCAAACAGCATCTAATGGTTTATTAAGCGATATCCATTACAGAAAAGAAAAATACTAGACACATACATCTATACATCCAAGGAAGATAATGACTCTTACAGTGGACAATTTAAAATATACCTTGTTATGATGCAACGTGAAATTAACACGAGTATTTCCGCGCAGTTTTGCCGTATCAAATCGAAGTTTTTAATAGTTACAATAATACCAATAGCGGAAATTGTAAACAGATTTCTGAAAAAGGTTCATGAGCCGATAGTTCCTTAATCAGAAAATTGAATTTATTTAAAAATAGATCATCTAAAATAAGAGCAGTAATACTTGGTTACAATTATGTTGAATTTGAGCTTTATATATTCCATGCAATTCTCCCGATTGCACTGGACACTTTCGCTACCATTGGAAATTCATGCACACGCTGGCACAATTACCGAGGCGTGAAGCCAGCGGTGTTCCAAGCTGCGTGGACCAGAAGCGGAATTTTCTGTTTGTGCGAGGCAGACGACAATTGAATCCGCGAATGCATGCACAATATAACGCGTACGAATGACTGAGCCGTTCACCTGGAACAGTTCACTCCAACTCGCCCGCAAATCCCCAGCGCCGACCGCGCGCGCATCGGCAGCGAGGCGAAGTGCGCCTCGCACCCGCCCGTTGCCGGGGGAGTTCCTCAGTGGCGCGTAACACTTCCCCAAACACTGAAACAGAACTACTATTTATTTACTTACTCAGGTTTGACAAACCGCGCACAGTACATCAACATTCGCATTTTTTTTAAATTATGAATTTCAAAGATTAACAAACCGACACACGTCAGCTGATTTAATTGAAGGGCTTGGGGTAGTAATAAGGTAAGCCACAGCAATTTTACCGCTATTCATACTGGTTAATACCCCCATTTTGGTCGGAGTGTGTCTTCTATTGTTACTGCCATAATCCCTTAATAAATATGAAAGAGACTTTAGTTGTAACAAGCCACGTATTCACTAAAATCAAGGTATTGAAATTTGCGATTGACAGGAGATATTCGATGGCACGACTGGTTTATCTTGATATTGCCAAGCCATTCAATTATTATAGCCAATTGACCATTTAAAAATGTATGAAGGATTTCAAGGTTACAAGGATTCATCACAGCCAACGAACATGAACTCCTTTCGTTATCTGTACTCAAAAAATATATCAGTCTCATCATTTCTGTTTCCACAATTCCCGTTAAAATCTCTCATTAACCATTTTTATAGTTTCTTCGTCCTTGTTTTCACTCACACATCATATTCCAAAAACATTTTCATCGCTTATCAATCCCAACGTTCAAATTTGAACTTTCTAAATCCTCCCTTTTTAATTGAATCAACATCACTTTAAACTCCTATCCACTAACATTGATTTTTTTCCATCTTGGACCTACAGAACGTATCTTGTTTACTCTGTCGTTTTTATGAGTTCTTCACACGATCTTTATTTTAAGACGATTTTCATGTCACACGTCGATCTCTCAATTTGGCCAAATGTCACTTCAGGGTGTCTCAGAATAAATGCTTCAAACTACTATAGCATGTGGCGGGAGGGGCGAGGAGGTTGAAGATAATTTTTCACTAATAAAGTTGTAGGAAATTTCGTATAACGAAAAAACGAGACTCTGGCCCCTGGATGGTAGGCAGCACATCTCGCTCAGCTGTTTCGCAGGAAGAAGACATATCATTGGCTACGACCGTCTTAGATGGTTCACGGCATCATTGTCACTGCAGTGCCTCTGACCGAGAGGTCGCAGGGTTCCAGTCCTGACGGTGGCAATACTTTCGACATGCTGCATAGCTAGATCGAATGTTCCAGAAGCTGAATTCAGCGACTGTCTGGATGAGAATTCTGATAGTCGGCTGCTCTCATCGGTACTTTCCGTGGTTTCTCCGATCATCACAAGGCGATTGTCGGAACAGTACTCTTACAAACGGGCTACGGACCGCGCGCGATCGCCTCTTCTTTGTCCAATTCTCTCCCCTTACCTACATACCATTACACTAACGAGCACGACATTACCGCACATGTTGCGAGGGCAGTCGGGAACTTAGAGCTGGTCCCGGCTAGGGCGGTTACACACTGGGGAAGTTACCTGGTTGGGGAAAATCGCGTTGCCGGTGTGTAAATCGGCACCTGATCTATCCATCCACTGGAGGAAGCGCCACCTCGTGGGATAAAAAAATATACTACATTTATGGGACTAATGGACTTTCTGACTGACGCGCCCGGAAAGATTAATCAATCATAATCAATTGACATAACGTGGCTTGTGATTTTTACAGAACCCAATTCAAGAGTTTTTTCTAACGTTGCCATCCGAACTCGGGTTGTCGGGTTCAATATCGGTAATTTCGGTAGAAATGAATCCCAACAAATTGTTAATAATATTTAATATCAACATTAAATAATTGGAAAATTGTGGTATAAACGCTACTTCGTGTCTAAAAAACACATTGTAACTGATAACATAGAACATCTTAATAACTTTGCCGAATTTAAGTAAGAAAATTAATATAATTAGTTGTCAGATTTCTGATAATAATCATAATAAAATATTCTCATTAATTTCTGTTAAGAAACTTTCCGCACGAAACTTGAAATAGTATCGTAGTCATAATTTACATGTTGTACAAAGAACAATTTGCCACATTTAATTATTTTAAAATAGTATTCAACTTTGTTCATCATTTTATTTTCACAATTCCCTGCCTCCAGAAATACAAAGAAATGTATTTTGATGTGTAAAATGCCCGATCTGGCAACGCCGCGCCACCCGTGCGCTATCTCCACGTGACCGCTGCTGCGCTGTCACCCGCCCACAGCATTCGCAATGACTGGATCCACCGGAAAAAAGCTTCAACGCACCACAACCAGCATGAACCGTCAGAGTCGATATGATACAATACTGTCGTATTCGAGACAAAGCGACATTGCTCGTGAAATAAAAAGTCAGGAAGACAAGATTAGATATCGAAAAATACTTGTATGTAAAAGAGAAAACCGTTTTAGAGAGAAACCGGTCTCCTACAGCTGCACCAATCAAAATTGCGAATACATTGCTATACTTGTACGTAGAATAAAATAAAAATAGAAATCCAAGCACTGGGAAATGTCACAGAAACTGTTGCAAATTATAATTCAAAATTCTTTAATATAATTTTGGAAAGGTAAATGACAAAATGTTAAGTGAAAGTAGAGCTAGGAGAATTAGAATGACTTATCCGTATATTCCAAGTGATTTAAAAACGGATCAAAAATATATTGGGAAGTGTTGGACCAAAAAATGCACCCAGCAGAGAAAAATATGTTTCCAAAAGTACATAATTATAAAAAAAAATTGTGTATCGAGGATAGTCCTCAGACAAACGTAGTAAATTTTGTTGCTATAAGGCAATATTAGTACAAAGCAACAAATTAAATGTTCATTCATATCCTAACAAATTATTTTACAGCACATGGTACAACAAATATTGCCAACAACTAATGTCCGTCTTCTCGATAAGTCTTTGGATTGAGTTTTATTTCATGCATAAAGCAGAGATGCTCATAAGTTGCCTTGACTTGCTTGTGGTATGGTAATGGCAATTTTTTATCCGTCCTAAAAATCAAATACTAACTGGTATTGTTACTGTGGTAAAAATTAAATGTTTAAAATACAATTAAGCAGTATTAATTTTATTAACAACGTAATTTATTTTTCTCTGATGAAGTAAAAATGTTTTAACAAGCAATTAACTGTATTATTCTATTTTAATAAAGCACACTTCTCCGGAAAACCGATTTCTATTTCATTAATTTAGAAACTTTGGTGAACTGCCTCTGAAATAGAAATAAACGCCTTAGTGTAAGGGAATTTTGGTTTTAATTTTATTTTGTTACATATTAATAAATGAGTATCCATTAATTACTAGATGCAAAAAAATTGTGTTTAAAAATTGCAATGTTGAATCTAAGCAATATTTGAAACAAAAACACTTGCACATACTTTTTTCTTTATATGCTGCAACTTCATTCGAAATTTAAATATTGTACGTTGAATAGTTATTGAGTAAATGAACATTTATCGAATAAAATGTGCGTTACGGTAAATTGGTACGTTGACGTTTTACGGTACGTTGAAAAGTCGTTTATGAAATGTTTCCTTCATCGTAACTTTAATTTCACTCTTTTACTTTTATTCTGTAGAGTTAATCATTCTTTGTACATTAACATTATTTAATAATGACTTCAGAAAGGATTTACAAGAATGTTATTCTGAAACCACTGCCAACTTTCGCTTCTCGATTTTCATTTAACAAATCTCCATCAAGTTTATGTCTTGATGAACACTGGAGTGTTATTTAAATTTTAAAGGTCTTTCCTCATCCTGGTTGGCATAAAACATCGGGAGAATATACTAAACACTTTGGGAAATAATATGGAAATAAAAAAAAATATTCCCTCATTCCTCCATTTTCCCTTAAAAATGAAACACTGTTCATTACAATCAACGTCAAGTACAATTAAGTATTAATTTCATTCTAAAAAAAAAAAGTCATGGGAACCTCTAGAACCGAGAAGAACAAAGGCGAGGCTTTGCGCTCTTTATAAATCGTACGTAGGTCAACCAGCTTGGAAGGAAATTCAGATTAGACTAGAAAAACCAAATTATTTCGGCCGAAGCGATCACACCCACAAAATTCGAGCAAGGAAACAAAATTCAGATCTTGGGAAGTTTTCCTTTTGTAATAGAACAATTAGAGATTGGAACAGTTTACCTGCGGCAGTTTTCAAAGCTTTTCCTCTCAGTGTCCGAAGTTTTAGAAATAAGTTAGAACAAGATAACAGTAACTGATATTAAATGAGTAAGTGTTGTGTAGTGCGGTGTAGTGCTGTGAAGTGATGGTCAGTGTAATTCAAAACAAAAAAGTGTAGTGTAGTGAAGTGTAGTGAAGTGAAGTGCGATGAACGCGATCAATGCTCTTTTCAATGCTGCTTTTCGTCTTGTACTGTATTGTACGGTATTATTATTATTATTATTATTATTATTATTATTATTATTATTATTATTATTATTATTATATTATTGTATTATATTATTGTTATTATTTTATTATTAATGTAAGTCTTGTAATTTCTACAATTATTGTCACTTAACTGCCACCGGGTTATACCCATTTGCAGTTCTAATAAATCTATCTATCTATCTATCTATCTAAGTGAAATTCTCCACACAATTTTTATTGCGTCACATTGCGCCGAAAACACATTCAATTTGGATGTGTAAATTGAGATCTATAATTTCTATAATGGTATGGGCGATTTTGATGAATGAGGAAAGCAGAGGGTATTGTTTGGATTAATTTTCACTCCTTTCTGTAAACGTTTTCTGTAGAGTTAGGTTTCATCACAACCACACTACGAATTTCCGCAAGGCTATGGCGGATGTCATTCGGGCTGCAAAGGCCCGTAACTTGTCGCGTACTGGGTCATTTGACGAAAGCATCAGCCATAAATGCACTTATCTGCGGTTGTTAATTTTATATACGAGGGATATCAATCATTAAAAGCAATCACATTCGGTATCATTAGCACATAATATTTCTGATGTTTCAATTTATGTCAGTTTATTCTGCCATTTTCTTTCGTCTGAACGTATTTGATGACTGTTCTAGTTTCACGCACACGACAGAGCTTTCTATCGCGTCCTGTGTTGGAGGATAGACTCACGGGTTTAATCAATCCAGTAGAGTGTGTGTTTAAAAAGCAGGAAATATGATGTGAAAAGTATGACAATAGATGCAAGAACATTAACAGTTCCAAAACACTTGCTCACAAATCTTCTTGCTACTTATTAAAAGAAAATGATAACAATATTAACCAGCAATACGCTAACCATTCAAAGAAAATGCTTCCTGTTCAGCACCTATGGAATAAATCAGAAGCATTTAATATTTCTACAAAGAACTTCCGTTTTGATTTCCACAGTTCAGAATTACAAGGTTTTTTAAAACTATTTCTCTGAAATTATTAAATACTTTGCAAATGAAGTAAAGTTTGGTAAACATTACATTTAAGTATTAGCATACAATAATAGTATTTTCAGCTGTTATATTTCATTAAAAATGATGTATTTAATGAATAAATTATGAACTTAGTGACTCATAATGCGAGAAAGAGATGTAAAAATTTAATGAAATATCAAGGAGTAGCGATATTAGCCAGATCGATTGGGGGATATCAATTTTGGAGAAAATCGGCTGCTCGGTTTAGCCACCAGCGTTGTTCACAGACGGACAGACAGACGAACTGACGGACAGACGTTTTGTCGTCATTGGAATTTTCGGCATCAAGGACCCACAAAATAGGGAATCCGGCCACACCGCAAGTCAGAGGATTTTTTTCCTAAATTTAGCAACTGGATTTATCCACTTTTTCGTGACGAGGGCCCTGCAACCAGAGTTTTTCTGCCAAAAATTCGATGTTTTTTGCTCCGTAGTACTCCGTAGGGAGAAAGTAACGAAAGAATGCTTCCGTCCACTCAAAAAGCGCCCGACCAGCGCGTCCAGTGTTTGAAAACGCCTTATGATCGAAACACTGGTTCACGGCGATTCACAGCGCCTCTCGTGAGCGGCCATATTAACTGGAGAGTAAAAATTGTGGGGTTCGCCGAACATCCAGCGAACTGTCGCAGACAAAACCGCACCCGGTCGCCGCGGCCGGCGCCGCCCGCGCGCAGATTTATAGCGCCACTCTGCCCGCTGACCCTCGCCGCTAGACTGCGCGCGTACATATTCGCCAGAGCCGGCGCGGGGAGCGCGCGGGCCCTCACAAAGCAGAGCGCCCGTGTAACTCAACTCGCGCATGGGACCGAGCGCGCGGAGCAAAATTGTCGCAAAGTTTCTCTTTCGCGGAGCGGTATTTGCGACAAAAAGCCTTTTGCCAAGTGCGAACCCCTTTGGAGGGAGTGCAGCTTCTGCCGAGGGCGCTCAGTCGAAGAAACTTCCATCGGAACTCGATTGTGTCGTCCGAAGAAAAAGTTGCCATCGCGGCTACTTTTGGGGCTGACTCTGCTTTGTTCGGCGAAAAAAACCGAGGGCCTCTACCCAATTTATCAAAGACGCCGCTATCGTATAAGCAAAGCCACTCACGTTCTTGTGTCGTTCGATACAACGCCCGGAATAGGGAAAGCAGCCTCGCAAGACAGTCTCTGTTCCATGCATGTTGGATTTGCGAATATATCATGGCTGGAAAGTTGGTGTGACAATGGCGGCGAACTTTGCAAAGTTCCGAAACTGTGTCCATTCGCCAACAAAGAAGCAAAGAAGGTTTCGATTCATTTAAATGTAGATTGAATTCTGTTGCTTCGAGACACATCTCGTTGTTACAATGTTTCGTGATCAACGTTTTATTACTTTCAACCTGAAGAAAACTGCAAATTACTTCAGCTTTCGGTTTAAGAAAGAACTTCATCTGACTACACAAGGAATTGAAGTAGAAGAATTGGAAAGTAATTAGACGGGTCTCAGGCGTGGTGAATAGCTGTTTAATTAATAAGAACGTGGTGAAAAATACTTTACACTAGCACATTCTGATTTACTTTAATGTTATTTCCAAAAAAACAACGTAAAATTAAGAAACTAAAACTACGTTTATTTTAAAAAAATGCATCTACGATGAAGACGTTAAGAGGACTCGACCACTTCCTTTTGTAGATTCAATAATAATAATAATAATAATAATAATAATAATAATAATAATAATAATAATAACAATAATAATAATAATAATAATAATAATAATAATAATAATAATAACCGAGCGAAGTGGCTCAGTGCGTAGCGCACTGACTTCGTAATCGGGAGGTCCGGGTTCGATTCCCGGGCCGGCCATCCTGACCGGGGTTTTCGTGGTTTCCCTCGGTCATAAAGGCGAATGCTGGGATGGTTCCAAAAGTCCACGATCACCTATCGCCTCCTAATCCATTCCTATCATCTTTTATCTTCCATACCCCCGGGCTAACAACCATGGGGGATAAAAAATCGGATCCAGCTAAATGCTGGTCCCCCCTAAGAATTGTTGCAAGCACCTGCTACCGCGATAATAAATAAAAACTGAGCCACGGTATATGCAGGATGCTTGCTTGCGTGGTCCTAGTCGGCCGATTAACGAATAATAATAATAATAATAATAATAATAATAATAATAATAATAATAATAATAATATCGTTCATGTGATTTAGTCCATAAATCAAACAATTATATTAGTTTGCCGACGTTTTGGAGTTTTATCTTCAGGGTTGAATTCAATGCATCATGATTAGATCTACGCGCACTTTCTCCCCTATGTTTTCACCCAAAATTACTACAAAAGTACAAAAAGTTTCGAGAAATTGTACATGACCTTATTTTAAAATCTATATTTAAGAAACAGATTTCACTAAGAGAAAATCTATATCTTTAATATTTTAGTTGTAGGAAGACCCTGAAAAACATTTTAACTTTTGCAATTTTCATGAAAATAGAGTATTCAACGAAGTGACACCTACACCATTCTCTTCAACGTCCTACACAATATCCAACAACAAAATTAATCAAAAATGATGAAGCTATTTTTTTAAATTTGGTAAATGTCCAGGGGCTTTATGTAAAGTGCCCCCCAAGTTGAAATATCCGATTCAAATTCAGAAGGCCGCGACATCAGCCAGATCGATTAAATATATCAATTTTGGAGAAATTAGGCTGAAGGTCTTTTCTAAATTTAGCAACAGCATTTAACCTCTTTTTTGTTACCAGGGCCCTTAAATAAGAGTTTTTCTGTCAAAAAGTGGCCGTTTTTTCGCGCAGCATTACATAAGATTCTCGCTACTTCGTAGGGCGAAAGTAAAACGTTTGCCGTGCTTTTGAGTTCGACTTCTCTGCAATTTAATGTTGGTTTCAGCCATCAGCAGTTACAGTACTCGACCTTAAAAACAGCACATTTTTTTTATGATAAACGAGCGTCACCGAATGGTATCAGATCTGAATTAAGAGTTCCTCGTGCGGGCAGTCGCTTAAAAGGATTAATAAACACGGCATTACTCAGCGGCCGCTGATTAGCCTCCTCGGCGCGGGGACAAA
Organism: Gryllus longicercus; assembly: GCA_038098605.1. Lineage (NCBI taxonomy): Eukaryota > Metazoa > Arthropoda > Insecta > Orthoptera > Gryllidae > Gryllus > Gryllus longicercus. The sequence goes on along the minus strand of JAZDUA010000126.1, from coordinate 1,965,866 downwards.
CGAGCAGCGGGGCCGCGGAGGGCGGGGAGGGCGGGGAGGGCGGCGAGCGAGGTGCGGCGACGGAGCCAGCAGTCGTAAAGCGCGCCGCGTTACTTCCCCTCTCGTGACCCCCTGTCATTTCTTCCTGCGGCAACAAGACTACCAGCGGGCGACACGGCCACTGCATAATGCGTCGGGTGTAATACTGCTACCGCCACCGCCTCTCGGCCACGCAGCTGACGCCGACTCCGCACACACAGTGGGCGGGTAAAATTGAAAAAGTTTTTTTTTTTTAAGTATATCACAGCAAAGAAAGCCAGATAAATACTATATGAAGTGGAAAATCAAAGATTCAATGTAAAAATATACGAAACCAGGAAATTGGGTGAAATATAGAACATTCTATATGTCATGGGCATATTGGAAAACATTACTTGAATTTGGTCGCTAACGACAAATGCTGAATACAAGAGAGACCGTATATGTGTATGATTTTCTCTTTCAGGAATAGCAGACCATGGAAAGACCTACAAAACATTGAGGATGGACCCAGTAGGAAGTCAAAGAATAGACAGGCACTTTTGGTTGGTTAGACTGGGATTGAATCAGGCAACAAGAGGTAATGCTGGGTATAGGTAACACTTCACATAAATTAAGTATATTTCAACGCAAAGAATGATAATGGTGAATATTATGATGATAAAAATCAAGCTTTTTTACTCAAGAGACTTGCATTTAAGACCTCTACGTTCTTCCTTCTGACGTTTCTCTAAAGAAAAGGTCCCTTACACTATTAGAAAACAGACGTTTTATAAATAATGTGTGCCACATCAAGTAAAAATTAACATTAAACACATTTTTGACAGTCTTCAAATGACGTTGCGGGTGTTATTACACTTCCATCTTCAGGTCTATTGTGTAGGACCTTTACAAATCCAAGGCTGCGATCTCATTTGAACGCACAAACTGGGGTATAACAGCCCGATGCGCTAACTATTAAATCATGAAGCCGACGTACTTACGGCGATTGAAGATAACTTTTTTAAAATTAATTTTAAGTCGCATTTACAACATGGTCGTGAGTGACTGACAGTACGTGCTAGAGGCTTTTTACGTAGATACACGTTCAGTTAACGTTGTACATTTACATTTTCCAGATTAACACTTTTCAGTACTGTATTTTACATTACTATTATTATTATTATTATTATTATTATTATTAATATTATTATTACTCATTATTGCATACAACACTAATCGTTTCATAACAATGCTTGGACAATTTGCTCGTTACCTACCTATGAACACTTTTATTTACAGTGCAGTTTACATACCTAACTTTTGTCATTGGACATTTGAAGAAAAGTATCATATAACGATTTTACGCATATGACATTTGCTCATGGTGATAGGCAATCCTTCTCGCATTGTTTTCGGCGGTTTGCGTTCGGATGCAAAGATGTCTTGCCTCGTCAAATACAAGTGAATGATGCATTACATACTTAACCTAGAGTCAATTGTCACGTAGGGAATGTGCATTTGAAAATGAAAATTGTATTTATTTAGTGCGAGGGTGAAAGCTTGGAAACAGAACGAAACTTGCAAACACTGTTGCGATGGAAGTAAATGATGTTAAACGTCATTGAGACAATTAGATTCACTGTTGCGATCCATATTGTTGGACACGTATTATAACAAATTATTTTACTGTTGAAGTGGATTTCAGATGATACTAGAAAACATATATTGTGCGATGTGTTTCTAGTAGTTTGATGAAAAGACATATCCCCACGATACAAAAATATTTCAAATATATATTCATATAAGATTATGATTTTACATTAATCGTAACAAATATACGATAAAGTCTGTGATGTTGTAACATCTTTAGTTTCTGCATGTAATTATTATTTACAATATTTTATAGATTATGTAATTCCGCATTCCAGTGCATTCCGTTCTGAGCAACTAAAATATGTGAAATCCGTGACCTACATTTTGCGAAGAAGATCGTGTATTGAATGTGTAATTATCTACTCCTCCTGTAGAAACTTAAACTTTCTACGCTATTCGACGATAGTTTTTAAACGCTAATGGAATGTAAATTCAGCAAACATTTTCTGGGCTCGCGTAGAGTTTTTAAGATGTTGGCCCCACTGCGCGTGCCCTTGGCCGGCCGCCACCTCCGCCGAGACGTTATCGCCGCTTGATTTACTGCGCTGCTTCTGCAATAGTCATTTACTCGCAATCTACACTGAGTATTTGACAATTATTCCCTTTCGGCAATTTTTCATGAAAGTGCGGGTTTCTTTTGCGTGTTTCAGAGACACGAAGTCTTAAATAAAAACAATAAAAATTGCTCTGAACTTACAGGGAGTTGTAGGAATGTTTTCTTTTTGCTTTTCTAAGATGTCTTTCTTTGCCATTGTATCGTTCGTTTTCTCTTTGCTGCAATTAGCATCATCGTAGAATCTGTTATTTTTCTACGACTGAGCCAAGACATTAAATATCACTAATAGTTTAATATTATCAGCATACGAGTATTTCCATCATTATCAGCAATCAATGCCATTTGAATGCTAGTTTTGGTAATTTTGTCGATGTCCATGTCGTTCGGCCGAAATCACAGAAATGAAAACTAGGGTTTCTTTGATTGTAGATCTCTCCAGTGCACGAAATAGAGTATCTAAATGTGCTTTCGAAATTTTAAATTCACTTCATTAACACTCAGCTTACAGAAGTGAATTATCATGATGTTAACGTAAATATTTTTGTTTCCATTAAAGTTACTTAAAATAAGGAAAATAAGCGGATCGCATGAAGTAAAACAAGAACCAAATATGTTTTTCATTCACGATTATTCACGTTGAAAACGCTCAATCTCTGAGTACAGAGAGTCATTTTCATTTCCGAATTTCCGAACAGAATTTCTTGGAAATGTACTTTATAAAGAGTGAGTCAAATAATTTAGTACTACCTGTAATTTTTGAACTATTGAAGTTATTGCAATGCAGTTTTCACTGAAGTGCATGAGGAAAGGGGGCTAATTAATGTATGTATTTGTTTCCATTTTATTACTTCTATTTTACGAGATATTGAGGTAACTTTGTTTCTTTTAATCGAACTATACCTATTTTGTTTAGTTTATCATGAGCGTAAATAGACGAATCCAATGATATACACTCTGTCATATGTGAAATAAACACTTATTAATTAATTCTGATTTTTTGCAACTCGTATTTAAGAGATAATTTGAATTAAATCACCCAAAGTTCCAGCTAACGCCCACTTGAGGCGTAACAATACCTGTTAAACACGAGTATCAAAACTCAAACCTTCTCAGAAAAAATACTTATCTAACGCACGACAATATGTATATCATTAAATTTGTCTTTTAACGTTCGTCATGATGTAATAAAAATTTGTAGTATAGTTCCATTAGAAAAATTACCTCAAAATCTCGTAAAATACAAGTGATAAAATGGAAATGAATACATAGTGTATAAACTAACCCCATTCCCTCATCCACTTCCGTGAAAACTGCATTGCAATAACTTCAACCGTTCAAAAATTGCAGGAGGTGCTAAAGATACGTTAGTAACCATACATACAACGAAAATATATCAGTTGAAATGATTTAAAAAGGTAGTATTTGTTGAAACCTGCGGGGCGAACAAGCACAAATTTGTACATGGAGGGTCTCATGTTCAGTGAGGTTATAATCGGTCCCGCTCCTGGTATGGTTAGCAACACCAGCTACATGACATATTTTATCCATTTTCGTTAGACCGTCCCAGTTACGAAGAGTTTGTTGAAATAGTGATGGAGCGTCTCTTGTAGAAATTATCAAACACAAGACAAGAAGAGAACACAATAGTTTCCCTCTACATTCTAAAGAGGTCATTCCTACGGAACCCACAGATTTCTCACATTATACGCAACGAATTTTACACAATGCCTTGATGATACACTGACCACAATCAACACTAAATTTAATGAATACATTTCATATTTTCTAAGAAATCTCTATGTCATATAATATATAACTTATAAGAAAAGTAATTACATTTGAAGTGAACTATAATGCCGTCGACTGAATGTGGCGGGACTTAATTTTTTGATTATCGAAAACTAGTAACTGAATAGAAACTCTAACAATATTTATAAATGTGACCTTAGAATATTCCTGTAATCATATTTTTCTAATTAAGTTGAATTTCGACCACTTTAGGAAAAGTAAAGCAAAATGAATAACATTCGAATTGTAGAAAGTTAGATTCAGCAATGTTTGAAATGTCGATGTTTGAGTAAATCAATATTCTTTCTCACGTGTGTACCAAAAGGTATAATTGTCTTAAAAGGAAATGTTACATTTAACATATTTTCTCATGAAACCAGGTGTTTACTTTTGAAACCTGTCGTCCTCAGTTAAATGGCAGAAAGCGATAATGAAAATAGTACATAGCTGTGCAAACTCACCAATGAATTTGGAATCTAATTTAGAAATCACATGGTTTGCATCTGCATTAAACTCTTAGGCATGAAACTTTAACGAATACCTTTCATATTTTCTAAGAAATATCCGTGTAATTGTAAAGAGATATAAGAAAAGTAATTTCATTTGAAGTAAAATATAATCAAGACGACTGAATGTGTCGTGACTGTTGTTCTCCTTGAATTGTAGCCCTATCGTAAAACGTTTAATTTATGTAAAGAAAATGCAATTTAAATTAAATCTCATAAACCATACCAGTCACCATTGCGCGAATTTTTATGTGACAAAATAATCTGTGAATCAGCCTCTTCTTCACCCCAAGTCCTGCTCGTCTCTCCGCCTCTCGCCAATTCTCGCTCCGACTCTCGCCAATTCTCGCTCCGTTTCTCACTCGGCCGTCTCTTCTCACTACTTCCCCCACTCCCTCCCCCCGCCCCGATCACCCACTCGCGTCGTCCGGCGGCAACAAAACGAAGCTAAACGCATGACGGGATTGCATTATGCTACATTTTGCGAGAAAAAACACTTTTCTGGGTAACATTTTCATTTTCAAGTCCGTCTACTTTTCTCGCGGCCACTCTGAAGTATTCATGCAACATTTGAGGGTAATCATTCCAGTGGTTTGAAATATTTAATAGAAAATTCGCACCTGCTCACACTTTTGCATAAAAGATACGCTCTTCTTCGTGATCGATGGTGCAGCCAAAGCTCTTTCCTGCAGGTCTAGCTATCGCAATTTCAGGCACAAACCCGGTTACGTTTCCTTCGCAGTAAGAGCTACCGTCTAATAGATTGAAGCCCTGTCATACAGTAACTAGTAGCACACGAAAGTATTAGAACGATGATGAACAAATTTAAAATTTATGTCGGATGTGTCATTTAGACTTGAGATTTTTTCCAAAACATGTAACATGAAAGTAACGGGTTTTGCTTCCCCAAGAACCTTTTCGCTCTTAACGTTGTGAGGCCTAGACTCCAGAATATTGGTTCAACATTTTACTGCGCTAATCAATTCATCATCAAAAAAGATATCCTCGTCTTCTATTTTATACATTAAACATTCACAATGGTCGAAATACTCAAAATCACTCTGGTTTCTTTCATCCACGTTCAGGTGATTTCCTTCACTCTCACGAAGTCTCCACGAACGGGTTCGTAACTAAAAGACAGGCAGGTGGTCCCAAACAGTTTTCTCGTAGGCGCACCTCTCTTTCTAACAGGTATTTATGAACTTTTCATCACGAAAGAATCAGTACTACGAATGACCTAAGCAAGACAGATGAAAAAGCCACGGAGTTTAGAAAAAATGAGACCTGTGGCATTTTTATACCCCTTTACGCAATCCGAGGACAAAGTTTATCAAATCATTTAGAGACATTTTTGAAAAACATTAGAGAATGTTGATGCTTACGAAAATTACCCTAAGAAACAACCAAATAACCGTATCAATACCATGTGAATGCAGGAGATGTACCATAAACTGGCCGCGTGGGATTTTTCGTTGTGTTCCTCAACCTTGTCCTATCTTCTTCCCTTGCACATACTCTCACATTTACATGCACTACAGCACTACACTTGTAGGGAGACCAGTTGGAAGCCTAGAGCTTGTACTACCCGGGCAGATGCTCCGCCGAGGGATGATACGTGTTCGGCGCCTTATCTCAACACCCAGTGCGGAGGAACACCGCCACCTCCTGGGATAAATCATTCACTACCCTAACGGGACTAATGACAGCAACAGTAGACTGCCCGGAAACGTCAATCAATCAACCCCAATTTAAATTCATTCTCGTAGTTCAAACTAACAAAATTAAGGATTCTTTCTGTTAAAGTTTGAAAACGGAGCAATGTATTATCCTAGGATTTTTACACTTCGCCGAAATCCTCAATTAAACATTCATTACGTACTGGAGCGTTTGTCAGCAAAACGCCTAAGAGATTGATTCAATACAAACTCAAGGAAAGACTGGTGAAGAGTTTATACACGTGCAGCAAATTGAATCACCCCGCTTAATCTCAACGATGTGTATGTATTGCAAAGAGGTGTGCGTTAATAATGTAGATGTATGTACTTATGTTTGTATGAATATATTTATGAAAGTATGAACATATTGTAAATGTATGTCTGTACTTGGGATTTGGACCACACACATAAGCTATATAATAAACTATATGTATATGTTATGTGCATGTATTACGTAACGGACAAAGGATTTAGTTCTTGTACTTCTTTTTGAATTTACACAGTTTATATATCCGCTTTGTGCCATCGACCAACACAAGCCCAATTGCACGAGAATAAAGTTTCTTCATCCGAGTAATTTGGCCGCGGGGAGCGGCAGCAGAGGTTGTGCCTGGGGTTTGGAGCGAAAGCGAGCACCGCAGCGGACGATCTGCCATCACCCCCCCCCGCCCCCCGAGCCGCAACGGGTGGGTGTGGGTGTGGGGTGGGGCACGCGAGCGCCGAAATAAACGCGCGGGCGGCACGCAGGCGGGCGGGCGGGCGGGCGGGCAAGGCGGGGCGGGGCGCACGCGAGGGAATGTTCGCCCCCAGGCATTAACCCGCAATCTGAGACGCCAAATGACCCTTTGACAGCAATTCCGACGCGACAACGGCCCGCTCGCAACGCGCTGCACCGCCGCCGATTTGCCGCAGATTCCGCCGCTGCCCTCACGGCGCTCGGGCAGGCGGACCTGCTAATTCCACCGTTCTAGAAAAAAAAGTGGACAGGCAGACGAGGGGCGCACTTAAATATAATTGGAAAAAGGAAACAATTTTTGGGTCGTTTCATGCCAATATTTTTGCGGGCATATTTTCAGATAAAATTATTCAAAGCTGGAAGAAATTGACGCAAAGTTAAATTTTACGCTCCTAAATTTTATCACCTTTCGCATTTCAATTTCAGATTTTGGAGTCACGAAACAACTGTTACTAATAGTAACTGCTAATTATAATGATAACTGAATTTATAACTCAATAAGTAAAATCTCGTCTACTGTAACAATTGTTAATATTTTGTAGCCACTGTCTATAGAATTGTTTTAATATCGTACCCCAATGAGAAGAGATTAGAAGATACGTATGTAGAATGTCGTATCTACGTTTTCAAGGCACATTGCAACAATGCTTACGTAATAGGTGGTACACAATCACATATAGAATAGAGTATTGACATTACAGTGTAACATTTAATCACGACACAGAACTATAAAAATTAACATGATATTACGCATGATAAGTAAGAGTACTTGCTTGGTAGCATCTGATTAGAACGTTTTACGATACTACTTTCACGAGGATAAAAGTATTTGTTCTGGAGTTTAAGTCGGGTATCTTTGCTCTGCCTTTAATTTTTCCTGCAGATGCAGTCGTAGAGAAAAAACAGTTGATTTGTTAATACGTTGAGCCTCTTACTAACTCTTATTTAAACTTGTATTCATTTAAAATATTGCTATTGCTATTCGTCTTTGAATTGGTTGTTTTGGTTGAATTGGTTATTTCATTTTGTTGATGAAGGTCAATTGCTAATCTTAATATTTTCCGCAAAATGACGGAACTTCATTTATGAAAATGTGGGCTCTTAATAAAAAAAACCATCGATTATAGTTACATCCACCTTCGTATCTAGCAGGTGAACGTTTCAAACATTAATTTTACATTCTGCAATCAACGTGTTCCTTACAAGTAAGTTTCAAGTGTTCGCGAATATATTAATAAAGACGTTAAAGTGACCTGTTTGATGTTTGTTCTCACGGAATACGTAACGCCCGCTGGTCCCAGCGGGGAACATCTCATTAAGATAAACGTCGTTTCCACTTACCTAATGAAAAACACCGTAAACCCATCTGAAATAGGGATCTCGTGAGAGCGAGCAAAAACAAGTGAAGTGTCATCTAGACGCCGCGCAAAGATTTTTCATTTCCCGGAAGAAGCGCCTAAGCTCGCGAATACATCTCGGAGCCGCGAGAACTGCACAGGCAGCGTTTTGTGGATAATCGTCCGTGAATAAAGGATTGAGATTGCTTTAATTAAAGAAGTGATGTTGAAGAAAATTAAAAAGTACTTGGTATATTAGAGAATCAGAATAAGAAAACACCGGCTGCATGGGATTGTGATATGAGCTATGTAAACTGCGGAGCTGTCGACAAAGCTGGGAATTTCGCGGTCGAAATCGTATAGTTACGTACCAACTAATATTTTGAGAACACGCCCGTAAGAAATCAGCATAGAAAACAATAAAATTTTTATGAGAAATTACTTTGAAAGTTTTAGAAATTGCTTTGTCTCACAAGAAACTAATTCACGTACTACAACTTCATGAAAATACTTTGCAGAAGAAATTTGGTATGCTTATCTTTTTTAAATCCATTAGTGTCCTAATTAGTTTCCCGTTTGTCTTCAATATGTTTGTGTAATAGATAATCCAGAATTTGCATCGTCAGAATTTGCACCCAGTACCAACCGCTCTCCCTGATATTTCTAGAGTCGACATTATTTCGAACAACCTATCCCCACCCCCATGTACTTGGCCTCTGTCCAATTTATAAAAAATATTGTGTATGACGCCGGGTCATTACATAAAATTGGCGGCCCAAAGTGGTGGAGCGTACGACCCGTTACAATATATTGCTACTTAAGTCCAAAATATGACTAATTCGCGAATTATGGGGTTAACTTGCACATTAGTCACACGGTTTGGGTAAAGCTGCGTGAAAGAGGATGAACGGCTCATTTCGAACATGATACGGGCATTAGACACATAGCTCTTGTTTCATAAAGTAAGGTGATTGTCGGAGAGTGAAACATTATATGTATTCGAAAGTATTTTCGACTGATAATACGTTGGAAACTAAGCATTGCTCACATTCGAATTTGTTTATGTAAATTGCGAGAACAACGGCTAATACACCTCGTCACCTCAAATTGGAAATGTGTCAAATGAAGTGTTTAGTAGTATTAGATTAGGTAAGGTGTAATCATTTAAAAAGGAATTTACGATTGACACACTGGAGCAAGAAATTATTCAACTTATCCCTCGCTAGCAAGAAATATTTTCCCCAGCAGTCTAATCTCCGATTACACATTATTGGCTATTCCTTGTCATCGTAACGTACTTTACCTATCCTAACCATCACGTAGTAATGTGTACTTCATGTGTACGTCAATGCGAGATAGGAAACGAAGGTTCAAAGGCTGTAAATGGATCATAAAATCAATGGGAAATTCTTCACTGCAGTTCTGTTAATCAAGAAGACAGAAATAACGACACTAAAGTTCATAAGAGTGTTTCTATTAAATAATTTTGTTATTTTCCGTGTCATGAAACGTGAAAAAACCTTTTGCATCACATAAGTTACTTTATAAATAACAAAAAGTTTATTTTAAACATTACAATATAACTGAAGCACTTTGTATTGATTTTTCTGATCTTCTATTGAAAGGATTTAGTTTGTATGACACTAGAAAAGAGTACCTGATTACATGTACGGTAGCAAATACATATTGCCAAGGAGAAAATAAGATGCGCACGCTTTGTTGAACTCTCGTTTTGCTTGTAGTGGTAGCAGTAGGGGTATGGGCGAGTTAGTACTTTGTTAACAATGCAGAAAAATCAAATCTGCAGTTCGTGTACAGTTGCAAATAAGTTTTCTGTAACTCGGAAACAAAAGTGTCTAGTATTTCAAATGTTGCTAATCTCGCGCTTTTTTAATTTTTATTATTTATTTATCTTTAACCTATTCTTGTCTTTCAACTGTCTTTATAGTTAAAATGATGGGAAGGGATTCTAGAACTCAAGAAAAAGTGCGCAGATGATCTTCTCCCCCATACGTCACATACAGTTTTTACTGTTTTTGGACTGAATAAATATAAATATCTTCAACTATTTGTAGCAACGAAATAACCGATTTGAAATTCGATCAGTGAAATTGAAATGAATATCTAGCGATGGATCCTTCCTACGCCAGCGGCCAGGCGGTCTTCCGACGGGTCGAGGCGGCGGCAAATTGGACGCGCCAGAGCACTGGTGCGTTCCCATAACACCCTTGAGAAAACGGAAACCTTCTGCAACATACCACTCTTTCGGTAAATACTTGTTCACCCTGCAACTTTCCGCTCAGAAAGAGAGAGGGCAAATGCTGCAGTGTTTGGGAGCATTCTATATCGCAGCCGTCGAACACCTGCGCACGGAATACTCTAGAATAATTCTAAATACAGAGCCTTTGAGGGGACGAGTTGAGCATAAGTTGCCACGCGAGAATCAAACTCGCATCACGGCCGTAGTGAATGGAAAAAGAAGGAGGTAAACTTTCGTGAGGGATTCGGGAGAGCGAAGTCGAGGGGCGCTATCAAGATTCCGAAGTAGCAAGTTGAGCGACAAGAAGCCGAAAGCGTCACACTGGGCCCTTGACGGCCTCCCGTGAGGCGTCTTTCCGGCTTGCCTTTTAACAAATTGCTTACCAATGTCAATTAACCTTTGGCCATCAACTGTAACATTTGCAACACGCCACGAAAAGCGCATAGAGAGAATGTGCGCCCACCTGCAGGCAGTGACCAGGCGAAGAGAGTTGGGTGTTGTTAAGGAAACTTAAAAAGTTTTTAAAATAAAATCTCTGGTCCGGTGGAAGCTGCATTCAGCCAAGCGGTCGACAGTGGTTGAAGCGTATTCATGGACGATTGACTATAAGCCGATCCCGCCCCTTCAATCGCCGCCTCCAGGGCAGCGACTCTACTTCGGTCATCATTCGTTGAATTAAAAAAAAATTACGCTTAAGTCGATAAAAGATAAAAACCCTTCTGCGGTCTTTTACTGGAACTTTATTCAACCTAAACAAAGCTGTGTGACTACAGGGGTTCATATTTTTTTAAAAGAAGAGCTGTAACATGCATAGAACGCTATTTAAAAACTAATTTTCCGAAGTAAAACAAAGAAAGAATAGAATTGTAATAGTGTATTGTAAACGTATTATCTATCCATGTGTGTGTGTATGTGTGGAAAATCCATATCTTTTAAAATTAATGAACTCTGCGCTGAGCACTCGGAAGTAACATTTTCAAACAGAGAGTGATAGCCAACTCATAGCTCACCGCCCTAAGAGATCAAGAGTTGTCATCGCTGAGAAAACTAAACTCAGGCAAGTTTTGAAAATTAGGCCGCTGTCTCAATTCCCGCGCCCAACAATTTACAAATTCGTTTTTCATTACCAAGGCACCAACGTAATGTTCCTTTCGTAGCCTATATTATACAAATACTGAGTTGATTTCACACCACTTTCCTGAATAATTTCATTGCTACTCCTATTACAGATGCTGAGGTGTAGATTGGTATAAGTCATTAAAATCTCGATTTTGACTTATTCCGTATTTCGATAGTATTTGGTAAATACATCCCCAGACGAAGTGGCCTATGCCCAACATTCATAGTGGTCGCTTAGCAGCAATACTGCGCGAAGAGCCGAAACAGAAACAAACGACGCGACAGACGGAAAAAAACTTCCCTATAAAATTAAGGGAATATGACTTTTACCACTCCATCTTAACTTTTTATGTTAAGCCTTTATTTGATTAATTTTCGCATTAATACAATATTCCCTTTAATAATTAAATTGCTGCATGTGGCACTGGATTTCATCACACATCCCCTTACGGGATACAAGAAAAATTAAAATTTTCGGAAGTGCGCACACACTGTTGTTTCCAAAAACATTAAGTCGAATGCCAGGGAGCGTTTGTGATTTGGCAGCCGCCCAAATCCGAGAGCGTTGCATTTTGAAAGAATACAAACACCGGGAAGGGCCGGTTTGCACTTCGGCTTCGGCGGTTACACGACTAGGCACTCAACGATCGTCGTCTGTTTGAACTGCAGCTGCGGCGCACGTGGCCGTTCCGATCGCCGGCCGCCAGGGTTCGCACAGGTCGCGGCGACGGTGCGGCGTTAGAGCGATTAAACGATCCTACTTTAGTTCCCAGTTCGTTACATTTATACCTTTTACAGCGAACCTTTATATTCACAGAAATACTGAAAACATAGGCATCGGACTGGGAGAGGTGGCTCAGTGCATCTGGCTGCAGTGACTGTTGTCACTGCAATGCCTCCGACCGGCAAGTCTTAGGTTTGAGTACCGACAATGGCAAGATTTTAGACACTAGCTACATAGCTAGGTCGAATTCAGTGGTTGTCTGGAGGAGAATTCTAGAGGTCGGCTGCTCTGGTCAGTAGTTTTCCGCAGTTTCTCCGATCAACACCAGGCGAATGCCGGAGCAAACCCTAGCAAATGGGCCAAGGACCGCACACTGTCTTTCCTTCCTCTTCCTTGTCCTATCCTCAGTCCTTACACTCATACAAACATGCACTACACTACCACACATGTCGGGAGACCGGTCGGGAGCCTTAAGCTTGTCCCCGCTGGCGCGATGTCCCGCTGGCGGGTGATACCTGGTTGGGGACACCTCCCTAGACGACGGTAGGTCGTCACCGGATCTCGCCATTCAGTGATTGGAAGATTTCCGCCACCTCCCGAGGAAAAAACATGAACTACACTCACGGTACTAACGACGGTAGTTGACGCATCCCTAATCACCAACCAACCAACCTACCAACCTACCAGAGGCATCGTTTGTGCCACCAGCTGTTCTTCTCTCCGGCGACAAAAATTCTAGCGAAGACAAAGCGAAATTTCCACTCCCCGAAAGAATCTCCGTAATTTATTTCACCGTGTGCGCTCTGCGGTCTTGCTGGCGCCCGCGTCGCGTATTGGAGGCGGAGTCGGTCGCTCCTCAGCCATCTGAGGCCGGCGCTTTTGTAAGAGACCGCAGCGAGATGACTTCTCTCTCTTCACCATTACAACAAAAGACGCGCTCTGTTTACTGCGGAATTTTACCTCCGAAGGCGTCTTTGGTATTAAGAAATTGTCTGCATAATTTGCATAGCATTATTTTTACGGTATTTTTGCAAGAAAAAGCAGCCAGAAAATAAGATAAGAATGGCGATAACTTCTTATAACCTCTTGTTTAACGGCTAATGAAGTTTTGTATTCCAAATAAGCTTTGATAATAATATTCGCTTCACGTTTATTGTCAGCTTTTTACAATCATTGTGTATCATTATCTGTTTCATTGTTTGTGAAGACAAATAGTAAAATCTACTTCTAAAAAAGGGTTAGAAAACTATTTATGATGGTGAAGTTTAGGGAGAAAAACATATCTTATGAAGACTAGTCTAGCTAAAATAATAAGGAAATACATAACTTCATTCATTTATTAGACATTAAGAAAACTAATCCCTAAAATGATGAATTTTGTATACAATACATGTCGAAAAAAACTGATTTGTCAACTCAGTCGGGTCGGAATCTGTACTTTGTGGCATATATTAGTCACACGAGGGTACGGCAATTGGGCGATCTTCTTGATATAACTCTTTTACGTATAATTCAACATCATTATTTATCATGGTTCAGAGATAAGGGGAAGTGTAAGCTTTGCAGTTACCACGCAAAATTCGAAACATGCACATTTCTGCATTTACATTTTTACTTCAAACAATAACATTTGATTGCTTACACGTTGCAAGCTCCAAGCTTATGTAACAACACGTTTTATGCTTTCGCAGATGACCTTTACACGAATATTAATAAATTCACTCGTTTCCCCCCTCGGTATATTGTTTGCTGTTTTGAGAAGAAAATGTTTCATATTACGCCACTCCAGTATTTATGTAGAAGCTGAACGACACGTCAGATATTCATGCAATTCGTAATATTAAATATTTGTTATCTTCGATAGTTTCGTCTACGATTCCTGGCAGAATGGTACAGGCAATTGCTATTTTCTTTAGAATGATAGGATTCCTGGAAACAGTTGTACATAGTATGTAAAAAGTGTCGGGAAGAGGGCAATGATTACTATGGAATATATTTAGTGTATTGAAGAAATGAATGCGTTTCATTAAAAGTAATCTAAAATATCGTGACTTGATTTGATATACTACTTCAGCATTAAAATAAAGTATAAAACTTTGCGCAATTCTATCTCCGATGGCACTGAAACATTCGTCAGCCTCTGTCTACGAATTTCATAGAACGAATCAACACTACTCTCATAAATACTGAAATAATTTTCTGCATTAATGATTGTGTAATCGAACTTATGTTGTATACGACTAAGTCACTTTTTTCAAAATTAAATGCTAAAACTCGCTCTAAAAGCTAGTCGTTTAGTAATAAAACATCACAAGCATATATCTATTGAACCTACGAATAGTTGCGAATATATGACGAAACGTTAAGGCATTTCCTCTAGTTTTCATGACGTTCTTCACGTAAAATGATACGCACTATTCTTCCTCGTCTGCCTATTTTTACGTATATTTTTCCTTCTTCTGGCATATATAAAAAATAATTTTAATTTTCTATTTTGATTTAAACTCTCTGCTTTATTACTATCGTTTTCCGTCTAATCCTTATTTGAACTTCAAAAAGGCGTACAATAAGTTTCTCCTTTTGGAAAGTGAGGGGTTCAGTAGAAAGAGGCTATCTCACATAGACATACTTCTGAGATAATGAGGGTTTTACCTGAACTTCCCTCATATAACTCAATACATTTTTAAACTTTCAAACACAGTACACTTGCATTCAAGTCCGTACTATATTTAAATATTATATTACAATTAAATAATATTTATAGTTTGTATAATGATAACTCAATTTCACAAAAATGAGGGATAGTTCCTTGTTATACTGAGCCCTTCAATTCTAAACTGGTCGCAGCTATCATATGTAGAGCCTTGCAGACGATCTATCACAGTTATTCTAATAAAGTAGCGTTTGAGTCAAAATTATAAAGTTTATCAAAATTATCTGAATGGATTGAAAAAAATAGAAAAAAGGCGTTACAACTGTACAGACGTATTTTGCCATTTATTTTCAAAAGAATTTAGTTTAGGTCTGTCAATAAACACATCAGTCTCTCCTTTGGTCGTGGATAATTGGAAACGGTATATTTAAATTAAAAAAAGTTGTCTTACCAAGAGCAACTCTTAGAATCTCGGTGTAGTCGCTTGTGTTACAGTTATTATTTCGGCAATGCTTAATGAAGGTGAGGCGCAGCGAGCCGTGAGGCGGACACGGGTGAGCGATCTCTGGCGGAGGCGCGAGCGGTTGCAAGTGGTTCCGAAGGGGCGCCGAGGGCACCTGGGCTTATTCCCCTCGCGGGAGCAGGAAAATTCTTCGCACAACTTCCGCCCTCGGCTCCTCTTGGGCTGCTGTTGAGGCAAACTCCAAACTCGAAAGCGATGCACTTTAGTTTAGCCTCACGAGTTGGTCTATCCAAGCGAAAACGTTCCTTCGCTGCAGGATGTATCACGCTGTTTCACATGTAGATAACAAGTACAGATCTTGAGAAACATACTGTTTTCTAGAAATATTTATACATCAGGCGTGGGAGTCTTATTTCTCGTCCTCTGGGCAATCGTGGAAGACGTTTTCACTTATTCAAATTCGAATTGTAACAGAGCTGAAGTGAAGCCCGCTCCACCCCACCACGCCCCTCCTCAACAAGCATAGACCCGTGGCGGGTGGCATACTCTATTCACAAACAAAACATGTGGAGCGCACACGACGTTTGTGAGGCCAGTGACGTCAGTGAGCTAAAAACCCAAACCTAAATTGGCCTAGGAGAATACTCTATCATTCTGTAAAAGTTTTCTACTCAGTCATTTTCAAGATAAGTCCGGCTAAACAGTCATACATTGTAGAAAATTTCATAGGGTTTGAATCTTGTAAATAAGATTGTGAAAATACTTATTTTAAATTACTCTCAGACAGGTCAATTTTAGTAATAAAGGTAAAGTTGAATGGCTTGATCGAAAGAGGAAAAACACGTTTTGTATGATCATTGAAGTGATGAATTGACATCTTTGACTGGTATGTAATCGACAATCGAAATGCCAATTTAATATTTTTTGGAGTACGCTTATATTATATACTAATTATTTCTACGAGTTGGTGTTTTGATATTTGGTGAGGACCGAACAATTCTCTACATACACATTGATCATCAGATACTGAACTTACTCCAAAATAATATTCAAGGGGTTTTCTGTTTCTAGACAATTCATATTTAAATAATGAATTAAAACAATGCAAAGGTACATCACTCCTTTTTCCACTAAGGTCTGTTAATGAAAATTGCCCTGACCAGCTGTACTAAGAGCTGTATTGTTTTTCCCCTCAGGAGGTAGCGTCAACGAAGCTGAATCCCTCGCCCCGCCTGGCATTCCATCCACTCATTATCATCCGCAACTAGTTCTTGGGACGGGGCGTCCCTCATCATTTCACCTCTGTTCTACGCCAGGACGAGACCCTACCTATCGATAACCCGATGAGGCACCCACGGTCCTTATCAGCTAGTTCCTCGGTTATCGCATAGGCCCCGCTGAGTTCTGTGGATCCTTAGCGGAAATATGGTTAATAATAGTATAATTATAATAGAATAATTTAGGGGCATAGATTAATTTAATGGGGTATGGTACGGAATGATTGATGGAGTAACCCGGTGGAAAGCATGTTGCCAGGGAAAATATGAGTACCGCGTGAAAACACACCGCGCACCCACTATGTCCACAACAAATCACCTGGGACCGACCACGGGCCCCTCTTCCAGAATTACTATATATATGCAAATATATAGTATACGCAATAGTATACGCAAACGTACATGCAAACGAAGGTCAGATAGATACTTCCGAGTGAAAGTAATATTGGGTGGCGAGAGTAGTGATCAGCGAATACATTGGTAATACCCTCGTCTGTAACGACGTCTGATCGACGTCTGATCGACGTCTGATCGACGCGTGACGGTAACGAATTTTCGACACTAGCTAGATAGCCGGCTCACATTCAGCTAATGCGTGGAGAAAAATACTAGTGGCAGGCTGCTCTGGTTGGTAGTTTCCTGTGGTTTCTTCGAGAACATGCCGCAACAGTATCCCAAAAACAGGGCACTGGCCTTCTCTTCTCCACACATCTTACTCTTACAAACACGCGGAGAAAGCAGGCGGGAGGGTAAAATATGCTCCAGTTGGGGCGGTAACGCATTTGAGGAGATACGTGGATAGGAAAACCCAGTTATATGGCAAGTAGGTCGGCGAGGGATATCACGTTTCAGCGGTGAAGAAACATCGTCACCATCCGGGGCATAACATGCATTGCACTTACGGAACCACAAGAGGTGGGGCAGGCAGAATCAATATACTCATATGGTATCGTATTCCCCCTCGCTCATCCTCGTGCGTGCAATCACGTATGCTCTCTGACCTTCTCGCCTGGACTTCTACAGCGCTCACCCTCTAGACCGCACGCCTCTGTATCCCTCGGGCCTCCCGCTCGTTCGCGCGCCGCCAATCATTTCCATCTCTCCCGCTCGCCGAAGTCTCGCGAGCGCCCGACCTTCCTCGCGAACTTTCCCGCGCTCTCCGTTCATCCTCTTCACGCGCTCCCGGCGGCCCGGCTCGCGCCTCGACCTCTCGCCCACGAATCCTCTCGGCCGCACGCCCTCGCCGCCCGCGACCTCGCGGCCAGCTCTCCGCGCGCCAGCTCCCGCGCCTGCCCTCGCCGGCCTCCGCCGCTCGCTCGACTTCCTGCTCGCCTGGGGCGCGCTGGGGTTGTCCCACCTGCCCGGCACCGTCGCTTTTCCCTCTCGCTCGCACTCCTCTTTCTAGTCTCCCCCCTCTTGTTCGTTTCGCCCATCCCCCCTCGGCATCTCACCCTCCGGGTTTTCATCCTCCCCATGCGCCTCTCTCCCGCCCCTCTCTTTCTCCCGAAACTCTCTGCGCAACACTGCTCCTCTTAGCCTCCACGTCCACATCCCTCCCCTCCTCCTGCTCGCCATGTCCCTCCCTCTTCCCTCATCTCCTGCCCCAAGCCCTCTCCCTATCACTGCCGCTCCTGGCCATGCTCCCTCTCGTCTTACCCTTCTCCATGTCCCTACCATCATCTTCCCCAAACCCCACGCCCGAACCCCCTTCACTCCCCCTCCTCTCTAAGCCCATTCATGTCCCATCCTTCGTGCCCCCTGCTCCCCCTGTTCTCCATGTACCTTTCTCTCGCTGCCACTCCTCGCCGCGACGCAACGTAAAGGGCGGCCGCCCAATCTGTTTGCGCGCCCGAAATTCAGCGGTCGGCCGCTGCGCGGGGCGGGCGGCTCGCGGCTGCGGTCGAGACGGCAAAGCGCCCGCTGCCCGCCGAGAAATCCCCGCCAGCGCCCGGCGACAAACACGCGCTGTGTGCGCAGGAAACGCTCCAATTCTGCCGTTTGCAGAGGTAATGATGTCGTCGTCGTCGGCGGCGGCGGCCGCTTAACCGGCTGAAGCGCGCGCCCGATTGGAGCACTAAGGCTGCGTGGGTTGGACGCCGCGCGTTCGAGGTGAAACATGTTTGGAGATGAGCAAGGTAGTCTGTGTACCTCCGGGTGCAATTTCTTAAAGAAGTGCTGTGTCTGCGTGTCGTGGGAAATGCGTAATCGCGAGTTTGAGAATATACGCGTCTGTTCTCGCGCGCTCGAGTTCTCTGCGCTTGAGGTATAACTTTATTCTCACAGGACGCGTAGAACAAGCAATGTTAAGTAAGCTTTACAAAACATGCCATACATAGCTCTGCTGACATGGGATCCCTGAGACGTCGTAGAAGTACGGAAGGGCGACTGTATCCATAATGTGAAGTTGTACCTGACTTAATGTGAAGTTGTACCTGACTGCGATACGTTGCCTCGCATAAGGGGCGATTTTCTGCCCAATGAACTGCTTATCAAGTACACAAAGAACGGGACGGGCGCAGCAGGTATAGTGCAAGTGCAGTCTATACTGTATATTCCTTTCTTCTCGCTTTCCCTTTGGTTGCAAACAAAACGTTCGTCGCTTGAGCCCAAGCAGAACCGGTTGCCTCCGAGTACACAGTCTTCTGCGATTCATCTCGCCACTAGCGCCAATTATTAACTGAGCCTTGCAGATCCGGCGTGGAGTCAAGGACAGGTCAAAAGCAGACTGTTCTAATATACAACAGCCGACAGGTGGCTGTTGCATATTACACATCGCATTAGGTGCCAACACGCGCTCGGGAAAGTACAGATTTGCACTCCGTTCTGCTCTGGCTGGCTAACACCCGTCGGACAAATCAAGAACGACGAAGTCCATCGACTCCTGGTTTTCTTTACGTGAGGGTTTCTGGTTGTTCGTGTAGGTGACCGCGTTTAACCGCTCCCAGGAAGGTCCGCAGTACTGAGCCCTCGCACAGAAAAGAGTCTCCACGACGGCGAGCAACGATTGGTCCGGAAATCGCGAGCACAGACGCCGCGCCTCTCCGCTCAGCTAAACACACACATCCATACACACAAGGTCACTGACACCGGGAGGTACCGTTTGTGGATGCCTTCGGAGCATTGAGAAACACGAGACTGATCACGGGCGGCTGAGTCTGCAGACACAATGCACTGCTCTGACGGGTAGCGGCAACGTGGTAGTTGTATCACATTCCTCCTCGAGTCATCCGGACATCCGTTCCACCCTGTGCTGGCGGGTTGTGGAAGATTTCGGATGCAGAACTACGTATCTCTCCGTATGATGCTTCAGGTCCAAATTCAATCTTTCAGTTTCTTCAGACATGTGAAAGCATGTTAAAAACGAACACCTTATCTTTCCTTTGCGTTTTGCTTACTTCGACATAATCCAGACTTTTACAATAGTGGAGGACAAACTATCTTTATAATTACGTATAATTTTAATTTTTGTATGTCGTTTATGCAGGTATAATTTCAATACACTGTTTTAAAATTGTGAGAATCCTAGCAAAACATTAAATCAACTTACAACGTTAAATATTGTTTAGCATCAAATGTTATGAGAAAGGTTTTCCACTCTAAAGAATTTATATTTTTAAATTTTCACCAGCATCTTCTCTTCGACAGAGAAAAATAGGGTTATTATTTCTTAAAAGAATTATTTCATAGTTTCAGAAGAAAGGATGTAGTACACAGATTCTGAATTTATTGTTTTCGAAGCAATGAAAACGAGTTTGTATTATTTGCTTCTAACAGAACTCTGTGTTTTTTCGTTTTGGACGGCGATTTTGAATTCCACCGCGCCGTAAAACACAATGGCCAACACTAGGAGTAAATCAACACACGTAATTTCACTCAGATGAGGTTCAGAAAACGAGCAAATAAACGAGCAGACAAACAAAGAGCAGGAAATTAGTAAACACTCGCCGACCTCTTGTTTCTTCCGTCCTCCTCGGCCAAGGAGGCCCAGGCGGTGTCGGTGTCGGTGACGGTGACGGTGACGGTGACGGTGACGGTGTCGGTATCGGTGACAGTGTCGGTGTCGGTGACGGTGTGGGTGACGGTGACGGTGTCGATGACGGTGTCGGTGACGGTGTCGGTGACGGTGTCGGTGACGGTGTCGGTGACGGTGTCGGTGACGGTGTCGGTGTCGGTGACGGTGTCGGTGACGGTGTCGGTGTCGGTGACGGTGTCGGTGACGGTGTCGGTGACGGTGTCGGTGACGGTGTCGGTGACGGTGTCGGTGACGGTGTCGGTGTCGGTGACGGTGTCGGTGTCGGTGCCGGTGACGGTGTCGGTATCGGTGGCAGTGTCGGTGTCAGTGACAGTGTCGGTGTCGGTGTCGGTGTCGGTGACGGTGTCGGTGTCGGTGTCGGTGACGGTGACGGTGACGGTGACGGTAGCGGTGACGGTGACGTGACGGTGGCGGAGAAGGGGGAGGGAGAGAGGGAGAGGGAGAGGGAGGAGGAGACGGTCGAGATTGAAGTAGTGGCAGAGGCAGAAGTAGAGGCGACGAAGAAGCAGAAGAAGAGATTCGGCGGCAGAGGCGGCGCGGTCTGGAAATCCGCGGAGGCGGGCTCGAAGGGGCGGGAGCGGGGCGGGGCTTTCGGGGCGGAGGGTCCCGTGGAGGCTCCTGAGGCGATATTTCTTCCGCAGGGTCGTCTCATTTGCACTCGCCTGCCCCGCGCGCGCGCCGGAAGAAGGACGACGGCGGCGGCGGCGGGGGCGGGGGCGGGGGCGTGAGCGGGGGCGGGGGCGGGGCGGATAGGGACGCGCCGGGCGACCGCGAGAGGCCCCGCTCGCCTTCACGCGCACCCGACCGCAGCGCCCACCGCCCACCCACCCACTCGCCCGGGCCGGCGCGGCGCCAGGCGGAGGTCGCGTGGAAAAACCGACCACGTGGGCGGAGGGGCTGCCCGAGGAGCAGCTCGCGCTGCTGGTACGGCGAACGCTTATGGAGAGAAGGGAAAGAGGAGATTAAAAAAAAACAACAAACACAAACAAACAATAGTCAGGAAGATTGGAGAAGGTGGGAGTGGGAAACTATTAAAAAAAGGTTTAGAAAAGAACGAGTGATTAGGGGAGTGCCAGAAGAGAACACAAAAACGCCAGGAAAACAGTTAAAGAGGTTTATTTTGCAAAGGAATGGAACGCGGAGAAAGAAGAAAAGTTGTAGAAGCGGAGCAGTAGAAGAAACAAGTGAAAGGAGGCAGAGGTCAACGCGAGATGCGAGCGCCCTCGCACGCGCCCGACCGCAGCGCTCTCTTCCTTCAGAGAGCGAGGGAAGCGACACTCGGGGAACCGAAGCACGTGGAGCTCAACGGAGAGGCAGTCGAGGAAAATCTTGAGGTGAGAGAAAAATGGGATTTATGACAGCAAGTGGTGGCAGAAAAAATAGCCTAAGAAACAGGAGGGAAGATTTGCAAAAGGTATGAGTGCAGTTCCCGACAGAAAAAGTGACGTGTGGTGTATGAAGAAAAAAGGTAATCGGGTTTGGAAAAGAAGAGTTGGGGAGGGAGAAAAGAAGCACATGTGAGTTATAGGGTGATATCAGATGCAAAGATGGAAAACCGCGGGCATTCAGGAAACGCAGCAGTAGAGCACGGCCCAAATACAAAGAGGTACGAGGGAGTGAGCAAAGTGCTGGCGAGTGCCCTCAGGCGCTGGTGGGTAGCAGCGGCTGTGCGGAAGAGAAGTCACCACGAAAACAAAACAAAAATCGTGTCGGCGGGTAGACATGTGGAGCAGCCACCGAAAGGCCCGAGGGGAGCGGCGGTGAGGCGGCGAGCGGGACGGGTGCGCCCGCGGGACCCGCGCGGGCAGAGGCGGGGGCGTGGGGGTGGGGGTGGGCGGAGGGGAAGGCCCCGAAGGGACCGTCGCGAGACACCGGCGCAGGCCTCCGCCCTTCGGCCCTTCGCCGCCCCGCCGCCGCCGCTAAATCAATGGCTGCCCGGGGCCGCGCGCGCGATCGGAAGCGAGGGACAACTGCCGCGGACGACGCGGCGAGGTGTGAGAGGAGAGCGAAAGGTTAAGGAGGAGATGGCACAGATGAAGTTGCAGTGGAAGGGCGGGTGGAGGTGAAGGGGAAGTCAGAAGCGCCGGTGAATGTGGAGGCGGAGGTGGTGGCTGTGCTACCGGTAATAGTGGGAATGAGGGACATCTGCGGCGGTGGAGATGATGCTAACGGAGAATTCAGAGGCATTGTGATGCGGGCTGAGTTCCATATCCACGAAGAAGGTAGCGGAGGCAGTGGCGGTGAGGGCGGCGTGGGTGGCGCACCGACTGTGCAGCGAACAGAAGCAAGGGACACTGCGGAGGACGGCAGGAAGGTGGAGGTGCAAGCGGCGGTGGAGGCGGAGGCGAAGGCCGGGGGAGGTGGCGGAGGAGCGCGATTGGTCCTGGGCGCGGAGGGTCGGAGATGAAATGGGAAGCAGCTTCAAGGCGAAGCGCTGAGCTCGGCGAACGACGACGTAAAAGATGCACCGAATTCGTCTCAACAGCAAGGCCGACTTGGTCCGAGAACGATACAAACGGTGGAAAGACGGAAAAAGGAATTCATTTAAGCTCTCAATTAAGAGCTCTGAAACAATAGAAAATATATATATCCGAGAGAATGAGGGAGACAAAAAAAAGGGGTTGAGAGGTCAAATGTTAAGATTTGAAAATACTTTATGAAAATAAAATATATAAAAGAAAAATAGAAAGTTTTTTCAACAAACAATAAGGAAACCAAGTATTCAGGAGTGACAAACTAAAGATACATACACAAAACATTATCTTCCATTGAGTACAAATGTATGTGAAGGAGATACGAATGTTTAAATGTTTATTCTAAGGATAGTTAATAATATAGTTAATAATCGAAGTGTGAATAATTCCCGAATTAGCCGGTTCAATTACATATTATCCGAAGAAGTAGGAACAGCTTCAAAGCATTCTTCGCTTTGGCCGGATGAAGTGGACGCGAGGTCTCTAGGGAACGTGAAGAAAGTTACGGTGACGAGGAACAGCAAGTATTGTGTGATGCGCAGGGATGAGATTCCTGGTTGTAAGTTCCTAATGATGTTGATAGACAAGATGCGTATTTTTCTTTCACTCTGTCAATCGAAAATTTCAAATCACTCAATACCATCAAGTCTGACTTCACCATTTCTCAATTGAAGCGCATTTTCGAGTTGGTGGTGAGACTCCAACATGGGTTTCATGAAAGGTCATTTTCATGGTTTTCATGATTTACAAGAAAGAAACTTGAGTCTATTCAATGATTAATATTTCCAAAGCTTATTATGCCACAATAAGTCTTGGGAAGACACGAGACACCGCACCACATTTGGACAATCGTTTTAGGCACTGCACTGAGGCTGATACTAACATTAGCCCAATAAAGTCCGATATGATCCATTCATCGCCATTCACACATTATCCACACCGTGTGGATAATGTGTGATTTAACTGTGTAGTTCTATCATTAGTCGTATTTCGTTCTTCAGCCGTGGCAAACACACTAGAAAAAGTCTCTTGTGAATACACAGACGTCCCCTGACAAAGAGACACCGCTTCAATTGAGCGCTGACGCTCGCGCGCGTCCAACGGCCGGCAGCGAACGAAGTCCGAAGAGCAGAAGGCGCAGCGCGAAACGCGAAAAAGCGAAGCCTTTGCGCCCTTTGGGGAGACCTCATTACGCCGGCGGCAAAGTGGGCCCTTCGCGCCGCACCTGCGAGGCTCGCTTAGCATGCAACGCGCACTCAGGCGCTCCGCGTTTCGCTGCCGCCTCAATCGAGATATCTTCGGCGCTTCTCGATTCCCCAGTTCGATACGCGGAATTTACAAAACAAAGCGCCGCAGATAATCGCGTTGGCCGCCGCTTCCCCCGCGCTGCGCTGCGCCGCGGGCAATCGACTCTGCCCTGCCGAAGGCCGTTGATCCAGTGCCAGCGAAACTATGCGCTCTGATCGGTTTGGCTCGCCACCTCCCCACCCGCCCACCTCTCGCAAATGTCCCCCCAGAAGACCACTCCGACTACACACCCGCCATTCCGCCTACACACTCACCCTGCATCCCCTCCTCACGAGTCATACAGTTCATACATTCCCACCACACCGCCCACACTCCCACCACACCGCCCACACTCCCACCACGCCGCCCACACTCCCACCACCCCACCCACACTCCCACCACGCCGCCCACACTCCCACCACGCCGCCCACACTCCCACCACGCCGCCCACACTCCCACCACGCCGCCCACACTCCCACCACACCGCCCACACTCCCACCACACCGCCCACACTCCCACCACACCGCCCACACTCACACCACACCGCCCACACTCACACCACACCGCCCACACTCACACCACACCGCCCACACTCACACCACACCGCCCACACTCCCACCACACCGCCCACACTCACACCACACCGCCCACACTCACACCACACCGCCCACACTCACACCACACCGCCCACACTCACACCACACCGCCCACACTCACACCACACCGCCCACACTCACACCACACCGCCCACACTCACACCACACCGCCCACACTCACACCACACCGCCCACACTCACACCACACCGCCCACACTCACACCACACCGCCCACACTCACACCACACCGCCCACACTCACACCACACCGCCCACACTCCCACCACACCGCCCACACTCCCACCACACCGCCCACATACCCGTCATACCAACCACAATCACATTGCTCCACTCACACATTCCTTCATTTTATTTTCCTCGCGTCGCTCTTCTTGTCCCGACTGCCCGAACCGCGCCTTTAACCAGTTCTTATTCCGCTTCTCCGCCCTTTGCATCGCACCCTCGTTCGGCGCGCGGTCCGCGGGGAGCGCAATATCTGATATTCGGCGCGGAAGAGGTATGACGCACGTAAACGCATTGGCCGCACATTGCCCTGCCACGCGCTCAAGTGGCCGCTTCATTCGGCCGCAGCCGCGCGCAATGGGAACGGCCGTGGGCGGAGGGGCGGGGGCGGGGGTGGGGGTGGGTGGTGCGGGGAGAGGCGAGGACGGGGCTGGCGCCGGACGGGGTGGGGTGGAGTGGGGACGGGGCGAGGGTGGGACAGAGGAGTATGTTCGTGGGCCGGGACGTCGTGCGAGAGGGGTGGGCGGGGCGGGGCGAGACAGGACGGGGAAGGGCGTGGCGGGGCAAGGTCGTGGGCGGAGCATGGCGGGGGCGTGGCGGGAGTGAGGGCGAGGGCGGCTGTTGAGCGCATAATGACGCCCCAGGAGAGCGCGCGCTTTTAGAAAAAAAGAAAGATTGGATTTGCCGATGAGGGGAGAGAAAATGTATTATAACGAGACTGCTGGCGTTCGTTCTTCCATAGTTTTTGCAACAAAGGACTGCTCATCCTATTTTCAAAGTTGATCACGATTTTCGTCTTTTACGACTTTATAAGCTCATAAATTTTATACATGCACGAAATTACTTTAAAATGCTTTGATATCGTTCTATTTATGATGTTCAATTTTATCATAAGGGAATAGCACGAAGTACAATCGGTAACTGCATATTCCTTTTATCTCGTGGAATATGCTTCTGGTTATTAACTGTAAATGTTAGAAGCAGGTAATAAGGCTTCTCAAAAACAGGTATCTCAGAACAAATTTTACAAGTTTTTGTGGCATGTAGATTGGGAATAACTTTCTGGCAATGAATGTGTGGTGGGTAATTGCATATAACGGAGTTAAATACATTTATACAAACGCATTCCTCCCTGATTTTAGGCACCCCATGTGCACATATGTTAGGCCGGTACATGAAATTTCCTAAACTACTCAAAACCGTGGCCGAATATATGTGCAAACAGTTACTTTACAATCCAAGAGAAATTATGCATACATGTATTTAACTCCTTTACATAACATTTCCCACTAGATCTTCCATATTCTCAGACTTCTGTACTCATTGTATTAATACATTGTTACTCAATTTACTACAGATGGTACGAATTTGGTGGGTAATAACCTTTCAATTGCTTCTTTTCTAAATATGGGAGATTTCCAATTAACGTTTGATTTGTGGAATCGTTTGTCCGCAATACTTCTGAAACTTAAATTAAAATATTACCATGCGTCTTTTATATTTGTCACTTAAATGTTGATGTCTTTCAGGCAGATAATGCTAGCGAAATGAGAGTTTTATTTTGACGAACTTCTATTGACCTCTATCGCTTGGTTAGTTCTTTTGATTCATTAGACTGGTAACGTTTTTAAGTAGTTACAATAAGCTTCTAAAAAATGTGTGTTGGGTAAATTCGTACTGTTGGGTTAAACTATAGAATTAATATACAGTGGGACGTCCATTTTGCGAAAGTCAATCATCCGGAACGTCAAATAACCAAACTCTGAAACCGAAATAATTTCTCTGAATAATAAAAACTTAGGTACCGTAAAGTAAACGTATTCATTTTTCTTTGAAATACTGAATATTGCGAATGATCTTTAATATAACTGACAGTGATAAAATATTAACGTAATCAATCATCTCACTTCAGTGAACTTTGGCAAATACTACAATAAACGATTAAGAACTCGGAATGTTTATTATTATCATAAAACGATGTTCACACCTTTAATCACACTCACAACTAGTCATAATCACTCACACCTAGTATGCAAGTGTGTATTATGTACAGGATTCTGTATGTCCAGCGTAGTATTTTAATCGTACGTTCTCTTAAAAAAACTTTATACACACAGCGTTTTATGTACACTTGCATTTTTATGTTTGGTTATCCGAATTATCGAATATCCGAACTATACGTGGTCCCAATTTGTTCGAATAAACGACGTCCTACTGTATTTTCATTTATTTACAGGCATCTTATAAATAAAATCTCTTATACTACTACCTTTGAATATATTTGTTGGAGCATAACTATGCAATTATTGGACTTCGTCACTTAAAATCGTAAGTACAACAGAAATCACACACAAAGAGAATTTGTTTAATCTTCAACTTTTCATCCCACACTTTATTTCGTGCGGGGGCTAATGCTCCGAGCCACGCCTTCCTCACTTCCCTCTCCTATTCTTAGAGCGAGCGGGTGCCCTAGCCACCCCGGATACGCTACACTTCAGATGAATGTGAATTCTCTCAAAGCGACGGTTAATAAACTCCGTAACAAGCAGGACGATCAGTTTTAACTACGATTATGGTTTGTTTGAATTAACTCGTTTCTTTGTATTTCACACCCATTTCGTTTTACAGAATATCTGATGTTGGTTTCAGTCGAATTTGTTTTGGAACTTATTTTTAACAATGATCTAAATGACTGCATGCTATTGACGCGCGTGGTCCAATGAATTCCTTATATTCAAATACGATCTCATTTCGCATTCAATGAATGTCGACACGTGTGGATCTGCTGATGGTCTGATAGCATGGAGGTCTAATAGCGAATCGCTTGGTTGGGTGCAGATCGATCATACACACAGCAAAACACAGTTTGGTCTGAGATTAACAGCAACGCACACCAGTACGTATTCATGAACGATGCTGCGCTGGTCTCGTACACACACGATTTCTGACTCTGGGGCTTATCATGGGCTCATTTTACACTCCTGTTTTACTACTGTACGCTTCTTAGTTACCAACCTTTATTTTAATTGGACCTAAAATTCCCACTGTAGTGAAATATGACGTCTCGCGTGAGTAGATTCAAGCATTCAAAACCAACGGACTGAACAATACACTCGTATTTGTTGCTAAACAAATAAAACATTCCCCTAAAAATTTCAACATTCCCCTAAAAATTGTATACGTTTCCTTCGGTTTAGCGGTCTGTTTCCCCATCGCCGCCGTGTTGTATAGTGTGACGTCATGGATACTCACAGCGAACACAGACACAGAGCTTTCATATAACAAATATATTTATTAACAAACAAAACACAACAAATATTTACAATTAATTTCCTTCTTACACCCTAGCTCTGATAGACCTACTATCCCCTGATCGCGGGAGCGATCGAAACCCGATTGATGATCGGTTTCGATTGTGGCATTCGCCACTCCTAATTCTGAAGCGCGCTCAAAGCCTAGCTTCCGTGACCGGATGTCACACTGGGACACAAAGTCCGTTCTGGCGTACCAACGGATGGTTTGCCTCGATCGCAGGAGCGATCTTATCCGATTGAGAATCGGCGTGAATCGTGGCACACAACCACTCCTCACCTCGGAGCACGCACATAGCATCGCTCCCCCGTGACCGCAATCACCCAAGGACACAAAGTCCTCCGCAGGCTTCGTCAACTCGTGACTTGCCTGGCTCGCATATGCACCGTCGTGGCGCCAAGTTTTGTGCACATGTACGAGGTTCTCCCACTGTCTCCAGAACCCACCTACTGGCTCTGTACACTCCGTTATATAGACGAGGCCCACGTGACCTACTACGTCACGCCACCTCCACCGCTGTTATAATGCTAACAATTAAAAAGGGTTTGGGTCTCCGTTTCTTACGACCAGAAGACCCCAAAGCCTTGTGTCTCTCCGCGTTCTGGCTTTACGGAAAAACCCATCTCTCCTGCCTGTGGCGAGGAGTTTCCTCTTACTAATCCTCTACCAAGCGTCCCCCCACGAGGCACGCTGGCTAATACGTTACAATAGCGCATTTGCTTGCTTGTAAATAAACAACATAAAACACGAATTTAATTGGCATATGTTCCCCAGATGCACAGTTTTCTACCACGTTAAAAATACGCTTCGCAAAGGCAATATATAGTTGCGAGTGCATGATCATTATGCCATTGGTTATCATACCCTAATTCATACCCTATTCGTAAGTCCTATCAGACATGAATGGGTAAAAACTAGGTTAGAAAATATTTTATAAATTCAGAGAAAAAAGTGTTTATTTTAGACTATATATTTCAGTTGCAATGTAATTTCATGCTTTTAATGATGAAACAAAGCACAACGACTTTTCAGAAAAATTTAATTAAATAAACAGTTTTTTCAGAATTTATAAAATGTCACTTACACCATTCGTATTTTCAGCCAGTCATTTGATACGTTTTGCTGGTTTCGAGGTTAATGTATAAAGAAAAATACCTCCATGCTATTTATAGTATCACCATTTCACAAAGGGCTTATTGATATTTTATTAGATTTTGTTTAGGTTTGTTTTCAAATACGAATACGACGGTATTATCCTTTTAACAAACGGATTTATGAACGCCATCCATTGTTTGGTATTCCTTCACCGCTTTGGAGCGAGCACCAAGCATTGTTGTACGCAGATCAACCGGCAGCTCCCGACCGACGGAAATCGAAGGAATGTTTCTAATAAATAAAAAAAATCGACGGATCATTTCTCCAAAACTTTTTGTCTTCGAAAAATCCATGTACCATTCCACCAATCTTCCACCAGCAATAAAAAATTGTAAATGTGTTAATAAATACTTCTAAAATAAATGCCACCAACTTGATGCAGGTAACATAATAAATATTACATACATTTGTAATTAATGACAATGTAAATAATCTATTCACAAAAAGCTCTCAATGAATGTATCAAAAGATCTGACCAAAGTCTTCATCATACAAGTCAGTAATTAATGTTAAAATATTAAACGGAAATATGATGGAGTATCACGTCAGGAAGTAGAAAACCAAATTTAAAGAAAGTCCGTAATTGCGATAACTCATATGCTGCAATAATAGCATAGTGATTTAAATTACAAAGGAAGGAATGGGAAAACTTATTTTGTAAAAGCGTGTATATGTGTATGTATAATATGTGTTCTGTGTAAAATAGTAAATAAATTACACCGAATGAGACGCGAGCCTGGGATCTATTTAATACTGCACGCAGCCAGAAGACTTTTCCGCACGATTTTCTGCACTTTTCCACAGCATCCCCTCTGCCCCAGTGGCAGGACGGGTCGCCGATTGCCGTGTTTTGATACATTTTCTCTTCTTTTTTTTCGGTCTTGTTAGCTTAATAAGTTAACAACGGTGAAAAGGTTTTAAAACGTTTAATTTCCCTTCCTTTTCTTTGAACCATGCCTGAATAAGTTAATAATGACGAAAATACTTAAAAATCGTTATCCCCAGAGGTCATATTAGTCTAAAAAATCCATAAAAATACCGCGCCCTAAGAGGCGAGTAACCCGGGGGTGGGGGTAAATACATTGAGAGATGTAGATAAGATCTTCCTTACAGACATATTGTTTTTATTACAAGCAAGATAACAGCGCCCCGAAGCGTCGACCTTCTTGCCAGTATACATACTCGTAGCTTAGCGTGTCTGCATAGGCTGCAGGGGCTATTGTTGCAGTGAATTTTGTTCAGTATATTTAATCCTTAGGTGTATGGGAGCGCTTTGTTTATAAATTCAGTTTCATAGAAATAAGAAAGCGTGCGTTTAATATATGAAGAAAAGCCTTACGATTTGAAACACAGCACATAATACAATTTCATTGTAAATAGCTACAAGAAACAATTTATGAGAGTTTTTATGGAAACATAGAAGAAACGAAGACCTAAATATTTCGTGTTAGAATAAGAATACCAGATAGATGTAAAACTCATTTGTAAAAATTCATTTTTGAAATTTCCTGTTCCAACGAGAAAGTAAATAAATGTTCTCCATTTTTCTCTAATTTCTGAGTGTTTTCCTATGTATAAATAGTATTTAAAGACCCTGTCATCTCTCCCTGACGCACCTATGTTTCCCGTGTGGAGCGTAATTCACACGATCAATTATGTGTTGTGACCGACGTTGGCAGGATCTTTGGCCCAGCTAGAGCGCTAGGTCGAATACAAGTACTGTCTGAAGGATAATTCTGGGGGCCGGCTGCTCTGATAGGCAGTTTTCCAATATTTCTCCGATCAATGGAAAGCGAATGCCAGAGCATTTCCTAACAAAAGGGCCACGTACCTCGCGCGATCTTTTCTCCCTCTTTCTTGCCCAATCCTCGTTCTTTACACGCTATTACACTTACATGTACTACACATGCCTATTACTACACATGCCGGGGTTAGTAGGGGGCGTAGAGCTTGTCCCGGCTAGGGCGGTACTTCGCTGGTAGGAGATACCTGGTTAGGGAAATCACATCTGCTTGACGTGTAGGTCAGCGCCGGATCCAGTGGAGGAAGATAACAGCAACATCCCGGGATATAAACATGCACTACACTTACTAGACTAATAACCTAAGCAGTTGACACGCCTGGGAACACTAATAAGCCAGTGAGTGAAAGCGCGGGCCGTGGGCCAGGGGGAGGCTCACCGACGACGGAGAGGTTGACTAGCGAGTTGCGCGTGGGGGAGCTGATGAAGTCGACGCGGCAGCGATAGGCGCCGGCGTCGGCCTCGCGCACGCTCTCGATGGCCAGGTGCGCGCCCACCGCCTCGCCGCCCTCTTCTGCTTCCTCGCCCTGGGCGCGGGCGCGGGCGGTGGCCGCCTCGTCCTCCTCCGCCAGGCCGTTGCCTTCCTCCTCCTCGTCCTCGTCCTCGTCCTCCTCGTCGAGGTCCTCGTGGCCGGGGTGGGGGAGGGCGAGGGCGGCGGCGCCCTCCAGGCGGAAGAAGGCGCGCCCGCCCAGCACCTTGTCGTCCGCCCAGTGCACGGGCCGGCGCCGCACCGACCCGCCGCGCGCGTCCAGGCTGCAACACCCACGCGCCGCGTCACGCCACGCCACAGCACCGGTGGGGCAAAATGCACGAGGGCTTAAAAAAGCCGCATCACCTTCCTCACAGTTCAAATCTGCAAAATACATCACTTGAAAATAAAAATCGGTTCACGGGATCGGTCAATGCGGTTGGAGAAACAATTAGTTACGCCAACGTTTCGAAATATGTAATTTCTTCATCAGGGCTACACTGTAAACAATGCATGAGGACAACATACATTACAATAAATTGATTGCTGAATAATTAACACAAATAAAACCAACAAAAAAATTAAAATTTAAAATTATATACTTGGATAAATAAAACACCAAAAATATATACGAAGTTTACAACTTACTAATAATGTACTTGAAATGAGACGTTACCTGTATGATAACTGCATAACTGTTTCTCTAACCACATTGACCAATCCCTTGAACCGATTTTTACTCTTTATTCTTCAATGGTTGTGATTATACGATGGTCATACATTACTTGATTTGCAATGAAGATAATGGAATCAGGAACATTTAATCCACATGAAATATATGACTACCAATATTTTTTAACTTTTTGAGAGCAGAATGGATTAGGAAAATACGCATTTGCTACCTACTCCGAAATTCCCATTATTTTCGGGTGATGCGTTTTTTTTAGCAATAGTGTACTTCAAATTTAGTATTTTAATACATACTCAAAATACATTAGCTTTTGATTTGCTAAATTCATACGTATTCAAAATACGTTAAATACTCAATATGCAGTAAATATAATAGTATTGAATTATATATTTTAATTGCAATTGTCAATTTCAATAAATTAGTAATTGTCAGTCATACAAAGGGTCCCCCAGGATAATTTGGTAAAAAGTTTCCCTAAACCAAATGACATTTCAGCATTAACTTTTGCTTATGGTGGTTATTGGTTATTGTTAGTGGCGCTGGAGTGTGAAGCTATTTCTTTTTGTACATTAAACAACCTTTGTGTACATTAAACAACCTTTATTGTAGCCAATAAGAAAGCGTGTTTACGCCCAGAAGATTCGCAAGCAAGATCTCTGTCTTTCCCCCTCCTCGAAGCGCCCGCGAAGTGGCCAAGCTGACGAAGTGGTCTTCGAAAACGAAAGATCAACCGAAACTTTAATATAACTTTACATGCTCCTCCACTTGGATATTCAATTATGAAATAGCTATTGAGTGCAGTACCTCGTCTCAGTCGTAGTTCTCGTGGCCTTTCCCAGCGCTACTGAGAGCGACTGTTGGGATGCTACTTTGTTTCGGTACAGAAACAGATTGTAAAGGTTCAGTCCTACCCATACTTCACACACGGTGTAAATTTCTTTAGACATAATTTACAACAACAACAATGATAATAATAATGGCATTATTATTATTATTATTATTATTATTAATTTATATTCGGAGCTTTCTCACCCGGGGCTTGAGGGATCTTAGGCTCACCACATTAGTAACGTAATAGAACCATGAAACCACTTAGAACCATGAAAACAACCGGACAAGTTTCAAGAATTACTGACTTTTGAGCTTTTTAATTAATGTTGTAAGAAAGATATGATTTTTTTACAAACATTACTTTCGAGTTATCAAGACTAGTTGCTAAATTGGTGTTTGGGACTTTTATTCCCTCTAATGTAATAGACCGAGGAAACATGGCGTATTATTCTCTTTTATAAAAAACGTTGGCATTACATTTCGCAAGTGTTTTACTGATGGACCGGTAATTACTCACCAGGTGTACATAAAAATATTTAAGACGAAAAACATAGAAATTCGCGTATAATAGCATATTTGAATGATCAGGATCATTTGAATGAGGTGCATAAGCATTCCGCCAAACACATAACCAGCACACGAGGGAACCTATGGTGAATATGTAGGATCAAGTAGATGGAAGAACTGAGAGAAAATTTACCCACTTTGATGACCTCTACTTCACATTAGGTTGATCAGAAAATGCGTTAATAGGCCCATTTTGGTAGAGGAATAAACGGATAAGTACATTCCTAGAGAACTTTAACGATACAGTAAATTCAAAAATACATTTACGTTTCTCTAATTGTAAGAAAATTAAATGTTTTTTTCTGCCATGACCAGGTCTGCACTAAGCGAAGAGAAGAAGACATCATGCTCATTAAGAATTCTTAACATATCGAAAGATCTCTCACAATCTTTTGAGTAACAGTCCCATTTCGGTAATGAGAAACGCAACAATACTTTCGAGTGCTTTCTCCGAAAATTACCTTGCTTTATGAAGTATTATTATTCCAAACTTCACTCAATCCGCCAGAAAATAACTGTCTTTAAACTTCTGGCTATAACAAGCAAAATGGTACGCTGTGAAATACGAGCAAATGCATTCATATGATATATAACCGTATGATAGAATTGAGTCAATTGTGGTTTATATCTGATAAACAATTAATGCAATTGATTTATACAAATGCACACCGAAATGCACACCGAAATTAATGTAGTTCATAAATCTCTTAGGTAACACTCCAGGGCAGAAATATTTTACATTACAGCTTTGCATTCATAATAATTCATTGAGCGCTAATCCATTTTTCGTAAGTATTTCTCTGACGAGACCGAAAATTCATGACTGCGATTAACTTATGGTGTCATATTTGTATTACAGACTGCAGGAACACCCAGTCTACAGCATTTCTGAACTGAAAATTATTGTAAACGCCCAAATGATATTGGAAAATATTATTACTTTATATCCTAAGATATGGGGAAAGCCGAAGTATAATACGCACGTCAGGCATAGTGGCGATAAGAAGTTAATTTAATTACTATTTCTAGAAAAATCTAAGTTTCATGTTGTCCAATGGATTTTATAAGCTTAATTTTTAAAAATGAAGTGAAGTGAAGTGAAGT
Organism: Gryllus longicercus; assembly: GCA_038098605.1. Taxonomy (NCBI): domain Eukaryota; kingdom Metazoa; phylum Arthropoda; class Insecta; order Orthoptera; family Gryllidae; genus Gryllus; species Gryllus longicercus. Next base: position 1,930,517 of record JAZDUA010000126.1, on the reverse strand, counting down.
GAAAATCGGCATCTCGTGTGTTATGAACGGCATCAAACCGTTTGAAGCGAATATGGAAATATTGCGACCGATATCAAGAGCGAAGCTCTGCAACAGCGAGAGGCACTGAGAACAAATGACGCATTTCCATTGCACAAAATCATTGTGCCCCCGAAGGGAATAATGGAGGCTGAATGGAAAGGAAATGCGCGAATGATTCGCCCTCTGCGCCTCTGGGCATTGATTTGCTCGTGGGACTGACAGATGACCTCAACGGAGCCCGCGCCAAACGCTGTAAATAGGCTGCAGGCGCCCAACGCAACCGTCAATTATGTTGTCTGGTAATTATAAATTCATTTGGTAAATCAATAATAAATTTGGTAAATTCCATTCGAAATATTTACAGGTGCTCGTCGACGATCTGCTTGCGGACTGGGACGGCTTACGTTCAATTGCACCACTTACGTTCAATCGCACCACTTACGTTCAATCGCACCACTTACGTTCAATCGCACCACTTACGTTCAATCGCACCACTTACGTTCAATCGCATCACTTACGTTCAATCGCACCACTTAGGTGAGGCCTCGCAGCGTGCCGCTGCGAAATGAATGAAAATAGGCTGAATGCAATGCGAGAAAACTTTCATGCAATCACTTACATTGTCCCGACGAAACTGAAGTGCAGTTTGACTTGTCGCGGTGACACACTAGTCTCGGTCCGGAGAGAAAATGGTTTAAATTTTGCCATGGGTTTGGGTGTTTTCTCATGTCTTTCGCGCGCGCTTGCGTGTGTGTTGTTAATCCCGGAGGGCCTTGATCCAAAGAGTCTCCAAGTGTACGATATTAAGTGTTTGGTTTATTAAGTGTTTGGTATTCTTGGTAAGTGTAGAGACAATCTTTGATTGAAAAAAAATCCAAATAAATTTAAAAAACTGAAATATTTATCGGTAACGTACATTCTTCTTGCCAACAGTTAACGTTCGAGCGCCAGGTTGCATCGTGTAAGCTATTACTCGTTGGGGAAACGGTCGGACGCCTCTTCTATTGCCAACAGCTCTTTCAATTGCGTTTACTTCTCTTTGCCAACGCATCAGAATGAATGTGAACATTTCAAGTGGAACTCTGTTCACAGAGAATGGTGGACAGAACGTTTTCAATAGAATATTGAATTGTTTCAATTATCGATCATTAATGCCTTTTGTGTCCTCAGAGAAAAATAACATAAATTCTAATTGTAATTTAGTACTAGATCGTTCATTCCCGCAGATACGAATATTTGTTTTAGAAGAGATATAAATTGAAATAAATTATAAAAAATACAAACTCAATATCTCATACAATCACGTTGGAAATATTGCAAAGATAATGAGGTTTCGAGATGTATTATAAAAGATGGTCATAGTTCTTCGGTTCAACCTTCATTTCTGAGATTATTATTGGTACTTAATCGAAATTATGTCATTAACATTCTGAAATATGGATAACACTATTACATAAAATAAGAGGTAAAATATACATCTTCATAATTGTAGTTGTAGGAAGATGCCAAACAATTCTTAATTTTTGCAGTTTTCAAAAAATCAATATTTCTAACGAACACGAGACCTGCACCATTCTCTTAAACATCCTTTACAATATTCAATAACAAAGGTAAAAGAAACGGAGCCATTTTTTGAAATTTTTGAAACTGTCGCAGGGGCTTCATGTTAAGAACCTCCCAAAATTAAACAATGTGAATTTAGTCAGCACGCACAGCATGAGAATAGAGGAATAACACAATGTCATTTGCACTTTTCAGTTAAAATGGAAACTACTTCTAGTCTTCTATCCACAAGCACATAAGACTGACACATGGTTAATTTCTTCCTGCATGTCTTTATCGACATATCGAAAAATTGGGATATTTCAAATTTCATTTGCTTATTTAATAACAAAAAATACGTGTAATGTTTGGTAAGAACCCTCAAATACCAAAACCTGCGTATAAAGAATATGTTCAAATAAAACTACAACAATTCTCAAGAAATCAAGTGTAAGCCAACGAACAAAGTATCAGTTATTTTCACCAAACCCAAATAAACATTTTCATCTTTCACAATACACATTTGACATTTCACATTTGACAATAGCAACATTGAAATTTGAGTTCGGCACAATTCATTACTGAAAGCCATAGATGACGTGAAGAAAAGATAATAGATTGCATTTGTGAGCAAACTGTACTATAATTGAGCCATTTAGCACCAAGTAATGTGAAAATGAATATTGTGGTCGTTGTTATGATTAGGTCATTTAAATTCATTCATCGTATTGGTTAATAAAATTCAGGTTTTATTGCTGTTCTGTATTTTTGCTTCTCGCTTTGCCCTTACAAATTCTTTTTCTTTTTTTCTTAGTCCGTGTTTCTGAACTTATAGAAAGACTAATACAATGTAGTGTAAATGGAACTGGAATAATTCTAAGCTAATGACAAATTCCACATTCAATTACATTTATCAGCAAATGAGTGGATAAACACTGCTGCAGCTAGATCCTCTCACCCCAAATTATATTTAACTGAAGCCGTTATGGGCGCTTTGAATGCAATTTGACCGACACAGAGTCAATACTGAACCCAGAGATTAATGAGATTGCCTGACATTCAAATGACAGTATTTCAAGTGAAGAGTAAACTACACACAATTCACATATTGCGATGAAGTTTCTTAAAGAAGAAAATTCTTCTAATGTAATTACTATTTTCATATTACTCCATATTAACTAAGAGTTTCACGACCTTAATTATTACAAAAAAACATATATTTTTAAATCGAATGTATAAAGTTTTTGGTATTTATATACAAATATTTTTAGATATTTACACAACACGTACTTTTTCCATATTTTTCACAATAGGCTTCAAAATGATCAATTCAGGCACGGGAAAGGTAATACGACATGAGGTCATTATATCGCACGGGGAAAGTAATTGTCCTACATTTTTTAAATAGTTTACTTTTAACCCCATAGTTCACTTTTAATAGTTCGTTTTTGTAAGTTTAAAAGGAGTGACAAATAATTGTCCAAAATTCGACTAAACTAATTGTTATCAAACCGCTTATTAACGAAATATCATAATTGCAGAATTGACCCATTTTAGTTATAACAACGTTATAACAACAACACCTACATATGTCTAGGTGGTGTTAGTTATAGGGATGCGACATCGATGACGATTTTGAAAACATCGATGGTTCTATAAAACATCCATGTTTTAATTATCGATAAATTAAAGCCGATGCTTTTTTTAACATCAATTTTTGGGATCGATATTCGAACGTTTTCTGTTTTCATCGTTAATGAAAAATTCGCATAATTACAATTGTGTAAAGTTAAAATATGAAATCTGATGTAAAGTTAAAATTTGACATCCAATGGCACCACTCTCTGTGTTCAAACCAAGCGAACGCGTTTATACTACCTTCATTTTTTATTTATTGTAAAATGAGGTGATTATACAACGCTCAGACATATGGCTTTTCAGTTGTTAGAGGCTAGTATTTGCAGACAAAAATATGCGAAGGGGGTAGCAAAGGCGATCCCCTTTAATACTCGCACTGCTTCATTCTTATGTTTAAAAGGGAGATACATATTGTTGACTGTTGATCGGAGGTGTGTTTATTTCATTACCTAATATCACCCATATTACGAAGGAAGATGTGAAAGGGGAATCGGTTACGTAGACGAGGTTCTACGGGGCGCTCTTTACCTAGATTGAAATGAAATTCACTGGTAACTGAGGGTACATTTTGGAAGAATGTTTGAGTAATTTTGGTGATGTATGTTAGGAGGGTTTCTATAGCTAGGTCTTTTTGGAGATTTGTGTTGCTTATATACCAAGGGGCGTTAACTGCAGTTCTGAGGACCTTATTTTGGAATATTTGAATTTTATTCATTGTTTTAGTGGTTACACCAGACTGGACCAGAGTACCCGTTACACCTGACTGGACAAGCGCACGGGAGTAACGGACGTAAAATGGCTTTGTATGTAAGAAGAGCAGAATGGAGTTTTAATGTGGAGTGACAGTTAATTACTGGTCGAATAATACCTAAGCGTCAGTTGGATTCATTCACCTTGGAGGTGACGTTGTCTTCCAGGTTTTTGTGCTGTTTGAATATCACGTGTCAGAAATGTCAAATCATGTGCAAATGCTAAACAGTCTATTGTGGTGTACAGTCTAAGGTGAGAGTCCTTCGCTTTGCCTAACATCTCTTTTTGATTTTAAAGGGGTTAGAAATACATCCTATAAATTAAACTTTGGCCTGTGTGTGTGTCAGGTTTTTTTAGCAGTGCAAGAGTTTACAAATCTAATCCTTGTTCCCTTAATAGTTGGAATAGTGATTCCCAATCAACTGAATCATATACTTTTTGAAATCAACAATGTGCATACTAGATTTCTGTTACCTATTCGCTAAAGCCTTAGGATACGTTTCAGATTTAAGATTTATTCTGGACATGATCGACCTTGTCTGAAGCCTGCCTGGTATTCACCAATTTTTACAATAGTTCTAATTGTTGTTGTGATTTGTCAAGAAGACATTGGGATACGATCTTTTAGGGATCTGATAATAGTGATATTCCTCTATCATTATTGACGTCTGTTCTATTTCTTTTGTTATGCAATGGATAAATTAATGCAGTTTTCCATTATTCACGAATTTTTTCTAGTTGCCAAATATCTTGCATAACTTACGTGATTTCTTTTATTGTTTTTGGTTCTTGGTGGTATATTATATGGGTGGCAAATTATATGAAAAATATATTATATATTAGCCATAGTTATACTGCTTATATTGCATATTATGTGCAATATTATATATAGGTATATATTATAGGCAATATATTACCTATTATAATTTTATTTTTCTCGCGAACCGGCCGACTAAGACCACGCATCCATGCATCCTGCATTTACCGTGGCTCAGTATCATTATCGTGGAGGTATTTAATGTTAGAGGTTAATAAACCAACTTTAAAACATAGATTTTTTCGCTTGATGTATTTTAATATCATTGTTTTGTTATTGATGTCGCTTCACGTATTGTGTGGTGTACAGTGTCCTGTATGCAATGAGCGGTTTCTCATAAGAAAAGATAAAAGTGTTAAGGATGTTTACCAATGTCAGCTCATATACAAAGGAAAATCGCATCTGGCTAATTGCCATGTAACGTCAGGGGTGTTGGTTGTGATGTGGGAGACAATCACTTCTGAAATTGTACTGTACCCAAAAATTCTAGATGGATTTGTGACAACTGTCAAATCGTTCTTCAAGATAGCATATTTTTTTCGGTAACCGATTGTAGCGGTGCCAGCTTATGTTTCAACCATTCATTCACCATTCTCATCATTTATTACTCGGAAGTTTAATGAAGAATTAAATTAATTTTTGCGTAATAAATGAGAAATTAAATAGTTCTAAATGGTGGCATATTTGTTTTTGTGGTACCCGATTAATATAGTGCAACCTAGTCCTTATCAGCAGACCACTACGGTCTACAATCAAGCGAATTAGCGAAGAGAAAATATAAATCTCAATTTTTAAAAGCTGTACAAAAATTACGCAATATATAAGGAGTAATGGAAAATATATTAGCTTACACATTTCTAACCAACTTTCACTCTTTATCCAGTTTATAACAACGATTATAACAACCACATATCTGAAATAGTGAACTTCACTCACGGAAATAACAAATACTATGAAACAATTAAAACCTAGAAATCAGCATGGTATGATAATATTAACATGAAGGCTCTAAAAGCATTAACCATGAAGACAACCGCGCCTCCTCCTATCATTTTCTTAAAGGTTGGAAAAACGCTATTATTCTTCCGTTCACTAAACTAGGAAAAGACTCACATAATCCACTCAATTATAGACGGATAACTTTACTGTCTGCCTTTGGTAAATTATTTGAGGAACTAATTTATAAACATTATGTAACATGTGTTATGTAGAAATAAAGGCTATGCCTAATGCACAATTTGGATGCAGAAACAAACACCAAACAAATCACACAAACTGAAGTGCTTCGAGAACAGGATAAACATTGGCACAAATGCATTATATCTGAAGGAAAATATTTTCAAGGGAATGAAATCAATATTGATGAATAATTAAAGATTTTTTGTGAAAAAAGTTTCCGCCTATTTATTGTTGATACCTTGCGAGATAAGATTTGATTTGAAGGTTTGCGATTATCCGAGATCCGATTAACCCAAACCGTCATTGGGAGAAGCAACAGAATAATTCATTGCAAAATAGTCGATGTTGTTAGCGATTTTGGGAGTCTTGGGACTTACTCCAATTCCATAATCATTGGAATCCCTCATCAAACATTGAGTGTGTTGTTTGTCATTGATACTCTGTTTTAGTTGTCCCTCTATATATGCGGTAAATGTGATTATTCAGTTTGTTTTGTTTAATGTAATGTATATGTTGACAGCGTAGACAATCCTTTAGCGAAAGTTTTGTACACGATCCTTATTAAATAAACTCTGGCTTATCAGAGTTTTACGGACCCAGAATAAATTTGGACCCTCTGATTCTCGCAGATTTACAAAATAAGATTTGGTAAGATATATAATATTATTTTTTGATGTAAATATACAAATACAGATTTTTAATAAATGTTTAACAAAAATTAAATTACATCAGTACATTGAACACATCCTATCTTCATTATTATAAGGTAGATAACTAACTCGCTCTCTCCTTCCCTTAAGATTTTTTCACAACGAAGCCTCCTCTCTAAGCATACCGATTCCTTCTGTCGTGTACCCTTTTTGTCGAAAGAAATCTTGTCTTCTTGCAGTACTGATCGTTTTCTTACCTCCCTCTTTTTTACTTCTTCTCAACACCATATTAATTTCCCCCTTCATCTTTCCCATATAGAACCTCCACATATTTGATCGCTCTATTCCCAGATTTCAATCTCATTTTTCTTCTATTTACCTGTATATACGGCAAATATATAAACAAATGTACTCGTGTAATTTTTTGAATGGAAATATATTATATATGATATGTTATTATGTATGTTATAGATCTTAAGAAAAGTAATATATAATTTAATGCTCTTTCTGGGTTTATGTTCACCTCCCAACAATTATTTTTAGCTTCTAAGTAAAGTTTGAATCAATAATATTCATTTCTTTGATTCAACTAGTAAGACTTTATTTTTAATTAGGTTTAAAATTCAAATTATTTACACTTTTGATGAAAAATGTATGTTGAGAAGCCGAAGAAGTTTTTGTTCCGCCGAATCCCTTCGGCATGACTTTTCAACACTCGCTGACCCCTTCTCGGTGCGCGAACACCGCAGAACTTCAGGATAGTCTCAATACAGTTTAAGTTTTTATAATAATAGCCTCATAACAATTTAAGTTTCGTCCATTCTGTCGTAGATAAAATTCGTCATCAATCACGAGATTAAAATGGCCCTAGACACTGATGTGACGATAAACAATGGATAGTCTGCGTATAAAACGGACTGATGGGATCTATTAGCCAGAGGTGGAACAATTAATTTGAAATTACATATAGAATCCTTTATTTAAAATACAGTCCTCCAACTAATTGTATTTCCATGTTATTTAAGCGGCTTCGTTTTTTTTTTGTTTTTTGTTTTTTTCGCCAGCATCAAACATGATAATTGAGTCTATTAGTGAGTTTGAAAGGGTATAAAAGTTCACTTTAATATTTAGCACTCTCTAAAAGTGCCCGGTAACGCGATGAAACGATTATCGATTTATCCAAGGTTAGCAATTTTTGAGCGATGATAAGAATTTAAATTTTTAATTATAAGCTATAAGATAAAAGAACGAAATGAAATCATAAATGTTCCAAAAGGTTTACAGAATAAACTGCAAATTCCTGAAGCTTTACACACATTTTAATTTAGAAGAAAATAAGTAATGGCAATTCATATAAAAATTTGTTTTTTAATTATCTATCAGAAGTGAAATAACAATAAACAAATAAACAAACAAAAAATAAATGAAACAAACTCCGAAGGAGCGCTACAGCATTATCCCCAAGTTTACCCCACTAATGTCGTGTAATCCAAATGATCCGCGATGTTGACAGGCTACACCACTGAAAAAATGTAAGCCATATGCTTTACACTTTTCCAATAGTATTTTTGAAAACTACAACTTAATATAAACAACTACCACTTGTATTCGAGATTAGTAAATTATTTCAAGAAACATGTAGTTAACAATGTAGTTAAGAAAGATTACCGTTCACTTGAAACCATAATAATAAATAAAGATTGTTTCATAATCTAAATTATCGCGAGAGTTGAATATCTTCTATTGCTAATGATGCAACAAAATTAATTGCAGCACGTTCTGTTGGACGAGTTCTAATCCCCGCCAACAAAAGTTTTGTTTGTTTCATTAACAACAGAAATAAGAAATAAAGTCCCTAATGTTAAAAGGATTGACATCTGGGTTTTAACAAAAGGTTTCAGTTTAATAAATAAATAAATAAATAAATAAATACACAGAGTGCGGGAATAACTGAACAGCAAGTGACGCAACTGCTGGTGGTGCAGAGGGTACTGACCTGTAGATTGGGGAGGTGGAGCCGCCCTTGTACCAGAGAACGAGCGACACGCGGTCGCCTGGCTCGGGAGGGCGCAGGTCGCACGGCAGCCGCGCCACGCCCGTCAGCACCGCCGCCGCCTCCCAGATCGTCTCTGCAAAACACACACACACACACACATTAGGACGCGTTATTACTCAGTTCCGGGAGTGTAGTGTATATTTTCATCCCGAGAGATGTTTCCTCCGCTGGATGCGGCGCCGACCTACCCGTCGGCTTCTTTGCGTTTTCCCCAACCAGGTTTCTCCCATCAGCTGGGAATCGCCCCAGCCGGAAGCTCTGAGCCCGGCACGTCTGTCGACATGTGCGGTAGTGTAGTGCATGTGAGTATGTTTGTGTAACTAAGGGATAAGGATATGACAAGGAAGGGGAAGGAAAGATCGCGCGGCGTCCGTGACTCGTTTCTTAAGGTACTGCCCTTCGCCTGGTGTTGATCAGAAATACCACAGAAACTACCGATCAGAGCAGCCGGTCGCTAGAATTCCCCTTCAGACAGAGACAGGATTCGACTTAGCTATCTAGCCTGTGTCCTTCCACCGGTGGGATTGGAATACTAGGACCTCTCGGTTAGAGGCACTGCAGTGACATCAGTTGATTCTCTGAACCACCTCAGCCAGTCCAAATTAGAGTGTAGTGTGGGGCACGAGTAGCACGGACAATGCCAACCTGCTTCCAGCCAGTCCACGAGGTCGAGAGCGATAAAGGGAACAATCAAGTTTAATGTTTTGTTTTTCGTTTGTCGCGCTACGTTAGCACCTTCTTCCCAGCGAGCTGTATTTCTGTGTTAATGGTTCTTTTAAATTGAAACACGCATTGTCCCGGCGAGTTAAAGTCGCCTAAACAATGTAAAATCTTTTGTAAATAAAAATCAAGCTTGTAACCAAGTGCAAGACCTTAATGTGATGTAAGATTTCTTGGGTTAAATAAATGCTATTCTAAGACCTTTTGTGAAACTTTGAAATTGGATTCATTGTAATCTGGGATAAAATTCAGTTATACTTTGAGCCTGGCTTTGCCGTTTCCTTCTGTAATAATTGCGCCGTTTGTTTGCGCTGAAATTATTTCTTACAACTCTTTTAATATTCCTCCATCTTGGGGTTGAAAAATTGTAATGAAAGTTACAAGTAACCTTTTGGTAAGTTTTTTACAAGTTTGAAAAAAATAGTGATTGAAAAATGGTGATTAGCAATATATTCCTTATTTTTCGAGGCTTCCACACTAATTATGTTCTCGTTTCAATATTATTTTATTTACATTGGTACTGTCTGTAATTACATCTTTGCGCACTCAGTCATCAGATAGGAAAGGTATATTAGTTACTTGATGATTTAAGAACCTTGCAGTAGAAATAGTTGTACGCATTTTATCATTAGTTTGCACTCACCTGAGATGAGGCTCACTCAGAAACTTTTATTTTTACCTTTCAGCTCTCTTAAGGATACCCAAGTAACCACACACAGGAAGCAAAACAAAACTTAATTTTCATGTAATCATGTTTCCATTGCATAGGAATTCAATATATTAATCTTTAATGACTGAATTAATCCCAGACTCTATTTCGTAAGAACTGCTTATGTAAACATGTAAAGGTGTGAGAAATGCTTATCTAAACATGTCATTTAGGCCCTTCAAGTCATCATCTGTGAGGTAGTCGTAGGCATTTCAATGAACAAAATTGATTGTTATGGCATGCACGTGATTTGTCACGTTTTAGATGGCAAGATGGCAAGTAAATACTTCACATTCAGAAATCGTTATTTCCCACAAGTATGACCCACTTCATTACGTCTCAACATTTCATTTTTGCGGATAGCATGATTAATGTATTCGCCAAACCGTCGTCGCTATAACACTCTCTAGGAAACTATTTTCGTGCGTAGTGCAATTCGAATGGAATATATGACTTTTCAAAGTGATCGTCGTGTAGCTGGGCATGCAAATGTTCATTTGGTGTTTCCATGAATAGGTACCACGTTTTTTGTGGTCTAGCCATTGAACCGTATTGCAACCAATTTACATATAGATATCACTTTCAGATCACAAATTAACTATAGGCAATGAAACACAGTTCCTCGAAAATAAATACTTGTTACATACTAAACGAGAAGAAATAATGTATTTTTCTCGCACAGTTCACCACCTAAAAAAACTTTAATACAAATATTATTGACAGTAAACTATTCAATTTGTTTATTACAGTACGCTATTCATCAATTTGGCAAGCGACAAGAAGAATCTAATGATATTTCTACTTTGTAAATCATGCCTATTTCCCATGAATTTTATTTAACATTCTATAGACCAATAACCAATAACAAACTGATAATTTCATGTAATGTCGTATTTCACTTTAAATATAAATATTCTGACTTCCCCTTCACTATTAAAATATGGCTGGGCCACATTTTATCTCCTGCCCTCCACTTTTCTTTACTTTTTTTTCTTCTCCGTTTTTTGTAGTTCTTATGTGACAGTTCGGAGGACCGAACGGTCACTGTGTGATATCTGAAGGTGAGACGATTTCAAAAGCAATCGAACGCCGGAACCTGGGACGACGCAACTGCGGATGAGTTTGCGAAACTTACGGTCCGCTTGGATAAACGGTCTGTGGGCGGCAAAAGAAGACTATGTCCGTACTAGAGCAAGAGGTGATGGTCGGTACCAGAAAGGTGAACCTTCTTTTCTATTCCGATAACGACGTACTACGGCAGATATTACAGTCGTCTATGAAAAACGTACCGTTACGGTATATACCAACTGTAGGTCACCATCATGGCATCTAAACTGTCCACGATATCGAGAAAAAGAGAGAGAGAAATAAAGAGAAATAAAGAGGCATAGAGAGAAATAGAGAGTAAGAAAGAGAGAGAGAAAATAGAGAGAACGAAAAAATAAAGAGAAAGAAAAAAAGAGAAATCTCTTGCAAAAAGAGAAATCTCTCGCAGTTTTAGTTCAACAATGCCAAATACATCTCCTCCATTGGTGTAAGGGTTAGCGTATCGGACTGGTATACCCCTGTTGGCGTGATCGAAGCCGATGATTTTAAGGCCGAAAAGTCCTTCGTATTCCTTCCTTCGGAGGGGAAGTAAAACCGGTGGTCCCATGTTAGTAGATTTACTGCATGTAAAAGATTCCCAAGCCTAAATGAAGCCCCTGATCTTAAATCATGTGTGTCGTCGCCCAAATAATACGTTCTTTCTCCGCTAGTTGGTGAAAGGAGCGTAACGAACTTTGCGTGGTCAGACGAAGTGCGGGCCTTATGGATCAAGACTCGCCACGTAAAATAAGGCATTAATTCAATTCCATTGCTACACAGCTCTGACAACCCTCCCCTCGTAACAGTCTTGGCGCCGCAAAGGCTCACAGGCGACAGTTGCAAGAGCTGACACAGAAAATATTGGCCGTTTAATTTAAAGTCAAATCCCAGGTTTAATTTTATACTCAAATTACTATCAAAATACTAACCTGAAACAACATTGAATTTCTCCTTTTACGATGTCTATTGTTCATGAGAAAAATATGTAGTTCTATTTAAAAATATCAACGATAATTAAATTTGTCGGAAACTAAAAATATTTCAAACGATATTTTTACTCTTTATTACTTGTCCCCTGATTCCTCATTGTTGAGCGAAAACTGCATTTCGATATCGTGAACCGTTTCGGTTTCTGCGTTTCCATTTTTCTTCCTGTTTATTTCTCTATATTTACTTATTTTTTTGCTCTTTATTTCTTTCTCTCTTATTCTATTTATTTCTGAACGAATCTGACAAATATCACTTCCAAGATTCATCTAGAAAGCGAAGCAGAGGAGTTTGAAATGAGAAAGTCCTATTTTCACGCAACTGGGGTAGCGAGAAACATCGCAATACCTGTGTCATCCTTCTACTGTATGTAGTGCACTTTTCCACTTTCACTGAGGATGCAAGTCATAAACAAAGGAAATTGCGAACGTGCATAACGGTTCGAGCGACAAGAATTGGTTGAAACTGCTACCTTACGTAGCCAAGATCACGTGTCATGCCTGTTAAAGTAGCGGAAGCGAGTTCCTGAACGATAAGGCTTACATATTTTTGTCTCAACCACTCGTAGGAGAAAGGAGATTGAAACCGGTAACACATTTATTGTAATTTATCTTTATCCTGAAGTAGCTACGTACAAAATTTAGCTCAGATATTACATTATTAAAATATTAGATACTAATTATCAAAACTGAATCAATGTAAATACGTATTTTGACGTATAAGCTATTCGAATGGAAGTTATTTCTTTTGTGTAAATGAATATTGGATTGGACTGCAATGTAATTGCATGCCACTGTTAAAATAGTAGTATACACATTTAGATTGTCAGAGTGCATATTGTTGTGTTAATTTTCTATTTGTTTATTCTTTTTATGAGCTTGTGGGTTTGGCAGATATACAAACTCACTCAAGTGGATTGTTTTTAAATTAGAATATATATATATATATATATATATATATATATATATATATATATATATATATATATATATATATATATATATATATATTGTGGCGTTATGGGATTGTGCAACCCCATAACACCACCGTCTCGTATGTATGAACACCCGCAGGCAGCGAGCATAGCAGGCGCAGAAAGCAGAGGTTCTTAAACGCGCGGCTTGGTATCCGTTGCCCGTACTAAACGAAGGCGAACTAGCGAGCAACGTTTTCCTTGTGAAAGGTTGAGAGAGGGGAAGCAGCCCCACCAGTGAGAATTTCCCCAGGCGTCGGACGAACCCGCAAGCGGGAGCTCTCTTTTTCTTGCCACCAGTCGTCGAATAAGCAGCTCTTCTCGTTGGATTCCCGATCGCCGAGCCAGTAGCATTTTGATCACCGCTCGCACTTTCGTTAACATTAGTTTAGATAGTTTCCCGCTGCAACGACTGCTAGGTAGGAGTATTCGGCGTCGAACAGACGTTCTAGTCAGTCGTCCGCGAGATAGTGCAGATTCAGTAAAGTGTTTCTTCAATTAACGACACGGGAAGTAAAAGTTACCCGTTGTCAGAGAAGCATTGAAAGTTCTGGTTTAGCAAAGTAGAAGTAGCAACGAGCGAGGAACTTGCACGAGTATTCGGTGAAGTGCAAGGGACATTTTCGCAACGTGGGCGTAGTCAGAGGCGCCGGTAGCAGTCGAGGAAGAAGAAGAGGCCGACTAGGAAGAAGAACGGAAGAGGACGCAAGAAGACAGCGTAGACGGCAGAGGCGAATCCCGTCTCTTACGACTCAGAAGCTGGGACCGAGCGACGTCGACGCAGAGACCAGCGCACGACCATCAAGGCCAAAAGTGGGAAGTCCACGAGGTAACGGTTAGGGCGCGGAAAATAGGTCAAGTTCACGTCGGCAGGGAAAAACTAGTATAGGAAAGTGTTAAGAAATTGAGGACACGGGTGGCAACAGATTGCAGTATTATAGTAGGAGACATTTTGATGCGCTATTGCCTGTATAAAACATTCTACTTATGACATTTATTATTCTGCTATTTTCAGACACAGTTAAATTGTAAATGAGAGTAGTGCACTTGCACACATTTTGTTCTTTGCATATAATATTTTGAAGCAGGAGATTGTAAATTGAATTTTTGGTTTCATGTGCAATGTAATTAGAATAGCATAAATTTAGATATAATTAATTTTCCAAGGGAATTCCCAGTGTAGATTAGGGTAATTATTTCAGAGTATAAATTTTGGAGTAAATTATGTATTCATTCATATGAGTGTGTGTTGTAAAGGTTTCTATTTGTGTTTTGATCATTCTTTGTAAAAGTGTGATTCTATATTCTTGGTTTTTGTCATGAACAGATGCCACTAAAGGTTTATGGGTAAATTATACGCTCGTTTGTGTGCAATTTGTGTGATTTTATTGTGTCAGGGGTTCAAACCTTTCTCGCACCATGAAGATCCTGCTCCCTAGATTTTTAAGCTCGCTTCACGAGCAAAATCTTGATAACCCGCTTACGGTTCATGCGTGCTGCTGTTGAAGGTGGCAAGTTGTGGGTGTAGGTGGGTTAGAATATATATGTACAGATGTGTGTACAGTACTACAACTGCGTAATCATTTCCACAGCATCCCAAAAACGACCTCACACCTAAGGAATCTTGGAAGGGGTTGGGGACCACTCGTAGTATCCTTATTAGTGGGTTAATTCCCGTGCTCGAACAATAAAAGGACTTCATATGGAAGCTCTTGCGGCCGGAGACCAATGGTCCAGTGCGGACGTTGCACTTAATCATTCACCACTTTTTCGTTCTCACTCGTCGGATCAAATTCGTATCAGCATTTTATTAAATTCAGAAAATGTTATTTTCTGAATTTAATAAAATACTTCAATTTCGAAGGCGGCCTTCGATCTGGCCTAAATTCATATTTTCTCTGCAATAAATCACTCAAAGTCCACGAAAGCGAAACTTTGTTCCAATCTCCTTTCTCTTCGTAACTCACCATGTTCCATGTTCAGGGGGCCTCACAAACGGAAATCAAGTCACAGTGGACAGAAAGACTCACAATCTATATTTTTTAAACTTAAATACTCATATGTGTACAAGAATAAAACATAAAATAGTATCTAACGTTTTTCACAACTTTTAAAGATTTCTGCTTACTTTCAGGGTTTATTTACTTGTTTCTCATTTGCTTGCACAACAAAGAGCATTAAACAATATCATCGTGTGGAATAGCATTCTCTTCTAATTTCATGCTTGATTACAATATTTGAGTTATTAATCGTTCGTTATTAAAATTGATAGAAAACAAAATGTTGGCTTCAACATATCAGCGTCTCATTAATCATACTTATCGTATTCTTTCGAGAAGCAATTATTTCACTCTTTTCTATTTCTCTCTTCCTCAAAAAAGAAATACATATTTTATGACAAGTTGTTTTTTTAAATTATTTATTATTATATTAATGAATAGGTTTTAGAATGACAGTAATACTAGAGAACAAATTTAAGCATGGGGGCAACATGTTGCAAAAAAAAGTAAAATATTTTATTTTACAATTTCAAAGCTGAATTCCAAGAGCCAACCAAAAACATAGTAGAGTAGACAAACTCACTTTTCGAGGTAACAGCGAAAGTACTAGATTTGGTGAAGAAGTTAGGACTAGTGGTGCTACCATACAATTTACCAATACCATACATACCACACAATTTCTTGCGTAAGTTGTAACTTTTGCAATTTTCGAAAAAAATTAAAAGGTGCAAAGAAAATTAGACCTGCACCATTTTTAAGTGTCCTTTGCACTATAGAAGCAAAAATTGCAAAGAAAAATGTTGCTTCTATTTCAATGACAATTTTGCGGAAACTCTTATTTTCCACAAATTGTACATTTATTTCTTGTAAATAAATTGTACTTTATTACAGTGTACCTTATTTATAGATTCTAAACTTTAATTCTACGATTGTAGGGCGATACCGAAAAAATATTCAACTTTTGCATTTTTCGAAAATTCAGACTTTGGCGACGAAGAGAATTAGCCATTTCTTCAACGTCTTTTACTCAATCCCAGAAAACTTTATTTAAAAATTGGAAGTAATTTTTTGAGAAAAATGTGAACATTATGTTGACCATGACGCAAAGTACCTTCAATAATCAAAATATGTTTCAAACTCACAGTGCCTAGAGTTCAACCAGATCGATTGGAGAAAATCCTATTTACACGCCAGTGGTGCGCTGTAGCGGTCTGAATTGTCCGAACCGCTCAAGCGGTGAACACAGACGAACAGGAAGACGTTTTGCTCTCAACCAAGTTTTTGGTCACAATGGCCCACAAAACATACTGACTACATAGCGTATTAAAGTAATTTACTTCATATTCGGAAAAGATTCATCAACTTTTTCGATCCCAGAGCCTCAGTAAAGCAGTTTTATTTGTTGAATATTGGCCAATTTTTGTCACAAAACTGCACTGCTGTTTTCATACTACATAAATACATACGACAGTAAAAAGTAAGTGAATTCACGGTCTCGGATTTGAATAAATGTAACATGACATTGCTTTCTCAGGCAATTGATACGGTCTTGTTATTCAAAAATTAAACATTTACGTTTGCTTTCGCACAATGTTAAATCAATTCGAAAGTGGGTTTTTGTAGAATGTATAAAATCTCTTTATCTCAATTACAAGCACAAATGTACACTCAAACAACACTGCACCGTCGTATTGGTCGTCAACGAATACGACGGAGCAGTTACTAACGTAATTAGTAACCTTGGCACACTAGTTTAATGATGAAAAACTAGTAAAAACCGCTGAAAAACATGTATGTTGCACAGGAAGACCATTTTTTTTAAAATGTTGTCGCAGAGCAGAAGGGGACTACGCCACGCCACTGAGTATTCCCTTGAAGGGCTTTGGGCCGGTGGCGCCGGGCGCGGCCTGCCCTACGGAGCGCGCAGTGTCTGAGGGCGCGGGGAAGGGCTGGTGTGGGGGTGGGGGGCGGCTGACCCAGATCTTCGCCTGCCTGCGCGCCTGTCGCCGCCATCTGACTCCCGGCAGCCTCACGGACGGCCAGAGGAGCTCGTCTCGCACTATTCATAGCGGCGCCCGCCCACCTCGGTGTTTCAGGCCCTTCCGCTGGCGATCAGCCCCGCACAAATACCTTGTTTATACAAAGCTCTCTTTGCTCCTGTTCTTCCATGGACGAAATATACTACGTAGGTGACCCATCTACATTGATCAACAGAGAATCACTGCAGGCTGCATCATGATGGGTTTTCTTGGGAGGATATCAGCAGGGTAGTTTCCTGTTGCTTTTCCTCATGGTTTTTGTTATTATTATTATTATTATTATTATTATTGAATTATGATGTAATAGGATGATGGTGAGAGGTGATCGTGGCATTTTTGAACCATCCCATCAATCGTCTTAGGACCGAGGGAAACCACGAAAAACCCGGTTAGAATGGCCGGCCGGGTGATCAAACCCGGACCTACCGTCTGCGAAACCAGCGTGTTATGCACTGAGCCACTTAGCTCGGTTAAACGTTGCTAGAAGAACATAATACGACGATAAGATGTGGAGGCGGATTTTCAACAACTCTGTAAGTAGCTGAATACAGTACTCCCCCATTGTCTTGTCGAGGCCGACGTGATCGGTTCGTTCTGATAGGTAATTTCTGTGGTTTAAATTCAAAGCAGACCCCTGGGGGGTATCTTGGACAACCTTGGACAATATGGGCCGAACACGATCTTCATACTTTCTGCACACCCATGAAGCTTTGAAAATAGAATAAGAGTTATAGAGGATGCTTTTCAACACCAACTTGAAAGTAACTGAATACAGCACAGCGTGTCGAGACAGACTGTCAGACTTCTGATTGGTGATTTCTGTGGTTTAAGACCTCCCCCAAAATTGTAAGCCAAAAAGTGGAATTGACCCGTGCACTATTGTAGAAGGAACGAAACCTGACATCCATACAAGAAAATAGTCTAAAACAGGTCAGAGCGAAAGCATTTACTGAAAAATAGTGTGAATGATGAGAGAAATCTTTCTAGATCTCGTGATCCTGCACATAGAGAAGGGTGAGAGCCAAAGTATCGTACACTTTCTTGCCTTGTGATCTGCTATCGACGACAAGATGTTGAATTAACAGAGAGTGTAAGAAGAGGACAGCATGACGACGAAATTCAAAGAAAATGTGCTTCTTATTATGAATCTTCCTAGAAACATTTTCGTTCGTGAAAAATTCAAAATGACATTTCGCCTTCTACTAAATGGGGAATATGCAGGCCTATCCTTCCGTTTATTAATAGGTATTTTTACTTTTCTTCTCTATACTTTATTATATTAAATACTACACTACACAACACCACACTGCACTAGGCTATACTATTATTATACTACACTACAGGGAGGAAAATATTAATGGAATCACCTCAACAATACATCTAGATTTTTCAGGCGTGAAATCAGTGATTAATTTATGTCCAGCTGCAACTTCGCACACTGATCTGGATCAAAACCTATTAGTACTGTTCCAAAGATGGTTAAAATAAGTGCGGGTTATGAGGAGATACCCGTAATTTTGTACTCCAAAATACCTATGACTGTCTGTCAGTCTGTTTGTATGTGTCACAAATAATTCAGCCTGAATAGAAGCATTTGAGGTAAACACGTCAAGTAAGATACAATAGTACCGTTCCGGAGATCATTTTTTTTACTTTCCCGTATACTTACGTATATACGGAGTAATATTCGTAGTATAGGAAATGTTATGTAATGGTGCAGAAAATCGATTTCGAGATGTCAACGGAAATACACGTTTTGGGGTCCGCGATACCGTAAAAGTGTTGTTTTTAATGTCCGCCCGTCCGTTTGTCTGATTTTTGCTCTGCGATTTTGAAAATCGTTCATTAATTTATGGGGATACTTTACTTGAAGTCCCTGGGACATTTTCCAAATTGTCTTAAAAATGGCTTCAAATTTTTTTGTTTAAATTTCTTATAAGAATAGAGTAAAATGTGACATAGATCCAATTTCCACGGTTAAGTCTGAATTTTCGAAAATTTCAAAAGTTTGATTTTTTTCGGAGTCTTCCTATAACAAGAAAATTAAAGATAGAGATTTTTTCTTCAAATAAAATTTGTTGTCAATAAATTGTTCTTTCCTTAAAGTCATGTACATTTTTTTGAAAATGTTAGTAGTTTCCAGCAATTTGTGAACACTAGTGTATTTGTGAGCTAATGTGCTTGCGAGCTTTGTGAGCAAATGACTTCTAATTGTTTAGAAAACTCAAAACTTTTTGTGCAAAATTGTTTCAAATATCGAAAATACTGTAGCATTTTAGGGCAATTTTCTTAAAAACGGCTCCAAACTTTTCGAAGAAAATTGCCGTTTAGGTCGCGGTTTTACTGTTCTTTAATATTTTTAAAATAATATTTCCGTTCTTCTTCTTCTTCTTCTTCTCCATTTCAAGGATTACGCAGGAATGCCTGTTCCGTCTTCACTTTGCACTTGAGGACCATCTCTTTCTGGGTCGGCCGATATCTCTTCTTCCCTGCGGTTGGTAGTTCATAACTAATTGTGGAATACGATCTTCCTCCATTCTTTCGATGTGGCGCCCCCATACTTTCCTGTTTTCTAAGATCCTTTCATATTTTCGTTCTATTATTAGTAAACCGAAAAATGAAGAAAATTTCCAAAAAAAATGTATTTTGAGCGGCGATATGTGGCAGCAGGCAAGACAATGTGGCAAGTTCGAATAGCTATTCGAGACCAAAGAAAATAGACAACTAATACGGGAAAGACTGTGCCATTCTATAGCTCCACTAGTTAGTTTTGAGGTGACTTTACATGAAGCCGCTGTGACATTTTGAAAATATTCTGGAAAACAACTGCAACTTTTTCTTTATATTTTCGCTAGTATTGTCATTGTGATGAAGTACCAATTTTCATTACAACACGTTTGAAATATAGGAATTTCAAATTCGTTTTTGAATCTGTCCTACATTTTCAAGCCAAAGTTTTCTTTCTTAATGCAATCTATTACTTATTTTTAGATCTCTAAATTATGTGATGTACTTTAAAAATACGTAAATTGTTGTTGGGTAATAACTAGTGACTTTAAGAAGACGAATAAATTCAGTATGCTGCGAATTCCTATTAGTTTCGTTTGAGTTGTTTCCATAAATTATTTGCATTGCATTGCACTAAAAATGTTTTGGGAAAGACCCTGATACGCGTGACAATGTAAAGCCGTAAATAATTGTTAGGTTCAAAGAGAGTTGACGTGTACGATAAATAGGTCAATAATATTTCTCAAAATTCAGTACATCTATTAGAACAAAGAATTTTCTGTATACACTAAACTACAAGTTTCATGATTGTCGGAACTTTTATTGTATAATACGGACCTGATGATCAGAAGTAAACTGATTACCCTTCAGGGACAATAACTCTTCTTCAACGGATCGAAGGCTTCATATTCCCTAGAGGTGGAAGGCTGTACGCTAAGTGATACATAAGGCCCGAGGGAAAATGGTGCATAGTGTCAATTTTTGTGTTGGCACAATGTGGTCGAGTTAACTTCTTTTCTTCCCAAGACAATTTTCTTTGCAGTTAGATTGTCACTGCTTTTAATTTTCACCAGTACTCTCAGTAACATTAAACGTTTTTAACCGGAGTTTTCTTTTAGCCATTTCCCACAGTTGTTTTTCCTCTACAGATTTATTTTAAAAAGTGCATTAAAGCCATTTTCAGCTTATTTTGGAAATAAAATATATTCAAGTGTACACGTCTTAGAGCATGGAGCTGTTGTCAGGATGAATTGTGATGACACAATTATTCATGCCATAAACGGCAAAGACGTCATAATCTGTGCTGTTAGGTGTCATTTTATGACCGATTTTTTGCTACGTAAAAGGTCGTTTATAATGTTGGAATTCAAAATAAAACTTTTTTCCTTAAAGAATATTTTAATTTTATTTAAATTGAAAAATATTTGAACTAAGCAAGATTAAAATAAATCTTTGTATACAAAGATCCACACTCCCTTTATCTGACAAAATATAAATCTTATGAAATATAATTTGATTTTTTGTCAAAGCCACCGCATCCAAACAGTTTCACTTCAACAGTTGCAATCACTGTTACGTATTTAATGAACTTCCGTCTCGCATAAGTATATGATCCCATAGACGTCCGAGCTCGCGCGCATTTATAAAAATAATTCAGTTGCCGCTGCTTCCTGCTTCCACGTCCCTCGCCGTTCCCCTCACTCTTCACGTTATTTCAAATGAGAACACTTAAAGTTCCAACAAAACGAAAATATATTGTTCGTAAGTTCTAGATGGCTAATCAATCGGCGGACTGCTTCCAGCTCTGCTTTCGCGGATATAATAATAATAATAATAATAATAATAATAATAATAATAATAATAATAATAATAATAATAATAATGTCTTTATTAATGGCGAGGCTCAGGCCATAGGGCCTGCTCTTCCGCCTAACCACTGAATTTACATACATTTAGAGTAGTAACATTTTAAGAGGGGAGGACAAGCTGGACAAGCTGGACAAGATATCTGGTTCTGCATCCTTGAACCACCGATTAATTAAATCAAATACCATCCCCGTTTCGCCAATCTTCTAAATTATTGAAGACGCTTTTAGTTGGGTACTTGAACATGAATTTCACTTCAATTATCTGGATCTCTTTACGAAAGTCCATTTCTTACGAACTCTAACTAGCATGTCCCAAACGAACTCGCCTCCATAGCACTACTACATATCTCAATTGTTCTATATCTTATGGGTTGATACACTCGTACCAAGTTCTATTTTCATTTCGTAACAGCACGTATGTCAACTTGAGTGTGAGTTTTCGGAACTCCCAATTTTAGAAGTTTCAGATCCCGTGTGGGAAGTTCGCAACATATTTCATTCAGTAATATCCCACGCTTGCTACTGACATTTTCACCCGACTATAATAATATATTCATTGTGGTATTTAGAATTCAGATCCAATTACATACGGTTTTTCCCTTTACATAAAGTTTTCAGTTGAAATGAGAAAAAATAAATCCTATATCATCAGCACTCTTATTAACAATTTTTACATGCAGATAAATTATTTAACTCAGTCAGAAAAAAGTTACATCAGAGAGGGGAAGAAGAAAAAAAGAATAGTGAAGCAGAAAAGTAATGTAAATGAATATGACCTAACCGCCAGAAATAAAGCGTGGCCATTAGTGGTCAACGATTTAGTACATTCATTGTTTTGGTATAAATACAAGTAACACACGAAGAGTTTTCTTGTACTTTTCTCAGAGTAATATGTTAACATGCAAAAGCAGGAAAAGATCAGTATAAGAAGACTCATTCGTATATCAATTTTTCATTCAATTAAATTGAGACTTTGTGAAATGATTTTTATTTCTAATATAAGATATTTCGTTCCTTCAGCATTTTGAACACTTTAAAAAACTCATATTCAAGGTATCTTTGTTCTTAAAAATTACATATAATTAATTTTCACACATTACTACCCCCAGTTCGAACTTTTCTTGTGGAAAAAGTGCTTATTTCGTTAATCCAAATGTGACATCTTTAAAACCATTGAACACGAGGCAAATTAATCAGCTTGGAATATTACCTCCCAGCAAGAGACAGTTTCCGTTCAGATAAACATTTTTGAAGAATCAGATCCGTTTTTAATTTGCAAATTCATTGCTAGATCCTTCGGTTCATTTCCTTCACAAGATATGTCGACAAAGTACTTGCCCTCGGTTGGTGCAACGGAGATGAAGTGGTGCGCGAGAGATGGCTGCCTAATGCGGTGGAAGTTACTACAGCTCCACTTTCATTCTCTTAACACCCCCTCCCCCCCGTCGCTCTCCTTTCACGCCGTCTCCTAAGAATGCCCGGAATGTGAATTTAATTTATGGCAAAGGCGCCCTCTGTCTTAAGGGTTTTTAAATCGGAGGGCCAAGCAAGAGGAATTAAAAAGTTTACCGGAGGCGTTGTAATATTTATACTCGTTTAAAATTGAAATTCTTATCATAACAATAACGGTTATTTTGGTTGCTAACAGGGTAAAAAGAGAGGTGGCAGATATTTTTTTTATCAAGGACAAAAACAATGACAAAATAAAAATTGAAAATACAAAACAAGTTTAAAAATTAAGACAAAACCAGTGTATAAAAGAGTAAACAAGCCGTATAATTGCCGGTCCGGATGGCCGAGATCGCTAAGGCAGTAGTGCCGTAGCGATCGCGGACTGAAGGATCGCGGGTTCGAGACCCGCCTCGGGCATGATTGTATTGTGTTCGTCCTTTCACACCCCTATCATCATCATATCGTGTCATCCTCACAGTTACCATACCGTTACACGCAATAGTGGTCTCTAATGACCTAGTAGTTGATGCGACCTTAAATAACAGTGAAAGCTGTATAATTACAAAACCAGTTATTTTATGTTGTCCATTCTGAACGATATGGAGACGATTATCGAAAAACAAATTCTAAAAACAGATAATTCCTCAAAGAAAGGGATTCGAAATGAGAAAGCTGTTCAACTCTGCAACCCTATATTTGTCGAGGATAAACTTACTGAGGAAAGGAAGTCATGCAAATACAGAAGCGTTTTCACACTCCAAATACCCCTTTCAAAACCTTTTTATACTTTTTCAACTTGCTTATACAAGCTTTGGACCCTCGCGGTTGAGTTAATTGATCAGCGTGTTCGCATTTCATGACCCTTGGTTCGATTCCCGGTCAGGCAAGATTATAGTGTGCATTTTCCTTACAATGTTCCAGTATATGTTGCTGAGTGAGGGTGATAAAACTCACTTGTCAGGGTAAGACGACCAGAATACGGCGTGGGAAGTCTTCGTTCTAATGGCCATGTGGCCGAGACGCTGCTGGTTTGCCCTGGCCGTTCGGCCGGCTCGGGCTGTTGCGACAAGTGCAGGCCGACAGACAGATACAGTGTTTAATTTTTATTTCTGTCTTGATTAAAATTTTCTGTCGAAATATATTGTTGTATTTTTCAAATTAGTATTGCATCGTGACTACGCTATTAGTCATATAATTTTTTGAAGTAATTTTCGTTGGTAATTTTCCATTATTAAAATATTGAAAAGAATTAATTTCGTATGTACAACAAAAACACAATTGTGGATTCTGAATTATTTAGATAAAATAATTGTTTCAATTTATTCATTCAAAATTCTTGTTATCTGCTATTGTACTCCGCTAATTCTCCATAAGGAAATAATACGTAACATCTATCCAATTTGAGGTAGTGATGCCATTAAAAGTTAAAAAACTATTCATAGTGTGTAATTTATGGAAATAGTATTTTTCTTATTCCATTCGAGGAGATTGTGGAAATAAGTTTAAAGTGCCCTGCAATTACTGCAAACTTAACTACTAGATTCATTCTGCACGCGATCTCTTCATATTTATTCTGGAAAGGAGCTTCTTTTCTTCGTGTTCTCGCTTTTATCTCTGAACTACACTAGAAGCACTGAGTTCGTTTGACTGTGAATCAGTGCGGCTAAAACAAGCTAGAATTAATTTCCGAGTTAATGTTTAAAAATCGTATTTGTTAAAATGTGACTCGACAGTTAAGTTAAATGACACAAGGTTACTTCAACGGCTTATTTCTTTCTATTTTCACCAACTAAAGTAAATTAAAAGAAATATTTAGTTCATAAAATAGTTGCAACATTCAGAGGTTTGTAACAAGCTTGATTTCGATGGTGCCATTTTCCTAATTTTTATTATTTATTCGAGAAATGTTGAAGGTAATATAGCATTTTAAAAGGAAATTCATTCAATGAGTAGTTCTTAAAACGTAGACTTCTTGGCACACAATATCTGATATACAATGTTTCATTACCGTGCTTACGAGTATGCATGAATCTACAATGTAGTCACATTCCAGAAAACTGCAGAAAAATGAACTTGTCGTAAAACTCGAATGATTTATTTCTATACGATAGGTGGTACGATGCCTAATGCATTGAAGAAAGCTAATTGGACAGCAAAACGTTGACAAAAACGTCGACAACGATTATTTAAAATGTGTATGGTACAATGCCAGGAACACGTCACTGACACATCAATATTAAATTAAACTATTTCGAGATTAGTCACCGGAATCATGAAATCATAAAATCTCGTGTGTTTTTTAATAATCTACGCCTAACTTCAGGACAAAAGTCATGAATATTTAAGTGCCGGGGTAGCGGATATAATAAATGTAACAGGTGAAGAAAACGGGACAATTTAGCAAACGACGCTGTTTTCTTCATGTAATCTCTTCCAACAAAATAATTCTTCAAATAAGGCTATGTGCAGTTTTGTCTGAAAAAAGAGTTTTCGTGTAATTTTTGCTTAAAGTAAAATCAATTATCTTTTTCCCCAGAAAAAAAATACGGCTCCCAATTTTGGCATTCATTTGTTTTCCTGAGAAGAAGCAAAGAACACAAAAAATAACGTAAGTATAGTCTTCACTGAACTCTCTAAATTTTTTAAATGTACGAAAAGTTATAAATAATGCGAAAAAGTGGGTGCTGTTGTATTATCGCTAGATTATTTTAATTAAAGTTTCAACAAAAAATCTATTATTTAAGTGTCGTTACTTGGTTTGTGTATCATTTCAAGAAATGTACGCCTAGGTGATTTTTTTAAAAACGTTTTCAAATAAAACGCTTTAATCGTAGGCGCTACCGAATCTGCGCGGCGGTCGCCTCCAAGGCCAAAGAGCAGAGCGCACCGCGCGCGGCGGCGACGTTGGGTTCGCTGCATCTGATAAGGAGAGCTTCCGACGCAGAACAGCACGCCAAAGGCAGCCACGGCCGAGTTCGTGACCTGAAAATCACGCCACATCTCCCGCAAATAGCCAGTCTTTTCCCCGCTCAACTTCACATATACCCTTTCAATCTGCGCGGGAACCTCAGGGCCAGAAATCAATAAGCGCCGCCGCGTTCAATAATTTGCCCGAAACACGTACACACCTAAGAGGACGCACGGTAAGTGGAGAGGCTTGTAATCTGGGAGCGCGTTAACTGCCTGAACGAGTTTGACGTGTAATTAATTCTGGATTCAAAATTGCCGATGGTGCATTAGGTAACGTGTTTTTTTTTAAAAAAAAGAACGTTTTTACGCTCAGATCCCTTGGGTCTACAGAACATATCGTAACAAAATTCTCTTGCTCACCAAGAGCAAAAAAGTGAGCAATTTTATATTTAGTTCTGCCGCCTAAATTGCGTAATAATTGAAATGCTAAGGATAAATGTTATTGAAAACAAACGTTGCAAGCAAAACCGGAAAACTACGAAGTGATATAGGGAATAATCTTGACTATGAAACTACAGCAAGCGTTGGAAAAACGTTTTCTTTAGAATTAGACACAATATGTACAAAAAATCGTACACTATGCAATCTGAGTAATTTAAACTAAAGATGTATTTGCAGAAGGTAAACGACTGAACTGCAAAAATAATTTCAGCATAAAGAGAAGTTACATATTGCAACTATTAATAAGTAATCAGTTCATGCGGGTACTTAATTTTTGCGTGAATCAGAATAAATAAAGGCCCACAAACGATACAAATCCAGGTCTATGTCCAAATTGTGTTGAAATTATTTCTACATCCTATTCTTTAGTTGTATGTATATCTACCCCACCCATATACGGGTGGAGCAGGGAGATTCTGACACATACTCGGGCGGCAAACATGTTCTTGCATCAGATCACAACAACAGCATCAGTAGCAAAAACAAATCTGAATGAGAACACATAACAGTAGACGACACAGAACAGCACACGATACATAACCAAATAAATAATGTTGCCAAATGGAGCTCTTCTAATTTCAGTTACTTCGCGCTCTAAGATAATCATCCGCTACTCTTCAGTGAAATCATCAGAATTTTAAGTTTCTGGCAGGTAAAAGAAGCCCCTCACCTCTATTAGCCGCCAGCTGACAAGTAGACAGAAATATTATTCGGGCAAATGTGTGTGTGCGTGTGTGTGTGTGTAAGTGATGAGGATACGATATGGAAGAGGAAGGAAATATCACGCATAGTCCGTGACCTGTTTGTTAGGGTTATTCTCCGACATTCTTGTGGCAGCCGTCATAATTCTCCTCCGAACAGCAACCCGAATCGACCCAGCTAAGAAGCTGTCGATAACCGTGCCACCGTCGGCACTCGAACCCGAGGACCTCCCGGTCAGAGGAACTGCAATGATATGAATTGAAGCCCTGAGTCACCGAAGCCTGTAATTTCAGAAGATGATACACGAGACCTATGTCAATAATTTTTCGTTTCTTTCTCTTACTTTCTCCCCTTACTTCGCAAGAGAAATTATAGTAATCTCCGGAAATTGGCAAAAATATTGAAATCGTCAGAAATCGACGATTTGTCTACTGAAAAACACATATTGCCTTAAAATGTTGAAACATTTTGTTCCTACAAGATGCAAATTACTTCTTCCAACACGTGCTGTCAGAATCGATGTTTTGTAACTCTTTAATACCGAAAAATCGATGGATGCCAAAACGCCCGTGTGCCCGTCTAGTCGTCTGTCCGCAGTTAATGCTAGCGTCTAAACCGTTCAGATTTTCTCCATAATCGATATTCCCCGATCGATCTGAACGAACTCGTGAACCTGCGAGTTTGAAAAGGGTATTTTAATTGTGGGAGGTACTTACATTAAGTCTGAACACCTTTTTTAAAAGTGTCTCAAACATGGCTTCAAATTTTTTTATTTAACTTTGTTCTCGGATAGCATAAAAAACTTTTGTGAAATCGTCTTGTCAACGCTAGCGCCTAAACTATTCAGGTGATTATCTCCAAAACTGATATTCCACAGTCGATCTTAACTCAAGGCTCTTCGTGTTTCAAATGGATACTTTAATTTTTGAGAATGCTTTGCATTAAGCTTTAACATTTTCGATATTTTTTTTTAAATTGCAATATATTTTTGTATTAAACTATGTTCTCAAACACCTTGAAGTAAGATTAAAAGAATGACGTAAAATTCATTTTCGTACAAATTCCTTACTTTTGGAAAATTACAAAGCTTTAACATGTTTTCGTCGTCTTTCTACAACTACAACATTGAAGACTGATCGTTTTTCTTAATGAAACCTGATTCAAAATAAGATCTTGAAATAAGGTCTTTTACAATTTTCGAAAAATAGAGTAGTTTTCGCGCCACTTTGCATGAAATAGAGGCAACGTTTGAGGAATAATTTTATGACAAATTGCTGAAAATGTTTCTTAATTGTTTTACGCGTTGCGTCAAAGGAAGTAAAAAATGTTTATTGCTGGCCCCATTTTCTGGGAACCCCCTGTAATTTTGAAGAACTGAAAAGTTAATTATTTTTTAATAAGGTCGTCTTTACTTTACGGGGAAAAACGAGTCGTTTTTGCGTAAATTTTGCTTGAATTTAATTCAATTTTTAATTTATTTTCAAAAGCAAATCAAAATGTATTATTTTTTTCTCTGAGAGACCAAATGACTTAATAAAATTTGTGTATATCTCACTTTTCTTGAACTCTCTGAAATTTCGAAAATTGCACACAAAAGAAATAATGCAGGAAACACATAGTTGTTTTAAGTGCCGGAAAACTTGAATTTGCCGTACGATCGGTGGGGCACGAGTATGCCCCACCAGGCGTATTAATTACTGCCAGGCGTATTAATTCGAAGGACCCGAATTGGAATATCGGTACGGGGGAAAAATTGCTACTTGGAAACAATTTAGCAGGTTAACGCAGTAGGATGAAATTGCATAGCTCTTACAAATAATCTCCGAAAGTATGTGCTGTTGTAGCACCACTAGTTATTCGTTAAAAACGACATCTAGCGAGGTGTAATGAGACACCGAAACAAAATCGACATCTACACGTTCTCCACCCCCGCAATCGGCCTTGTACAATCCATATTACCCAAACAACACAATGCACCCCCACGGGCGACAGGCGTGGTCCCCTCTTTCACATCTCCATACGATTTACCACTCAGCCGAACGTTTCAATGGGGCCCTCTCAACAAAAGGCAGCGAGGGCTGAGCCACGCTGCTCCGGGAGGTCACTCGAAACAGTTGAGCTCAGCCACTCCGCTCAGCGCCGCGATCGATGTCATGGCGCCCGAGGCCACTGCGACCCGCAATAACGCACGATGCGCAATCGTTTTATCTACACACACGCACGCACACCTTATTATTACTTTGCACTTGAACCGCGGATGGGAGCGATTTGCATTGAAATCTGCAATGCGTTTCATGGACAAGTCGTAATACGTAGGCTCTCCTGGTGCACTCTTGTTTGCTGGTTGGTTGATTTTTAATTTATGTCTACCAATTTGTTTGGACGGCTTTACAAATGTATGTGAAATGATTTAAAGAAAGTTACCGAGTAAATGTTATGGTATGAAATAAGATAATATGTAATAAATTCAAATTAGTTAAGGCACAAGCAATACAGAAGAATGAAATAAATATACGAGTCGTCATTGCCAACAATATTGTTGGAAATGACGACTCATAATTATTTCATTGGAAATGCCAACGAAAACTCACCACAATACCAAAATACAGAAGAATGTCAGTAAATGCATTCCTGAAGTAAGAATCCTTGAAAACATTATACGTTTTTGGCAGAATTAATCATTTTTTTTATTAATGGAGAAAGATAAATTCAATCTCTGAAAAAACTTGAAATGTTACTTTCACAACGCAATTCGAATCGTTATTAGCCATATGACAATGTTTTGATTCAAGTAATCACACATGGAATATTTATTTTCTCTACATCACAAAAAAAAATCGGAAGCTCAACAACAGCCACAAAGAGATATTGTCATTTGTGAATGATATGTTTGCGTATTCAAACATTTTATTTACAAGCATTACATTATACCCTCATAAAATATTTCTCCATTGAAGATTTTTAAGTTTACAATACTTTCTTTTCGAAAAATTACGAAAAACAAGACAAAAAACAAAGTTTCCCGTTAAAGCAATAAGTTCTCATGTTTTCAAAATACAGAAACGCGACATTGGCGTAGGCTCGCTTTGCATTCGCAACACAATGCAATGACATTCGTATTTGTTTCAGAATGCCGATAGTCTGACATGTGTTTACTTATCGAGAGCATTGAAGTTTGTAGAATGACGTCCTTCAGAACCAGCGTCCAAATGAAAAACATAATGGAAAATATTGACACAATGATGACACATCCAGGCACAAAAGAATTCTGAAAATTGAAGCTTCCTTGTCGAACCTTCAGGACTGGAATGCCAAGACTAAAAATGAATTGTTTATAAAGTTTGTTATGAACTAAATTTTTTTCTTTATTATAACAGTTTATACATACATAAAGCTTAAATTAGAATTCAATTGAACTATGAGTGCTCTGTTGTATGAAATTCTCTTAATGCAGAAACTAGCAATTATTCGCTGCGAGCAACAAATGTTAACACGTGTAGCATTTACGCCGGATGAATCCGCAATGTAATAGCTGCAAGCTCGCTTTGTAGGCCGGACAGTAGGGATCGCGCTTGTTGTATTATAAATATTCCATTTTTCACCTGATGGTTAACGTGGCGGACATAATCACGTAAAACAGGTTTTTCATTGATTTTATTATAGAGACACGCGCTTTACGCAAAACGTTTTACATTTATCCCCCTCCCAGTTCAGAGAGTAAAAGTAATAATAAGAACATAATATACTATAGTACTACTAATAGTCATCTTGTAGTATAAGGAGGAAAAGTATGGGAATCTCCCCAACAATGCAATGTCTAATTTCCCGACGAAAAATCCGTAAGTTTAAATTTTTCTTGAGATGTTCTGCATCTGTACACACGTCAGGTTTTGTTTTATTAGCGCTGCTCCAGAGATGTTCATGATTAGGGCAAGTGGAGAGGTGATACACATCATTTTGTGTTAGAAAATCGGGAAGTCTCAATGAATGTATGGGTGGATGAATTGATGAATGAATCACGCATTACTCAGTCAGATTAGAAGCTGAAACTGGGTAACTCCCCACATTCCACACATATCTAATTTCCAGAGTGAATCCTTGCTGCTTAACACTAAGATATGTCCCAAATTTTCAAATATTTTTCAACCTTGACTGATTCTCGTTGTAGGATGTTTTCCGTATAATCTCATTCAATTGTAGACCAAATAAATAGAGAATGAATTGGAAATTTATATTCAAAAAAGTGAATCTCAATTTACATCGCAAGAATGAAATAAGATTTTTTTTTCACAAGAGAGTGTGACTACTCTCCGAGATGACGATAGGATTCGAGGGGGGTATTTTTTTACAAGGGAATAAAATATTTCTGCTATAATAGATTCGAGATTCTTTTTTTAATTTATATATTTAAGGTCGCTTTATCACATCTACGTTCTTTGATGGAGACCCGGGAGTGACGATTGTTCTACATAAGCGGGTCGAAGCCAATGTGCTAATTCTAGAGATGGCTTCCCAGTGCTTACCTCCGATCTATTCCAGACGGCAGCTGATCAGAACGTTAACACCGGGCTAGTTCACATCGCGCACGACACTTCGTTGCCCATCACATAGCCAAAGTTGAAGTCGTAAATGATCTAAAACGTCTCCAAAAAGCATAGGAAGCTTGGAACTGTCAGCAAGAAAATAAAATAATAAATCCAGACCAAGTCATGGTTGTTTAAGGACTTTTCCTGACAAAGAGGAATACATTTATTGTCTCGTTAAATAGAATTTCCACTCTGAGAAGGATCCAAATCTAAAGGAGTATCTGAGCTTAATTGTAAATATTTTACTCTCTATTAAAATCTGTCCGATACAATGTATTTGCAACCTATGGCATGACAGATGTTGTACAGCATACTATGATGATCTTTTCAAACAATTGGAACAAAGATGGATTTTCTTAACAGAAAATCTCAGTTAAAACGTGTCAAAATCCACTTTAGATTTAAATGAACTTGTTATTTTTATCACATTTTATATTGTAAATTAAACTTGACTATACATAGTAAACAATTTGCAATGAAACATTCACGAGGCGTGAATTAAATTGCTTTGTTAGGAAAAGACGGAATTGCGTTACAACAGTCGCGATCACGTTGCCAGTTAATTGATTCGAAAAAGCGCTCCGGTGGCGAAGTTCTGTTTGCTCACCTAATTGCTTTTATCGTTCTGTTGCTGTGTGTTATTTTTGTTTCGTAATTAACTTGTTGCGTTCTGAACAGCACATGGCTCTGTGCAAGAACTGTCACCTTTGCATCTTATGAGAATCGGTTGTTTTAACTGAACTTCTTACTCATGAAGGGGATGATACTGCTGTGTGCATGTCGACTTTGGATTTAGTGTATTTAGAAGAAAGAGCAGAATCTATTACTTTTTAACTACACGCACGTAAAATAAGGAATTTGACATTTTTTCCCCTTATAACCGATTTTGTGGCGATCCCAAATTAGTCGTTTTGTGAATTCAATGTTGTGTCATGGCATTATATATTAATCAACCCATCCCTTTACTTGCACAACCATAGCTCAACCTTGTCGTCAATTAGTAGTATGTAGTAATTCGAGTACGAAGGGTGTGCGTGTCTCTTTCTTCTTCCGTCTGAAGTGCAGGATTAGCAAATAATGAAAACAAAACACTTTTGATGTACCCGAATGAATTTAAACATTATTTTCAAGTATGAGATTTCCAACTATCTACAATTTTTTTAAAAAATGTTTTCTTTGTGATGGTAATTACACAGTTCAGTTTTTCATTCACTTTACACATGTTTGATGACTTATTTCCGAACTAAAATTAAACTTACAGCTAGTATTACGATAAAGGAAACCTAATAGTCACCTCTAATTAGAGTCCAGCCAGCAAGAATACTTAACTATGTTTCCTCAAAATGCATGCTTCACATCTGTGAAAATAGTCTATATGGACTTAGAAATACTTGGAATTAACTTTATTTTATTCTCTGTGCTATGGCACGACAGCCCGCTACGGGCCTTCACCGTCCAGCGCTGACCCAACCTCTCCACCATGTTATACGGGGGTTCGTATAGTTACAACGAAGACATTCCTTCACCGTATATTCTGGTCTTCACAACATTAGGGTGGGCTTTCTGATCGTCACACAGCAAGAGATACAGGTGCATTTGTAAGGAAAGTGCACAGTCATAATTGTTCCCCGGACAAAAATCGAATCCGAGGTTGCCCCGTGGAAAGCGAGCCCACTAACCAACGAGCCACCGAGGGCATTATATTCTCTAAAACCAGTAAATGGATAATAATTTAATGTTTTTCTGATTTACGTGACATGTTTCTGGTGACGTAGAAAGTTACCAGTAATCAAGTGTCACAAATACGGTGGAGAAGGCGAAATTAAAAATTCATTTCGCTTGTGAATGCTACTGGATAATCAGAAAGTAAAAACGCTTATTCAGAGATGTGTTGCACTATGCAGGCTTACGTGAATTTTATTTTGTTCAGAATAACTGACAAGTAATACTAGTCACAAAATAATTTCCAAATTTATAAGGTAAAATGTGTATGAATAATTATTGTTGAAGTAATTCTCTTTATGACGAACTTATTAATACAAGATTTATTTTTAATGTAAAAAATGTGTGAAATTTCTGTACGTTTCAAATGCAAAACAAAACGTGATTTAACTTCTCGTATACGTAGCATTAAACTTAGTGTAGTGAAAGTTTTATAATGCTGCAGAAAATCGATTAGCGATTTTAATAGAAATAAACGCATTCCTAAGTATTTCTGGGATGTATCTCGTAAACTAGTATGGGAATGAACCATACACATTTTATTTATGAAGGACAATCCATAAAGATTTGATATCAACAACATATCTCATTGAATAGACGTATTAAAGAATTAATTCGTTGAAAAGATTGATAAACTACTATTCCTAGTACCAATAAAGGGGTACATTAAAGTCATTACAAACTATTTGCAGCGCAGAAATGATTTATTTGATAGGAATTTCAGTAGTTATGAATAACACATTAATAATAAATCAACCTCAATATTTAGGAGCAAAACAAATAAATTTAGCTTCTACAAATTGACAGCAGCGGTTACACCCGTGTAAACATTCCCAAATTGGAATCCGCCTGTATCCTCCAACCGCTTCTCCGGTAGCACCAAATTCTAATGTCAGATGTTTCATTCCCAAGGGAGAAGTGAATCCAAGATTGCGATAATTTCTGCGAGAAATGTGATTTGAAAACTCGGCAAATGTCAATTTTACATAATACATAAAACGCGTATTTCGCGCCGTCTTGGCAACGGCCTTAATGAGGTGGCGCGGCGTAACGAAGGTGCGTCCGTGCGGCGCGGAATGGAGCGCCCGGGCGGAGGACGAGGAGATGGAAGAGGAGGAGACGTTGGAGCAGCAGGAAGTGGCGGAGGAGGAGGAAACAAAAGATAAGGAAGAGGAGGTGGTGACAAGAGAGGGAAATTGAAAAGACGGTGGAGGAACAATCGCAGGAGAAGGTGACAGAAGAGGAGAAGTAGACGGAGGAAGAGGGATCATTAGAAAGAGAAGGTGGCACAAGGAAGAAGAAGAGGAATAGGGAAACGAAGGAACATGCAAGGTGGCGGGGAGTGGGGGGCGGCAAGGCGAGAGGAAGGCCTTGTGACGGGCATTGGCAGGCAGCGGGGCAAGGCCGGTGGCGGGAATTGGGTTGGGGAGTGTTGGGGGCGGGATTGAGGGTGGGGGAGTGGAGGTGGCGGGGATGGTGTCTGGCGAATGGCGGGCATCGGTAGGCAGTCCGGCAAAGCAGTAGCGGGGATTGGGTTGAGGAGTGGTGGGCGACAAGGCGAGGGGAGGCCTGTGACGGGCATTGGCAGGCAGCGGGGCAATGCAGGTAGCGGGGACTGGGGTCACAGAGAGGCGGGCGACGGCGCGAGGCAGGTGGCGATGAGAGGCGGGAAGTTGCCGTGCCTTGGCCGGGGCGGGGCGGGGCGGGGAGGGGCGGGGCGGGGCGGGGCGGATGGCGGAGAGGAGGGGCAGCGCCGGCAGGGGGCCGGGCGGGGCTGGAAGCGGCGTCGGTGGACGGACGGCTGCTTAAATGTTATTAGAAGGGGCGGCCGCTGCACGAGTTTAATTGCGCCGCCTTTCGCCGCGAGGCCACCTGCCCCCCCCCCTCCTATGCCTACGGGGGTGAGATGGGGGTGGGGTCTCGTTTCGGACGCCACGCGCCGCTGCTCCGCAGGCGACGAGAGGCTCCTCTCGTCTCGCCCTCAAAGGGCGCGCCACGCGGCAGCGCACATCACACACGCGCCCCCCTACACACGCATTTCAGCGGAACGTTTGGCACAATCAAAGTTTGGTGTAATTGTTCATTCGCCGTGGACCTAGTGTTTAAATTTACAAAACCGAATATACAGGCGTAGTATATTAAAATATATAACATGGACTTTTTTATGTAAGACCACACGGTATTCACTGAGTGACCGGCATGTGGGCTCGAATGCGGGAGCAATACCCTAACAAACGGGCTACAGACCGCGCACGATCTTTCTTTCCTCTTCCTTGCCCTGCCGTCACCCCTTACTTACACAAATTTACACTTACGTGCACTACACTACCACACATGCCGAGAGACCTGTCGGGGGCTTAGAGCTTGTCCCGGCTGGGGCGGTGCCCCACTGGTGGGCTACTTCCCGCGATAAAACATGCCCTAACGTACGGGACTAATAACCTCAGCGGTTGACGCGCCTGGAATCTGTAATTGTTCAATCAATCAACCGCGAACGATTGGAACGACACCAGCTGCAAGGGAAGAGGGGATCTGTGAGTCTGATAGAGTGCGGCAAAGTGAGGGGGCGGGCAGCGGGGCGCAAACTGCCATGACGATACGCCGTGTGAAGTTGGCTGGCATCCAGGAACAAAGTTTACTCGGAATAAAATTACCCTGCTGGCGAAAGCGTTCGTCGCCGTCGCAACGCCTACGAACAACTCGTTCACTTTGCGCGCCTCCGGTGGACTCAACGTGAGTCTCTTCGGTGTAGTACCACATCCTCCATGCTTTATGAGACTTCCGTTGATGTTCTTACGCAGTGAGCAGCGCGGGAAGACAAGCTTTAAAGCCTCCACTACGCTACTATCCCTGTGAGTTTCTACCGTAAAAAACGTTTCCCCTTCTTATTTTTACGATGATACCGCTTCAAATGCCTGTAAAACGTAACACACTCGCAGTTCCCTTCTCAGTTGGTCAGTGTACGTCAAAGATTTCTAAAGTAAATCAGAGAAATTCTTTTCAAAATCAAACGAAACTATCAATTCCAACAAAAATTAACATTTCATGTCTCTAAGGACTCTACTGTAATTACCAAAACATATTTGTCGTACTTCACAGCCTATATCAAAGAGACCGTTACCGGAATTGATGCGGTCCCCTCATTCTGAGCATATTTCACTCGTTCATTCTAGTTATCAGAGTGCAGCAGTGAGACAAAAGAGAGAATTTCACGGCCGTATCTATGGACGATGGGAGAAGCGCCATTACTCAACTCGATATGTCATATCTTTTCTCCTACGTTGGTCAAACGAATCACAAACAGCCAAATCAATTACGTTATGAATAATGTCCAATCAAGTTGTAATTTTGAACTCAATCGATGAGAAACGTAATTATCGAAGGCTTTTGAGAAGCGCTCTGCATTTTTAACAGGTTGCGGTAATTGCTTTAAAGTTTTACGCTGAAAAAGACTGAAGCGACGGTGTATCAAAAGGGACTGGAAACGAATTTAAAGCTACGTTTGGTGATGCTAATAACTTTTCACTACTCTGTTTATGACATTCAATGTCACTTACAGCCAAAATCGGGTGCAGAAATAATTTTTGTGTACGCCACAAAGATAACAAAATTGTAATGAATAACAGTAAAAATATATTAACTATAATTTATTTGTTATGAAGTCGTTATCGACAAAGAGATGCACAAACGAAGAGTTCGTCTTTCTTCATAATGCAGTATTTTATAATTTGTGGAATTTTGTTTTATAACCCAGTTTGCCTACCAATACGGGTGTATTTTTCGAGGATCAAAGTACAATTAATTGATGCATGACAAATTTACAAATATTTACTTCTAATTGATGGGGAAAATGTAAGAGAAATTTGCCAGTTAAACAATATTGTATTAATGTGCCTAACGCCCCTTGAATTAAAGCTGTAAATTAAATCTGCATTCAAAGGAAAATACACTTTATTTTCAATACACATTTGTTTTCTGATTATTATTAATTATTAATTATTATTAATTGTTATTAATTATTATTAATTATTATTATTATTATTATTATTAATTATTATTATTAATTATTAATATTATTTATTATTGTACTAAAACAACAACAACATAATCGAAATGAATTCGCTGACGATAAGCGAAAATCTTCTGCACTCACTCTCAGGGACAAGTTTTGTTCAGACAACAACTGTAAGAAACCTCGATTAATGATAGTTCCGAGATACGAGTAAGGCCTGAATCATTTCAATAAAAATCAAATCAAAGACACATTCTTCAAGGATACAAACGTTGTTGAAAAGAGTGAACACATGACACTTATTATCACAGCAGTCTTTTCAACTTTCTGACCTAAAGAAGAAGCAGAAGAAGAAGAAACCTCTTCCTCACCAACCTCCCAATAGTACTCAATGGAGTAAACTGCAAGTCATTGCAATTAAATAGCATATTACTTTCTATTTATACTTTAATCATAAAAATGTCACGTTGTATACCTCTCATTGCTCTGCGCAGGTCATATCGAAGGATACTTAAAGATGGCGCAATCCTAATTTTCGTTCAAATTTCTAAATTTTCAAAAATTTCAACAGTCCTTCATTCTTTCGGCATCATCCCACAACTAGGACGTTGAAGAGAGATTTTTTTCTTAATGTAATCGATTCTTCAAAGCTTCTTTTAACACGAAAAAATTCAATATATCTAAAACACATGTAATTATGCGTGAAATGGAGGTTATTTTTAAACCATTTTCTCAAAAACGGCTCAACTTTTTATCCTTGGTAAAGTAAAGTTCACTAAAATAATGTGCAGGTCCTACTTTTGGCAAACACACTGAATTCTCAAAAAATTCAAAAAAATTAAAGATACAACATTGCCGATAGAGATTTTTCTTAATGATATCTGTTCTTTAACACTATCTCTGAACTTATCAAAATTGCAAATGCAAATGATCAACTTATTGTAGCGTCGTGAAGGTTGAGTTTGACCTTTAGTCTGGATGGGAAGAGGTACCTTGAAAAAGCATTATAATACATTATTGGAATATTAAATAGTTATATTAAGTCAAAGGCCAGGGCGTGGTTGTGGGTGCGTAAGGAGCGGGATTCGGGTGGGGCAGAGTTGGAAGCAGTGTGAGTGGGTCCTGGCCGTTGCGGGCAAGAGGCAGGGGTGAGGGGGGAAGATGGGGAGGGGAGAGGCAGGGAGGGGAGAAGTAGGGATGAGGTGATAGTGAGACGGAGGGGAGACGGTGACGGGGAGGGTAACGAGTAGGTGAGAGCGTCGCAGGTCAGGGAGGGGTAAGGTGATGGGGAAGGGGAGATGGAAGGAGATGGGCGGGGTGGGGCAAGCCGAGGAGGAGAGAGGAGCTGGGGGCGGGGAGGGGGAGACTAGAAGAGATGGGTGGGGCGGGATAATACGGGGAGGGGAGAGGAATGTTGTGGCGCGGGGAGGAGGGGGCAGGGAGGGGGCTGACAGTGGGGCGGGGCGGGGCGGCAGAAGTGGGCGGGGTGCACCGGGGCTGGCGAAGCGTTACGGGGCGGAGCGGGGCGGAGCGGGGCGGAGCGGAGCGGAGCGGAGCGGGGCGTAGCGGGGCGTAGCGGGACGGAGCGGGGCGGAGCGGAGCGGAGCGGGGCGGAGCGGGGCGGGGCGGGGCGGGGCGGAGCGGGGCGGGTCGGAGCGGGTCGGAGCGGGGCGGAGCGGGTCGGAGCGGGGCGGAGCGGGTCGGAGCGGGGCGGAGCGGGGCGGAGAGGGGCGGAGCGGGGCGGAGCGGGGCGGAGCGGGGCGGGGCGGGGCGAGGCGGGGCGGAGCGGGGGGGAAGCGGGGCGGGGCGGAGCGGGGGGAAGCGGGGCGGGGCGGAGCGGGTCGGAGCGGGGCGGAGTGGGGTGGTGCGGGGTATAGCGGTGTGGAGTGAAGCGGGGCGGGGCGGGGCGGGGCGGGGTGGTACGGGGCGGGGCGGGGCGGGGAGTGATGGGGCGGGGCGGTACGGGGCGGGGCAATGTGCGGTGCGTCGTCAAAGTGGCTGCTCAGCCGAGAGCTGAAAGCGAAGGAGCTTCGCCGCCGCCTCAAAGGTGCTCGGGCGCGCGGTTGGCCATTTGCAACACAAAACGCCCGCTGCAGTCGGACGCGCTAGGCGAGAGGCCAATGTTTCACCTCACGATCCACAAGTCGCATTTTTATGTTTAAGTTCTGCCGTATGCCCCCCTACCAAATGCTCTTAAATACCCTATGATATGCTTGACATTAATGTTCAGCCCAATTGGCCAACTTCGTGGAGGTATGCTCTCTAACGACAGACCTATCACATCATGGTGTTCACATTGAATTACTTTAAGCGATTTCCATAGATGATAAAATATTTCTTATAAAGGAAAAATATTACATGAACATTTTTTCTTGTTGCTACCACATGTTTTCATCATTGATGTTAATCTGATAAAAGCAATAGAATCCAAGACATGTCTTTTTTAATTCTATTTATACTGTCATTTGCGCAATAACTTGTGGTCTTTGATCTAAACGTTTTTGCGGTATCTGCAATACCGTATATATCCAACAGTGCTTTCTGGAAAGAAGTGAATTTAATGTTTTTAGTTGCAAATAAATATCATTGCTTTCTCTGTACTCCAAACCGTGGAAAGTGAACACAGTGCAGTTCTCTGGGCTTTCGCATTTAGTATTATTTGCTCTTCAACAATGTTTTACACTGCACTTTTGTAAAAGAACTCGTTTTATAGGAGAGAAGAGATGAAAAGTCATCATTTATTTTTTTAAACATCAAAGAAAATTTCAAACGACTAGATCATAAACAATGATACAATTGCAATGTTCTACCACATTTTCTATCAGAGGTATGGAACACACACGTTATAAAGACACACACACGCACATTATTTATCATCTACTATACGTACAGTAGAGAGAATGTATACTAGTGGTGCAACAAAAAACATACTTTCTTGCAATGAATTTTCGAAACTTTTGCACAATTCGAAAATTCAGAGAGTTTAACGATAATGAGCGCCATTTTTAAACTTTCTTTTCTCCATCCGCCGAAACAAATTAAAGAAAGAAATAAGATTCATTTGTTAGAAAATAATTGTAATAAAATTGCGTGTAAAATACACGTAAAATTAGGCGAAAAATACTGATACTCTCGAAAAACGGTACACAACTTTATTTCAAAATATGTCTTTGAAAACAGATTTCATTAAGAAAAGAATCTATTATAGTTGTACGAAAATGCAGAAAAAATTTAACTTTTGCAATTTTCATTATATAAGAGATTTTAAACCATGACACCTGCGACAATTCTAATGAGTTTATTTCACTAACCGAGAACAAAATTTAACCACTAAATTTGGAGCCTCTATGAAAATTTTGAGGCTTTATGTAAAGAACCTACAAAAATCAAACTATGTTTCAAACTCACAAGGTCTTGTGGGTTCATGTTAGTTGGAGAATATGAATCTTGGAGAAACTCACCTGAAGGGTTTAGGAGCTAGCATTGGCCACAGACAGACGTTTTGCCTTGAAATAATCTTTTGGTATCAAGGAGCTGCAAAACAGTAAATCTGAATGCACAACATATTAGAGGAAGTTACGAAAAAAATTATCCACTTTTCCTACACAAGTAACAGGCAGTAAAACTCTTACAGACATGCAAATCGCCAATTTCCGGCGTACGATTCTTTCTCGCCTTTCGAAGTAAGACCCGAAAGTAAAAGAAAGGGAAATACACCGTTAAAGGTTTAATTTTATCTAAGTAATTTCAACATATTTTATAAAAAGTTCAATACTCGAAGCTGGACAAGTGCCTATATATTATGCCTAATATATTATTAATATTTGTTAAAAATCAACTTATAGCTCAATTTGGGTTTCTGAAGTACGAGTGTAATAGGAGTAGACTCTGCATTATCGAAAACAATATTTGCGATTTTATAAACGAATAGCAAACAGTAATTAGCCATTTTCTAATATTAGAAGTATCCGAAATGGGAGTGAAATTAGCACATAGTGGTTCTCAAGTTCGTTCGTCTGCCAAAGCCTTCTCCAAGGGCGTCGGGCGAAGCCTGTCAACTCGCAGTGGCGGGAGCCGGAACAAGTGAGGCCTGAGCCGCGGCCTCTCCAGACAGCAGTTTCATTCCGCTCGGATTTTGTCATTGTGTTCGGAACATTTCTTGTCTTTGTTCGCACCGCACACCGAATGAAATAGACAAACTCTATACAAGTAAAAACAAAAAAGATCATAACAAATATTCACATTAGGGGAGAAAACCAACAGTAATAATTTGGGAATTAATGTGATCATTCAGGTCGAAATATTTTTAAAAAAACCTAAAGCATGATTTTTTTCGTAAAATAAGAGCATTTTTTAAAACATTTGCTAGTGTATCAATGGATGTAAACAACAACAAAAAATTGGAATAGCAATAATATTGACAAAATAAAACCCATGAATTATAATTTCTCCGCGAAATAACATCACAATAATACAACGCAATACTGGATGAAATATTTTGTAATTTATACGTATTCATTAGTGCATATATTCATACAGAATGAATAAAAAGTTGACAAATTATGAGACTGTTTATGAGGAAGTAAAAGTAAATTTATAGGCCGAACTTGATTCTACATTCTGCAGCGTATGTAACTCATTTTGAAACGAAATGCTCATGGTAGCAATTTCAAATCAGTTCAGTGAAACGTGATGTGAAGTACTGTGAAATCCGAAATTTATATAAAGAACCTTGTCATATTACCTACCGCATATATGTTTTCTAGAATATTTTAAACTTTACACTCTTGTGTTTAATGTATCATGTTACTAATAAACAATGCATCTTTTAAGCATTTACCAGTCTAATAATTTGACCATAAAAATGCTAATAAAATATTCATCCTCATTTACACAAGAGTTAAAGCAATATCTAAATACGAGTAATGTCTAAATATTTTTCTGACACACACCTCTTCTCTTAGGAAGTTGTCTACATTACAAACGAGCGGATATTTTCGTTAAATCCATTAACCAAAAGCATCCACGTGTGATAGCGAAGTGCACGTAAGTGTTTGAAAAAGGGGCGAGGATTGTTCAAGAATAGAAAGAGAAACCCGAGGCCCGCTCTTAGTGTACTGCTCCGGCATTCGTCTGTTATCGACCTCATAAACCACAAGAAACAACGAAAGAGAGCAGACGGCCGCAAGACTCCACCTCCAGACAGCGCCTGCGTTCGACCGAGCGTCCGCCACCGTCCGGTCTCGAACCCTGGAGCTGCCGGCGGAGTTTCCGCCGAAGCAACGCGAGCGCGCCAGCCGAGCAGAGGCGTCTGCCTCCGCTGGGGGCAAACGCCCTCCGGCGCGCATTGTGCGCGGCGTCAGACCGCTCTGTTCGCTGTGTGGCGAGCGGGCGCGCGGGCGCAATCCGCCTCGCAGGTCATTACGCCTTTTCGATCCGGGCAGCCCGCGCGCGCGCTGACGATTCGCAGAAGCCTTTTGACGGCGGGCGACACGCCACACGCCACACGCCCGCCTTCCACGAACGCCCATCGCCCTAATAGGCTCCGCGCCGCACGATATTGGCGCCGACGCCGACGCTCGCCCCCGCTCGCCCGCGCGGCCCCAGCGGTGGGGGGGCGGGGGGGGGGGGGGGCGATGGCCCCGCACGAAACAACAGAAGAGCTCGCTCGGACGATCCCTCTGGGAATTGGGGAGCACAGAGCCAGATTTTCTGGGATCATTCGTTCCCCCAGCCCTCATTCT
This sequence comes from Gryllus longicercus, assembly GCA_038098605.1. NCBI lineage: Eukaryota > Metazoa > Arthropoda > Insecta > Orthoptera > Gryllidae > Gryllus > Gryllus longicercus. The sequence goes on along the minus strand of JAZDUA010000126.1, from coordinate 1,887,345 downwards.
ACCATTGCTTTCTCATTGTTCAAATCACTCATTCCTGGTACGTCCAAAAATACTAACACTGAGAAACATCATAAAAAATATAATAAATTGTGCACATATGGTCCTTTATATATTTTTGACAGTTAAATTCTTCCTAAGAAATTCAGAAAAAATCTCTTAAAATATTGTCTTTATTGTATGACGTTTCAGGAATCTGTCTCATTCCCTTCATCAGGTAATATAAATTCAATTCCAAACACAGCATAAGAAAATACAAGAAGAAAGTTTGGCAGGGTCAAGAAAAGTGACATTTAAACATTTTACAACTGTTGGTAATTTACAAATTTTGTGTAAACAATTGCTATTTATGGAGAAATGGAACGATCCATGGGATAGTGATGGAACCGTTCGCATTTCGCCGCCGATTTTCGGTGATCAAATCCCGGTCGAGCCACTAGAATTATTTGTCGACAAAGATGGTTCGCGGCAGATGTCCTTTGGATGCTCACATTTCCCTGACTTTCATTTTAGCGCTGCTCCATCATTACACCCCGTCACAATCACCAATCGATCAACATTCTTCGTGCGCTCCAGACACAGCCGTAAGGCTAAGACCCGGCTTCATTATAATTCTGAAACTCTGAGGCAAAGGGCACTACGCTTCATTTTCACAACTTTTTTAGTTGGAGAGCTTTTTAAATATATTTTTGTTCTGTGAATGGAAGTAGTGAATATTGGATAATATTTTGATTGCTTTAAAAATCCGCTATGTAAGTGTTCTGGACAAAGGACAATATCTCCAGCAAGAGCAATAAAGTTTTTCAAAATTCGTAAAATATATTTTAGCAAAAATCGGACGCAGTGTCCTCTACCTGCGAAGTACAGATAGTTTACAATCAAGTAGAACGTCGGAAAATAATAATCAATGAAACAAAAAATGACACACAAGTGGTGATGTAAATTGACAATTGAAGACTAGGTGACTTGGAAAAATTAAGAAGAAAATAAGAATTTGCACAGATGTAGTTGATACAATAGAATAAATACGGTAACACTCATTAAGACACATGCGCCTGAGAGAAGACAATAAGAGCATAGAAGGTTCGTGTAAAATAAAAAGATTACGAAAATTATCCTCATCGCTTCTTCTCTTTCCATTTTCGTCCTTCTTACCTCGGGCGCTGTGGAGCGTCGCCACCTCTGAATATTCCCCGCAGTTGGATGGCCGCCTCCCTCGACCTCGCCCATGGACGACCCACAGGGGTGCGCTACAAAATTCAGATCGGCCGCACGTGGGAGGATGGAATTGAACTATCGTGAAAAGCATGAGCGTTCGTAATAATTCATTTCTATAAAATGTTTTTGCCCAAAATAAAATTTTCAGAAAATTCCTCCGAGTAGATTTTTGAAATTAATTTCAATGTGGTTCCGCCCCTGATGAAAAACGTCGTTAAGAATATAATTTTCGAAGTTTCTTACTCCAGTCGCGAGAAAAAAGTGATGCACCAATATATTTGATATTACAAGCAATATAAAACTCCAATAAAGAAGTAACATCTGAACTTATACGCTTAGGTCTCCCAATAAAGTCAGCCTAGAGATGTTTTGTAACACTGGATGGCGTTCACTGTGCCCAATTTGAGGTCTCAATTTCACGTACTCACGCTACTCCTGCATCGTTTTATTGATTCAAATATGAAGTTCACAATAACTCTTCTGAAATGTGTTGGCTACAGGATGACGTCTTACTTTTTTCATTTCTTTACAAAAAAATAAGAACGTCAGTAAATTATTTACGCTCTATACATGTACACTGATGATAAAGCGAATTCACCAACTACCTTTGAATTCCCATCAGTTTAATGACGAACTTCAAGGTCCTGTTTCTATTTTGTGCAAATAGCTGCTATGTATTCCTATACATTACTTCTACTTATTGAGTAATTCACTTGACTTCTAACATGTCTCAATATGAGAACCTTTACAATAACACGGCGCGTAATCTCAGTGATGATGTGCGAAGGTACAGAATTTTCGATAATTTACTATGGATTAATGTCAAAAATAAGTGCATTGAGGTAACTGAGATTTTATCTTCTTGTCACATCCATATGTTCTTAGAATTTCAGTCAAAACTGATAGAAATTATTTTTAGCATATCAATTCAGCTTCAAAACTCGGTTTGAAACTCTTTTTATTGGAAATAGTTGACATAATTGCATTTCATTTCATTGCACATTAAAATAATATACATATAAGAACATCTTCAGGAAATTAGTTGCAGAAAATATTTCACATTATAATTATATGAATTTCTGTAAGGCTTAGGGCGAATCGTGTAGACTCAGTGAGCGACTAAGACTATTGAAGGCCACATTTTGCAATGGGAATTGAACCGCCTTCTCTCCTCCCGGCTGCTCGTTTCAACGAAAATCATTTCCGGGCGATGAAGCAGTGGATCGTTTTGAAAGGGAATTTCGATGCGCACAGACAGTCTCAAACGAAAATCGGATGGAAAAGCTTCCCTTGTTGAAACCTCAATTCCAATATGCAGTTTCCTTGTATTGCTGTGGACCTGACAGGAGAGCCATTCAATTAAAGCCCAACCAATTCCTCTCGATATTTTATTTCCAAGTTTCAGCTACGACCCTGTGCTGCCCAAGCTTCCAATTTGATGGGATTCTCAAAGATAATTTCTTTCAAGGCTGGTCTTTGTTATCTTGAAGTCGGCTTACAGTTTCAAATGTCAGAATTATAATTTCCTGTGCATATTTAAAGACAATTCAAGAGTGAAGAATTTTCAGGATTATGTTAAATGACTAAAGAGATAAAAATTACAAAAAAAATTTTGCTTTATATTTCCATCTATTTTATTAACTATAATTCTTTGAAAACTTCCAAGGTGGAACTGGAAATTTCCACTTTACTCAGTTAATGAATTTTTTCTATGCACGAAACTAGAGTAAACATACACCGTCACATACTATGATCCTGAACAGTTTTTTCTAAACATATTTCGCATCCATCGTTCAACCTCAAGAGGTAAGAAGAGCGAATTTGTAATTTTTAATTGTATTTGTCAAAGTTTGTTGCTTTAAATCATAAAACAACGAATTATGTCTATTAATATTTTTGTTTGTAACCAATGGTATTTTTATTACACTGATCAGTCGCCTGTTCATTTTGAGTTATTGACCCCCAAACGACATCTTGGTAGATTCGTACGCTTCCGCGGCCGGAGTTACAGTGCTCAGAAGTATAGTTCTGAAGAAGACCACACCATGATGGCCGTAACGCCAAGTCGATCAACTGAGACGCGGCTCATCCCGGACAGCCAAGATCCACGAATTTTGATCATCATTGACCCCCATCAACATTTCATCCATCCCTACGGAGTTGATATTGACCCTGTTTGGCCCTTCTGCTTTGAATCGTGTGTAGATAATAACTTTTGACAAACATTTGTCTCAGCGACCTTTTTAGAATTATAATTGTATTTCTCAATTCCACAAGAGATTTACAACAATTATACATCTATATTATATAAGAACTGTTGTTTTATTATAAACTATGTTATATAGTATTCATTAAGTTTTTGTTAAAACATTTTGTAAAAACAGTATTATACAAGAGTATTTTCTTTGTTATTTGTTGTTATAGAGGAATACGCGTGCTAGATTTTTAAAACCATTTTATGTGAATCTTCCGGCCGCAATTATGCTGCTGCAGACTATTGGTTCCTTATTTATGTGTTATTAAAAAAGACGTTCTTACAATGCTAAATTGTATGCTTTTTGCATTAAATATCTTCAACAGAATTAATTTTGGTTTCCGCCACATTAATAATCACATGCACGTTTTCTATCAGACCTGATTTTAAATATAATCCTCTTGTAATAATCCTGTCATTATTTTCCTCCATTTTATTATTACTTGAATTTGAATTGTCAGTTTTCGGTATTTCATTGCGTAATTACAATATCAATACTCTCCAAAGAAAATTAAATTACTTCCAACTACGCACAGCAGATACGTTCATCGGACAAACATATTACAATTATTGCCACGCATTTTTTCACTTCACATCTGCTGCTAAATTGACGCGAATTGCTTCTATTTGTCGTTGTTAATGAACTGCACAAAGCAACAGACGTTTATTGAGTATGCATGTCCCTCATGAATGTAAATGACAAGTACACGCATTGTCTACGCGTGCTCTCTTATCAATAAACAATTTGCAGAACACCTCAATCATTCAGTGGCTGATGATATCACAAAATTCATTATTGCTTGTAAATTGAACATTTTCTCTTCAATTTAACAGTGTTACCTATTAAGTATTTGTCAAATGAATTATTTTCATAGTCAACCCTAGCGCAGTATTATTTCGATTGGGTCAATAATGTCACAACTACGCTCTTAACAGTAAAAAACAACATGAAACTAGCTTTGTAAATGTAAACATGGCGAACGAGAGAGTTCATTTTTACTTAAACTCACATTTGACGTACATTTTTTCTCAGAAACATTTAGAATGTGTATTTTTATGTTCCTCGTGTTTGCAGTATTCTCACTGCAGTTGCATACCTCTTATTTACACCCCATTCGTGTTGTTTAGACCCCGTACATTGATGAAGACGTGAGTCGCATATAGGTAGGAACACACGAATTAGCCGACATGATCCCATTACCCAAAACGGAGAATAAAGTGCGACGTGGGGACAGCTTCAAGACTTTGGACTTTGAAGAAAACATTTGTCAACTCAAAATGGCTAGGGGTTGTGAAGAAAGTTGTGTGTCGGTGTCTAAAAAATAGCGGTGTCTAAAAAATAGCAGGTAATGTGCTAAACAGGAATCAGACTGTTGGTGGAAAGTTTATCATGCTCCCTCTCATACAGAGACAGACAGAGAGACAGACACAGACAGTAACAAACACAGAGACAGACGACAGACAGACGAAAATCATATAGTAGTAATTCCCAAAATAAATATTGTTTTGATGTAACTCTTGTAGCCCTATGCAAAACAATCAACTCATACATTGTGTCCTCGGTTTTCTTATTATCCGCAGGCGACCACACGAGAAACCAGGAGGTATGTCCGTATCCTCTCCTCCCTACCCCTCCCGAGGGCAGGTGGGGGCGTCACCACTGCGCATGCGCCATAACACCTGAGAACAAATTTATCGGCGGCGGCGGCGGCGGCTGGGTGGTGAGCGCCCCCTGGGCCGCCGCCCGCGGAGGGCAATAGAGGGCGCGTGCGGAGGCGCGGGATGACGCATCGCCGCGGGCGGGCGGGCGGGCGGGCGGAGTGTTTGGGCGAGTCCCGGGCGGCCCTCTGTCACGCGCGCTAACAAGAAGCCGCTCAGCGCGGCCGCGCCCTTTGTCACCGCTGACAGGAGCCGACGCCACGACACGGCGGAGGGCGAAATAAGGAAGGATGCGCGGCCAAAGAGGGCAGGGCAGATGAAGATGGCGACAGACAAGGAAGCAGCATCCTTCACTGAAGGCACGATAAGGGACATCTAAAATGTGTGTCGCGTTAGCCGTTGCAAATAGATTTTATTTTTACTTTCCCGAGTACGTACATACATACGGAGTAATAAACATAGTATAGGGAAAGTTATGTAATGATGCGGAAAATCGATTTCGCGATTTCGACGGAAATACACGATTTGAGATCCCCAGATATCGCAAAAGTATTGTTTTTCAAAACGTCCGTCTGTCCGTCCGCCTGTCTGAAGTCTGAACAATAGGTGCGTCTAAACCGTGCGTAGGATTTTTTCCAAATTGAAGAAACCCATGTCGCTCTGGCTAGATTCGAATCTTTGAGATTTTGAAAAAATATCTTAAACTTTGGGGTACTTCTCGTGATGAAACACCACGGACATTTTTATAATTTTCACAAAACCAGCTCCAAATTTTTTCTTTAAATTTCTTGTACGAATAGAGTACTTATAATACACTTATAAAGGTGGCGTAGGTCCGATTTTCAAGTTTAACTCAAAATTTTCGAAAATTTCAAAATTTTCCGAGTGCCTTCTTACAACTACGAAATTGAAGATACAGATGTTTCTTTCAAATAAATTTCTTTGTTCATAGTGAGTTCTTTCATTAAGGTCTTGTACATTTTAAAAAAGTTTAGAGTTTTCGCGCAATATTGCGAGCAATATTTTCAATTTTAAAAAAATTACAAAAACAAAAGTTTTAAAAAACTGGCTACAAATATTTTCTTTAAACTTTTTGTAGGGATACGGCTCAATGTACTATATAAGATGACATAGACGCCATATTGTTCTATTCATTTACTTTTTCAAAAATTACTAAAATGTATTTTTTTGATTTGTCTCTCACGTCGATAATATTTACGCTAGTGGCCATTTGTTCACATTTTTTAAGCATATGTACTCATTAATATAATAATGCCATATAACGCTTATCGAAAACGCGACCGTTTTCCGTGAAAACTAGCTCAAAATTCGGCATTTTCAAAAACGCTTAAACGTCATTTTCTCAAAAATGGCTGCATTTTTTTCAAACTTTTCGAAGGGAGAGTGATAATTGCACTCTTTAATATGACGTACAGTTCATTTTGAGGTATTTTTGTTTTGTTTTTCTTTCAAAAATTACACTAATATAATTTTTTTAAAGATCTCACGGCTTTAATACGCACGTTTTCAGCGTTTTTTAAACATTATTGCATTTGTGATTGGAAGGGCTTGAAATGAATGTGTAGGAAGTTTCACGGAAACTCCATAGTTTTCTGTGAAAAGAGGTTCAAATTTCGCATTGACAGCAGCGGTTAAAAGCCATTTTCTTAAAAACGTCTCCAATTTTTTCAAAGAAAATTGTCATTTAGGGTGAGGTTTTACTGTTCTTTAATATTCTTAATATATAATTCCGTTCTACTATTAGGAAACCGAAAAATTAAGAACATTTCTAAAAAAATGTACTTTGGGCGGCGATAGATGGCAACTGGCAAGAGTATGTGGCAAGTCTGAGTAGCTAGCCGAGCCCAAAGGAAATAGAAAACTAATTCGGGAAAGTCTGTGCCATTCTATAGCACCACTAGTATACTGATACGTTATACCTTGTTATTGCCTTCCATACGAAATCGATATACGCTGCATAACTTACCTGGATCGAGAGGATCATGATTACGAGGAAAATCTGCAAACAGTTGAATGATACATGTTCCCTTAGGGGGGGAATTATAAAAGGGAATTACGGGACGAAAATATGAAAAGCCAAACCGAGTCAATATTTTGTTAAATAGTAAGTAAATCTGAATCACTAAAAATAGGTTTAAATTATATTATGCATGTACCCCGAGCGTTAACTGGTTCTAAATGACCTCGGGCGATAAAACGCCCTCTGGCCAAAGTCCCTCCGGCGTTTTGTCGACGCTCGATCATTAGAACACTTAAAATGTTCTTGGTGCATAAACAACTATTATTGCACTTGAGGAAATATTTTCTTATCAAATTCTACCAAAACGTTCATTGCTACTTGAATTCATGATTCAACTCACAGCAGTATGTGAATTAGAGTAGGGATTCCGAAACCCGTGCTCAAGAAATTGTGTTAAGTTTGTACTTCCCGCCATAGTGCGTCACACATTTTATGTGTTTTTTTATGTTAAATAAATAGAGTTAAGGAGTGGCAAGTGCACATAGAATGTGGAGTGCGAAGGAAGGTAGGTGCAATCAGTGAAAGGATACGGCGGTTGCTTGGGAACAAAGAGGTGGGGGGGAGAGAGAGATTCGGCCCGTAACTCGGTAAACAAGAGGGGAACGCTACGAAACGCAAAAGATGAAGAGCGAAAATAAAGCTGTAATCCAGTTCTCCTGGTCGGAGGGGGAAAATAACGAATTGGAGTCCACGAACATGACGGATATTTAGACACAAAGATAGTCACATACATAAGAGATTGAGGAAAGGGTAAGGCGTGACCCTAGAAAAAACACATTCTTTATATTAAAAGTAACGAGGGCAATTGAGATCTGGACAGCGCAAGTTCAAACAGAAGAAGACAGCGAGGGAGAGGGTGTGGGATACTAGCTGCAATTGCCAACGAGAGGCCAAGAGGCAACCACGAACAACATGGTGAAGATGAAGGTTGGAAATGGGAGAGCCAACGAATGAAACCGAGTCGGAAGGAGACGAAACGGAGAGGAGGGCGGTGAGTGAAGGTATGGAATCGCATAGCGGTGCAACACATGGAACGGAGAAGAAGCGCTCGGCGGGACAAAGAAGATGGCGAGCGAAGGAAGGAGAATCGAGGGCGGAGGGTGGCGGCGCCCACGGCCGAGAGAATGGGGAGGTTAGAGTTCCAGTTCCGACGGTGGCTGGATTTTTGACACTAGCTAGCTAGATAGGTCGATTTCATTCGCTGTCTGGAAGAGAATTCTAGCGACCGGCTGTTCCGGTAGTGTTCTGTGATTTCTCCGATCAACATAAGACGAATGCCGGAGCACAACTCTAACAAATGGATAGCGCGCGATCTTTCCTTCACATTTCTTGCCCTATCCTCTTACTTACATACACTTACACTTGCATGCACTCATTTGCCGGGAGACCGGTCGGGAGCTTAGAACTTGTCCCGGGTGGGACGGTGCCGGATGGTGGCGGATACCTGGTTGGGAAAAAAATCGCTAGCCGGCGGTAGGTCAGCGCTGAATCTCGCCATTCAGCGGGGGAAGACCACCGCCAGCCTCCGCGATAAAAAACATGCACCACACTTACGACGTTAATGACCTTAGCAATTGACGCGCCCGAATTACTAACAATAACACCGAGAGCAAGAACGCGTCGCTTTGAATTGTGACTGACGCTGATGTGGAAGTGCACGGGATAATGTAGGACGTGAAGTTGTGCTGTTGAAGTTATAGATAGCAGGGTTAATGAAACCAAATAATATGAATAAGAAACAATGTGCAGGATGATTAAAGGTAATTATTACACTGCGATTGTGAGGATAATTAGAGCAATGAAGAACGAAATAGTAGCGTGATAGGTTTGCATGGGGCAAACGAAAGATGGGAGACTACAGAGGTTTGGACGCAGAAGAGGTGGCAGTGGAGTTGGAGAGGACTAGGATGAGTTCTATAGACCAAAGAACGAGAGTAGGAGATTGACCTTGGGAAAAACGAGGTCAGCGTAGAACGGGATAGTGGCAGGACAAGTAGCATGGGGGAGTGACAAGTGTGTTTAGGAAAGTGAGGAGGAAGTGAGAAGATTGTAGGTGAAGTCTGATTGCAGCAGCGAAGTGGAGATCGAGATAAGGGCAAGGCAAATCGCGTGAGGCGCCGACAACTGTCGTTCAGGAGAGCTGTTCCTGGAAGGAAAGTCCAGAGCGAAGAACAAGGTGAAAGGGCGTGATTTAAGCGGTCAAACGATAATTACTAGGTGGAGGGAGAGATCCGGGGAATACGAAGAGTACAGGACGCCGGCGGAAGTGTGAGGGAGGCGATAATATGGTGTGTCCACTAAATAACACAGATAAGCAATTTAGAATGGTAATAATGCTCACAATTTGATAACGGATAATGCGGTTCTGACGAGGTTCCCGAGTAACGGCGTTCTGGTCGGAAAATCAACAGTGGAACGAATGTCACATTGCAAAAATGAGGCGAAGTCAAGTAGCATGTGAAAATCGTGCTGGAGGCTACGGGAACAATAGAGGTAAGGTGGTTTATGAGGTAGGGAGAATTAATCGTGTCAATGATAGGATTTTGATGGTGCAGGTAATAGGAACAGCGAAGATCGAAAAGAGCACGGAACTACACACCCTAACGAGAGTTCGGAAGAACTACTTGCAGCATTCGTGAATAATTAAAGCCCGGAAATTGACGATAGCAACAACGACAGACCGTCACAGTATGTGGAGGCGCAAGGGACAAATTAAAAAAAAAATGTGATCTGCTCAGAGTGCCAATTTTAGAGAGGCTCAAAATATACCACAAGTAATATTTTAATACGCCGACAAAACACTGCAGTAAGGCTAATATTAGTTATAATTCTAAGGTATTTACTTGTCTATTACAAACTTAATATTTGGCACACCCTAATCTGTAAGGAAAAGCACGGAGCTGCGCCGTGTGTTGCAGACTGAATTCAGCCCCGACGGCCAAGTCTTGGGAGTGGGCATTCACGGCAGGGAGAGGCGTGGAGCAGAAAGCGACGGAGTGCACGCAGTGGCGGGGAAACAGACGTCATTGCAAAAATTGAACTAATAGAGGAGATGTCACTAGATGAAGCAAGAAAGATGATCAGGGTTTTCGTACAGTTTTCTTGATTCTTTGAACAAATGCTGAGAGGCCCCTTGTTTTGCTTCTGGAATAAATGAAGCTTTACTATCTGTTCTATTTTCAATTCAGTTAAGAAAATAGTTATTCAAATAATTGTTCTCCATGTCCTCGCGGCAGAAAGACTATTTCGTCATGATAAACGTGATAAGAGATAGTAGCAAAAATCTGAAGCCAATTTGTCCTTGCAAATACACGATAGTGAATATCCCATTATCAATTCATGTCAAAAAATGTTCATATTTCAACTAATTATGTGTATGAGATAGGATCGAGATCTTACCTCATACCCAGAGTTCAAAAGACCATGCACAGAATGCACTTCTCACCATAGTATGACAATTCAATTTTTAACTGTTTGTAGAGATTAAATAAATAAATAGATATAAAATAAAAAGTCTAGAGCACATCAGTGACAAAATTAAAAGTAAAGGGTGAAGTTCTCGATTTACAAAATTTGGAGAGATGTAAAAGAATCAAAGCCAGAAAAGAGAATTAAATAAATAACGCTCTTGTACAGACACAAAGGTAAATAAAACACTGAAAACCAATAATGGTTTTATTTATTCAATACGGTTCCCTGAATGTGAGCTTTCGTTTACACCAGCAATGTTGAATTTTTAAAGAATGAAAAAATAGCAATGGTAGAACAAGAGACATACAATCGACAGGACCCTCGAACCGCAATCCGCTTTGTTCACAAAAAACTCCATGTGGTGTGAACAGATTTGATCCCTTAATTCTCAGTTCTTCATTGCTGCGCTAGATAATACCGAAACTTGTAAAGGAGTGACAGCGTGCAATTCTAGCTGGAAAGAAGACATACTACATGAAGTGTGAAAGGAGTCTTTCTCTCCACTTCACAAGAACGGCAGAAGGACTTCGCGCGACTCTGGCTCAGAAAACACAGTAAAGAGCTTGGTAACCGAGGCGGCGACTTTTACGCATCAAACCTGCGAACCAGGAGAAAAATTAGAACAGACGGTGACCGGAAATTAAATGAGTGCTCGAGACAATAAGAGTGTATTTATTTTCCTTTATACAAGTATTCTAAATCGTGTCCTAAAACACATTTGTTTTTTAAAATTCTACATTCCTCTGTTGGTCATATTATCATTAACGGCTGATGCATTTTCTTTGCTATTTGATGAATGCAATAGATATTATGTTTTGAAGAGATTTTGTATTTTGTTTTAATTGTTTAATTTAGTTGTGTGACTATCATTTCCCTAATGATTTAACATTTTAATAATGGATATTGCGTCAGTTAAAAGTATTAAGATTGCTTAATTACCTCCTTTGTCATGTCGTAGAATGATATTGTTAGTTCACATTACGTTAACGAAACAATTAATGTCATTAAACGTCATAAAAAAAGCTCGTTCTGGGTAACGAAGAGTAAGAAAGATTGATAGAAAATACATAAAGATAGATAAAACAACCCAAGCCAATGACTCTATGATTCTACTCGCGTGACATGAAGAGCCTTTAGAGGTCACATTTTTCTTTTTATGCTTTATATCATTTTGGAACGACTTGCTTTTCAATAAATCACGTAGACATGTTAAGTTTTACGATTAATGCGCGCGAGAGTGTAGGTGGTTGATTTTATTTCGAAAGGCAGCTGTAGCCCGAAGATATGTGAGCAAACGCCAAGAGCGAATGTATCCTGGCGACATTTTCCCTAGCAGTTGCGAATGGACGAGGACGCCAGGGACCGGGGCAGGTGTTCGGGGAGGGGGGCGGCGCGGGGCGGGGCGGCGTGGGGCGGGGCGGCGCGGGGCGGGGCGGGGCGGCGCAGGGGCAGGGCGGGGCGGGGCGGGGCGGGGACCGCAAGAGCGCGGGCCGGTGATTGATCTCTGGAGCGGCGTGAGCGGGGGCGAGGGTGGAGGAGGAGGCGTGGGAGGAGGCGGGGGAGGAGGTGGGGGTGGAGGCGACGCAGGTGGGCGTCTGGGGATTACGCGCTGACCGCGACTTGTGTGTGCTGCGGTGGCGCGGCGCTCCGCTGTGCTGCTACTCGGAAGCACGGCTAGGTTTTCATTATCTTACATCTTTTATCTCGTTCTTCAGAAGAACTTCCGCCTGGGTTTCTATATATTTCCCGATGTTCTGAGGTTTTTGAGTCGCATTTCGTTGGACTTTCTTTGTCATTTTGAGATTGAAAAGACACTTTTGGGCATTAAAACGTGGCTTATTTCTTTTTCTAGTATTGTGTTTCGACTCTGTGTTCAATTAGGACTGTTTTGTGTTGAGATACATTTTCATTTAAAGACAAGTCATTAGAGTCAGGCGGAAATCAATATTTTAAATATGCACCTGTGGAATCACCTGTTATTGAATGTAATTTTTTCACGTTTTCAAGTCTTCTAGCTGACAATCTTCAGTTTTCGTTCGAAAATTACAAAAACTCTTTTTAATACACTGTTACTCAAAAATTAATAATAAATAGTATATTAATTTGATTCTAAACGGAGTTATATTTTAATAAATATACTTCAAACGTTTTATACATAGTAACTGGTAATTACCTACAGAAAAAATATATTGTAAAAATCAAAGTGAGTAGTATATTTTTTAAGGAATTATTTCATATTCTTGGGTTTAATAATTCATTTTTAGGTCATTACATTCTAGCAAAATAACAATTTCTCCTCCTGTCCAATTGTAGTGTGTGATGGCAAGGATAACCGACAGTGAATAGTTGGAGGATGCATCGCCAATACGTCTGTATCGCCAATGTATCTGCTGGCAAATATACTTACCTACAAAGAGACTAAATCGACTGAAGTATTTTAAATTTAAATTAAATAATTAGTTTCTTAGAATTTGTAAGTTATGAGCACACGTTCCCAGATTGCTCTACTCGAACCTGGTATTCTTAACAATTGTTCAATGAGATGACTTGGCGATGAACATTCCACAACTGTACTTCAGTCAAATGTATTTCTTTATACCAATGCTGTACATTACATTTTTAAATGTTTGTAATGTTTCTTATAATTTGTATACGTCTGTTTTGGGCTTGGTTGAAGGAAAAAAATTCTATTAAATAATGAAAGAACTCAAGGATGTAAGAATATTTATTCATTGATATTTACAATTTCCTGGGAAATTAAATTAAAGTAACGTATATTAATCAAACATTTCTAAATTTGTTTCCCTAATTTTCGGAGAAGTTCGTATTTTTCTATTGTAAACAGAATTTTTAAAACATTCTGTTTTGTTGTGGCAGAATATAAATATCCAGCAACACCTAACTGTGGAACACATTAGGCTCACTTCACTTGCGTTGCTCATTTCGCTCATTTCACAGCGCCTCGTTACTAGGCATGGAACAGATTACTACGTTACATCGTGCATAAATTTTGGTCCAACTCTCCATTGCATAAAATTGAAATGAAAAAGACAATTCTTTATATTTTTGCTTTCTCTATTCGAAGTATAGAGAAAGTAGTGTAATGCCAGAGGAAGAAACGGCAAAGGGTATAGCCAAAGTGGTGAAAAGTGCCCCCAAACCAAATCGAAATAAGACACATACATTATAAGACACATTCTAGAAAGAAAAACGGAGACAGTACTCCAACTTTATCATGCGGAAAATCAATTTCAAATATTTATTTATTTATTTTCTTTTTGAATTTGGTCTCAAAATTGGTTGGCAAAACTACCTTCAAGTGGAACCATTCGTCTTGGTCTCTAATTTTTTCAGCCTGATACGAACATGCAACAGAAGCTGTGAAAAAAAAAGAGACGAAAAATATGTTTTTTCGTTGTATCACTGCAACAGATTGCCCTAGGAGGAGGATTTTTTGCAAATCTACGTCATTTTGTATTCTCTTTCTTATGAGCATTGCGAATATCTATTTGGCTTGGGGGCACTTTTCACCACCTTCTCCGTAACCTTTTCGACACAAAAACTCGAATTACCAGACCCTGGTAACGAAAAGAGGGTAAATCTTGTCCCAATATATAGCTGATTACTTTATCGAACATGTTGTGTTGTCAGAATATATAATTTATGGTTCCTTGATAGCGAAATATGGATTGCAGGCAAAATGTTTGTCCGTCCGTCTGTACGTGAACATTAACGGCTAAGCCTTAAGTGGGATTTTATCCAAAATTGATATTTCCCTATCGATCTGGCTAATGCCGCGGTTCCTTGAATTTTAAACCGACATTTAATTTTGGGGAGTACTTTGCAGAAAACTCTTGGACATTTTCAAAATAATTGCATAACATTTTTTGATTAAATTTTGAAAGCGCCAAGGACGCATAAAATATTGCTGCAAGTCTAATTTCCGAAAACTGAAATTTCAAATTTGATGTTTGATGTCTTCCCACAGCTACAATTTTGAACATTTTTTTAAATAATGGAAAATGTTGATCAGAAACATCTTTAAATAAGGTCACGTTCAATTATTCAAAAATGTTAGTATTTTGTGTAATTTTGCGTGAAACACGCAATTTTTAAATTATAAACAAATTATAACATTGTCAGCTCCAATTTTTTTATTTACTTTTTTTTATTTACTTTCAAATTTCTCGCGTTTTGTTTGACTTGTCAGTTGCAAAATCGCCGCACAGTGGTTTCAATATTCTTATGTGATGTTTATCACCTCTAACTGATTTTGCATTACGTTTGAAACAAATTTGATGGTTCAAATTTTTCAAGTCATTGCGTTTTTGCTGTTCAAGGTTTGGGCAAACGGATTTAATACCAATGGATTTAGGATA
This sequence comes from Gryllus longicercus, assembly GCA_038098605.1. Taxonomy (NCBI): domain Eukaryota; kingdom Metazoa; phylum Arthropoda; class Insecta; order Orthoptera; family Gryllidae; genus Gryllus; species Gryllus longicercus. The sequence goes on along the minus strand of JAZDUA010000126.1, from coordinate 1,872,326 downwards.
ACAGTAGAGCAATCCCAGTAAATCAAAGTCAGACTATTATTTTTTTAAGAGAGTCAAACGGCACAAGTTCGTTTATTGCTCATGAATTCCTAGTGATTTTCTTTCAATACATATGTGTTCTCGTGTTCCCCCGCGCTCCAGTTTAGTGTTTCAAATATCCCGTTCCGGCTGTTCTCGGCCGTTTGCATGCAATAAAAAATGTATCTTTATTGTCTTCCCGTTTCGATATTGTTCCCTCGTTCGGGCAAGGCCAAGGGAAGCCAACAGATTTGCTTCTCGTTCCAAAATGAAAACGCGACGGCGCAGACCTTTGTAATGCGAACGCGCGCGGGTATTCACACGGGCCGCGCATTAAAAGCCATTACATCGGAAAATGGCACAGAGGTCTCATTTTCCGGCCAGCGTCCGAGGGCGGGGTGGGGGCGGGGGCGGGGGCGAGGGGGCAGGAAGGAAATGAGTGGGGAAAGGTTGGCCGTCGGGGTGGGGTCGGAGCCTCGTATTCGAACGGTGACGGCATGCATGGGGAGACGATGGACAGCTGGGATAGAGATGGAGTAGGAGATGAGAGAAAATAAGAGTAGAAGAGGAGGGGAGAGAGCGGAGTGGGTGACGAGAGGAGAGGTGAGACGAGAAGAGAAGGGCGGAAAAGGAGAGGCGAGGTGAGGAGAGGGTGGAGAAGGGGAAGGAAGAGACGGAGTAGGAGTGGACAGGACAGGAGAGGTCGGAGAAGGGGAGGAGAGAAAACTGCGGAGAAGATGACAGAAGAGAGTGGAATACGACAGATGGAGGGCAGAGGAGGAGATGAGAGGGCAGGAGGAGAGGAGAGGACGGAGTAGGAGAGGAGAAGAGAAGGCGGAGAGGAAGATGAGATAATTGGGCGGAGTAGGACAGGAGAGGAACGGGCGGAGATAAAGAGGAGAGAAGGGAAGGCATGGCAAGGAAGGTGAGCGCCGAGGAGTGCGCGTGGAACGCAGAGGGAAAGGGCGGGGGCGGGGGCGGGGGCGTTGGCACTTGCGCGCCCATTAATCACGCGCTGAAGGGAAGCCTCTTGGCGCCGCCATCCGCCGCCGCGCCGGGCGCGTGCCCCGCGCGCAAGCATTGTTGCAGCGCACAATCACGCCCCGACATTATTCAATTCGGTCGTTCATAACCGATGCTGTATGTCCGCGCTGCGGCCGGGCGCGTGGGGCGGGGCGGGGGCACAGGGCAAAACCCCCGGAATTCATTCGCGTAACGCGGCGCGCTTCACACGCCCCGCTGCCTCGCCGTCACCAGCCAGCGCTTTCGACACTTCTTCCCGTCGACTCATTTGACGAAAATAATTATTATTAGGACATTTTACTTGGCTATGTACCGTATTTTACATGTTAATTTTAGGTGTAAGAACATTATAATGATTCTAATTTTGCTGAACCGAGTAATAGTAGTTCTGTAATAGTAAATTCTGCATTTTGCGATAATATTGTTGAGTGCTGTAACACAATATTTCAGAGTCATTGTTTCATTTCCTGAAAGATTCTATTATTGTTTTGGTCTGTGAACAACACTTATTTGATATTAATATATTTCGTTTTAAAGTTACAAGTCCAGATCGTATGAAGAAATGAGCAATGTCTCAACTTCTTAATTGCGTATAAGCTATAAATAGAATCGACATTTTGCATGTCTCATGAAACGTGCACCTACCTACCTACCTACCTACCTACCTACCTGTGGACAAAAATGTTAACAATCCAAGGCGAACGTACTAGAGAGTTTGACGAAAACGTTATGAGATACAAATTTGGCAAATATGAGTCTTGACTCTATTGAAAACCATGGCAGTCCTACTTCTCCCCTTTGACGCTCAATGTGATAATGAAATAATCTTCAAATCAACACGGTTTTGAATTAATAGTTTCCAATCCTATCAGCAAAAAAAACTATAAAATAATTTTACCATTCCTTCATAGATATCACTACATCCTTTTCGAAGCTCCCTAAGTTCTGAAGTCAAAAAGTATCAACTGTCTACTAAAATCTCTATTTTCACCGACTCGATCAACAGTAAATTTGACCTCCCACTGCAAGCATCGATCGAGAGGAGCTTCCTGCAGATAGTAAACACGTCAAAGCGTATCCGAACGGCAACATTGTTGTGAAGTTCAATGCACAGCCATCTATACCGCCTTCGCACCGCTTCAGATATTGAATTCTATATTAAAGAAAAGGAAGTTTGCGTTTACTGAAGCGCGCGTTACGTAAGGAAGCTTTTGTGATGTTCAGCTCATCCATATTACAGGAAAGAAAAAGAATACCTTACAAAAGGATAACATTTTTCGGTAATATTCTTAATGAAGAGAATGATGGATATGTTAATTAGGTAATTGATCTCTTTAGTAAGAAGCTTAAAAGAATATTGTACCACAAAGGAGAATACAGGTTCTCATAGCGAAGCATTCTTTGAATTTGTCTCATCATTTTACCTTTTATCATACCTTCAACAAGCACAAAGAAAAGGCTTCATTTGAATGTTTTTCATACACTTAGAATTTACTTCACTCTCCTAGTGTTCTTGTATTACGAAATTTGAAACATTGTCGGCTGATATCAATGACGCTCGCACATATTTTAGCTTCCAAGAGCTGTCTTGGTCGATTACTTCCGGGAATAGAAGACGTGGTCGAATGGCGGAAACTTGATTAACTTGTAAATTCATCATATTGCCGAGACGGTATAAATTTCACAATTTACCAAATTACTATTGTAGAATAATTAGGGAAAAATTAAAAGATAAATAATTTGTGTATTTTGCGGTGTAATATGTTTTAACGAGATTTTCGTTGTAACCGTTTGACATAGCAATGTGAATTTTTTTATTTACGTCAAAAACAGTTAAAAACTGTGTGTGACGTGCTATGGGGAGAAGTTAATTTGAAGTTACATTTATGTCCAGGAGCAAAACAATGGGACATATATTAGCTGAAGGATCAGGGAAAGTGAAAGAAAACCTGATCGAGATGGGGGTCATTGACCAAGAAGCTGAAGTACAATGTTACACGTTTGTTACAGGTTCTTTAGAATTATATAATCCAAATGGTAAATAATATATTAAATGTCATTGTTAAAATTAATATTACTTTCCTTTTGGATGCTCGGTATAGTCTCTAATTCTATAGAAACTGTTGCGCAACAGAAAAAAATTTCCTTGGAACTTAAATTTTTGTATCGAAATAATGTCATCTGGCAAGGTGTTGTAAAATGGTGTACATATATTGTATGTGAATTTTTTGTAGTGAGCTGTTGATACTGTTACATGATGAATATGATTACTACGTCGAGTGTAGTTATAGATATTAGCGTTTGCTAAAAATATATTCTCGCTCTTAAGTAAGTCATTTTTGATAAACCACTGATTCATATATCAAGAATCAAGGTGATGGTAAATAAATGGTAAAAATACCTAGATTAATAAAGAGAGGCTTACAAGAATCTCGTGGGTTGGATTTGCTTATTATTTGTAAAAGTATTTTTTGATATCTAAAAGTCTGGGAGCTATAAGATGTATTTCCCCAAAATATTATGTCATATCTCAGGCGGGAATGAACATTCACGAAATACACACAACGCACAGTATTAAGGCTCACTTTATTTGAAAGAATTCTGAAAGTGTAGGATAAAGAACTTAATTTAGTGTTCAATTCATTTAAATGAACGTTCCATTTAAGGTTTGACTGATTTGAAAGACCTAAAATTTCATTACTTTAACATAACTTAATTTAGTTATTTAAATGGACGTTCCATTTATAGTTTGACTGAATTGAAAGATCTAAAATTTTTTTTACCATAACTTCAGTCAATGGCATAACGTTAATTTTCAATGGAGTACAGAGATTTTTATTTGCAATGGAAAACTGCATTGAAACAGTTTTCTTTTCATTTACTATTAATGTATTATTACGGAACCAATTTGAAAATTTTGATATTGTACTATTTACCGTTTCTTTATTGCAAAGTACATTCGTATCATCCGCACAGAGAACTGTTCTTCCGTCTCTAATCGTCGAGGGCATTTCGTTTACGTAGAGTAGGAAGAGACTAGGGCCTTAAATCGATTCCTGCGGGACTCTACATGCAATTGGCAAAGAATTGGAAGAGTGTACATAATGTTCCATAATTCCAGCAAGGTAATTCTTCTCTTTGAGATCGTTGTTTATAAGGTACGAACATAACCAATCTAGAGCAATGCCACGATTTCAAACGAAGGTAATTTTGAAAGTAAAATGTTATGATCAATGACGTTAAAAGCTTTTGAAGGATCTAAAAATATTCCAAAGGGTTTTCGTTTTGATCCATGGATGAGGCGTCATCTTTAAGAAAATTAAATATGGTTGTTTCCATAGATTTTGGTTTTCTAAACTCATGTTGGCAAAATGAAAACGTGTTGTGCTTACTAAAAAATGTTTCCATCCGCACGTAAAAAACTCTCTCTCTAATATTTTTGAATAAAGCTACAAAATAGAAATTGTCCGGTAATTTTGAATTTCATTTTTGTTGCCTTTTTTGAAAAGTGGCTTAATCTTAGCCGGTTTTAGAAATATTTGGAAAAATTCCTGCGCATAAGGATAGATTAAATATGTGAGTTAACAAGTGTATAAGACGACGCACAAGTCTTTAACAAAAAATCCGGAAATTCATCTAAACCGGCGGAATATTTATTTTTTAGTCTTCCGATTATATTGAGAATTCCATAAGAAGAAGTTTCGAAAACGAACATAGTGTCTAAAATTTTTGAGGAGATGTCTGATGCTGACCCTTAGTGAGATGGGCAGCAATTCTCGAAAAGTATTGGTTAAAGAGACTAGCAACTGTTGCCAGATCGTTCACATTTCTATCGTTATCTTTTAAAACAACATTCTCTACAAGGTTTCTACTTAATTTGTTATTTTTTACTATATTTCACATTGCTTTTGTTTTATTATTTGAGTTCAAAATATTCTATGTTTCATTATTTTAGCCTGCCTTATGATTTTTCTTAACAATAATTTGTATTTTTTTGAAGGGATGAAATCTTGAGATACGTCGTGATGCTTAGAAATGAAAGAAAGAATTCGTTTTTACGTGATGTTCTGATGATGATGTGTTATCCAAGAATTGCATCTCCGTGAAATATATAATTTTCTTTTTTGAAGAGGAAAGCAAGTGTTAAAACGAAATAAAAGCGTTGAAAAAAAAGGAATTATATTTGTATCAAAAGTATTGTAAACCACGTCCCATGACTCTTGCAACAAGTGATGATGAGTACTTTTATTTTACTTTTAGTAAAATGCACATACGTGTATTATTTATTGTGTCAGTGTTCGCATTTCTTATAATGGTAAGGATTTGTGCATCGTGACTATTGCATCCTAAATCTTTTGTTTTAATTTCATATCGAGTAGTGGTTTTGTTAATTATTATTTAATTCACTGACTTTTTTTGAATTTAATGTGATCTATTTACATATTTCATATTACAATAAATGTACCGTTTGGTACTACGGGATTAATTAAATTGAGAAACTGCTCTTTATTTCATTTTTTATGATAATTATATTTTTAAAATAAAATATTATATATTATAAATTTTAATTAATCATGTATTAGTAATCTATTAGCCCTTAACTGAATGTTTTAATCGGTTTATATTTCTTTATCAGGAAATCTTAATTTATTTGCAATTTTTGAAACCTCCATGTTAGCCGAAAATGCAACCACCAAGAACATTTTTGCCGTCCTTTGCTACACGCGCGGGAAAAAAAATTGGAGCATTTAAAAAAAAGTGTTTAAAAATTGCCTACATTTCACGCGAAATTACGCCGAAACGACTCATATTTTCGAAAATTTGATCGTGACCTTATTTAAAGATCTGTCATTGAAGAACAGTTTTCATTAATGAAAAAAAATTTATGTCATCAATATTGTAGTAGTAGAAAGTGCCCGAGCAAAGTTCAAACTTTTTCAAGTTTCGAAAATTCAGAGATTTCAATGAAAATGTGACCTGCTTTACTTTTAAATGTCTTCTATGATATCCGTCGATAATGTTTAATCAAAATACGTGGAGCCATTTTTTATAAAACTTCGAAAATGTTGAGGCATGCCTTAAAGTACCTTCCATATATCTGATTATCCATTTCAAACTGTCAGATTGATGGCGGAATATCAACTTCGAAGAAAATCGTCTGAACGGTTTAGGCGTTAGCGTTCACCACAGACTGACTGACGGATAAACGGACGGACGGCAGGCAGACGTTTGCCGTCAATTTATTTTTCGGTATCCAGGACCCACAAAACTGATTCTGTCTACATAACGTATTAGAGAAGTAATTTACTACATATAGGAACCAGATTTAATCGATTTCTCGATACTGGAGTCCCAAGATAAGAGATTTTCTCCCGAAAATTTTTTATCGCAGCATTACAATATTCTCTCGTTACTACGTACGTAGTAAGGCGAGAATGTATTTTTTTTTTTTCTTGTTATGTAAATATCTACTTCTGTGTACACAATGCTAAGTTACTGCAGTATTTGAATACTACTTTTGTTACAAATTTTAATCTTAGAAGTGATAAACGTATCTTATTGTATTTCTTGAGCAATGTGCATGATAAATTAAAAAAAAACAACATTTTTTGCAGTTTCGTTCAGCAGCGTATTTGCTGATGCAGTCCACTAGTTATAAATAATATTGTCAAAACTCGGGCTCCTAATTTTGAACAGGTTTTTCCCTGTCTTTGTGCGCGGCGGTGTTAGTGGTTTCAACACGTTCTAACAGTCGTCCAATGGATTTATCTTTGATGAATTCCTGCATCTCCCCGCGCTTGAACTCAACCGCCAGCCACTTTCCGCAAGCGAGTCGACTCGCGCACTTCCATCGCGTAATCAAGGAAGTTGGCAACACCGCAAGGCGGCGCATACCGGATCATTCGCAGCGCGCGTGGAAACTCGGGCGGCGCGGAGTTGATGGAGTTGCTCGCCGAAAAGGGCGCCATTACGTATTTAGTCTCAATTAACGTTTTGCAGTCGCACAGAGCAGCCGGAGAAGTCGCATAATACGGCGAGCTTTTCCTCGCGTTTTCGCGAGAACGCGCCGCTCAACTCAATCACTCCGCGGAGAGAGTTCCGCAAAACGACCGCTGATTAGCCATTCCTTTGAGGCGGCTTCGAGGCCCGGCGGTGGAGGCCCTCCCCGGCACAAGGTGGCTGCATCGCTGACACTACAGTCGCCCCCGCCCCCGCCCCTCCCCCATCCACACCGCTCCACTGCTGCCTCCCTACACTGCCCTCCCCCACACCGACTCCTACCCTCACAACCACCCTTCTCGCCTGCCCCATCCACCCCTATCAGCTTCCACCACCCCTCTCTGTCTCCCACATCGCCCTCATCCCCCACATACCGCCCCGCTTCCACACCCCGTCCCATCCCCCATAACCACCCCTTCATGCCTCCCCCAACGCCCCTTCAGCCTCCAACATCGCCTCCAACGCACAATGCCCCTTCCCCACACTCTCCCCTTCTCCTACACACCACCCCTTCCCCCCTTCCCCACTTCCTATACCGCCCCCTTCGCCTCGACAGGCGTCCACCGCCCGCTGCTCTCCGAATTCATGTCCCGTCAATAATGGAGCGCAGAGCCCAGCGGCTGAGCTGAAATTGCGGGGCGTCAGGAGGCGGCCGCTGCTGCCTCCGCTGCGGCGCCGCGTGGCCGGATGGCGAGGGCGGGGGGCGGGAAAGAAGACTGGCGCTGTCAGCCCACGCGGCGGGCGAAGGCGTCTCGCTTTGGGAGGGCCGACTGCGCGCACACGCCTTCACAAAGGGTGTCAATTGCGGAGGCAAATTGTGGGGTTTTGATGCATCTCGGCGCCCGTGGAATAGCGCTGCATGACTGGTGCTTCAAGTGGCCACCGAGGAAGAAGGCGTCAATGGCGAGTGGTACTTGAGCAATGCATAATGTCAGTATTAAGTACGCGTGGGGTAGAAACGTGGCTCTTGGCTTTGCTTAGAGGGTACGAAGGTTATGTCAGGAAGTAAACAAGTTATACCAAGAGTCACTCATTCTCTACGACAACGCTCGACCCCGCACGTCCAAAGTTCAAGCAGAAAAGTTTCATGAATGTGGTTGGGGAGTGTTACAACATGCACACTATAGTTCTGACATGAGACTACCAGATTTTGACTAATTCCCAAAATTGAAAAATAATCTGCGAGGACGTCCTTTTTATCCCTTTGTGAGTTTTTTGAAGCCGGTATTCGAACCATTCGTCTAATGAACAAAGAACAAAGAGGGGTATTTGATAGAATTCTAAAGCTTGCAAGTTGTTGAAAATAGGTAATTGAGAAGAACGGAAATTACATTGAAGGATTGTTAGGAGATTTTCTGAAAAAATAAATATAAAAGAAAATATAAAATACTGTGCATTGTTTAAGAAATGACACTCGTATTATAACCAAGAAGTATTATTTCGTTTGTAAATAAAATTAATAAAATCCAAATAGTATTGAAACAGAGAAGGAAAATAATACGTAATAGATTTACAACGTTACCTTTTTCTTTTAAGTTTTCTTTCTTAATTTTTAGCATGTTTCAGAAACAATCTTATAGAATGAACTATGATATTTTATAAAAGGACTTCGCTACATTTCAGTCTATCTTGCTACTGTTGACACTTAATGAGCTCGTCAAACGAGAAAATTCATTGCACCTTCTTTTCTGATGTTTGCATGTTACTCATATTTTTACATAATAGGAAATCACAACATCCATGATAAAAATTACATGCCAGTAAAGAACTTTGCATCTTGAATGTTCCACGTATGTTGAAATGAAACTAATCCATCGCCACACAGTAAAACAATGTGCTACATGACATTTGTCTGCTACCTTTAAATACTTATTACATGATCAAAATAACTTATTTAATTTTATGGATATGTTTATAAAAACTATAATAGAATTTTTCTGCCAGAATTGAAAATAAAATAAAAACAAAGCAGTTAGAATCCCGCTGGAAGACCAAAAAGAAATCTTAGTTGTAATTGAACATAGAAGGGACGTAGAAATTCTTTCAAGAGTCATCAAAACAGATTCTACTGACAGAAAATATCCGAAAGGAATTGGATAGTTTTGTGAGCAATCGTCGAAGTTCAGTGGTTCAGTAAAGACTGAACTGAATGTAATTGACAACAAGTTCCCTGAAATATTAGAGTAAAACAACGTATGATATAATAGACAATATATTCCCTCATAATCAATTTTGTGGCTTTACATAAGGCACCGTGCATTTCCATTTACGACATTAATAAAGCTTGAATTGCTCTGTAGTGATCCGAATTGGTCATAATTTCTCTTCCGTCTTGCACATCACGTAAGCGCTCTCCGAATGCATCACTCACATACACACATTCCCATATATCAACGAGTGCACAGATCGTTTTGCAGTTATTCGTGCGATGAAAATCGCTGTGTCAATCCCCACGATCGAGGTGTGTTTCTGTTAGAGCTGACAAGCACCATGAAACGCTTTTAGTGCTAATTTAACCACATATTCATTTTATTAGTCTATCAACTGCTTACTACTTATGCAAAGCAGATGCGAAAGGCAATGTTACGATCATATAAAAGAAAGTATGATACAAAAATTATTTCCGAAAATATAATCAAAATTAAAAGAACTTTCTGAGTTTTCAACAGTGCAACAATATGTTTGCCGAATAACAAGTAATACGAACCTAATTTATTCACTATATCTTTAATTTAGCACTGAAGTGCACTGCTTTCTGTCGAAACATATTTATGACTTAAGAGTGATTATGATATGCATCAATTTTTTGCGTTTTCTAGAGGGAAAATGAACAAAATAGTCGAAACGTATATTGTAATCGAGATGGTAAAAACGCGCAAATACAAGTAATGGATTTACCCAAGAGTTATTCGGTCTCCAATTGCGATATGAATTTAAATTAATTATACTTCATGAATATATTCATAATTAAACTAGTGATATAAAATCCTTATTTCGATTTACTTTTTCTCTTTTCGCCAACAATATTAGCTGTCAAATACAGGACTATACATTGTTTCTACTGCATAAACACATTGTTTATAATATAGTCATATTGTCGACACTAAAATCCACTAAAAAACTTTATTACGAGAAAATAATTGCAGATTTAAAAAAAAATTTGTCTTTCAAAAATTAATTTTAAAAACTAAAATTGCTCATTATGCTTCGCTGCAAATGTTTGGTTCAGAAATCTGAAGGCAGCGGAAGAAGATACAGCCTTGAGACCGGAAGAGCACGTATACGTTAGGCAGTTCGCTGTACAGGGCTGATAAGTTTCCGAGAGCCTGTGCACAGGCATGTCATCGTTGACAATATCACCCAACTAACTCCCGAAGTGCAGATTAAGTTGATGAATGCGAGGTCGTCGCCCGAAGAGAAGCCAATTTGCTGCAAGTACTTCGAAGGCGCTCCAGCCGCGCCTCGGGAGGAAATCATTTCTCCGGTTTGCGTCTCCTCACACAGACCTCGGAGGCCTCAGAATTCGCGATAAAATGCCTGTTAGTATCCTCCAGCTTCACTCGATTTCCTCGTAAGTTGATTTAATAAACATTCGTAATGTTTTCTGATTTTTCTTCAATTCTGGAGTATTTCAATTTCGGAAATATAATTTAATCAGATATTTGAAATGAATTAAAGGTTAATCAATTTCCAAATGAAATTGAAAACTCTCTCAATGACTAAAAGAGTTTGTAATATGAAAAGCATGATGGGAAAAGTCGATAACCTACTTTTCTTTAAATACCTGGTGATTGTTTGCACGTTCTTCAGGTTATAAGAACAAGCAAGTAGCTTTCAAAGCAGTTAACCTATCGGGAAGATCCTCACACATTGATATGACTTAAGTTCTCCTTTACCTCTTCTGAAAATTATAATCTTTCTTTCTTTAGAGCTAATGCGTTTTCAGATATGAAATTATCACTCACACTCTCAATTGTTGAATATTCTATTCAGTTGTCTTTCTTGTCATGGAATGGAACAACTGCACCTCAGGGAAATCGAAAACATCTGGTAAATCCCCTTGTGAAAAATATCCGTCATTTCTGAGACAAAAATGTTTGACAATGTATTTATCGGAAGTTTTGAATAGTGATATTCCCTCCCCCTCTCTCTCCGCTAAAATTAAATTCGCTTTTCACAAATTATAAGAGACATTCGACACAAAATACTGAGTGTTGCTGCTGGATATGGTATTGCACTCCAGTCGTGCATTAAACAGATGCAAGAGGAAAATAATATAAGTTTTCAGATTATGACATAGGAAACAGATTACCCCAAATACATTAGAATCGCGTGTAACTCGAAAATGAAGTCACCTGGACCCTTAAAACCAGATTTTGGTTCTCTAACCTATAGGGACACACGTTTTGGGGAACATGTGAGGATAAACGCGGAATAAGCGAGAGGAAGAAGAGTGCATGCGTGGACAACATTGGAGAGAATGTACCCGAAACGTGTTTCTGAAAATGTATTCTACTGAATTAGACCTTTGAGACTTCTAATACATTTGTGGAGATTTAGCTCGTGGAGAATTCAACGTCAGAGAATGGGTGGTCAGATAAGAGTTCATTAAAATGAAATCTCTTTAAATTAAATTCAGTGAAGTGATAGATAAAATAATTGACACCAAGTTAATGGCTTTGATTTTTTGTGAAATTTAACGCTTAGCAATGTCAGAATGTTTGCTCACATTCAGGAGCAGGCGCTGCACACGAGGCAAATGATATTGTGCACAGTTCAGGGGCTAACCGCTGGGAGTAGGGATCCACTGGAAGGCTTTAAAATAGAGATTTACAAATTGCGGGATGTTTGCAAGGTCCAGATAGTTTGTATATAAACCATAAAACAACATTAAAAATATGTACGCCTACGAAAAAACTACCACCACAGCACACGAATCATTCCAAATGAATTGAAGTACGCAAAGCATCGAGCCAGGTTCATTTAGAGAGAAAACACAAAAGAGCAGCACTTCACACCTCCGCTCGGACACTCGCGCACATCTTGGACAAAAGCAGACAGCGCAATAGCGCGCGCCGCATTCCAAAGGGCTGAGCGCCAGTTGTGGACCCCTCAATACACCGGCGCATATTGGCCGACGGCGCTTTGTTCACCTCTCTGTCCGCGCGCCTCAGCACACCCGCAGGCGGGACTGGGACGGGAGGCACGGGACGGGCACGATGCGGGACGGGAGACGCGGGACGGGAGACGCGGGACGGGAGACGCGGGACGGGAGACGCGGGACGGGAGACGCGGGACGGGAGACGCGGGACGGGAGACGCGGAACGGGAGACGCGGGGCGGGAGACGCGGGACGGGAGACGCGGGACGGGAGACGCGGGACGGGAGACGCGGGACGGGAGACGCGGGGCGGGAGACGCGGGGCGGGAGACGCGGGGCGGGAGACGGGGGCGGGAGACGCGGGGCGGGAGACGCGGGGCGGGAGACGCGGGGCGGGAGACGCGGGGCGGGAGACGCGGGACGGGAGACGCGGGGCGGGAGACGCGGGGCGGGAGACGCGGGGCGGGAGACGCGGGGCGGGAGACGCGGGGCGGGAGACGCGGGGCGGGAGACGCGGGACGGGAGACGCGGGACGGGAGACGCGGGGCGGGAGACGCGGGGCGGGAAACGCGGGGCGGGAGACGCGGGACGGGAGACGCGGGGCGGGAGACGCGGGACGGGAGACGCGGGACGGGAGACGCGGGGCGGGAGACGCGGGGCGGGAAACGCGGGGCGGGAGACGCGGGACGGGAGACGCGGGACGGGAGACTCGGGGCGGGAGACGCGGGGCGGGAGACGCGGGACGGGAGACGCGGGACGGGAGACGCGGGGCGGGAGACGCGGGGCGGGAAACGCGGGGCGGGAGACGCGGGACGGGAGACGCGGGACGGGAGACGCGGGGCGGGAGACGCGGGGCGGGAGACGCGGGGCGGGAGACGCGGGGCGGGAGACGCGGGGCGGGAGACGCGGGGCGGGAGACGCGGGACGGGAGACGCAGGGCGGCAGACGCGGGGCGGGAGACGCGGGACGGGAGACGCGGGACGGGAGACGCGGGGCGGGAGACGCGGGGCGGGAGACGCGGGGCGGGAGACGCGGGGCGGGAGACGCGGGACGGGAGACGCGGGACGGGAGACGCGGGACGGGAGACGCGGGGCGGGAGACGCGGGGCGGGAAACGCGGGACGGGAGACGCGGGACGGGAGACGCGGGGCGGGAGACGCGGGGCGGGAGACGCGGGACGGGAGACGCGGGGCGGGAGACGCGGGGCGGGAGACGCGGGGCGGGAGACGCGGGGCGGGAGACGCGGGGCGGGAGACGCGGGGCGGGAGACGCGGGGCGGGAGACGCGGGACGGGAGACGCAGGGCGGCAGACGCGGGGCGGGAGACGCGGGACGGGAGACGCGGGGCGGGAGACGCGGGGCGGGAGACGCGGGGCGGGAGACGCGGGACGGGAGACGCGGGGCGGGAGACGCGGGGCGGGAAACGCGGGACGGGAGACGCGGGACGGGAGACGCGGGACGGGAGACGCGGGGCGGGAGACGCGGGACGGGAGACGCGGGACGGGAGACGCGGGGCGGGAGACGCGGGGCGGGAGACGCGGGGCGGGAGACGCGGGGCGGGAGACGCGGGGCGGGAGACGCGGGGCGGGAGACGCGGGGCGGGAGACGCGGGACGGGAGACGCAGGGCGGCAGACGCGGGGCGGGAGACGCGGGACGGGAGACGCGGGGCGGGAGACGCGGGGCGGGAGACGCGGGGCGGGAGACGCGGGACGGGAGACGCGGGGCGGGAGACGCGGGGCGGGAAACGCGGGGCCGGAAACGCGGGGCGGGAGACGCGGGACGGGAGACGCGGGACGGGAGACTCGGGGCGGGAGACGCGGGACGGGAGACGCGGGACGGGAGACGCGGGGCGGGAGACGCGGGGCGGGAAACGCGGGGCGGGAGACGCGGGGCGGGAGACGCGGGGCGGGAGACGCGGGGCGGGAGACGCGGGGCGGGAGACGCGGGGCGGGAGACGCGGGACGGGAGACGCAGGGCGGCAGACGCAGGGCGGGAGACGCGGGACGGGAGACGCGGGACGGGAGACGCGGGGCGGGAGACGCGGGGCGGGAGACGCGGGGCGGGAGACGCGGGACGGCAGGGTTGGTCGGGTCAACGCAAGGCATAGCAGAGAAGATGTGGGGCGGGGCTGATTGAAGATAGAGAGAGGGGGGATCAAATGCGGCGCTGTGGATGAAGAGTAGCGGTTGGGAAAAGCAGAACAAAGGGCGGATCGTGGCAGAACGGATCGAGGCGGGGCGGGGCGAGGCGAGGCGAGGGAGGCTGGTAGATGGTGGACGGCTGACACCGCGTTGAGTCTCTTTGATCTGACGGCGACTACGCAAAACGTCGCGTCGCGTCGGTCGGATATTACGCTGCCTTCACGCGGCCCTTCCTCTCCGGCCTCAACCTACCTGCACATACTGCTCTGTGTGTGCGAGTGAGAAAATCGTTATATTGAAATTCTTGGGACTTTTGGTAAAGTTTTCACTCGCCTGGATATCGTGAGCGCCCAACACACTGGAGGAGGTTTCATTAAAACAAGGAATTTACATCTGACTTTTGTATTGTAGTCTACTACTTCTATAAACTACATTTTTCATTTTTTTGGAGTTGCTCTTTCCACAAATTCACTGAATGTACCCGAGAAGTTCCTATGTAATGAATATATTTTTTTTTAAATGAAATTCTCGTAATTACTAGTGGTAATATGTCAGCGTCTCCTATTATTGGTCAATCTATCTCAATTATTTCTAAAAGAAAAAATTATTAAAATATTTTCTACTTCTGAAGAAGAAATTCGGCCTTTTGTGATTACTGTCGCTATAACACGTCGAGAAAGAGCGTAGAGAAGATCATAAACAACGGAAAGCATTTGTGCGTTCACGTGTGTCGTAATCGTCCCCGCTGCCGCTGCGCCACACTCGGTGCTTGTGCAGTAGCTCTGCGCGCCTCGGCCATCGCCGCTCTCGCCCAGCCCCGTCACTTCCCCGCTCTCCCCTCGCCTGCCGCTGCCGCCTCTCACACCGGCACACGTTACCCGTTTCGCCACACCCCCATGGCGCGTCCCCCGCTTTCCGCCCCCTCCCCCATTGCCCGTCGCCCGTCGCCGGAGCGCGCGCACCTGCGCGAAATGGACGCGCCTCTCCCCCGGCCCACGGCAGCGGCCGACGGTAATTAGGGAAGCCGGGAACAACCCCGTCACCCGCACCCCCGCCCACCGCCTCGCCACGCCCCGGGAGGAAAATTGATTTCACCCCCGCCCCACCCCCTCCCCATCCGGCTCTCAGAAATTCAAAGAGTTGCGGTCGGCGGCGGGTGGAGAGTAGCATTTCACGTCGCGTAATTAAGTGGAATACGAGAGTATTCTGATCTGCTCGTCCACTCGATGCTTCTACAATGAAGTCGCTTGCTTTTGGTTCAAACTCGGTTAGTTACATACTTTCAATTACGCCTCGCGGGCTTCACTACTGTGCTTAAAGGCGGTCAATGGGACATGCCTTGCGTACTTTCAGTTATCGCTTCCTGACCTCTCGGAGCTGAATGCGAGATCGTTATCTCTTGACATGCTGAGATAGTAATTGGGCTCAAGCGAAAACATAGTTACAGAATTTACAATCTCACTCTGAATAAACACCGAGACTGTGCGTCAAATAGAATGCTGAGGTAGTCGAAACATTGTTACTGAAATATGATGAAGCAATGCGCATTTTCGGAAAATCAGAGAAAATTGAGAAACAAATATATCCAGCTATCGCTATCTGGATATGTTTTCCACATTTTAATCCAAAAGATATGTACTAACATTATAATCATTATTATTTATCTTGATCATAATCATCACAATTATTATTAAAATTATTATTAATAATCTAATACGCATCCAATGAGCTTATACAATTATGTTAAGAAATTGACATCATGCCTGAAGTTGCAAGTACACTTCAAAACTGGTGGTACTACAATAATACCCAATTTCGTACATTATTTCTAACTTGCCATTTTTATTGCTCTATTTTCAATTTCGTAGTTTTAAATTGTTACCTTTTTGCAGTTATCGACAACACAGAGAGTTCGGGATTAGCGCGGAATATTTATTGTTCTTTGAAGCGTAGAGGAGAAAATTTAATGAAAAGTACAAAGCCGTTTTTGAGAAAATTATTGTTTAAAACTTCCCTAAATTATCCAAAAAAACTCATATTTTCGAAAAACTGTACATGACGTTATCTCAAGATATCTTTCACTAAGAGATATTATTAAGAAAGAAATCTTCGATATTGTAGTTGTAGGCAGGTGCTGAAAAATATTTTAAAAGTATTGTAACTTTCGAAAAATCAGGGATTTCAACGAAAATGCGACTGCGCCAATCTTTTAAATGTCTTTTAGACTATTCGAGGACTAAGTTTAATTCAGAAATTTGCTACAATTTTTTAGAAAATTTTGAAAAAGGAATCGAGGCTTCATGTAAAGTACCCCCCAAAAACCAAATATCCGTTTAAAACTGGCGGGGTCTCCTTTAAATTTATTGGAAATATCAAATTTGTAGAAAACCCGCTGAACGGTTTTGCCGCTAGCGTTAACCACAGACAGATGGAACGACTAAAGGGTACACACACGTTTTGCAGTCAATCGACTTTTTGGTATCAAGGCCCGACAACATGAATTATAACAACACAACATGTGTATAAGAACATGATTTATCCATTTTTTCGTTACCGGGAGCCAACAATAAGTTTTTCTGTCAAAAATTCGCCGTTTTCTAGCGCATAATCATTATCATTCATCTTGAAATCAGTCTTAGAACAGATTTCAATAGACTTATTTCCGCCTTAACAATCTGACTTAAGTTCTCTTAACGTATGTTCTCTCTCTTCTTTCAAGTATCCGTCAAAATCTTATCTTAGAACCTCATCTTCCTTCTACGTGTTCCCTTCTTCATCTTCCATTTTATTGTTACTTTGTGAACACAGATCCCCCTTGAAACGTATCCTATCCAACTGTTTTTCTTGTTTCACACTTTCTTCATAAATCAAAAGAACTGTAATGACTCCTGCTCAAAATCTCTTCACTCCTAAATCTATCTTTCCAAACAGTTCCATCCGTATGTCGCTACGACCGGATTTCAAAATAGTGATGTTGAAAAATGATCGCATCCCTACTTTCCAATTGCTGATCCTGAACTATGTAAACACACAGCACGTTTCACGTGCGTGCAGCATGATAGCTTGTAAAATGCCATGTAGCTCCGGCGCCCTTCAAATGTTTGCGCGTCCGCTGGGCGGAAGTCGTCGATGGCTGCAGCGACAGACCGCGCGACCGCCCCCTCCCCTTTAAAAGCCACCCCCACCCCCACCCCCATCCCCGCCCCCAGGCCCTTCGGCTGCCCTTTCCCGGCCCGCGGAATTAATTCACGAGGCAAAAAGGTCTAATTACCTTTGTGCAGGCCAAATTACCTTAAGCTACGTACTCGGGAATGGAAGATGCTTCCTAATTTGGAATTAAGGACGCGCAAAGGACTCGCTGGGCGCGGGGAACTGATGCATAAATCTTCAATAAACAGGTTGAGGCCAAACGTGTGAAGAAGAATTCGAGTGGTAATTTTGTAGTTGCAGCTTCCTCTCGGGAAGAAATCGAATATTTTAAAGAACAAGATTCCGATTTTCCCGTTTCATCGAAGCATTTGAAAGAGATTTATCTGACTGCACGGAAAAAGAAAAAGGAGGGTCATAATGTTTATGCAAGGCATTGAGAGTTTTTCCGACTCTCTCATACTTCTTGGGTAAATCATCGGATTTTATTATCGAATTTAATTTTTACCCTGGGGAGATAATGTGGGTCTGTAATCACTTCAAAATACGGAAGACACAAATTATCAATCATTTTAAGGCCATTACAGTATAGTATTATTATTAATGATTAGTTTTAATGATTTTATTTAATTTACGAGAATGAAAGATAGCAAATCTCTGTGCGTGCAACATACAATTGTAATTCAAAAAAAAAAAAATTGAGGCAATATTTGTTAATATAAATTAATTAATTTTGTTATGTCCACATTTATTGATTAAACTGTATTTGGTTGGTTCATAACAATTATTTATAATCAGACGAGTTATATATGATCACATGAGAATATAAATCACAATATCTGAGAAGCATTTTCCTTCCACTAGACAATACAGACCAATTGCGCAATGGCGTTATTTATTTCCGAAGTCAGCGATAATGTGGCTCGGACTTTTCTTTGGGAAGCAGGTCGTGCGGAGAACGTCTTTTGCCCTGGCGGGGCTGCGCTGGGCTGGGGCGGCGAGGGCGCGGCTGACAGCTGTGCCCGAGGAAGGGCATCCATCACCGAAGGTCGCGGCTCGATGCCCTGCGCGCGGCCTCCTTCGCCCTAATTGCGACGAGCGCCGCGCCGCCCGAGCCCAATGGCAGCGCAGCGGGGAAGGTGGGCGCCGCCCCCGCCCCCGCCGCCGGGGAGATTCGTGCGACTGACCTCCTCGCCACGAGGGCTGAAGCGGCTCTGCAGCAAGTGAGATGCCTGCACCAACCAACTGTATTGTACTATCACCGAAAGAACAACAACTGAAATATTCACCTCGCAACAACAAAACAGGTCATACTTTGCCTCTTGTAGGAATCGTCTTGATTAACGATAAAATATTCATTTGCAGATATTCAGACACAAGGAAAGCAGACTTCGTCAGTCGTGCGTTTAAAGAACGTTCAGATGTGACCAAATTATTAGATTAAATATTTTTTCTCCAACTAAACGGATTATAATGAGTCCTGAGAAGCACCTGACAAATTTAACTTGATTAATGTAAGAAGTGTAAGGGTTATTAATGTTATTGGAAATGTGAACACAGTTAATGGTACAATAAGGCACGACCAATACTTAGGGGTCCTAAAGAACCAATGGTTCCTTCACATAAAATAGCTGTTTGAAAAAAACGACTACGCTCCCTATCACAACAGGAAAGAAAGTTGGAAATCATCAAGACATTGATCAGTCTGTGTTCCAATGGGCTGCCAATAGCCTTGACAAGAAATCCCATCGAAAATTTTCACTCAATAGTTCAAAGAAACTTAAGAAAAGAAGGACATAAAATCCACCTCGTAAAACAACTCATTCGCATCTCGCAAAATGACATTCAAATTGAAAAAATGAATTAAAAATTGATTTTCAACATACCTCAGAACAAGTACATTAATCATGAAATGTTTATAGAACATTAGAACTCTGTACACAGAGTGTGTCAATATCTACAGTCGCAAATGCATTTTGTCTTATTCAATAACTTCAGTCTGATAATTTGGCCACCTCTGTAGATTTCAGGTTGTGTTTATGTTCATTATTAACACAAGACTGCAATATATAAAAAGCCGTATTAAAACTTTTATATTATAAATCTTCTCTTTTGTTTGGCATTAAACAAGATTGCTGTTCAATAAATATCGGGGGAGGTTAGTAAATGAATTAAAGTAGGTATTATGTTACATTTATTAAAATATTTACTATTACTTTTGTGTGGCACCCTTTCTTTACGCTGTTGGAGAAAACTTACTAGGTCCCAGTGCGGCAAATGGGTGAGGACGTACGCTAACAGTAGATACCTTATTCGAAACTGATCTTCTCAGAACTGACGTGAAGTTCCACCCGCGCGCGTGTGGCTGCCCCGGGCAGAGGCCGGAGTCGCTGCTAATGATTTGGCCAGCTCCAGCTAGGTCACTATTCCCCCGAAACTTCAGGAGCAAATTTGCTACGTATCTCGCCCCATCAGTCAACCTTTAGCCCTTGGACAGATGTTAAACTCATCTCTTTCACCCACCGATTGCATTACACCGCCCTCTCCCTCCAACTTAACCACAGGTATGTAGATGCTAAGCACGGATTTAGGTGAAGATTCGTACCGACAGAAGGCATGTGTACACCCATGCCAGGAGTGTACAATGCCTTGGTGATCATTGCTAAATCAACACTTGACATTCAGAAATGAGAAACCTTGCTAACATGTTTCTTTTAGGATGTCTACGTCTATTGAAGAAATAAAATTCACAAATTATTGCACTGACATTGAAACAATTACGTTTCGCCGTTGCCGAAATTTTCGTTACCAGTTGGTAACGCTGGGCACTAATGAGCAATAATGTAGATGTACATGGGGTGCATACAATTCCAAACTTAAGCAATTTTAGAAAGTTCAGAGTTAATAGAAGAAATCGGATCTATAATGTCTTTGTAAGTAAATGTCACTTCTTTTTACAACAGATTAAATAAAACAATTGGAGCCATTTTGAGAAAAAAATTGTGAATTGCAAACTTGAGGTTTGTTGTAAAGTATCCCCCAAAACTAAAATACCCGTTTTAAATGCGAGGGACCGCTACATCAGCCAGATTTATTTGGGAATATCAATTTTGGAGAAAACACTGCTTAAAATTCAGTCGCTAGCAATGTTTAAGGTAGACATACTAACATTTTGCCATCAATTGATTTTTCGGTATCAAGGATCCATGAAACCGGGATTTCGACTGAACAACATGCCAGAGGAAATAATTTAATACATTTTAAAACATGAATTATCCAAGTTTTCGTTATCAGGAACGTACAATATTAATTTTTCTGACAAATAAACAGTTTTTTACTGCAGCATTACAATAAATTTCTTTCTACTACATATGTAGTATGAGAGAAAGTAAAAAATGACGTAACGATTGCAATGAAAAATATCTACTTTAAGTGTAAAACATGTCAGTTTACAATTTGTAAATGTGTAAAAAACTTGTGTGTAAAAAACGTCACTCTCCACATCCACATTCAGTTATGCATGACCGGGCGTGAACACGCACGCACCCGACATTAATTATTTCTCGCTAAAAACTCCAGCAAATAATTTCAGAGAGACAGAGAGAGAGAGAGAGAGAGAGAGAGAGAGAGAGAGAGAGAGGGAGGGAGAGAAAGAGGGAGGGAGGGAGAGAGAGAGACGGAGAAAGAGGTAAAATGATTAAACAAATATTCCTTTACTTCGCTCAAAATAATTACAAAAGCAAACATTTTTTAAGTGGAAATTTCATGAAAAAGTTTTCAACGAGGTACATGTAGCAAGCGAAAAAAAGTTATATGATTAAGTTCTCATTAATTTTTGTTAACACGAAAAGGATGTCAGAAGTCCGTACTTCCGCAGAGATCTAAGGAACAGGAAGTACCCTCCGCCCGTAAGCCTCTCAGGGGGATTTGGATTGTGGCGTAGGAAGCCTTTGCTTAAACAGGCTTGAGTATTTGCCGACTGCCTGGCAAATTGGCTTCGACCACATTGCGCCTTCCGCCCACACACATCGCTATCCCCGCCCCCGTTTCTCCTCCCCCTCCACCCCCATACAAGGTACTTCCTTCCCCCTCCTCATCATTACAGTCCGGATTCGTATGAATTACATGTCTTTCTACGTTCAGTTCTCAAAATTGTGATCTTTGCGAATCATGGCAATCCTAACACAATGACAAAATGTCTCGTTAAATGTTTACACATTTCGTACTACATTACATATTTTTCATATTTTGCGTATATTTTTATAGGTAAAATATTTTTACATATTTATTAATGTAATTTCAAATTGTGTAAATTATTTTGTTTGTAAATATTCTCTAATTAAGAGCCAATTTTATATTACATATTATATCCTTTTTTTACGTATTTGATACAAATTTTCAACGTTTTCATCACATATTTACATTTGCATATAATATATGCGGACTTACAAACTGACTTTACTCTAAATCTTGCAACTTTTTTATCTTCTTCAAAGATACGTTTATTCCGGATAATTCGTACATTTCATCCCTTCTAAATATTGCACACAAGTATTGCGGTATAGTTGCATTAAGTGGCGTGAGTGCTATTTTTTTATTGAATCAGTCTTTCGAATGCTATTTTAACTGAGATTGGTGACGTCACACCCACTGCCGCAGATCCTGCGCAGCCTCCCAGCGAACCTCCTCCGCAGCGCTGCAGGTGGCAAGGAGGGAACCCAGTGCCACCCAGCTCTCTTCCCTGCGTTACAATATATCGCACTCTTACGGTGACGTAATGCGAGGATTAGCGCGGGCATTTTCATTCCGGTCCCCTCCGGGGGCGGGGTGGAGGCGGGAGACGGGGCGGGGGCGGGATCGTAAGCGCGTGCTCTGAAGGAGCTTTCCGCCCCCACCCTCGCCCCCACCCTCAAGAGCGCCCTGCCCCGAGGGCACAAAACGCCAGAACCAACAACTACCGATATACAGTACAGGAGATGTACTCTTCAAAGGTTGCAGTTCGGTGATGAAGTAGAAAACTCTGTGTTTTTATTGCACGATATCATATTCTAATAAATTGCTTTGTCCGGGTGATTACAGATCCGCTGGTGAGCCTTCTGTTTTTCTGGTTGTAAAAGTATGAACAAAGACGTACAAAAAAAATCAGAAAGTTTACGATGTCGGTGGGGATCAAAATTACAATTTAACAATATTACACATATTATAATTAGTCTCAACCTGCTGATGTGAGAAAGGAATTCAGAAGATTGGCATAGAAGCTTGACAAATTCAATGTTGATTTAAAGACTATGAAAATCACAATGCAAATTATGCTGAATTCGATAGGAGAGAGGGAACAAAAATTTGGATGAATGAGTCCTGAATGGAATTTTGGAGTGGAATGGAAATTGCAGTTTTCAAATACCAACAATAATCGAAATGAGAAAAATAACATTTTGAAATTGGAAATTTAACCATTGTGTTTACTTTTATAGCTATAATATTACTAATTCCCGCAACATGTTTGTGTCATAATTGTTCTGAATTCTTACGTATTCGTTTTCCACCCAGCTATTCAGCTCTGAGAATGAGGCAGTGATATCATTTCTGTTTGCTATTTCTGAATCTTGCAGATACATTGCAAATACCAGAAAAAGTACTGGAGACCCAAGTTTGACGTTTCAGAACGCCGTTAAGTCAATTTTATTACCAGTCTGACGTATCTTATTAGCTAGAACTGAATAAAGGGCCCAAACACAGATTGTGAAATATAGGAATGAAATTGGAAAAGGCAAAATAATATAATTTATCGTTGTGTTTGTGCGCTTGAAACTTCATTAGAACCAGACGCATTGCGATTCTTTCGACTATTCCAAAAGAGTTAATATTTCACCCGCGACCTGTCGTTTTATTCTACCACTGCTTGTAGAAGTCACTTAGATATGATACGTTGCTTTCCATGGATAACAATGTATAGTTTACTAAAAATATTTACAGAGTATTTACAACATATTATTTCAATGGAACTCCACTTTTATTTTTAAAATATTTTTTCGACAACAATTAATATTGGAAGTTGAGAAACTATGTTCTACAACAGGGGACTTCAAATTGCATGTCCTCACGGGCCAACCCTAAAACCTTAAATACGGTTGCGGGCTATATTATCATGAGCCGGGCGACCCCCAACTGACTTCCGCGTATTGTTGATCCCGGCTGCTCTGACACCTTACGTGATAGACACAGGCTGCTCTCACACCGCACTAGAACCGTACGTGATATCAGGCCGTAACATGCATAACGCAATGAAACATTACTATGATTTTGAATTACTGAATTCACTGGAAAGATTCCTTAAATCTAGACCTAACCTATTATTACATCAAGGGGGTATTGACCCTGACAGGGTGCGTGCCTTAGGCGCGCAATGTTCTCACCAACATGGATCCAAGGGACATTATTTTTGATTAATAACCTTCCACGAGCCACAATCAATGGCCCCGCGGGCCGCCAGTTGGACAACCCTGTTGTACACACGTGACGTATCGCCACTTCGTTCCGTTGACGGTATCGACGTGAAATACCGCGTGGACGGCAAGGATCGCGGGTGTGGCGTGGAGCAATGGCGCGTGCGGTCCCCGAGGGGCTGCTCGCACTCGAGTCGCCAGCGGCGTTCGATCAGGAGGAGTTGCGTCCACCGGGGACAAAAAGGCCGCTTCCCAGCCGCCTTTTCCCCCGGGGGCGGCGAAGACGGAGGAGGATCAGATGGGGATGGGGACGCGGAGGCGGTGATGTGACTCATGTCACTGCAGTGTCTCTGACCGGGAGGTCCTCCACGTCTAGTCTCATGATGGCAGGATTTTTGGCACTAGCTAGACAGCTAGCTCGAGTTCAGGGAGGAAAATTCGGGTAGCCCGCTGCTTTGATAGGTATTTTTCCTTGCTTCCTCCGATCAACACTAAGTTTAGTATCGTAATAAACGAGCCATGGATTGCGCGCGATCTTTCCTTCTTCTTTCTTGTCCTATTCTCACCCCAAACTTACACACCCATTCACATTCACTGTGCTACCACACATATCAGGAGACCGGTCGGGAGCGTAGAGCTTGTCCAGGCGAGGGCGGTGCCCTCGCAAGTCGACGGGCAGGTCGGATCTCGCCACCAAACGGGGCAAGATCACCGCCACCTGCCGCGATAAAAAAACATGCACTACACTTAGGGGACTAACAGCCTTAGCAGTTGGCGCGCCCGGATTCCCTAACCAATCCAGCGGCGATGTTTCCAACGCCTTCAAATAAGCGCCAGCGCATGGGCGGGGCGTGGAGGGAAAGCGCGACGCGAGAGGGCGTGACGTGAATCCGTGTGGCCTGGCGCTGGTGAGGGGGGGGGGGGACGAAGGGGCGAACTGAGCGCGAAGAGGAAGCGAAAGGTGAATGGAGGGTGAGGTCGGTGGAGGAACGAGTGCTGCGCGCACCCTGCGTGCTGGCCATGGCGAGTGCCAGCGCGTACCCTTCGCGGGCACGGCGGAGCTCTACAATCGTGCAGATTGTAGATGACATCAGTCTAATATGACACCCTGATATCACTTGTATTATTTACATATTTTGCATGTGTTAATAAAATGACATGTCTTAAAGTAGTGTTATGGTAAAAACAATGAATAGAATTCATGATATCTTCCTATAAAAGAGGAGTTGATTCTTTTAAATATACTAAACTGACTTTCAAAGCTTATTCTACTATTCATTTATATTGCTGTCAACTGTCTTCCGAATGAAAGAACTCTATGATCTTGACGATAACATGAAATGAAATGCGAATAATCTTTGCTGTCCGGGTGATCCCGCGTCGAAAGCTCAGTGCTGGTCAGCCCCAAGGAAGACCTCAACAAGATGTTCGAAACGCAGGCCTCGCAGACTTCAACGCGGTGTTACCCAAACAGCCAAGAGCATTGGAATGACACGCCACCGAAGTCAACGACTTCACTTACATGAAATGAAACTTTTAGTAAAAGACTCTTTACAAAAGAGATGGAACTGGTTGAATTATTATGTGGAGTAAAATGTGTTCACAGAACTGCTTTCAGTTATAATTCGGAAGATTTAAGAATTGTAGGTAAAGTTTTCTCTTTAAATCATTTAATTTATATTAATCTCGTTTTACAAAATCCATTAAATAAATTTATTGATTTATATTCTTTTTGCTTATTTGTATCTCTAAAAAATAAACTAAAATAACTCTCCGCTAGCCCAGGAAGAAGTAGAGTATAATTTGCAATAATAGTACTTATATGTAACTTAAATGAGCAGCACGCACAGGAGGCAAAATGTGCTGGAGAGCTAGCAATGAAAGTGTGGGGGAGGGAAGTAATCTGGCGTGACGGGCGGATTTGCAAGCGCGGTGAGAGGAGTTTGAATGTGGAGGACGAGTTGTGGAGGCGTTGGGTTGAACTTTGCCCAAGGTGAGCGAGGGTGGGAGAGACGATGACACGTGTTGACACGTTTCAAAACACTTGAGCATCGCTGAAGAGTGCCTCGCTCTGCGAAATCCTTTCTCGCACAAGCAAAACGAGCCGAGCAGCAGCTGTTGATGTCTCAAAGTCATGTCAGTTCAGTGCGTGTAGTGGACGGTTTGTTAGTTCTCACGGATGATTTACATTTATTTGATATCACCACTAAAAATAGTATTCTATGAATGGTTATAAATTAAGTCGAAAAGCAGTTGAGAATATGTACGCGTACGAATAAGCTCATCTCGGTCATAGCAAAAACCTTAAAACATTTTCATTTTGGTAGATAATTAATTAGATGTTTCGGGCAACACCGTATTTATTCACCATATCATATTACTATTATCATATTACAACATACTATGTTTATTCACCATATCACCCAATTTCTCTTGAGGAGAAAATACATTCTATGACACAAATACCGTATACACTGTGTTATGATAAGGCTGATAAAATACATAAATGATGAAATAATCACGCATATAATATAATGATGTTATGATTTTAGTTTTCTATTTTTAGCTCTTAATTTTTATAAATTAACTTTCCGTGTTACGGTACCAAGTTCTATTTCCGGTCCGGACAAATATAGAGTTGTAGCTTTCCTAAACAATCGTCTCAGTTTCTATAGCTGCATAACAACAGAAACTCTTAGGCAGGCCAAGTTCTCTGAAAACAGTACGGGTAATTAATTAATCGGGCTCGCTCCTGGAATACTATTTTACGTCACATTGTTGAGAGAAATCAAGAGAGAAGCAGTGTGGATTATGAGGTGTAGCAGAAGAAAACGCATTCTGTCATTCAAGTGCATCGAAGAGTCATCATCGTAGACATCAACATTTAACCCCCTCCCCTTTGGTATTATTTACTGAAGTAGTCCTGGTAGGCACAAAATTACTCATCGCCCACGCCACGAAAAATATGAGTTGCATGCCTTAGCCTCCTGCCTCGCTGGATAAGTTGTTTTACTATATTCTGTGAATGTTACGTTTATATTCATCGTCTTTATAATATAAGTTTCGTTATTAATTCTTTACTGCATGCTTCACATTCCTAATCTGAAGCAACGCTCAAATACAATGGCAAATTGTTCAGATTGGAATGACTGAAAAAAACATAATTACAGTGCAAATTATATTCACCAGAATCTTTTAGGGTCGAAATGTAATGGACGAATAATATGAACTACAAAAAACGAACTCAGTTGAATAATTTATGGGCATAGAATAAAAAATCAAGAACCTCCCATGATTCCTCTGAGGTCTTTTGTTCAATGCTCTGGAAAATGAGCAATTTATCGCCACCTCGAACTCGGCTCAACCTTTCTCGCTTTCTTTTGGCGAACATAGGGATTCAACATCAATCGTGTCTTTCCCCACATCAAAAGACGATATGCCAGAGTTATCAGACAAGACATGTTGTTTAAAAACTTCTGAGTATTAAACTTTCTGGAATCGATGCACCATCACAAACAGTAATCATTAGAGAACAGATTAATATACATTTTCCTGTTCTACTTTAAACGCTTTCGAAATAATTTGACCTCTTTAATAAATGACATGCCCTGTCTTTTGGGCGATATAAGAGATTGATATCGAGTCTTCTGAGTGACTCACGTGATTGGGAGTGAGAGATTTAGAAGAAACGAACATGAACTCAATATCTAGAAAAAAATATTTTTAATATTCCCTGAAGCATGTCCGAAAATGAGATACCTGAAAAAAATATGTCTTCTAAATGCAATATTTGAAAAAAATTCTCTTAAAACGAATGACATGAACTTATGATAATGGGAAATTCTCATCCCCAAAAATACTCGAAGCTCATCAAAAATTCGTTTCAAATAGATTCGTAAAACAGTGTTTGAAATTCACGCGCAACAAGATTAACAGCAAGGCAATTTACATTCCCACATAACATATTCTTGTTTTTCTTTTTTGTATTGAAAACCTTGACACGATTAGCTATTAATGTCTTCGAGTTTTGGAGACGAAGTTAAATCATTAATGAATTATGATTAATGATAATTAATCGTTACTGACTATGATAATCATGTTTGAGATATCAATACACAACATATAATTTTATTTTTAACCAAACGTATATTCACCGAAATTTAACAAGGTATTAGTTTGCAAGAGTATGAACAAAAACATTCGTCACAGACGCCTTCCACATTGGATCCTTTTTTCGAATTCCGTAGAATTTACGCGACAAAGCGCGCTCTCAGCACAGTTCCCCGGAATTCTCCGGTTTCTTTTTTCTCTCATTCCATCACTTCTCCGTCTTTCTCTGCATCATTATTGCTATCAATAACTCATTAGATCATTACTCGTGAATCGTGAGAAGATCATTGTAAATCCAAATAAAATCGATTTCAACTGCTGTCTGGAGGGAAATTCTAGCGGCCGGCTGCTCTGATCCGTAGTTTCCCATGGATTTTCCTGTCAATACCAGTGAATGTAAGAGCTGTACCTTCAAAAACTACGTACAGACAGCGCGCGATCTTCCCTAACACACTTATCGAGAGTACAGTCGGGAGATTAGAGCTCATTCCAACGGGGACAGTGCCTTCCTGCGTGGGGAAACATGGCCGGGAAAACTCCACAAGCTGATGTGTAGGTCGGTGTGGCTTCTCGCGCTCTAATGGGGGATAAATTCGATCCCTCAATCAATGATGCCTTATTTTCCGTGGCGAGGCTCAGGTCATAAGGTCTGCTCTTTTGCCTGAACGCAAAAATTCCGCTACGTTGGCAGTTTTGGCAGAGAAAGGAGGTATATTTTGGGCGACGAAACAGGCTATTTGAATTTTGCTCAGAGACTTTATAGAGGTTTGAGGATCTTTTACATGCAGTCAATTTGCTAACATAGGACAGCAGGCTTTACTTCCCCTCTGAAGGAAAGCGTACGAAGGATTGTTTCGCCATTAAAAATCCTCAGCTTCGATCGGGTTTGAAACCGCGAACTTGAGTATAACAGTCCGATACGCTGTTACACCATCGAAATTCTACCACTACCCTTCTATAACAGGCACTACACTAATCGGACTAATGACAAAAGCAGTTGACCCGTTCGAAAACAAGAAATACTCACTCACCCCCATGTAAAGAAACAAATACGCAAATCAAACTAACAAATAAATAAATCTCCCCCAGCCCGGGGACCCTTAATGTTTTGATGTTGTTGATTTTTGGACCTCGTACCGAGGCTATTGTGAGCAGCGCCCTGTCCTGCCCCCTCCCGCCGGCGCCAGGCAATCCGGCGCTTCCGACGGCTTCATTTCCGGCTCTTCAGGGGCGCCCTGATGGCGGCAAAACAGTCGTGCGCGCGCGCGCGCTCTGGCGCCGGAACGGGAAACGAAGGCGTCGCGTGAGCGCCGGCGCTTTCGGGGGATCGTTCGCTTTCTTCTCGGGAGATTTGCCGCCTGACAGGGGGCGCGGAACCAAAAAAATCGATAATAAATGACCGATCAAATGTCAAAAATCTTCATTGGGTTGGGTTGCGATCTACTGTGGAAAACATTCCGTTGCATAGGACATAGGAATTTATTACTTGACTCCAACAGCGGTGAATTCAAGATCGTGGAGAAGAAAGGGGTATAAGAATGAAGAAATATACGCTTGACATATTCCACTTTATTAATCATTACGAATTAATTACTTACGAAATACTATTAATTAATTACGAATCTAGGGGATTGTGAAATTAGTTAATGGGGTGCGGCCGTATTTTGGAAATTAATTACCGAGAATAACGATGTGTACGACCTCCGTATTCAGTACCGCTTTGGTGGCTGGAAGGAATGTAAAAAAGTTAACACGTTGAATGTAACACCAAGGAGGCAGGCAATGCAAATTCTGCGGCGAAATAACACGGGAGACGAATATATCTCTTATAGGAAGGAGAGCCATCAAGATGGCATTGCACCGCGCTCCTCACATTTCTTCAGAGACCGCTCGATCATCCTGTTGCAGTGCCTGTCGTTTTCAGTTTTCAGTTTGCTCGGAGAAAGATTGGCTCAGTTGTCTCGCGTCGCAGGCGCAGTTCTGAGCTGTTACGTGTCTCCCGCCCCGTCGCAGGTGGCGCACGGCAGGGATTGCGGCCCAATGGGTGCATGGGGGAGAGAGTGGGGGTTGAATTCTTGCACGGACGCTCAAACTCTTGGCAAACTAACGTTCAAAAGAACAATTGGCTCACGTAACAAAGTTTCAAGTGAAGTCGTACGCCTCCGCGGCCAGAGTCGAGATCTTCACTGGCCGGGTGATGCCGCGTCGAAGGTTGGGTTGCCGACGTTCCACGCGGCGTCACCCAGACAGCCAAGATCTCATAGCAAATGTTCATTTTCAAACGTTCTCAAGTTTGCGATAGCAATAAGAATTCTGAGATACACTACAAAAGTACACTTGATCACATTTCAAACGAGTATGTGGTTTCAATAGAAAACAGACATTGTCTATTCGTATTTTGAAGAATAAAAGTATCATATAGGTCTTTTAGAATATTAAAATATTAACAAACAAACGAAAAAAATTATCAAAATATTATTGAAAATTTAAATATTTTTGGGCAAAAAATGCATTTTTCTTGTCTGAGAAACATGTAACGGTTTCTGCTTCTTTCGAATTCTTTTGAAAATCATGGTATTATTATACAAGATTGAAATGAACTCGATACCGGACCTCAGAACAATAAATGATAGAAAAAATGGAACCTTTCGAATCTCTCCTGCTCACAATTCCTTACTCATTTTTTTATTGTGATGTGTCTAATTATTTTTAATAAAATTACAGATATTGATGGAGAAAAAGTGTACTTAGCGAATAATATTGCCGAAAATTATCTCAATTATTCCCTGGTCTCGTTGATTAAAGCGTTGGAAGTTGAATACTCTCCTCGATAAGCGAGAAACACAACTCGTGGAATATCTATTGCACTTGGAAACGACAGAGTCAACAAGCCTCTCACTGTTATCTCATGCTCCACAAATACCCGGAACGGCGCCTCCTGAACACAGTTTGCAAGGAGTTTGAGCGTTCGAACAAGGAATATAATCCTCGCTCCCCCACGCAGTACTGCCACCACAAACCTTGCCGCGCGCCGATCTAAAATGAGTCAGAAGATGCGTTGAGAATTAAAATGGAATTACAGGCTAGCACCAGTAAAAATTCTCCTGAACAAAATCACACAAAATGGATTTCCATAAACCAGCACGCACACTGCGAAACAACAAATAAGACTCACTCATATAACATTGAGATAAATTAAATATTTTAACAAAAATCATGTCTTCATGAAAACGTTAGTCACAGACAGTTATTGCTACAGGGCTTTATGTACTCATACAGTACAACAGTTCTTTACCCATAAAGAATATGAAAAAAGGTACTCTTTCGTAACACAACACGTGAATTGCAAATACTTCATGACGAGTGTCCTCTTCCTTGGAGCCTTTTTTTGCATGACGTCAGCTGTATCGTTGCAAGTATTATACACTTTCGATTTCCATTAAAATATGACATTTATAAAATTCCAATAATATTTCTTTAAAACACTGATGGTTTTTGTTTAGAAAGTAATTTGAGCTTTGTACTCACTCAAGCAAATTTCGGGTTTGTTTTTGTTTTTATTATGAAAGGTAGGAGCCTCACATCGTTTATCGCTTGTAGGCTTTATTGTATAAACACTAAATTGTAATGAAAACAGGTTTTATAGGATGAATTCTTTCTTGCATTATTTCATTGTGTCATATTTATACATTATTTCACTGTGTGAGTCGTAATCGATCTTTTGAAATCACTGGACATTTCTAGTGTGAGGTTATTGTTGACCAAGCAAAAAACCCGTGTTTTCAACCATCGATGCGTAACGGATATAGACATTTTTTAAGCGTCTAATGCTCTATCTGTGGTAAAAAGTTAAAGAAACTTACGCAAAATTATGCTAAAACTACTCGGAGTTTCAGTACATGAACTTATTCAAAGAGTTTTCTTTGAAGAATAGATTTCAACATGAATGAGACTTGTACTTGCGATCTTTACCCTCTCCGAAGAAAAATGTAATCAAATAATTTGAAACCAATTTTGACAAAAATTTGAAAATCTTGAGTGTTCATGTAAAGTGCCCCCTAAAATCAAAATATCCATTTCAAACTCGCAGGGAGTTCAGTTCATTGAGATTGTTTGGGGATTGACGATTGTAGAGAAAATCGTCTGAACGGTGTATGCGTTAGCGTTGTGCACACACTGACAGCAAAAGTTTGTCTGCCTCTCGTTTTTCGATTTTTCGGTATCAAGGAAAACACTTCCACGTAATACGTGGATTCTGACAACGCAACGAGTGAAAGGAAGTATTTTTCTATAAATAAGAAGAATATTTGACCACATTTTCGATGGCAAGTCCCACAAGACCAATGTTGCTAGCGAAAGTCGCCGATTTCTATCGCAGCATTACAACTCTTTGTAATTTTACGTACGTAGTAAGCCAAGAAAGTAAAAAAGTAGTCAAGGAAGTATTACTTGAAATATTCGTAAAAGAGAAAAATTTAATTTGAAATTGCTCATAAAATGTTCTCTACTTAAGATATAATTTGTAATTTTTTTATTTTCAATTATTTCCCCAATGGTTGAAAATATTCGATTTGATCAAATATTTGATTCTGAACAAAATAGTAAAAAAAATTCTAAATTCTCTATATTGGGTAACTTGAATTTAATGATCAAAAATAATAAAGGAATTTTAAAACTTGCTTTTATTTAAGTATCTACATATTTTAATTAAAACTTCGCTGCCTTTATTTTTCGTTTGACAAAGTCTATGTTCCTCGTCGGGCACATACGCAGAGGCTTCACAGATTGGTTTACATTTTCATGTCAGTTCTTAGCGCACTTTAAAGAAGTCAAACACTTAGGAAGAAGTCCGCCATAATATTCATCACTTAGAGCATTTGATATTTGAAGTATATACACAATATTCAGGCAACGTAGAAAGGCAAGAGTATAGTGAAGCTTTCGCCAGCCCTTAAGCGCTAGGAGTGGGTGTGACACTTAAGCTGCTCTGCCCTGACCTTCCTCCCCACAAGCGCAGTTCCCATCCCTGACGCCGCGAGCGCTTCGCCCGCGCTCGCTGCCAAAGTGTCCCCCGTGTAGCGCAGTCACTTCGCTGCACATCTTCCAACTTGAACCTTCGTAATCACTTTTGCAGGGAACTTCCGGTCACTTTGTGACAGCGAAGTTGGTAATGCATTTAGCGCAGAAAGGAAGGCGCAAACACCCGCCCGTGAAAGACCTTCAGGGCCCCGCCCTTTTAGGGCTCCCGAGGCCCAAAGGTGTCCGGGCCGCATGTGCGCTCCCGGCCCTTCCGCCCGCCCTCTTCCCCCTCCCCCGCCCCCACCCTCACCGCCGGAGTTGGGTGGCTCGGGCGAGATTGAATAGCCGGAGGAGCTCAGCTCCACCGTCTACTAAGCCACATAACTAGCCTCTGAAAAAAATCATACCCAACCCTCAAACACGATGCTTCTGTAGTTCAACTGTCATGTATTTACAATGTAAACGTACGGTGTTTCACAAAACTCTTTTTTGTTAGACGTATTTCGGAGAACAGAGGTCAGGAAAATTATAGCACATTTATTAAGTTTTACGTTGATTACGTTATCACGTTTACTAAGTTTATAAAATCGCATTGCATGTTAATTATAAGCTCTGTGTAATTTAATAATGTCCAGTCGGGGATAATTATGATGCCATCTGTGCTCCGAGAAACCGGAGGAATGTCACCACCCCTCGTGACTTAGGCAATTTGTGGAATGAGTCCGCCGAGAGTGTTTTCTGGGTACGTTGAAATCATCTGTTCTTTCACTCGAATTTCTTCAAGAAAGGTCACCAAGATTCCCACGTTCCTCACCGTTTGGTAAAGGGGGGGGGGGGGGGTCATCATCGTAGTATTTCGCTCACATTTTAAATATATGTTTAGAATATAGAGTTTACTAATTATATAAATATGTTATACACATTTATATTATATAAATATATTAAATAAAAATATATATTATAAAAATTTAAATATATTAGAATTTTCAACCAATTCTTTGAACAAATTTAATTCGTTTAGATAAATTTCATAATCCACGTGTGGTGCGGGTACAGTTTTTAAGTAAAAAAAATATATTTATTGTAAAAATAACAGATGAGATGATCCAAGTGAGATGCTAAAATGTTCGTAGAAGTAGAGTAGTTTTTGAGAATCTTCATTTGATTAACAATGAATTATGTGGAGAGGGTGAAATTTAGTAAGAAACTGAGCGAAAACGCGTACAAAGTCCGTGAAGTAACAT
The DNA here is from genome assembly GCA_038098605.1 of Gryllus longicercus. Lineage (NCBI taxonomy): Eukaryota > Metazoa > Arthropoda > Insecta > Orthoptera > Gryllidae > Gryllus > Gryllus longicercus. Next base: position 1,838,080 of record JAZDUA010000126.1, on the reverse strand, counting down.
AAATGAGATTTTCTTGTAAAAAACATTGATAATGATAAATAAAAATATTAGAACATTACTCTCCGGAATAGTTATTATAGAACAGTTTAATTAGTTTCAAAATTTTAAAATAGTTATTGACAAATAAATAATGAATATTAATATTATCGTTGCAGATTTACTAACCCAACATTATTTATCTGAAATCAATGTCAGCACTTAATTATCTCACTCTGTTTATCTTAATACTTAAAAAGGCATTACTAAATAAAAATACTTTTAATCACTTTACATTGAGGCATTTTGATTAGATACATTTGTCATGCTTCCGAAAACGTTTCATTACATCACATTCCCGCTGCCCGAACTACTTCACAACTACGTATACAGGGAAAATTCAGAAGCAGCCTATCCCCTTTAATGTATCTCACCAACACTCAATTCGCGCTAATGGAACCTTTCAGGTGTTTTATATTTTTAATGAAGTACAGTACCAATGTGGACACCAAAATTGTCGCCTGCATTTTTCAATTATTTTTTCCTCATAACGAGTTTAATGAAAAATAACAAAGACGCTGTTGTGTTCATTTAAAGAACGAGATAATAGATCAAGAAGAGTGGTTTTGGAGAGAGAAACAGACAATTCTTTTCAATGAAAGGAGAAAAGAATGATAAAGTTTCAGACGGTGGCCACGAATTCTGCCAGGTACAAAAAACGTAGAAACAAAACGTAATTAATATTCAATTACCCAATTAACTTCAAAATTAATAATTTACTCTGAATGGCTATGTGTTATTAATCTACATAACTCTTTAACAAGTTGGTGTATGAAAAATTTGCAGACGGCATAGTGGAAACGTGACAATATTTTGTTAGTGCCGAAGTATTTTTTATTAATTTTCCGTTTCTTTGTAACATGTATTCTTGTGTTCTGAGTTCTTGTTCGAAGAAAGTTGTTCATGTACGTCTTCAATCTTTTTAAGTTACTCCCCTAAACTAAAAAAATCGAGTAAGTAAACAATAAAGACCACAACTCTTTTTTCTTACTTTGTAAGGAAAACTGTACTCATTTCACATCAGCCAATGAAATGCTGAAAGGCGAAGACACAAGAGAACTAACAATTGTAACGTTTCATATAATGTTGTAACAATAGTGCCCAGACGTTTTGAAAAATCGAAGACGCTGCTTTGCCGGAAGGTGAACTGCCAGAGACGCACAGCCTCAGGGGGGCGGAGATGGAATTCGAGGGAGACGTGTAAAGACCTGGCGAAGGGGGGGGGGGAGGAAATGGGGTAGATGTAACGTTACAAAAACTGTAACTCGAACGGTGAACTCTACAATCTTCAGAGGTCTTCTCCATACCCCAACTAGCACAAATAACAAACCATAGACTCTTATACATTTGTACCCGCTCTAAATTCGAGAGTTAACTTTTTCACAAAGTATTCTCTGGTATCTAAGCAATGATGTTCCATTATCCTTTGCGAAATTTAATTTCTTTTGACGCAAATTACATTTACGAATGACAAATAATAATAACTAGCTACCCTCTAGAATAATATGTTTAGTGTAATCAATTCAATCACTAAATAGATAGTTAAAAGTAGAGTGTGTGATGCAATGTCAAATACCATGGAACATCAAATGGAGCCATCACAATGACGCATAGCATAGAGCGTCGAATAGGTAGTCTCTACATACAGACTATGAATTCCGAAAGGGTAATTGTTGTGCACAATTTCATTGAGACAATAATTCTTTTTAATGATATATTTCACTATATCCTTCTTTAGGCCTGATTTATAATTCTGTACTCTCTCAACAAGGGCTTCCCAAATCCCACCTCCTACGTTCAGGAAAATAAATGCGTCATTTATGTGCAACATTTGTCTTTCACAACTCTTCCGCAAATCCAATGAAATATTTAACATCCATGCACTCCCCCAAGCAATAAATAATAGCTGCGACACATTTTACTTAAATTCAGAGACTAGAGAAAATGCCTACCAAGACATTAAATTTATTAATTAATTTCCTTACATATCTCGGATAAATCTTGGAAAACTTTTAGTCGACAAAGGGAAACAGCAGAATTCCTTCAGACTCTTGAGTTTTTTTTATCCCTTCTCGATATACCTTTGCTTCGCTACCCACACGACTACCACCATTTGCATCGTTTCATTTACTTAGTTTTAATTTGGATTGTTAGTTAACAAAAATTCTAGCATTCACGATAATACAATCATTCATACATATTAAAATCAACAGATACGAAATTACCTTCTTCCGCCCCTGCTTCTAAACAATATTTTCACCTTTCTCAAACGCGCTATAGAAATAATAATTCTTCATGCACGATTGTAACCGTATTAAATATGTGTATTTAAAAGATTAAATGGGAGAACTTCATTTTTGCATTTCATATCAGTACAATAACACAATCATTGGTACTGCCGTTCCTCACGTTTCACAGAACACGCTTGATATTCTAGCTAAGATTGTAAACTCAGATCCAATGAACTCGTTGTGAAACATTACATGTGTTGTTTACATACGTTGTATTTGTGAATTCCCAAACAATTTAAGTACAAATGATGGAGAATTAGATTGGAATACGCTGACGGTATGGAGATTCATCTAAATTGAATGATAAAATGATAAAACCATATCTCGTCTTCCTAATACATTAAAATAAACATTCAACTTGTTAAGATATAATATGATTATAAGTGGGCAACCGAATCAATATATCTGTTTTCAAGACTGATGCAATTAGGTTAGATTCTAACTAACGCTTTCATTACTAGGTACAACGTGTAAAGTGTAATGAGAGAAAATATTTTCAATTACAGTGGATGAAAAATCCAAATGTAAACACTGAAATAAACGTAGTGTCATATTCTCGGAGCGAGAAAAAACATGGCTGTATACTCTGCAAATTGCGCAACTAGTAGAATGAAAATTTCATAAGAGCAACACTGAAGTGCCGCGCGCGGCGACCGCTCTCAATTTTTCTGCGCCGCGGCCCGCGCGCGCTGTGTACACAAGTAAAATGGCTCGTATCTCTCCCGGCGAAGGCCCCGTTTCATCTGGGCGAAGGCCCTCGCAGTGCCGCGCCGCAGAGAAGAGCAGAAGCCGCGCCGCTGACGGTTTTGCGTTGCCGAGAATTAACGCGGCGCCGCACGAGACACGCCGTCTCAATCTCGACGCTTCCGCTCCTGGCGGCGCCGCCGGAAACTAAACGCAATTCATCGCGCTGCTCGAGCAACTGCACTGATCTGTATTAGCATCTCTCAGTCCTTCTTAGTTTACTTTTCCGACAGGTCACTAATTTATTGTACTATCTTTACTGGACGTTTGCAAGGGGCAACTTAAAACCTTTCCTTAAAACTATTTTAAAACCTGGATTATCGAAAGTAATTTGGACAAGCTACAATCACGAAATAGCTATCCATCCTCAGTGAAGAGAGATTTTCAAACACATTTATTCATTTTTATCGTTTTTCTATACGTCGTTGTAAATAGTGGACCGTCAGAAAATGGTTTCAAAAATATTTTGCAAAATATAGTTACAAAATTTCGACTGATTTTGATTTCATAAAATTGTAGAATGCCTGAATATAAAGAATCAACGTTGATTATTTAAAGTCAAATTTTACTAAATTGCTAGAAAGTGTTCTAATAATTAGCGTCTCTATTAATATGTTATCAACATTTCTATGTCGTCTTTCCTAATATGAATAGTCGAATCCAACGTATCAAAACACAATTTAAAAATTGAAATGTTTGAGTAGTAGGCAGTATTGAATATTGTTGGTATCGTAACATCTAAATTCAAAACTTTATTAGTTTGTGAAAGTCATCTTAATGGCGTCGTTTGGTAATTCTTTAATATCGTATTTTAACGAGTTGTCTTACGACACGTATGAGGTAAATAACTATTATTTGCAATATTTTTCCGACTACAGGTGTAACATTTGTCCAGCAAACATTTTTAATTCTGAAAATACATAACCACGAAAAGGTTGTCCATTAAAGTTTTTGTTTTCCTAAGGCAGTGAGAATTAAAATTCGTATCAATATTATAATTTCATATTTTATCATACATTTTAATGAATTCCGTACGTATGCACGTATGAATTTATCTCCATCTTTGTGCCAAATTGTCTCTTGTTTAGAATTATTTGCATTTGGTGATGTAAACGAAATTTTGTTTGCGTGCACCATTCATAGGTCATCGTGTGTTCCGTTTTTCATTACTTCTCTGCTAGATGAACTAAGCATAGAGTAATGATATACTTCCTTAGTCTATGAAGTAAGTATGATGCTTTGAACGACATAACAAAGAATTTTCTCTTTCGATTATATTTTGATTCAGGGCAATGTTCTCATTCAGGCCACCCTTCAGACGGTATTCAACGTCTTCTCAACTGTCTTTCTCACATAAAGCCGGAGAAATTGAGAGGAAAATGAAAGAAACTCTGTATAAAGGGATAGAACCGTCTCAGAAAGAACGCATATAAGTAATAACAGAAGTGAATATAACAGCGAGTGATTCCTTAATTAAATTTCGCCCTCAAAGCCTCTTCTTTGCAGCCACTTTCTCTTACGCTGCGAGACCTACCGAACACTCTCCCGGCCGAGGATACAGTATTGTTAACTTCTGCGCTGGAAGAGAGGAACCATCGTGAAAACCGCGCGGGAGAAGCTGTGGCATGTGCAGTGGGCGAGATGGCGAAGGCCGCATAATAAAGCGCTTTTTCAAAAGCGTATGCCTCGTGAACGCTGTCTTCCTCATATAAGAAGAAAAATAGAGCCCGTGGGAAGAGTATTTTCAGGCCCGTCGCACTAAAGCAACGCCACTACTGCCTTCGGTCGTGTTATCGGCCTATTCCGAGGTGCATATGGCCTTATCACTGTAAAGAGAAGATGATGGGACATTCATAGCGGGACTTTTCCCATCGCGCGTGAACGCAAGCGGCGTGCGTCGATTTTACCAACAATGTGGCTTCAGCAGCCATTCTTTACGCCCTTGAAGGGCAATGAATATAAAAATCGTGCCCTATCGTTCGCGCTTTCCAACTGCATTTTAAAGAATAATTATCTTTATCTACTCTTAACGAGATAATTTTAAAATAGAATCGATTTAATAACAAATGTTTGAAATATAACATGGTACAGTACCAGACGGGATATCTATTTCCAATTAATATTGTGAATGGAGTAGGAAAATTCTGATATTTTTGGTCAGAACATGATAACTCCAAAATGTCAATTTTGAAATATGATACACTGGCAGGTTGTTTAACCACAATCATGCATGAGTGCATTTATCTTCTAAATGTTTATAATTCTACTAGTTAACTTATTTCTATTATATATTAGAAATAGATATCAGATTTTGCCCAAATGTTGGTAGATGGTCAGAATACGTTACTAAAAAATGTTTTAACTCAAAATTTATGAAATTAACTTAATTAAATATTAAAGTAACTCATTTTCAATATTCCCTCATGCACATTTCCTCCCTTTTTCTGCATTTTATTCTCTAAAAGAGCAAAGTACGTTTATAAAACTGGCGAATGCTGCAACAAAAGCTTTCGTTTTTACACGCAGTCATTCTAATCGCTAGACGCGCTTCCAATTAAGTTTTTGGTATTCCCTGTAATTCACTATTTTTTGTAATCAACTCACAGTTAAGATCACCGCAAATTACTAATCCCTTTATCCACGAGCGCGAAGAATGCAAGCAATGTTTGCCTTCAGCTTCATTTATTTGTTGTCTTGAAGACTAAGTTCAATGCGATTTAACTTTCCTTCGCATGTTTAATTGATCAGCTAAACGGGTCGCGAGAAATCGTTAACAGGAAACGATAAATCCTGGTTAGTATTGTAAACATCGTTGTACACTTTCTTTGGGAGAATTTTACGGTTATAACACTTCACGATTTAAAGTGTAGCAAAGAAGAAGAATGTTTTGAATACCAAGAAACAGGAATATGGCATTTGTCTGTGGCAAGAAACTTTATGTAAATCCTTTTTAAGTTGTTTCTCTTTCAAACAAATATTTCAAAGTCTAGACTGGAGATGAAAATACATTTTTTCTTGAAAATTTTATATTGTAAACATAAAATTTGATTTTTTTTTCAGAGAAATTATGGTCAATAAGCATTTCCTGTAAAGCAACGGTACATACAGACTAAGAATAGGTGTAATACGATAATGGCAAATTTCAAACTGCTGTACTTTTAATTTTTATTTGCTTGAGTTTTCAAACTAATAACTTAATTGAAAATCAGTCGCTTTCCTTGTAAGATCACAGGTATACGAGTACCAGTACTCGTATTTTTGTTCATTGTTCACGAGCAAGAACATACTATCGTGCTCATATAACCTAAATTCTTCACTTAACCAGTGTTGAACATAAATCATGTCAGTTCTATCTGTTAATAGAACAGAAATATGAATGAGATTTTTGTTTGCACCACAATATATCAGGTTAAACATGTAGGAAACATTCATTATTATGTTCAATTTCAAGTTTAACAATCGCCAGAACGTAAAATTAAACATATACAGCTTTTTCTTTTCAGTAATGTAGATCTTTTTTGGAAATTGAAAACGAACAAACAACTGAAACAATTGTATTACTAGTTTGGTATGATACTGAAGTATGATACGCGCATTTCTGGAGCTTGTAAACCACACATATAAACAACGTTGATCGAGTGGAAAAAAATACCGGTAGTAGCTCCAAAGGAGTAAACGTAGACGTATTTCAAATCAAACGATTAACTTCTTTTTAGCACATATTACTTTACTTTAAAATCATATTTACTTTAAAATCATATTTAGAAGAGTTTTACGTTTAGTTTCCAAGGAAGATTAAAGGACACAAAAATATATGCATGGCAAGCGACATGAGGTTCTGCGATCCCCTATAACTAGAAACAACACAAGCTCACCGGGGCGAGTACCTCTGTTGCGGTAGATTTGTACGTCTCCACTGCAAGTGAGCGCCATGCGCGCGGCGATGTTGTACGCGTATCGGACTGTTGTACCCAAGTTGGCAGGTTCCCCGATCGAAGCCGTGGATTTTTAAGGGCGAAAAATCCTTCGTACGCCTTCCTTCGGAGGGGAAGTAAAGCCGGCTGACCCATGTTAGTAGATTTACTTGCATGTAAAAGATACTCAAGCCTAAATGACGCGTCTGAGCTAAATTCAAATCGCCTATTTCTCGTCCAAGAAATACCTCCTTTCACCGCTAGTTGGTGAAAGGAGCGTAGCGAAATTTGCGTGGTCAGACGGAAAAGCAGGCCTCATGGCCTGAGTCTCACCACGTAAAATAAGGCATACATTCAATTCAATTCAATTCAAGTGATCGCGACGCATCTCGTTGTGGAGGTCGGAGCGGCAGGGCTGGGCGAGTGAGGGAGTTGACGGGGTAGAACACGGCAGAAGAACAGTAAAAGGGGGCACAGCGTTGTGTGGGATGGTGACTAGGAGAAGAGGGACATGGGATGTGAGTAGGTTGTGAGTTAAGCCTGATATAGTGGGTTCAAGTGTGAGGGCAAGAGAGAATATGAGTGAGTGTAATGGAGGAAAGTCTGACGTGTGTCGCGGGGTGAATTTTGATTGATCGTTTAGTGATTCCGGGCACATCAACTAATAGGGTCATTTGAATCGTAAGTGTAGTACAAATTTGCTCGGGTGATGGCGGTGACCCCGCCGTATAGCGAGATCCGGCCTGGACCTCCCGTCGGCTAGCGGGATTTTCTACAACCAGTTCTCTCCCAAAAGCGGTGAACCGCCCCAGCCGGGACAAGCTCTCAGCTCCTGACGGGTCACTCGGCATGCGTGGTAGTGTAGTGCATGTTAGTGTGTGTGTGTAAGTAGTAAGGATAGAACAAGGAAGGGGAAGGTAAGATCGCGCGCGGTTCGTGGCCCATTTGTTACGGTACTGCTTCGGTGTTCGCCTGGTGTTAATCGGAGAACTACCGATCAGAGTAGCTGGCCGCTAGGATTCTCCTCCAGACAGCGACTGAATTCGATCTAGCTAATACGTTAGTGTCGAAAATCCTGCCACCGTCGGGACTCTAACTTAGGACTTCCCGATCAGAGAGACTGTAGTGACATCAGTCGATGTCCTGATCGTGGGGTGAAGAGAGGAGAAGTAAGGTGAAGCGAGGCGAGGCGAGAGGCAAGGCAAGGCTAGACGCGGCGAGGCGAGAGGCGAAAGGCGAGAGGCGAGGCGAGGCGAGAGACAAGGTGAGGCGAGAGACGAGGCGAGGCGAGGCGAGGCGAGAGGCTAGGCGAGAGACGAGGCGAGACGAGAGACGAGGCGAGAGGCGAGGCGAGAGGCGAGGCGAGAGGCAATGCGAGGGGCGATGCGAGAGGCGAGAGATTTGGCGAGGCGTGGCTGGCGGGAGCGCGGCGGGGCTGCGAGGCCTGATGAACAGCGACGCGCGGCGCCGTGAGGGGTTGGGGGGAGGGGAGTGATGCGCCGCACCGCGTCGCGTCGCGTCGTGTGGTGTGGCGTCGCGGCGCTGCCTCCGCGTCGGTGGCAGCTGCCAGCGCGGGATGCGGCGCGTCGCGTCGAGACGCGTCGCGTGCGCGCAGGCTTCGTTAGCGCCCGAATAATGAGTAGCAGCGCGCGAGCCGGAGACGAGGGGCTGAAGCACCCGAAAGGGGGCGTGGCGGTTGCCGTCGATGCGTGGGGAGAAAGGACATAGGGTAAATGCACATGAGCGTCAGTACGAAGGAAGTGGGTGATGTTGAGTGGTAGGAGAGCAAGAGCGAGGGAGAGGGAGGAGGAGGGGGCGGGGCGGGGCGGGGCGTGGAGCGCGTGCGGAAGAGAGCGCAGTCGCTGTCGAGCGAGGGCGAGGCGGAGGAGCTCCTCTTGTGGAACGTCGTCACGCCCTTCGCCCTTCGCCCTTCATCCTTGGTGAAGCGCCTCCTCGCACTGCGACGAGGGAGCCTGCTCCACCCGACATCAGGAGAAGTGCATACGTAAATGTCCGTCTTTTTATTTTGTATTCATACATTGTTATCTAAAAAGGAGCACCTTCATAAAATTCGAGTTCGTAGAAATATAAACGGTGAAATTAAAATTAATTACTTACAGCTAATTAAGTGTAATTAGCTTAAATTTGTCTTTACACACAAGCTTTATAATCTGATGCGACTGAATCACGAAAACATTGGTCGGTTGTTGACAAAATTATCTATCAAGTATTTTTATTCTAAAATGATTTTATGCTAAATCCAATCGAAATTCAAAATTTGGGGTAACGGGTTGGATAATAATAGCTCAGCAATTTGCTAAACAAATGTAAATAATTTGACTCTGATTATGAATTTTCAAAAAACATAAAGAGCCTTAAAAGCATTTTAAGCTACAAAACAACTCTACTAATTTTCTATGGGATATCTGTAGCCTAAACCGTTCAGCAATGATAAACTATCGTCATATCTTTAATTTGCGCTTCACACTGTTTTCACAGCATTTGTGACCTCAGATGGCATGTCTATTCCCTATTCCCATACTTTCTAGACGTAAACGGAGATATTATTGAGTGATAAACTCTCTTAGAATTTCGGCCAGGCTTTCGGCCATTTATATACGCTTGTGGTTGTAAAACATACAAAAGAGATAATCGACTGTATTTCCTTTCTGAAAAGTGTATACGATGAATTCCCCGTCCCCTAAAGGAACATCGCTGGGAAACAAGGAAGAGGAAGGAAAGATCGCGTGCGGTCCTTGGCCCATTTGTTACGGTACTGCCCCCGCATATGCCTGCTGCTGATCGGAGAAACCACGGAAAACTATTGATCTGAGCAGCCGGCCCCTAGAATTCTCCTCCAGACAGCGGCCGACCTCTCTACGAGTAGCGGGTGACGAAACTCCGCCCCCTAGGGCCTGCCAGTCGCAGTCGCTGCTGAGGCTTCGGCAACGCTGCGCCGGGGTCACGAGCGCAGCCAACTCCGCTTAATTACGTCATTTCCGGAGTCACTCGCTCGGCTTCCGCCTCCTCCGGATCACTCCTCAGACGGCGCGCAGCGCCCTCATATATGTGTGAAAGTTGTGAAGATACATCGCCTGGCACGTCGCCTAATCTTGATATATGGTTGCAAGTTTTCGAAACGCGGACTAAAAAGGAACAAAGATCGTAAATTGTATGTTGGTACATTGTGATTTATTTTGCCGTTTTGATTTATGTGTCATGTGATTTATGTGTCTTATCATGAAGCCTTCTCGGTCGTTGCAAACGACTGATGACTGCATGCGAATACAACGTTGGCAGACTTATAAAGGTTTCAAAATAGGAAGAGGCGTTGATAAAGAAGCGAAAATGATGTAAAGGATAACATAACTTTCAGGATTGGGGTTTCAGAATATAGCATACTTCAAGTTGACTTCATTTTACCCAACGATGTACAACTTTGATTTCTAATGTCCACCTCTTACCCGAAACAACATATAGAGGAAATTCTGTGTATCATTGTGATACTATTTTTTTACGGAATGAAGGTATTTCTATTATTCAGTTAGATTTATACCTTATTCTCGTCCCGACTGTTTGCCTTCCTGTTGCTTACATACTCTTCTGCCTTCTTTCTGTGCTCAATCCTCATTTCTCTTTCTCAGATTTCTCCATTTCTTTTCAATGACGTCTTTGATTTCTTTTCCTTTTTTCGCAACATGTACCACTTACTCAATTTATTATCACATTCTGGGATCAATTTTACCCACCTTTTCTTTTCTGTCCTCACGAATGTCACAAAATTATGACTGCATATGTGGGTCTGCAACCCATTACACCGTTTTTGTAAACGAGAAAAAATACAATTATCTACCAATATCCTCATTCATTATCGACCCATCGAGCCTTTCAAAGCTATAGTGAAATTTCAGACTCATTATCACCGATGGAAGGTAATTTATCCGCTAAATTTTCATCTTCCATTATTTTATTGCACTTATTGGATGAACGCGCCCTTCAATTTACACCAAACAAGCAGATTATATTAACACCAACTCCACGCTTCTGATCACTGGCTCTTTGTAATTCTACTCTGTCCATTCCACTTAAAGTTAGCGGACACAAAAGACATTCGTTAAAATTAAAAAGCTTTAATCGGCTTTTTTAGTTCCCATTTCAAATATTTTTTTCAACATATACAGATGTATAAATAATGAGCAGAGCTATCTCTTATGTAGCCATTAATGAAATAATTTGTAGTTTCTTCAGGGCGTGACTTTTGAAATTCTGCAATTACTTCGAATTCCGTTATTAATATTGTAATATTACATTTTTTAAGAAAGCAATTGACAAACTTTGATATAAATAAATAAGCGATACCTTTTTAGACGTTTGTAGGCAAGATATTCTATTTTCTTTTAGAATAAACGTTAACGCATATGGATTGTCTATTAAGTTACTAGACTATTTAAAAGAGTGCCCGTCTTTAAGAATCAAAGTACGAGTATTGCAGGGTTTTTTTGTTGTTGTTTTTTAACTTAACTGCTTACTATCAATTAATAAATATAAATTCTAAGAGTAATATAATTTTATTATTTTTTTCTTTCCTTTATTTTATACAAATAGCCTGTCTTTTTAAACAAAGGAAATTAATTTTAAAACAACTGACATTTCATCTAACCACTCTCATGAGTTCTCATTCAATGTTGTTCAGACAACCATACATTTACCAAGTTTCTCCGTTCTCGTTTTCCGTGTCATGTTCATATTATTACTGTCAGCTATGTTCACCCGATAACCGTCCTCGTTTACCCGGCATTGGAACCGGCAATGTCATTGCTTAACTACTCGATCCACCCAGCAAATACCGCAGGCGGAGTATCATTTCAGAATTTAAAAAAAATCTCGTTCTTTCCTCAAAAAAAAAAAAAAAAAAAAAAAAAAAAAAAAAAAAAAAAAAAAAAAAAAACAAGATCAATGTGTTCGTGATTCTAAGGTACGTTTCTTCTCGAACACCCAGCACAAATATTGTAAATTCGCATACATTTCATCATCTTGTCGCTGCTGTGGACACAGATTAGTGTTTCAGCTATCACGATAACGCGTGGTGCTTGAAAATGTAAACAGATTCATAGTCGCAGATAGCGAATAGTTCCCATGCAATTCTGGCAGCGGGGGAGGATTAGAACCAAAGAGGCGGGGAATATTGCGAGCGACACGCTGCAGTGAATAACTCAATTAGCATTTAAAAAAAATGAACTTGATATTAAACTCGTCTCTCTGTGAAGTTCCATAATCGCAATTTTCATTGCTAATTATAATCTGCGAGAACAACGCCACCGGTGTGGTATTGTTGCTCCGAACAATGCACTCAATTTTGGCAATGCATTGCCCATTTACTCGATAGCTATGCAACTAAGTTTACATCACAAAGGAATATGCTCAATTTGAATTACCCGCCTGAAACATTTTCAAATATCCATGAAGTGCTCGGGATCGGTATACTATTTGGTTATTCAGGTAAAACACTGCACTTGATTGAGGAGTGAAGTGAAAAACCAGGAGTTTGACCGTGAAAACGAAGTGGGACTATAAACGAGGTTTTCAAACAAAGTAGTTAAAATGCAAATAGCTATCTCGGGTGTCAAACAGTTTCAAAATGAACACAAAGAAAAAGCTTTGTGACAAACAATTTATGAGACTTGCCGGCCAGTGTCTTTCGTCTCCTTTACCTATAACGTCCATGACTTAGTTTACTTTGAAGTTTTTATCAAGTGACATTTTAGCATTTTAATCTGTATGTGATGGAAGAAGAGACGAAGTAATTTCTCGCGGAAAGCTTCGCATGAAGGTTTCATAATTTTTGCCAATTCGTTGAATTAGCAATGAACACTCATTACATAAGAAATAATGATAAAAACAATGGGAGAAAACATTAATGCATTAATAGTGTTTCCAAATCAATGATAGACAATGAACAAAAATGTCCTTCTGTCTATAACCACATTTTCCTCATTAAATATAAGTAAGAAAATTGATCGCATGGAGCAAGTAGTCCTTCCAAGATTAAGATCTAGGCAATCCAAATTGAGTCACCTTTACCAATGACATAAATTATCGCCATCATGTGAATTTTGTAATACTAGACTTAATATTGATCACATCTTTAAAGTAGGCCTCAGATTCAACCATGAGGGGCATTCATTTGGATTCAAATGTGACACTACATTCATGTGACACTCATTCAAATGACACTCTACATTCATCAAAATAATTAAATTTTGTAAGGCTATCATTATATTTAGTGAAATTTAACCTCAATGTTTTATACAAATTTATTCCTCCCAAATATAGATTTAGTACTGGTTATTACCTATAATAGTCACTAATAACAAAGTTGTTGAGGCTATATTAATTTAATTTAAAAATTCTCATTATATAGGAAGTTTATTTTTCATTAGTAAAAATCACAGCACGACAAATCGAGGTTTAAAGCAACCACATCTTCAGTCAGATATTCTATAAATTTACGATAAAACTCTTTTGAAGGTTGAATTACACATTGGTAAAAAATGTTTAGGAAAGAGTTATGATAAATTATACTGAACTAACGATGAAACTCTTGAGAATTATGGCATGTAGCTTACACTACTATCAATCATAATATTAGTACATTGACATTTCGTTACAAATGTAAAAATGGGCAGAGTCACGATACTAAATATTTTTTTGAAAAGTTACAATAAAACATGTTTTTAGAACTAAATAATGCGAAAGTATGAGAAATATTAACTGATAGTCAACAAAGTGTATACATTGTTAATGATAAAACATATTGAAAGCAAGATCAAATAAATGAGAATAAAGATGTATAAATACAATTTCTTTTAAATGATCTTTACATAGATTCCTGCATTTACATAAAAGTATCGTGCAGAGGGGAACGAGCTAAAAGGATTTCTCATGTACTGAGAATTTTCATTATTTTCCGTTGATTACAATTAATTTGGAAACCTCTACACTCTTAATTGTAGCAATACGGATAATCGTATTGGCCTCTTAATTTCACCAATGAACTACAAAACACGTAATGAATTGGGGAAATGAATTGCATGCGTAAAATTATTTGCAAGGTACTATTTTCAGTTCTTTTGATTTTTTATTTCTTTGCAGAAAAATCTGTACTACATTTTTCAACATTTAAACTAAGTGTACCTAATTGATACTGAGGAGCTGTATCAAGAAATGTGTATTGGTGTCCGTAAATATTTATAAAAACTACCCATCTCTCGCACTGGATTTATGTGCAAATCCTTTATAATTTTTTTAACATTGGCAAAATAAATTATGAAATAGTTTCATCACGAAATGAACACCTTCCTACAGCCAATTTCATTAGTTTATCGACAGATGCCTTCATCAACGTGATTTTTTAAACTTTTGAACTTTTATTTTTATATATTTTGACATAAAAAATGTTTCTTAAGAGTTAATGAAGTCGTTAAAACTGAATTATATTTCCAAAATTATTTATGAAACGTTTCATTATAACGCCGTTTCATTATGCCGTAAAGTCATTTTAATGTGGAATATGTATATGTTAAATACAGTTTCAAATGTCAACTTCTCGGCGGCACAGGTTAATATTATCTTAATATGCTGAAATCTTGCAAATTTGTAATTTTGCTTTCTGCATTCTAAGGGGGAGAAGCAAGAAAATGCGATCTTAATTTTTTTAACCGACACCTTGGTTTTCAAAATTCATGCCAGAATTCTTACAAAAATACAAATATTTTGCCATTCAGGAACAAAAGATATGAAAAACATTCGTGTGAATATGAATACATTTTTTTATTATTTGGAGAATTATAATGTCGGATGAGTATGAAAATCTTCAGTGCAGGAATCTTTCATTTCATTTGCGACAATACGTGTTTAGCAAGGATTGAAACAGCTCTCGTGAGTTCAATACTTGACGTTTTTCCGAAAGGGATTAAATTTAGAAGGAGGTGTATTATTTCTTCGCCCTGCCTGTGCCACACCCTGGGCGTGTGTCGGAACACACATGGCCGGCAGGGGCAGCACCTGTTTATCAGCGGCAAACAGCGCGCGCCGGACTGCCTCTCAGGTCGATTTTCCGATGCGGAAAGCATCGCCTGCGGCCACAGCGCCGCATTAATTAACTCTAGATGGGATTAATATTGTATAGTATTCTAATCTCCCGCCGCTGCGAAGGAATTATATAACGCAAACACACGATTATCGAATTAACATTTAATCAACGTTACCGCTCTACCACCCAGAGTGACACGCGACAAATTTCGGTTGACACGCGGCGCATCCGAACGATAGTTTCGCCCCCCAACGAAATTGTGAAAGGAGGCAACTCGTATTACCCGCGTCTTCCCTCGCTAGCGAAAATTTTCAGTTTCGCTCGCGTCGACGGAGAGTTTTCAGATGATTTTCATTTTCGATCAAAATGAAATTTACGCCACTTCGAGAGAAGATCGCTTTGAAGTTACCTAACTTCACCAGCGGAGGAACGAAACGCGGAAGAAATCTGGGAAGTTTGTTTCTTCAACGACAGCGACTCCTGCGCGGAGCTCGTCCGAAGAAATTCTATCAGACACGAAAGTTGCGGAGGCAATGGGAATCTGGTTACCAATGCAAACAAAAGTGTAAGCCAGAATTTCCTAAGTCTCGTGCAGTGAACGTTTTATTCCAGAAAAATACGAAAGAGGGTCCTTTATTAAGTTTGAGTACCTGAAACACGCTAATTTAAATAAAAGTAAAAACATTTCGTTCTCCAAATATCTTAAGAACGATGGATTTCAATGTAGATAGCAGAAGTTGGAGATGCTGTAGGAACAGAACTGGAGAGTGCATCATAAATGTGCTAAATTAAATTGACATTTCAGGTTTTATAAATACGAGATAACCTCGTTCTCTCGATGAGGCCAGGTGAACATTCAATCAATTTCACTTGAGTGGTTACGCAACGTCCCACAACTTGTTACAGCGATCTTAGTCTTTCACGACTCTGCGCTCAAACGACTCCCGGAGTCCCCGCACGCAACCGCTTCATTCATCATTCCTTCCTTTGTGGCTCTTGCTTGCCCCTTCCACATCACTTCCTCATCATTTAACAGATCTGCCCAGACCGTGGCGCACATGCTATCAGCAAACGAAAACAACAACGTGGTAAATCATGTACGATGACTAACATATTTTAAAATAATTTGGTAATACTATTTGGAACCTATTTTTCATGTCTTAGGTGACGTCAATGAAAATGATTAACAAAAAGGTGCAAACTGTGTATCGGACGTCATCAAATTATTTGATGTTGTGCTAAATATTAAGCTTTGCTCGAATTTTGGACATATTTTATATTTGAGTTTATTTTTCGCTACAGAAATAAATGTGATGCGTGTAATTGCGTGGATATATGATATTTTCCTGCGCACAAATTTTATGAACTCTTCATTCAAAATTAATCACCATAAAGTTACAAGTTTGAAAATACTGTTCTGAATTCCTAAATATATTATTACTCATGCATTACGCTAAATATATTGTAACTCATGCATAAAGAACGAAATGTATCATAAAAATTGTTCAAATATAACTTCAAATGAGCGGGAAGTATGAGCTAAAATATGTAGTATGGTCAGTTAATTTTCCTGTCAGCGGATACCTCGCAGCTTAATACGTTTGAAGTACATTTTTTAGCTTACTCTGAGAAATCATTTTTTCCAGAATTTCAAAGCTTTGGAACCCGCCGAAGTCCCATTAAAGCGCAACTGAGGCATCGAGAACAAAAAGCGAAGACCGCAATAATGCGAATAAAAACATTAAATTCGGTTCTTTCTTCTACTAATTGAAACCCTTCAAGGGGAAAGCTCAGATGAGACAAGACGTAGTTCATTACGACTGAGCACATACTATCAGACTTTCACACCAAAAGGAACTTAAGATTACATTTCCTGTCAACGTTGCTAGAGTTGTTTTCTTCATCTTCTGAGTTACATTTAAAATATGTTTCTTATTCCAGATCTTCACCTTAAGTATGCGGCATCTTTTATAAATAGAAAAAAATATTTTAAGTTGAAATGATTTTTAGGTGGCTTCATTGGCTTCCATTGGAAAAGGGAGATGAAATTCCGCGCGCTCTGACCCTGTCGCAGCACGCTATCATCGCCCCGAGCGACGAAGCGGGCGGATGGGCGGATGGGCGGACGGCCGGGCGGCACCGCAACCTGCACCGGATTCTCTCCTGCCCGCCCTCGCCGTCCCTCAGCTTCCGCGCCCGCCCCCGCCCGCGTCCGCGCCCGCGTCCGCGCCCGCGCCCCCGCCCGCGTCCCCGCCGGCGTCCCCGCCCACACGCCCCCGCCCGCGTCTCCTGCCCGCACCCACGTCCCTGCCTGCGTCCCTGTCCACGCCCCGCCTGCGCCCGCGCCCCTGCCCGCTCTCCCGCTCCCTCCGCCCGCGGGGCATTGAAAGGGCGTCGCGTGGCGCGCACGTTCTCGCTCAGCCCGACACAGACTTCCCGCACGGAATCTACCCTCGGCGGAAGCGAGGTGGTGAAGTATTGCACACTTGTGTGCATCGGTGGAGCTTCAATTTCAGCCGATAGGATACCGGCGAACTTGTGTGGATTCTTGATGTGCAATGCGTCAGATTGGCGATTCTTCTCGAATTCAGTCTAATGTCGAGTCCTCTTTTACCACCATTCATCATTATTGACATACTATGAATCCATTCATTTATCAATCATGCGTTCATTGTTAGTACATCACTAATTCCATTATTTTTCATTTACGTATTTATTAATTCATCATCTTCCACAGAACAATGCGCGAGGCCCAGTTAGTGAACTCTACCTACATTTCTTGAAAATTGCGGAAATAATTGATTGATTCTTTTAGTTATTCCGGGCACGTGAACTAACAAGGTCATTAGTCTTGTAAGTGTAGTATATGCTTTTGCTCGGAGCTGTGATCTTTCTCTCGTTATAAGACGAGATCCTGCGCCGGCCTACCGTCGGCTAGCGGGGTTTTCCCCAACCTGCTATCTCCCACCAGCGGGGCACCGTCTCAGCTGGGACAAGCTCTAAGCTCCCGACCGGTCTTCCGGCATGTGTGCTTGTGTAGTGCGTGTTAGTGTAAGTGTGTGTGTAAGGGGAGAGGTAGGAAAGATTGCGCGCGGTCCGTGGCCCGTTTGGTATGGCACTACTCCAACATTCGCCAAGTGTTGATCGGAGAAACCACGGAATACTACCGATCTGAGCTTCTTCTCCAGAAAGAGTCTAAATTCGACCTAGTTGACAAGAGTGTGCCGAAAATCCTGCCACCGTCGGGCCTCGAACCCAGGACCTCCCGGTCAGGGGGACTGCAGTGACATCCGTTGATGCCCTGAGCCATCTCTCTCGGTTTCTGGAATTAAGTATCGATCATCACATACCTATTCTGTATTTAGTATGAAAATAAGACGTCAATACGTACGGTTAAACGTATGTTTTCTAACAAATTCATCACCGTTCTATCACCGCTAAACGAAATGTCATTAATTACGTGAATGTACAAATCAGGTCCACGATGTTCTGAAATATCCCTTCCGATTAACATTTCGAAAAATCGAAGTCTCTTGGTTTGTGCGCTAGGAAGCATTTCCGATTTGCTCCTGTGTCCCGTGGGCTGTCTTCGTCCCTCGCGACCCCCTCGTGGGCCCTTCCTCCCCTGCATCCCATCCTCTTGTTCGTGCGGGTGGAGCGCTGCTCTCCCCTGCGCCGCCGAAGTCACGTTCCGTCGCTTTCGTTCCTCTGCTCGTCACGTCCCGGGCTGCTCCTGCCCCCCCACCCCCCACCCCTCCAG
This sequence comes from Gryllus longicercus, assembly GCA_038098605.1. NCBI lineage: Eukaryota > Metazoa > Arthropoda > Insecta > Orthoptera > Gryllidae > Gryllus > Gryllus longicercus. The sequence continues at coordinate 1,819,243 of JAZDUA010000126.1, read as the reverse complement.
TCGGGCATCGGCCTCGCGCCGCGCGCACCTTCGCTCGTTCGCCCCATCGCCCCACACCTCATCTATACTTCCAATTTCCTCTCCGCTCCCTCTAGGCCACCCGCGGCGTTCGCAGACCTCATCACCATTTTCTGCGCACGTTGTTTCCCTCTGTTCTATATCCAGGCATCTCACCTTCGCCATTGGTTTTCAATATTCAAGACTCTTCACTGACTCCGTTGCTCCCGCCGCGACCTCACTCTTCCAGCTTTTCCCTCGCGCGCGCACACACACACACACACACACGAGCCCGCGGCTCCATTCCAGTCTTCTCCGTTTACGGTACATTTTTTCTTTATTATAAAATACAATTAACTTTGGACGAGACATTTGGGAAACATTCAGAATTGGATAATATGACCTACGATGTTCAGAAGCAAAGGGATCATCTCAAAGAGCCATCTCCACACACCCCTCAATTGATATCAGTGAAACCGGTCGCAAATTAGAGTGAAAATGAAGACACGGACACTCAAGAACTTAATTGCTTAGGCTGCCGCGGCCGAAGTTTGTACTATCTAGAGTATCCGGGACGAGCCGCGTCACTGACTTTGTGGCTAACATTTTGGCCAGCATATTGTGACCTTCCTCAGAGAATACTGCTGATCAGCAGTACGCTCTGAAGAAGGCCATAATACGCTGGCCGAAACGTTAGCCACAAAGTCAGTGACGCGGCTCGTCCCGGATATTTAGATTAAATTTATTAATAATTCTGCAATTAAGTTTGAAAACTTGGTGCCAGAATACACTAACGTAACATTACAGAACTTAACAACTTTACAAAATATACAAACTTTACAAATTAACGTGAACATTTCACCGTGCAATCTTTCATAGCACTCCACTTCACCACACTTCACTTCACCGCACTGCCAAACACCGAGCTGTAATGACTTTCTTACACACTCGTTCCCCTCAGTTTCACAACGCCACTACACTTCACGCCTCTTCACTGCACATAATTTATAATTATAATATTTATTATTATTATAACGATAATACTTATAATACTTAATTACATAGACGACAGTTACTTACACTGAATAACATTAAATATATTTATAACGTACATATCAACATTCAGGAAACTAATTTATTTTTATATTTGCTCAGGCTTTGAGGAAACGGATCGAAGATTGTCACAGACAAACCATTCCAGTCTCTAATAGTTCGATTCGCGAATGAATATTTCCCAACGTCCGTTTTCTGAATTCTTGTCTGAATTTTGTGCATGTGATATAATCTAGATAACACACACTCAAGAACTTAGTCTCTAATTCCGGTGAATAAAAGCATTCTGTTTGCTGAGTTAAAACGTAAATATTATTAAATCAGAAGTTCTAACAAGAAAGTCACGCTATACCATTGATTTCAGGTCACTAATTAACATAAAATAAGATAGGTTGTGTATTAAGGAGAAGCTTACTTCAAGTAATCAAAGGATGACAATACACGTCAATTATAAACTTACACTGAGGTATCAATGATACAGGTATTTAGTTGAATAAAGTATACAAGATAATACATTTCAGATATAAACTTTATATTGACTTTCATATTGTCTGTGGAAGTCATACAGTGTGTCTAGAACAATTATGGGTCTCTTTTTCACAAAGCTATTGATACGAAATCCTGATTATTATGATCACTAAATTACATGTTATAATTATAGATCAGGTATAAATGGGACTGGATATGAAGCGTCCTCTTTATGTAAGTAAATTTTGCTAAAACTATTAAATAAAGCATTAAGGTACCAGTATATTTTGGAGAGGTACAAAGACCTCAAGAAATCACGCGATGGCATTTATTCATTATTCGTACATTTTTATGTAATCTAAAGTCTGTGTATTTTACAACGTATTTCTGTGAAATTAAATGTCATTTCTCAGTCGTAAATGTAGTACAGTTACAAAATGAACACAGAATTGTACGAGAGCTAACAGCAATTCAAATAATTCGAATCATGATGAGTTAATTTGCTTTTCAACTCAGTTCAATAGTGAAATGAATCAGTAATTTCTCAGAAGTAAATCTTAATTCCTTTGATAATATTTACAATTTTACAATATTTTTAATTTGATAGAGTGGCTTTCTCTGATTTTAATTTAATTTCTGAGCGTCAGCATACTTAGCTTTCAGGGCTTTTCAGGGTACTATACTTGTTTCCGTGCTCCTGAAAATACTGCTCGTACGAATACGAGTATTCAGGTGGTAAACAATTTCATTATTATTAGAAAATGTTTATCCCTTCTATTACTGATAAATTAAACAATTTACACATTTTGTTTATGAATTGCCAATGGTAGTAAGTGTCGGCTGCCACAATTAAATTATTTCAAATTTCCTTTTAATTAATTTTACCGTTCAACAATGTATCTTTATATGTCCCTATTGTTTCTGTTTGATAGCCATCGAATTTTACAAAGAAAACACACACAACATTAAGATTAAGATAGAATTGTTAACTTAATATCTAAACATAACTTGGCCTTGCTATAATATTTTTATTAATGTCTTTCTGTCACTTAGTGCCTAAATTTCCCTTTTGAAAAATTTACACCAATCTTGGCGTTGTCAGTGACGTCAGCGACTGTTCCATATTTCCACCTGAAGCTCTTCTTACGCCCACACTGAATTTCAACCAATAAATTTCTACCCTTATTCGTGATCTAATTATATCACGAATATTATAGTCTTTTCTCCGATAAATCTCACTTAAATTACTTCCCTATTCTCCCATTACACGTGGACCATATGTCCATTTTCTATCTCTTCGAACTAATTATAAAAATATTTCAATTTATGCTCTGATGTCCACCTCTACCAAATCCAACATAGTTCTGACTAATCATGAAATATTTCTCAACAATGCCATGACGGCCATCGACCTTCACCCTACAAAATATGACATAATTCTCACTAAAATAATTCGCTTACACCATCTATCTGGACTAACCGGTTCACTTGTTTCATTGTTATATTTCTTCCTCGATGCGCTCTTGCCGCACCGAAACCAAGCATCAAGCGTGTTTGATCCCCTAACAACAATGTCCTATAATATTTATCTTCTTTACATAAAAAATCTTAAATTTACAAAAATTTACTTAATTCAATTAATATTTGGATTTTCTGACACCTCATACTCTCAATGTCTCATTTTGATTTGCGTCATTGCGCAATTCCTTTTATTTCGCCAGCTATTTGACATTAAAGTTTTGCTTATAAATGAGAAAAATCCCTTTAGGTATTTGGCTTTGCCTCAATAGTAAATATTGTATTGCATTTTGACCCAAACCAAATATTCAAAAAGTTTGATTCAAAAACGCCAGTCGATTGTAAACTATTTATTCGCAGTTTTTTATGCAAACTGTTTATCTGAAATTTCAAAACTCTTGATTTTATTTTGTATTGTTGATTTTGTTAATTCTAAAGGAAATTTAAACATCTCAAATCTTACCACACGCTGTTTCTTTTAAGCAAAGAACATTCGTATCAGCAACAGAGAGAATTGCTATTTCGTCTCGTCCTTCCATTTATCGTCACTGACACCTCACTTCGTGTCGGGCAGAAAAGGAAACAATTTATCTTTGCAGTTACTACTTCCATTCACAACGCAGGAGATAAGATACCGCTCCATTTCAAATAACACATACGGCACAAGACAGAAGTTATTTTAGAGATCGTTTGAAGCGCTGAAATTAAGAGGGGAAAATAACCGATACCGCGCATTAAAAACTTGAAAACAACAGATTTCATTAAGGGAAAATCTCCATCTTTAATATTTTAGTTGTAAGAAGACTTCGAAACAATTTTTGCTCTTGCCATTTTCGAAAATCAGGATTTTTAATGAACATAAGACCTGCACCATTCACGGAGGGAAATGTTTAGTTCATATAGTAGATCATTTAGTACATTCAACTAAAGGGTATAGTATATTTTGGAAGAACAAAGTGCTTAGTCGCCTTCCGGATGGCCGAGATCGTTAAGGCAGTAGTGTCGGACTGAAGGATCGCGATAATTTACTAAACGAAATGTAATCACGTTTAGTGAATATTTCTACTAGAATAATTTTATTTACTACATGATTGCTTACTAAGCATGTTTAGTACATTCTACTACAATATTTCTCTCGGTGTTCTCTTGAACGTCCTTCACACTATGCAACAACAAAATTTAATCAAAAACTATGAAGCCAATTTTTTAAAAATTTGGAAAATTATCCAGGGTTTTCATGTAAAGAACCCCTAAATTAAAATATAGGTTTCAAACTCAAGGGGTCGCGATATCAGTCAGATCAATTGGGGATTATCAATTTTGGAGAAAATCAGTTGAACGGTTTAGCCTCTAGCGTTGTTTGACGGACGGACATACCTTTTGCAGTCATTCTATTTTTCGGTATGAAGAACCCACGAAACATGGATTCTGGCTACACCACGTGTTAAGGAGTTTTCTTCCGAATTCAGCAACTGGATTTATCCACTTTTTCGTTACTAGGGCCCTGTAATAAGAGTTTCTCGGCCGAAAAGTCTCATTTTTTCGAGGAACAGCACAATACTTTCTCTCTACTCCGTAGAAAGTAGAAAAAACTGAAATTGCTTTGGTAAAGTGAAGCTTTACGAACTAGTGTTATATTTTCTGTAGTGTTTGGTAGTTCAGTTGTATGATTCCTTCGAAACGAAGCGGAGTGGCGTGTTGGGGATTTTTGCGAGAGCGTTTGGCAGCGCCCGAGTCGGTGAGGGCGGGAGCCCCGAGAGCTTTGTCCGCCACGTGCGTTGGCCGGGGACGCACCGCGACTGGCGCGGCCGCCGCACAGCGAATTGGAACCACCCGCACCCTCCACCCCCCACCCCACCCCCGCGGAACCAATTGGCGGGCGTTTCGACGCGCTACGCCGCTCTTTTGTCGTTCCGCCAGTCGCGCGTGGCGGCGGTGGCGGCGGCGGCGCTGCAGGGGTCACGAGAAACGAAACGCCGCAAAATCCCGAAATGTCCTCGCGGCTGAGCTCACGCCGCCCGGGACTCCCTCGGAGCCCGCGAATCCAAAAAAAGGAAAGACTGGGAAAGCGAGATAAAATGAGGGGTAGAGAGTGCGTCAAAGAGAGGGCGGGAAAGAGAAAGACAAGAAAGACAAGAAAAGTAAAAAGAGAGAAAAGCAGGAAACAGAGAAGCGAAGGGAAACATAAGGATAAGGGACATAAGGGAGACGTAAAGGAATAGAGGGGCGAGTGGGATATCTTCGTTCGTTTAAGATACTTCTTGATCCTGTGTCTTCGCACTGAGTAGAACTCAACCAACAGTTTTACTCATTTATATGAGATAAATCCATCCAACCCTAAAATTACAACCGCCGCACTGAGTGGTGGCTACCTAACATGAATAGCGGTGGCCAACTCAATTAGGAGGCTCATCCAATATCAATGCCATATAGAAGTAAAATTGACAATTGTTCCCCGATTTTTTTTACGGTGCCGCCTCCAAAAATGTGGCGAGCAGAGAGACCCCCCCCCCTGCGCCCACGCCTTCAATTGTCGGGCGGGAAGGTCGTGCAACGGCGTGATCACGCGAAAGAACATGAACAGCCTCGCAACGCTGCGGTTGAAATTCCACGGTCGAAATGGCGGAGGAACCAGTTGCAATATGACGAATCGATTTTTCATCGACATCTCTCCATTGTATAAACGGTTTACGCGATTTTATGAGTTCTGCTCACTGCGAAAAGCAATATCCGCATCGGGTAGTCGGAATAGGCGAACAATTTCAGACATTCTTGATGGAGTAGCTTTGCTTCTACAGTTCGTTTCCGCAAAATCAATTACTATTTCTGTTGTCTTTTACGAAACAACGTCTCGCCTCTCTACCGCTGTATTTGATGAAACGTCAATACGGCACAACAGAATGTGGACATTTCATCAAAGTGTAATATGTGAATGCTTATGAATGTCGAATTATTCTGCATTTTAGATCATTTGAATGCTCAAATAAACATCAATATTTTCCGATACAAGATATGAGATTAATAAAAGCTGAATCATTTGTGTTAAATTTCAATATTGCAAACAATAGTGGAATGCAATGTTTTGAAAATTGATGAGAAAGAAACAGCCCATAGAATAGACCATACAGTGGTATTACGCGTAATGAACACAATTCTAGCAGAGCGATGATTATCAAAAAACATCAATAAGAATATTTTCCGGTCTTGTAGCTTATGAAGTAGTGTCGACGCTAGATACGAAAGTCCTTCAAACCGTTTTATTTGCACTCTCACTTGCATCTTGTTCTGAAGGCATGAAAGGAAATTGTACTTCTCACAAATACCGTGTTTCAATCACATATGTTTAAAAAGTAAAGAACACACATAATGTTCAGACATTTATGTTATAGTTCAAAATGTAATAGAAAGCCTTATTGCAATCTACACCCATCGGGAATGCGAATAGCTTGTTTCGAAGCCAAAAAATTGGGAAGTAAAAAGCGTGAATATCTCTGCACATTCATCAGCGAGAAAAGCCACGAGAGAAAGGCAGAAATGTGGCAAAAAACTGAACCGCAAAAAGACCTATCGAGTGATTTACGACGATGCGCACAATTCGGTTAGAGAACGAAGCAGAAAAATACGCTACAGCGCGAGGCTGCTGTTATTACTGATTTAGTCCCAAACGCCAGAAGGCATCGCCACCTGTGCCAGATCTCTTACTTTTCCCGCGAAAAGGAAAAGTTTAGATTCAAAATGTAAAAATGTCATGTTGCCTCTGACACTGATCCACGGAAATTCTTCAATTGTTTGACATTTTCTGAAGTAAACTACCTCCATGCAGAATATAATTTGTTTAGTAATTCCTTTAAACTCTGAATTAGAATAATCTTTTTTTACAATCCAACTCCGAGATACGAATTCCATAAATCACAATTCATCATTTACGGCTACAAATATAGGCATCCGAAATGCATTATTTTTGGAAAAGAAATTCTTATTTCTATGAGAATTTTGTCCATCTATCTAAGTAATAGCTCTTCAATGTTATTATTTATGAAATCGAATTCGAACAATAAACGAGAGGATGCTTGTATATCTTTTCTAATTCGGATTTTCAAATGCAGATTATAAATATTGTATTAAAAATGATATGTAACGAGTTGCTAGAATGATAATGTTGTAAAGTCTTCAGACTACCGTTTTTACAATCCGCGCTACCGTGGTTACATAAAACTAAATAATAGTAGTTTTTTGGACTGTTTATTTAAAACGCAGTGATTATTTCGTCACAAATTATCCTCAAAAACAGTGGCGACTTGTAGGGTAGTGCCAGTTTGCCATGGGATCACCAACAAAAAGGAAAGAAAATAAACTTTTCATATTCATAAAAAATCGTTTCTTCAAAATATTTTTCTTTATAGTAATTTATTTCAACGAGCGCTTAGACCTTCGATGCCCTATCAATACTCTCTTCAAACGCCCAGGGCGGAGTGCTATCTGCCGACCTCTTTCAAATCCGCTGAGCCTCCTAACGATTGGCTCAGTCTTTGCTGGTTTCACGTTGTATAAAGAATATTGTGTTGGTTTGTACGCGTCTCTTATGGATGAGACGAAGCCAAAATCGAACTGGTGCAGTAGTTTACACTCTCCCACAGAGTTCACTGATGGCAACATCTTCATCGTGCAGACTGTCTCTCGCTGAGGGTGACCCCGACGCCCTGGTATTGTGTGCGTCTTCCCTTGCATTTTGCACATGGAGAGGCGGCGTACGCCTCCCCTCCGTAGAGGCCTCCCCCATTCTTTCTGTGCATTTCTTCGGCGAACTCAGGATGCTCTGACCTACTGAAATTACTGGGCGCTGAGGCTTTCCGGTTGAGTATTTTTATTTTTTCTCATTACTTTTAATTTGTTTTCTGTTTAGCATTAATTAAAAATTAGTAAACACGGGTTTTGTAAAATTAAATTTTGTTCCCCAAAATTTAATGTTAGACATGACTAAACAAGATTTATAGTTTAAAAAAAGTTTAAAGCGTAGATTTTTTGATCAGAGTTTTTTTAACATCGATGTTTAATTTTGAACATCGATATTTTCGTATTACTAACTGGCACCGCCAATTTAATTCCGTACCGTCCACTACTGCCCATGCAAGACTTACAGAGTAAGGGATATGTAATATGGTGGAGTCTGGGGAAGGGGTCGGTACGTTCATAACGCCTTTTCAACTTGCAGCTTCTCTACTTTAGAGGAAGCGACAGTTTTTCACGATTTACACCCACCTGCAAAGAAATCGTGATAAAAACGCACTATTAGTGTCCGGAGCCTCAAAACAGATTTTACCACCGAAATCGCGGCCCTAATTTTTGGACCGATTGCAATGATTTTCTTCCGTATATCGAATATTCCAAGAAAAATAAAAATCATAGTATATCCAAGGGACCCACATTACACTGTTGACTTTTAATTTTGGATATGTTTGGAGATTTTGGAAACATCTTGGAATTATTTTTTGGATTCCATGTTCAGATTGAGATTGCAATATCTCATGTCAATATTTAACATTCTCTTCAGTCGGAGAATTGAAAATTTATTTCTAATAAATTTTGTGTGTAAAAGTAGTATCAGATTCATCACAATATGAAAGCATTAAACAATTGGTTATAGTTGCCATTATTAAGGTGGGTTTATTATTAATTGTAAATCTTAAACCCCATTAAATAAATTAGTCTCGACTTTGAATGTTCATGAGCACCTCAATGTTATGAACTCAGAATTCAGCAATAGCTTTCGATAAGCTCCACTACAAACGTGGAAAATATCCACTAGCCTTAGGATCATCCACAAGACTTGTTCTGTGACTTGCACAAACAGTCCAGCTAGAGAGAGTTTGGCATGCGTTCTCGTCGTGCCGTCTCCTAATCCATTCAGCGCTATGTGTGGTGACGTTCTGAGTTACTGTGTGGCAACTCTGGTCCAAATTGAATACGAAATCTCTGGAATTATAATTCCTCGTCATGAGCAAAACCGTCGCAATGGTTAACATTAGAGCAAAAGTTGACCCAGAGCAGCAACGTCCGCGCATCAGCGCCGAAACTATTCCACTATTTCGCGTGACGTTTGTCTGCGACCGAGACGCTCCGCGGGGCGCTCTGGCGCACTGCCAGTGACAAGAGAGCATCGCCTGGCGCAGTGCAGGCGTGTGTATGTTCGCCAGGCGCGAGGAAGCGATTAAATGGCGGGCGTGGCAACATGGCTCTTGGCAGCTCGGGAAAGCAATTGACGACAAAACTAAGTATCTGCGAGTAAGCTAATCAAGTGTAATGTCCGCGAACTATAATGTAATTTCACGGAAGTGTAACTGACTAAGCTAAAATTGTATTAAGGTCATAAATGAGTTATCAATGTGTGACAATGGTATAAAAAATATCCTTCAGAGAGCTTGAGCCCCATAGAGGTGATATAATAAAAAAACACTTCTCTGGATAAAATTTGACTGAACAAAGTTACAACATACATACTCTCTACTGTATCAAATTAAAATTATAATTTAAAAACATAGCAAGTCTTTAAGATAAAATTAGTGGAATATAATCCAACTATGCAAATAATTAAAAGAATGTGTATTCTCATTACAAGAACACTCCAGAATAAGCCCAAAATTGTGTGCCCTACGAAGTTCAAGAATGGCCGTTAAGGGATGTCCATATAAATGGGTAATTAGCGATACATGTTTGTGAATTAATAGGTTTAACTTGAGCAAATATGACATTTTCTACCCCGTCACTGTTTGAATTTATACCCAAAAGTAAGTTAAAAATATTTATATCAACTGTGCAGATAACAAGGAGACTGACATGTGAACTAGACTGCAATTGTTTACAATTAAATGAAAAGAATTCAAAATTATTTATGATTTGATTCAGTTCGATTAGATTGATGTTCGACAAAAACAATGAAAACAATGTGATGTATGTGGAAGTATTATCTCTGCACGTTTTCATGAGATCCAGAATATCGACTCCACATTTATATTCTACACAGGTGAATAATTCATAAAATTACCAATAAAACGAGGTAGGCAGAATTTGAAAACTAGATAGATCTGAATTTTTAGTATTTCTAAAAAACTGGCAACCCATCCCTGGCTCGACTCCTAATGCAACTAGCAAAAGGAGAGTTCAATATAGCGATGCTGTATTTGTCCAGAAGTCCTCACACGGGACATGACACCATTTGCTCACTGAATCAAAGAAACTGGACGAAAAATCTAATTTAGATGGGGGTCGTTAATTAAGAAGTTAAAGTATATTACTTGTTACAGGCATCTTTAGACTTTTTAAAATGTTACATTACAAATGTTAACTAATGCATTATTTATCATTGTTAAAATCAATATTTTGACTTTTGTGTTCACGTACGTATATACGAAATAATATAAGAAGTACAGAGAAAGTAATGTAATGCTGCAGAAAATCGATTTCGAGATTTTAACAGAAATACAAGTTTTGGGGTCCCCTGAAACCGAAAAAAGTTTCTTTTCAAAACGTCCGTCTGTGAACTATAACTAACGGCTATTTTTCTTTCAATTTTTTGTAAGAACAGAATGCAATACATTCATAAATATGGCATTGATTTGATTTTCATTTTTAATTATTAAATTTTGAAAATGACTAAACTTTGAATTTTTTCGGCGTCTTTTGACAACAACAAAATTGAAGATTGTAGTGATGAAAAATAAGATGCATATATAAGAAGATAAGATACGATACATGATATAAGTGATCGTCTCTGGATGTAAAAATACGTTTAAACTCTTCGCTACACATTACTATAATTTAATTAACCTATGAAATAAATTGCTGTGAATGTGGTGTGATGTACTAAGCTAATCCTTAACTAAGGTGATAGAAAACATTTTTTGTCTAGATCAGCGCACGAGAGCATTCTCTCTTCCAATACGCAATTTGTGTAACTGCTAATGGGCGTTGGGTGCTTTAGTTATATTTGAAAACACTGTATACCTTTATAACTTAAAACCCCAATATTTAACTATACGTTTTATTTACGAGACGTCCGTCATCCACAATTACACAAACCTTTAATTAAATAGATTTGAAACAGAAAGTGAAAGTCGGACACGCTCTAAAACCAGCTACAGTGATATCTCCGGAATGTGCTGCACGTATCACTGAACAATGCGCTGATGCTTCCGGGGAGTGCTGGCCTATTCGCACATTCCGCCGATACGGGACCGTCCTGCTGTTCCAATTACGGCAAGCCGCATGTAATTCATTAACTTCGCACCAACGCAGTCATTAGGCCTGCGAGATCAGAATGACACCTCTCTGGTGACGTCATTAATCATTCGCGGTCTCTTCTTGCGCAAACAGCGAAGCAGCAGTATGCGCAATGTAGATAGGACGTGATGCGGCCGCGATGATAAATTAAAGCGATGGCCGGGGCGGCGTTCGTTGGGCGCAGCCTGTAGGACGCACAGCGAAAGAAGTGGTGGCGACCAGCCACTCGGAACCTGGCACACCACTCTCAAAGCCCTATGGATGCATACTACGGAAATGGAATTATTTCGAAACAGTAAGGAGAGGAAAAAATGCACTCTTGACGAGTTCGACGAAACACAATTTTTCAAGAAGAATGTACTAAAGCTAAAAAAATCATAGTCAACTTCATAACGTCTCCTGCCAATCCAAACCTGCGAAATATTAAAATACCATAATTAAACTAGTAGAACTTAACTTAATAATTTGAGAATTGATTTTAATTAAATAAATTAATTAAAATTGATAAATGTTTTGCAAAAGGTAGGTTCATTGTGAAGATAATGAAAAACTTAAGTATTTTCAAAATCAATTTGCTAATTATTTTTTAATAATATAATTGTATCTAAATAGTGATTAGACAATTAGTATAGTGTACACTCTTATATTGTAAAGCAAAAAGAAATAAATATTCAATTCAAATAATAAAATATTGAATATAAATAATAAAATATTAAATATAATTAGATATTTTGATGTAGATACATAATATCACTTGGAACCGAACAAAAGATAACAAATAATTCACTTTGTTTTTCTTACATTTAAATAATTTTAAGCGTAAATATCTGCGAGGGAACAGAAATAATACGCGATGACATACATTAGGATCATTCTTTTCCATTCAGAATAAAGAGAAATACTGGTTCAGCAGAAACAATATTACAATAAGAATTACGCAATTCTTATTCATTATCCCATTAGTGATTACTTCAAATAATTTCTTGGGAACTTACTAGAAATACTGATAGTTTGGGGTAAACAAAAACTTCAAATTACGCATTTTCAGAAAGACTCAAATGTCTTTTTAAAATAGCACAATATTTTCCAATGAAAATGCGCATAAAGGACCACATTTCACCGTTCTATAATATTTTTTTAAGTCAAATGTCAATTCTAATGTGGAAAATTGAGAAATCGTGAAATGCCAACACATGGCAGCTGGAAGAAGGTGAGGCAAAACGTAGCCCCAACTGAATAATAAAGAAATAAACTAGTACGAGAAAGTCTGTGCCATTGTATAACACCACTAGTTGCAATTGCATTTCGGAGAACAAGAATTTCAAATGACATATTGGTTTCACAAAAGAGTTGAGTTTCTCAAAAACTTAAACGTTTTCTGTGAAAATTATCTTAAAATTGCGTATTATCAGAAACGCTCGAACGCTTTTATCAAAACGTATTATCAACAGTTAAACAAATGTTTTCTTTTGTAATTTCTCTCTCGTAAATACTTCCTCTACTGGTATTTATTATACATTATTGCATTAAAGTACAATTGCTTTAAATAATTTTATATGACGTTTTCGGAAAAACGAAAGTTTAGGTGAAAACGAGCTTCAAAATTCGCATTTCAGAAACGACTTTTTCTATAAAATATAGATCCAAATTTTCCAATGGAAATATGCAATTGGGACCGAATTTTACTCTTCCATAATATTCTTAAAGTAGTATTTTAATTCTGTTATTAGAGACCCAAATCATTGAGAAACGTGAAAAAATGAATTTTTGTACCAACAGATTTGAGCTGAAAAGAGGATGGTACCGAACACAAAAGAACTAGTAAGTAAAATAAATTCTTGTAACGCATTAGCACCACTAGTTTCTGTATATTTTATTTTTTGATAGAAATAAGTGCGCTTAAAAACGGCACAGGTCTTATTTTCGAGAAAAAGTGTGCTCCTGTACCACCACTCGTTTAATTTTGTAAAGATGTTTAATATTTCTGGAGATCCAGCGAGTTTCTTCCTGAGAGCGAGATAGCGAGCGAAATGGTATTAAAATGTTCCTTCCCTGCAGATCGCGCATGGGTACTCCGCTGGGTCGTCGCTATGACGACGGAAAGCACGGGAGGTCGTGCGACGAATTCGCTGAAATTCAAGATTTTAATGAAGAAACAGGAGGAAAAAACGAACGCAAATATTAATAAACTAGTGTAAAGAAGTGGCAAAAATACTGCTAAACAAAAGCACACAAAATGGTTCCCCAGAAAGTAGCACGGGCACTGCTAACGAATAACAAATAAAATACTCTCGGATGGCAATGCAATAAATTAAATATTTTATCAAAACAGTATTCACGAATACTGCGATAACATAGTACCGCACATATACAGCATTATATCAACAGTTCTTTACATTCCAAGAATATCATACTAGTGGTTCTAAAGCAGAACATACTTTCTCCCAATATTTCTAACACACAGAATTTTCGAAAGTTCAGAGAGCTTATACAATTACATAAATTTCAAGCAGGAATTAAGTAAAAACTAGTCGGTTTTAAAACAAATTTACGTGACATTATTGAAAGATTAATGTTTTAGAACAGATTTTATTTAAGATAAATTCACAATCAATATTCTACGTTCATGTTTCGGAAGTTTCGAAAATACGGAAAGTTCGCCTTAAATGGAACCAGTGCCAGTTTTTAGTGTCATTTCCTTTACACGAGGAAAATAAAATAATTGGAACAACATATTTCATTCAGAAAAAAGATCTATCTTTAACGTTTTAGTCGCAGGAAGATTCCGAGGAAGTTAAACATTCACAATTTTCGCAAATTCAGAGATTTCAGCGAAAATAAGACCTGCCTTGCTTTTCAATCGTTCACTGAGCTGATAATAAAGTTTAAACAAACAATTTGCAACCATTTTTGAGGAAATTTTGAGCTTTCTTTTGAAGAATCCTTCAAAATCAAAATATCCGTTTCAAACTCGCAGAGTCGTGAGTTCGTCCAGATTGACTAAAGAAAATCAATTTTGGAGAAAATCATCTGAACGATTTAGGCGCAAACATTGACCACTGGGGACGGAGAGTCAGACACAAGCTGACAGATGTTTTGCCTTTAACAGATTTTTCGGTATCAAGGGCCCATAAAACGTCAATCTAGAGTATCAAACGTGTTACAAGAAGTAATTTACCATATAGTATAGGAACGAGATTTACCCACTTTTTGTTTAACTCGACAATACAAGTTATTGTTCAAAAATCGCTGATTTCCACCGCACTACTCCAATACTTTTTCTTTACTATGTACGCAGTAAGGCAAGAAAGTAAAAGTTGTCGTTCAATAACGCAACATGATATGTAACGATATGTAATGGAGGGTGTCTTCTTCCTTGGTGACGTGCGGTGACTGTGCATTGCCTCTGGTGCGTAGTAAGGAGCATTGCACCGAATACGAGAAGGAAGTCGGCACGCGCGAAATTAATTCCGCGTATGAAAATAGGTGGAATCACACTGTCACATATTTGCTATGTTCAGTCAGCACCGAAACGGTTTAACTGTTTTTGGATGTTCCCCGGGTATCTGGGTACCAACCTAACGAAACCATAGACACCTCACACATTCTGCTCGCGTTGGACATTAGTTTTGTATTTGTTTGTACTCATTTGTTTCACATGTGACCATTTTAGCTTTAGTCGTAGCTATAGTCGTAGACACAATGCTGACATTTATTGAAGCTAAATTGGATAGGCAGTTCTCATGCATTTTTAATATGCCGGAATAACACTGGAAATTAGAGCCTACAAATTATCTTTGATATCTTTCAAAGATAATGAGAGAACTTTAATTCGATCAAACATGAAACTAATTTCAATAATTAACATGGAGCTGACAAAAAATTTCGAAAGCAATGCAAGTTTTTTATGTTCAACAAACACTCTGAATAAGTTTTCAACTACCTAGTGCAATATGAATTTTCAACAATGTAATATACAGTAGAAACAGTTTTAATGTGTACTGTAATATATATGACTCTGATAACTACGCACGTAATGTCGATAATCAGCTGAAAGTGTCAAAGAACTATGGTCAGAAACGGCTGCGTAATGGCTCAATCGTTTTGACTCAAAGTGATCCGAAAAATAAAAAATGAAATCTCTGGAAAACCCGCATATACCAAGCAATCAATCTCTTTTTGTTATTTCTTTTCTTTTGGTTTGAATAATACAAAGATCAATGTTAAATTTACAATAAAGTTACTACTAATCTTAAAATACAACTTTTCTATAAGGGTGGTAGAGGAATCTTTATATGATAACTCAACATTAGGTCGATTTCAATCTCTTCAACAACAGTTCACTTCAGTGATTCTTAAATCCGCTGTTTTATTTTCAAGTATATGTGCGCATACGCATATACGGAGTATTATACCGCGTTGACTTAGGTGGGAGGTCAATCTTCGTGTGGTGTAGATGTGGGATAGCCGAATTTATATAGGATCACGTGCAGGCCATGAGTACCTCAGGCATAGGCAGCTCTTGGTCTGAGACAATGCGAGGGCGAGAAAATAATTAATGATACGCAACACACACAGATCGTAGATTTTTAAATGGCAGTGTCACAAGGGCAACTGCTTAGCTTATAAACGGATATTTAAAAAAAGGAAAAATATTCCGTCCGCCGCCCGTCCGTTCGTCCGTCCGTCCGTCCGTCCGTCCGTCCGTCCGTCCGCCCGTCCGTCCGCCCGTCCGTCCGCCCGTCCGTCCGCCCGTCCGCCCGTCCGTTCGTCCGCCCGTCCGTCCGCCTGCCCGTCTGGTGTCTGTGAACACTACTAGAGCCGAAACAATGTGTAGGACTTTTTCCGAATTGAAGCCCGAGTCCATCTGCTTCCAATCGAATCATTGATATATTGAAAAAAAAAAAAAATCTTTAAAATTTAGAAGTACTTTACATGAAGCCTCCCTGGACATTTTCAAAATTTTCTCAAAAACGGCTCCAAATGTTTTTTTTATTTCTTGTAATAACAGTGTAACATACACTTATAAACGTGACATAGGTCCGATTTTCACAGTTAACTATGAATTTCGAAAATTTCAAAAGTATGATTTTTTTTCGGTGTCTTCCTACAACTACAAAATTAAATATAGAGATTTATCCTGCAAATAAAATTTGTTCTCCATAATAAGTTCTTTCATTAAGGTAATTTACAATATTTGAAAATTGTAGTAGTTTTCACGCAATATTGCGTGCGATTTGTGCAATTTCAAAAAATTACAAAAACAAGATTTTCCCAAAAAACACTCCAAATTTTTTTCTTTAAACTTTTGATAGGGATAGTGCTAAATGTACTATATAAGATGACATACATGCCATATTGCTCTATCCTTTTTTTTCAAAAATTACAAAAATTCAATTTTTTTGACTTGCCTCCAATGTCGTTAATATATCAGCGTCAATTTGTTCATATTATTGTATTTATTAGTACATGTCTTTTAAACAATGATATATAAAGTTTCTCGAAACCTCTAACATTTCTGTGAAAACTAGCTCAAAACTCCGCATTTTTAGAAATGTTCATACGCCATTTTGTCAAACGCGGCTCCAAATTTTTTCTTCAAATATTTCGACGGATAGTAGCAATTGCACTCTATAATAAGACGTGAAGTTAATTGCGGTGTATTTTTTGTTTTTTCAAAAGTTGCACAAATGTCAATTTTTAAAGATCTCACGCCGTTGATATGCACATTTCCAGCAATTTGTAAACACTATTGAATTCGTGAGTTGACGAACATAAAATGACTTTAAATGAAGTTTTTCAAAACTCCAACTTTTTCTGTGAAAAAAGCTTCAAATTTCGAATTTACAGTTGATGCGAATTTACAGTATATTTTTTTACAGAAAACTGCCATTTAGGACAAGGTTTTACTGTTGTTTAATAATCTTAAAATAATATTCCCGGTCTACAATTAGGAAACCGAAAAATTAAGAAAATACCAAAAAAATGAACTTTGGGCGGCGATAGATGGCAGCAAGTAAGAATATGTGGCAAGTTCAAATACATTACCGAGACCAAAGGAAATAAAAAAAACTAAGGCGGGAAAGTCGGTGCCATTCTGTAGCACCATACACCAAAGTTTAAGATTGATTCTTGGCCTTTAGTGCCTGAACCTAAAATTGAAGATTCATGAGGGTCTTGTTTGTACCTTGCAGGGAATTGAATAAAAACTTTCAAAAATTACTGGTAACAATAACAATTTACAAAGTATCTTAATATCGCAAATTTGCATTTCCAATAACAATTTCAGGTTTAGGCACAAGAATTGTTGTTTTTCTATTAAAAAAAAGTATCATAAAGATATCTTTAAAATTACAAGATTTATTATATTTCCAGTCGGACCCAACATCAGAAAAAGTAACTTTAAAGAAAAGCGAGATTAATCATTAGCTCTGAAGTGGTGGTCTGAACACTAGTTCCCTAACGACA
Organism: Gryllus longicercus; assembly: GCA_038098605.1. Lineage (NCBI taxonomy): Eukaryota > Metazoa > Arthropoda > Insecta > Orthoptera > Gryllidae > Gryllus > Gryllus longicercus. The sequence continues at coordinate 1,801,462 of JAZDUA010000126.1, read as the reverse complement.
AGAAACAATTTGTCCATAAGGATATTATTTTGATGTGACAACATAAGAACTACATTTGTTTAAATTGCATTTTTTAAATTTCTCACAAAATAATCTTAATTTTAGTTTCATTTTTTGCAATTCCACTTTAACTGCAAATGGCCGTGCGACGTGACAAATGGGCACGCAATCGAAAAAGTACAAATAAAACAAAAACTAACAAACTGTTTTAAGCATTGAATAGAACACTTCTCAATGCACAACAAGCAATGAAAATAAACAAAATTTCGATTTTTAGCGGAAAAACGATATTTTGTGGTGGATGACTACCTTAAAGGTCTTTGACTTTACAACAGAGAGAGATAAAGAGAGAGAGAGAGAGGAGAGAGATAAAGAGAGAAAGAGAAAGAGAGAGAGAAAACGAGAATTGAATTGAATTGAATTAATGCCTTATTTTACGTGGCGAGAGACGGGCCATCAGGCCCGCTCTTCCGTCTGACCACACAAATTTCGCTACGCTCCTTTCACCAACTAGCAGAGAAAGGAGGTATTTCTTGGGCGAGAAACTGGCGATTTGAATTTAGCTCAGAGGCATCATTTAAGCTTAAGGATCTTTTGCATGCAAGTAAATCTACTAACATAGGACAGCCGGCTTTACTTCCCAAAAGAGAGAGAAAGAGAGAAAGAGAGAACGAGAGAAAGAGAGAACGAGAGAAAGAGAGAACGAGAGAAAGAGAGAACGAGAGAAAGAGAGAACGAGAGAAAGAGAGAACGAGAGAAAGAGAGAACGAGAGAAAGAGAGAACGAGAGACAGAGAGAACGAGAGACAGAGAGAACGAGAGACAGAGAGAACGAGAGACAGAGAGAACGAGAGAAAGAGAGAACGAGAGACAGAGAGAACGAGAGAAAGAGAGAACGAGAGAAAGAGAGAACGAGAGAAAGAGAGAACGAGAGAAAGAGAGAACGAGAGAAAGAGAGAACGAGAGAAAGAGAGAACGAGAGAAAGAGAGAACGAGAGAAAGAGAGAACGAGAGAAAGAGAGAACGAGAGAAAGAGAGAACGAGAGAAAGAGAGAACGAGAGAAAGAGAGAACGAGAGATAGAGAGAACGAGAGAAAGAGAGAACGAGAGAAAGAGAGAACGAGAAAAAGAGAGAACGAGAAAAAGAGAGAACGAGAGAAAGAGAGAGAGAAAAAGAGAGAGAGAGAGAAAACAGAGAGAAAGAGAGAAAACAGAGAGAAAGAGAGAAAACAGAGAGAAAGAGAGAGAGAGAGAAAGAGAGAGAGAAAGAGAAAGAGAGAGAGAGAGAGGGAGAAATGTTTTAAGAACACAATACAATCGGTGCGGTCGCTATGTCTGTATTGTTTGTCTTATTATGAGTTAATGTGCCCTCTGGATGGAGGTCGCGCAGTCGCCTTCCGACCGCGTGGGGCGACTGGGAGGCGTCAGGGCCCGTGCGTTGATGCCTGGTGTCCTCTGGCTGGCGATGTACGTGGCGTCCGCCGCACGGTTCGTCTGACTTGTATGACGTACAGGTGCTCGAGAGTCATCGACGTTCGTCCCTTCACTGTATTATTGTAGAAGTGACATGATGATGACACGTCCGTTTTGTCAGACGAGCATGATTTAAAATCGAACACAATTTGGTACAAAATGAACTTAGTCGTTTGGAATAGGATGAACAGTTAATTTCCAAGACGCCCCTCACTGCCACGTCTTCCCAAGGCACTGTTATGTTCGCCTCCGAGTTTGCGCTGCCGAGAGCCCGGTCCTCACTCTCCGAAGTTCCACCCATTACCAAGTTCGCCGGTGTGTGGGCTTCTGGAAACTTACTGCGTGTATGGTTTCTCATTCGACGGTGTGTTGAACTATCTAGAATACTCTGCCGGAATCGTTCAGTGAATTAATAAAATCTTTCGAGAACCTTCGGTCACTTGTGGGTTGGGATTCGGTTCTGCGTTCCTCTCTCCTGCGTGGCCTCGAAACGAAGTCACTTGACATGTTTGTCGCGATTTCTTTTATTATGATCTCGGAAGGTCGCCTCGCATCGCAAGCGTGGGAGATTCGTGGAATGAAATATCGATTTCATGCAAAAATCTTGGTTCGGAATGGTTTCGCAGAAATTGACTTTGGTGCTAATTGAACAACGCAACTTAGTGTCGTAATTCTGATAGAGCTTTCATATTCCTTATGAACGAATCATTGTACGTCGTGCGTAAGTCTCCGGCAGCGTTGCGAGAACGCGGATGTTAGGCTGAGGCTCCTACTGAGCAGCGATGCCGTCGGAAAGTATTTTATTGTATTAAAACATTATAACATTTCTTTAGTAGTTGTAACTTTGCCAATAGATGAGTGTGTCTCACCGATTTAGGTCACTAGTATGTCTCATATTTCAATGTATTGGTGCTCCTGTATGAGACTAAATAATTGTTAAAATGTAGCCTGAGAAGTAGGAAGCCCTAGTTTTATCAGACTCTTGACATTGTCTCTCAAATAGTTCATCTCCACGACACACTGCTCAGCTGTAACATACGATTCAATTTCTTCGTCAATTTCTGACGTGGTTCAGAGAGGCCATATTATGGCTCTCCTGTACAATACCTCCGATAAAAGCAAATACAAATATGGAATTAAAGACATTCAATGTAGTAGCTTTGTAAATTATAAAAAATCGCAAACGATACACAAATGACATAAACTGACAAACTCTGACTATAAACTTTTCAATTGACTGATACAATCGAACGTGACTACACAAACAGTGTTGAGCATTTGTTAGTAGGCTGACATAATTTCTTTCTCTCTCTTTCCCTCTCTTTCCCACTCTTTCTCTCTTTCTCTTTCTCACTCTTTCTCACTCTTTCTCTCTCTTTCTCACTCTTTCTCTCTCTTTCTCACTCTTTCTCTCTCTTTCTCACTCTTTCTCTCTCTCTCTCTTTCTCTCTCTCTCTTTCTCTCTTTCTCTCTTTCTCTCTCTTTCCCTCTCATCCTTCTCTCTCAATGTAATAAATTGCTTCATACATCTGATGAGAAGCGCGAAGCGCCAACGCAACACTTATCAAACTTAAAACTGGGTAATTGTTTTACAGAACTGTGCATTTTGCAACACTATTGCAATTGTTTTGCAGCACTATTGTTCGTACAATGATACAGGGATTATTTTCCGAAGATTTTTATTCAGTACATACACTTTATTCATTCTCATCTGAAGATATCTGAATAGTGGAAATAAAGGATGTGATTTCGAAGAATTCTGGTCATTATAAACTATTAATCGCGCCGAATGTCACATGGACAAAAATCCGTAGAAAGCAAAATACATTTTTTTTACTGGAGGGATAAAACCCCGTAAAAAACGTTTATGCTTTTCAAAGCATCCGTCCAAAATTATGGATCTCGCGGCATATGACGGCTGTCAACCTGCCTCTACTTCCACGGCGTGTTAGATATTCAAAGCAACCCGGGCTTTCGGAGAGAGGCCGGGGCGCGGAGGGGCCGTGACGACATCCAGAGCCCAGGTTGAGCGGGGTCGAAATCTCTCCCAACCTTTCGCCGCAGAGCTTTCTTCCGGCCGGCGCGGCGCGGGGCGGGGCGGCGCCCCGGGGGGAGTGGCGCCCGGTGACTAACGAGCTTCGGAGGCGATGGCGCAAGTTGATTCGTGCCATAACTCCTCCCTCCTCCGTCCGGCGGAGACAGCTCTATTCATCTCGGCCGCCGCCAGCGCGTTGGCAGGAATGCCTCTTCGCACCTCTCGCTCACCCTCCGCTGCGCGCCCCGCCCCGCACCCGGCGCTCCGGCAAAAAAAAAGCGGTCACCCTCTGCCCTAATAACATGCATCCGCCCAAGAAGGTTTCGCGGGTTTCTAGTGCTTGCCAACAAACGTATCACCTCTATACATTGCAGTACGTACGGAATCTGCTTTTTTAATGTCTGTTTGAACGGCTCTCCTGTATGAAATATAAATCCCCTTTCCTACAGAGGAGTTTTGCCCTTATCGGTGCAAATTTAATGAAACGCTAAAAATATCAGTCTACTGAAATTCGCCCTTCGGTCGGACGCACCGAAAAACCGCGCGTTGTGCCAGGGAAAGATTTTTCGGCTATCGCCTTCCTATGAATAGTTTTCTTAAAAATCGGCAGGCTTGAAAGTTTATGAAGATAAAAAGTGTAAAATCCTTACGTATCTTGTTAGCTTTGTAGAAGAATCACATATTGACAAAAGCAATGACAAGTTGGCGAAGCACCAATTCCATTATATCATCACGCTCTACCGACTTCCGTAGTATCGGAGCAGCATTACCTGCCAGCCTAAGTGGCGCCTGCCTCGGTGTTGTGTGGGTTGAACACCAATAGACAAGAGCGGAGGCGTCGCAGAACATGCAGCAACACTCAGCGCCCCCGGCGGCGCCGTGTCGCGCAGCGGGCGGTCGAGGCAGGAGCGCCCGGAAGGAGCCGCGGCCGAGGGGGCAAGAACGAGGGAGAGGGCGGAGCGGCAAGAAAGGGAAGGGGTGGGGAGGTGGAAACTGGAGCAGAGGCGGAGTCGGGCGCGGGGGTGAAGGTGGCGCCGGGCGCCAGGCCAGCGGAGGCGAGGGCTGAGGTGGCCAGGGACGCGAAAGCTGAGCAGGGGGGGGGGGGCGAGAACGGGGGCGGCTTGGGTGAGGTGAGGTGAAGTGGGAAGAGGAAACGGGGGTGAAGATGGCGATCCTGTGATTGATTGACCGTTAGGGAGTGAACTGCAAAGGCCATTGGTCCTGTAAGTGTAGTGTATGTTTTTTCCTCGGGAAGTGGCGGTAGTCTTCCCCTCTCTGTATGGCGAGATCCGGCGCCGACACACTGTCGACTAGAGGGTTTCCCCAACCAGATATCTCCCATCAGCGGGGCACCGCCTCAGCCGCGACAAGCTCTAAGCTCCCGACGGGTTTCCCGATATGTGTGGTAGTATGGTGCATGCTAGTGTAAGTTTCGTATTCTTAGGTTCGAGATCAGTAAATAAGTAATTAACTTAAGAGTCAATAAATTAATTGTTTATTTCGGCACGGTGTGTCATGTACAAAATCACACAATCCGGAAATCGTTACTGTGGTGCGAAAATAGTACAAAATATATAAATATGAATGTTTCGATACACTACAGTAAGGGGTGAGGAAATGACAAGGAAAAGGAAGGAAAGATCGCGCGCAGTCCGAGGCCCGTTTGTTACGGTACTGCACCGGCTATCGCCTGGCGTTGATCGAAGAAACCACAGAAAACTCCCGATCAAAGCAGCCGGCGATTAGAATTCCAGACAGCGACTGAATTCGACCTAGCTATCTTGCGAGAGACGAAAATACTGCTACCGTCGGGAATCGAACCCTAGGACCTCCCGATCAGAGGAACATCAGTTGATGCACTGAACCACCTCTCCCGGCGCGATCTGGTCATGAGCAATGAGAGGAGGAGAGGGAGCAGGTGGTGTGGAAATGGTTGAACGCAAGGTAGAGTGAGAATGGCGGCTGTTGAGATGGCGCCAACGACGGTGGCGGAAGGTAGAAGTAAGGAGGCCAGCAACGGGCGTCGTGAACGGATGCGGCGACGGGCAGAAGCAAGGGTGAGAGCGAGGGTAGGACGAAGTGCGGCTACGGAGGAACAGGCAGCGACAGCGCAGGCGCGAGGTCGGAGGGCGCAAAGGGCAGAGGGCGGAAAGGGCGGGCCCCGCCCTCCACACTCCGCCCTAATTACAGCGCCGCGCCGTGCTGGGCGCGCAGACAAACAGCGCCTAATATCGGAAGCAAGACGTCACCCACACGCCGCGTCCGTGCGTCTCCGCGCGCCGATTCAGCCAAGGAGGTCGCGATTGGGTTTCACCGGCGCGCGCGGCGTGAGCCGCCGCCCATTCACACCAGGTACTCGTCGCTAAGGCGGATTTCCAAGGAGCTTACAGCGCTCTCAGAACTTGGCGCTGATCTTTAATGCTTGCAGTATGGTAGAGACCGCAGTCTTGGGAGTCCTCTTAGAGCTCAGTAATGTTCTTACTCGAAACGAGAACTATATAAGCAACTTCTGTGCAACATTACACGAAGAATTACAAAGCCACAAGTCAAAAAAATTGATATCTGGAAGTGTGGTTAGATAGCTGGACTGTACTCTCATAAATATGAATATATTCAATTGAACGAAGTTTCTAAAAAAAAGAGTCTAAATCACTAAGAAATATTGAAATTGTTATAACTGAAGTAACATACGCGTGTTTATCAGTTAGCTCAAAGAAATTAATATTTGTTAGTTAGTCATTCTGTCATGATCTTTCCTGTTCTAACGTCAAATGGAAAAGTAGAGCATGTTATCATTTGCTACAGATTGTTCGCTGCATAAAGCTTGTCAGAGGAAATAAAAACGTAGGTCTATACCGAGAAAGTTTTAAAATACAGGAATATGACTTTCAAATGAGAGTCCATGTTTAATTGAGAAATGCGTTATGTAAATTTATCTTGTACTGCACTTCTTAAATGATTACTAAATTTTCATATGTTCAGTCTTAGTAAGGTCAATTAATTAAATTTTAATATTCTATTTCATATCATTTGAATTACGAAATCTACCTTGACGGCCATTCATGTCGTACAACGTAATATTTGAATACTACTATTTCACATTCCTTGGCGTTGCAAAACATTTATCCTCTCTAGTTGTTTTCGTTGTTCGGGTATCACCCTCGGTGGCTCGGTTAGCGTGCTCGCTCTCCGCGGCGCAACCCCAGGTTCGATTGATGTGTGACGGGGAAAGCATACCCTAATATTAAGAAGATCAGTATGTACGGTGAAGGGATGCATTCGTGCTAATCACACTAATCCCTTATCCCATGTCCAAGAGGCTGAGTCATATATCTACTAATCCATTTTGTTCAAGCACAATACTAATTAAGATTACGATAATTGTTAATATTACTGAAATTTCTCAAGCAGTCATGATTAATGTAAGAATTTGTCAGATAAGTATTGCTCTATGTACGCGTTTTCTTCTGAATTCCAGTCCTCGTCACGTTTTTTGTCATTTCCGCGGCCTTCAACATCTCTACGAGTGCTGTGTATGCAACCCGTTCTACAGAAGTGTTTAACGTTACAGAGTAATTCAGGGGCACTGTGAGGCAACATGGGACGGTTTAACTGCCACGAATGTGTGTTAAGGCTTAATGTCCCGACACTAGTACAATTTGTAGCCACCACGTAACAGCACCAAAATAAGTAAAATTTACTTTACCGATAACGTCTGAATCAATGGTTCGATTTTCGATCTGTAAACGGCATTTGACGCCTTTTTAAAATACAATTTACGCTACGATGACCTTTTCCCAAAAATCTAACAAAAACGGGAATTTGAAATTATTTCTCAAACTTCCGAGAAAAAATTTTAAAATGTGGCCTTATAGCGCGATGGCGACATGCTTCCTGAATCCAACGCCGTGACAATCATGCAAATCAGACGAATAGGAGTGTCGTAAAGTGAAATTTACGAAAACACCTCGCCCCCCCACTTCCTCTTCTGCGCCGTTGCGTCACCCACCCGCCCGTTGTGGGCCCTCTGTCAGCGCGATGGTACGGCCAGGACCGGCGGTTAAAGCGGTGTTACGTCTAAGATTAATTTTTAGCTCTGCAAATAATTCAGCAATTAAAAAATAACAGTATCCTTTTTTAGCTTTATGGGTTCTGGACTGCGATGACGCAGTTGTGCTCGTATTAACAAATAACAGAGTTGACACCCTTATGATCATCTTCTTCTCCTCTACTCCAAGGATGGGTTCATGACCTGTTCTGGCTTCTACCAATTTCATTTCTATACCGATCTGCCTCTGTGTCTTCTATCTCGCGTTCTACACATAAACGTTTGCTTTAGAATGCGTGTCAGTCCTATGTATCGAAGTAATTCCTCCCTTCACTCCCTGAAGGCAGAAAGATAGTATTTTGCCATTGATTGCTTGAACAATTAATTTTCATCTTAATTCGCGTCGCGCTTCTGGCCTGTAGTCCGGTATGGCGAGAGAGACAACGCGCATAGTCGAGGCTTGCGAGCAGAACCGCATGGGTGGACAAATGAGCATCAGCACGAAGATTTCATTCGTTATCGAATCCCGCCAAGCGATTTTCGCCGCTAATTTATATACCACTAGTTCATGTGACAGTGTCACCTGCGCTCAAGAATCGCCTGTCTGCAAAAACAATCGTTAATTTGTTTTGGCCGTGTACAACGAATTCCGCTGGCTAGGTGCATTCCGAGAGCTGCGCCCAGACTAACGCCCGCACTCGGGCACTTGAACCGCAACACCTGCACTTGGCCCGAGCTTCCCAACCGTTTGTTCTGTGTACAGACCGTGTCATTATATAACTATTCAATTATAATGGAACTAAAAATATAGGAATATTTTGTCTCTCTACGAAAATCTCAATGTGTGTTTGTGTGAGAGAGAGAGCGTGTGGGTGTTATTTGCCTGTAATAGATCGAAAATGAAAACTGTAATAATTATTTACGAAATATGTAACGTAATTTCATCCATTACTTTACGAGATCAAATCGTACAAACAGAAATATCAAGATTGTAGGAAGATAAACCATGGAACTCTACAATATACCGATGACGCAGCAATCCTGGTGCCAGCGTGATTATCCCTTCTCCCTTGCGCTCGGGCAAGCAGTATATTTCCTGGAACTTTTGGATTTTTTCATCTAGATCTACCTCTGTTAAACAGGTTATATTATTTTAAAAATATTTAAAATGACCAACTGGCCACATGTCATACTTTTCAAGAAGTGCGTATAATGTTTTTCCGAAAATGCCATCACTTTGGTCTTTGTATTTGATATGTTTAAATAATATCCTTTGTGATTTTGATAAAATTAATAAACAGACTTTGTAAATTATCTTTTAGGATCAAAATTATACTTGTATGAAAGTTCATAAACATCACGCAATCACGTTCGGTCGTTTAGGAGTGTGCCGCACATTATTCCAGCATGTTATCTTCAGATGCAAAAAGACGAACAACAGTGAGAACTGTTGGGTTGCTATAAATAATCTAGTGACTACATGATATAGTTACCATAGGGTAAAGTGAATGAGAAACGAAATAAAAGAAATTTTATAATTCTATCCAGATGAAAAAGAATTCGTGCACACACACACGGAGTGACTGACGAACGGAGTGACTGACGGACGGACTCACTGACGGATGGACGGACTGACGGATGGACGGACTGACGGATGGACGGACTGACGGATGGACGGACTGACGGATGGACGGACTGACGGATGGACGGACTGACGGATAGACGGACTGACGGATGGACGGACTGACGGATGGACGGACTGACGGATGGACGGACTGACGGATGGACGGACTGACGGATGGACGGACTGACGGATGGACGGACTGACGGATGGACGGACTGGCGGACGGAATGACGGACGGACTGACGGACGGACTGACAGACTAATGGACTGACAGACTAACGGACGGACAGATTGTCTGACAGACGGGCTGACAGACTGATGGACGGACCGCCTGACGGACGGACTGACCGACTGACGGACGCACTGACGGACGGACGGACGGATTGACGGACGCACTGACGGACGGGCTGACGGACGGACGGACTGACGGACGCACTGACGGACGGGCTGACGGACGGACGGAGGGAATGACTGACGGTCGCATGACGGACAGACAGCCGGCCTGATGGACGATCGGACAGACGGACTAACGATCGGCCTCACGGACGGGCGGTCGGCTTAAAGAACGGACGGTCGGCCTGACGGACGGACGGTCGGCCTGACGGACGGAAAGTTGGCCTGACGTACGGACAGTCGGCCTGACGGACGGACAGTCGGCCTGACGGACGGACAGTCGGCCTGACGGACGGACAGTCGGCCTGACGGACGGACAGTCGGCCTGACGGACGGACAGTCGGCCTGACGGACGGACAGTCGGCCTGACGGACGGACAGTCGGCCTGACAGACGGACAGTCGGCCTGACGGACAGACAGTCGGCCTGACGGACGGACAGTCGGCCTGACGGACGGACAGTCGGCCTGACGGACGGACAGTCGGCCTGACGGACGGACAGTCGGCCTGACGGACGGATGATTTGCCTGACGCACGAACGGCCTGACGGACTGCCTGACGTACGAACGGCTTAACGGACACACTGTCAAATGGACTGACTGACAAACGGACTGACTGACGGACGGACAGACGGACTGACGGACGACCTGACGGACGGACTGACGGATGGAATGAAGGACGGACTGACGGAAGGACTAACGGAAAAACTGACGGATGGACTAAAGGACGGACTGACGGAAGGACTGACTGACAAAATAGTCAAAATAGTCACAATAATTAAAAGTCAAAATTGTCAAAACAGACAAAATAGTTATAATACTCAGGATAGTCAGATCGACTTGTTGGACGGATCCGTCAGTTGACCGACTTGCTGGGTCCATCCCCTATTTGAACGACTTGCTGGGTCGATCCCTCACTTGACCGACTTGCAGTGTCGATCCCCTACTTGATCGACTTGCTGGGTCGATCCCCCACTTGACCGACTTGACCGACTTGCTGGGTCGATTCCACACTTGATCGACTTGCTGGGTCGATCCCCCACTTGATCGACGTGCTGCGTCGATCCCTCACTTGATCGACTTGCTGGGTCGATTCCCCACTTTATCGACTTGCTGGGTCGATCCCCACTTGATCGACTTGCTGGGTCGATCCCCCACTTGATCGACTTGCTGGGTCGATCCCCCACTTGATCGGCTTGCTGGGTCGATCCCCCACTTGATCGGCTTGCTGGGTCGATCCCCCACTTGATCGGCTTGCTGGGTCGATTCCACACTTGATCGACGTGCTGGGTCGATCCCCCACTTGATCGACGTGCTGGGTCGATCCCCCACTCGATCGACTTGCTGGGTCGATTCCCCACTCGATCGACTTGCTGGGTCGATCCCCCACTCGATCGACTTGCGGAGTCGATCCTCCACTTGATCGACTTGCGGAGTCAATCCCCCACTTCATCGACTTGCGGAGTCGATCCCCCACTCGATCGACTTGCGGAGTCGATCCCCCACTCGATCGACTTGCGGAGTCGATCCCCCAATTGATCGACTTGCGGAGTCGATCCCCCAATTGATCGACTTGCGGAGTCGATCCCCCACTTCATCAACTTGCGGAGTCGATCCCCCACTTCATCAACTTGCGGAGTCGATCCCCCACTTGATCAACGTGCTGAGTCGATCCCGCACTTGATCGACGTGCTGGGTCGATCCTTCACTTGATCGACTTGATGGTTCGATCTCTCACTTGATCGATTGCTGGGTTGATCTTCCACTTATGGATTATGGTTGGCTTAACAAGTATCATAGTTTGCTTACTAGGATCGCGGTAGGCTTAAGAAGGATCATTGTTGGTTCAAGAAGGATATTGGTTGGCTCAAGAATTTGGTTGGCTCAACAAGGATAATTGACTTAACATGGATCATAGTTGGTGCAACTAGAGTCATAGTTAGCTAACAAGGATCATGGGTGGCTTAACAAGGATATTGATTGGCTCAACAAGGATATTGGTTGGCTCAAGGATATTGGTTGACTCAACAAGGATATTGTTTGGCTCAACGAGGATATTAGTTGCCTCAACAAGGATTTTGGTTGGCTCAACAAGAATTTTGGTTGGCTAAACATGGACTTTGGTTGGCTCAACAAGGATATTGGTTGACTAAACAAGGATCATGGTTGGCCAACAAGGCTATTGGTTGGTTTAAAAAGGATTATGGTTGGCTCAAGAAGGATCATGGTTGGCTTAACAAGAATATTGGATGGCTTAACAAGGATTAATTGGTTGTCTCAACGAGGCTCATTGTTGGCTCAACAAGGATCATGCTTGGCTCAACATGGATATTGGTTAGCTCACAAATGGTTATTGGTTGGCTCACCAAGAATATTTATTGGCTCAACTAATATATGGGATGGCTCAAGAAGGATCATGGTTGGCTGAACACTGATTTTGGTTGGCTCAACAAGGATATTGGTTGGCTCAACACGGATCATGATTGGCTTAACAAGAATCCTGGTTGGCAAGAAGACTCCCATTTCCTGCAATTTAACATGCACTGCAATCACGAGACTAATACATTAAAGCTCTCTAATAAATGAACCTCTTAGATTAGTGTGAGTGGAAATGCCTTTAAGAAACATTGTTCGATTTTAAATCGTAACTCTAAAGACAAATAGATGTTCAAAGAAATGTAGACACCAAAACCGAACTAATTAAAACAGTAGAAAAATTATCGTACATTTACTACTTATTGACATTCTGGACGTTATAAATGTTAACTCAAATTGTTGAATATATCTTGTGCCAGTATAAATATTTTTGACGCCTCATCTTTCGCAAGGCGGCAATTTGACAATAATCTCTCTTGAATAGTAAGGAAAATTCAATTACATTGCACAAATAAATATATTTCCAAAACTTTAATGAACCACATATTTAAATATTGCAGTCATCTGTCGTACATACGAGGTAGAACTAAAGAATTCGCCGAAGTATACAGTGTAAGTATTCAGCATATTGACGTGTTTTGCAATTTGACGCCTACGCGAGCAGTCGAGGAAATAGCATATCTGCTTTGACAACATTGTATGAGGTTCAATATCACTTCATTTAAAAATATAGAATGTTTCTTGTTCTGAGAAGACATGAACTCAATGATTGAGTGACATGTTGTTTGCTTCTTGTTCGTAACACAAGTGTATAGCGTTTTCATTTTATTTTGGTTTGTGACTTTTGGTGGAACGGTATGGCTTCTGTTCGTAGTAAAGGCCAAACAATACACAGTTAAGCTAGGGAAAATATACGTCTCGTTATTAAGAAATGTGACAAAGAAAAGAATTCGGGTGTTCTTCAACACACGCTGCATAACAGCAATTTTCGGGTAGTAAACTATACTGAAGTATCTGTTCGAACTGTGACATCAATTAAAAAAGAAGGATTTGAAGCCTGTGGGGCAGCCTTAAGTACTCCCGGTAAGAAAAGGCCGTGTTGTGAAGATACAAAATTACACATTGATGACATCCACTTATTGCTTATTTGTTTTCCTTATTCTCGTATGATGTTTTAATTCTTGCCTATGGATACTTGGCGTAATATATTTGGGACAGCTAGTAGTTGCAGATTAGGCGGGGGGCCAGCTTTCAAGAACATTGAGCGCATTCCTCAGCCTCGCAATCGAGTCAGCTCCCAACAATAAGAATGAGATGGCTCGGGGATGAACAGATGTAGTAGACACGTGGACATGGAGCAGGAAGTGTAAAGCGGAGAAAAACACCGAGTAAGCGAGCCCATCAGTGAACTTGGTGTGAGCATTCTCCACGTTGTCTATTTGCGAACCACTGTCCCAGTGCCATATTGGACTTGGAAATCCCGGGGCCCCCTCCCCCACGGACACTTTACCCGAGTCCAGGCTCGTTCGCGCCCTAGTCCCTGCTCTATCCCTTTGCGGCAGGTGGCGATGAAAGACCAACCGCCCGATGCATTTGGAGCAACAACCTGCTCAATAGTTTTCACAATCGACAGACTGAATCAGACCTTCAGAGAAAATTCAAGATTTTCTCCGTGAAAAATAAAGAAGTTTCACAAAATCTTGGAAACACAGACCACGAAGTACGATTATATAGTACGATATAAGCAATACTATAGTGTACATACTTCGGTTGTCACTCCAAACGCGTACCTATTATTTTAAAAATGTTGTTACTGTAAACATATACTTTAAGATTTTCAAAAATAATTCACATTGAAAGAAACCTCATTTTCTATCTACTCTGGAATGTTGTGTAGATTGCATTACGTCGCGTAAGCGTTAGAGTAAAGCATATCCTAAGATCATACAGAAAAAGATTTCCTTCGTTTTTAAACTCGTTTGAATCTTCCATATTATTTATATCATTGTGTCCGATATGTCACGAAAGAGTCACGTCTAACTGGTTTTGCATGACGCAATTTCTATAGATAACTTTTTCTAGAATATCCACTTTTTATAAAACAAAGAAAATGGAAGGGAAAACACGCTTCAAAGGCAAGCAAACATCTTGGAGTTATCCAGTTGCATCAGTACCCTTTATTCATTTACGTAGTCTGTATGAAATGACTCACCAGGAATTATTTATTCCCTTCAAAATTATACAAATATAACAAATTTATTTTATATCAAAATAACTTATCAAATACGCTGGGATAAGTCATGATTCATACTATCTTATTTCGATGCTTGTTACGGCGTTGGAGTCAGGATACAGCTCGCCAGACCGCTATTTTACCACTTTTTTAAAATTTGAAGTCGTAGGCTTCCTCGGCCAGAGTCATGTGCATGATCTTGGCTGTCGGGTGACACCGCGTCGAAGATTGTTGCCGACGTTTCGACCATCTTGTCGTGGTGTTACCATGTCCATACCATCTTATGTATGGGCATACCAGCCCTGAGGAAGACCACGACAAAATGGTCGAAACGTCGGCAAAACAGCCTTCACGCGACGTCACCCGGACAGCCAAGATAATGCATTTTTTTAAATTTGTCAGAAAGTACGAAAACATTTTTAAAATTAGCTTCGACTATTTTACTTGGGAAAAGAGATTCACCAGATGAACTCTTTAAAGCAGATAAACGTCGTTTTGAGATCAAAAATCGAGTTGAACGATAAAAGAACTCGTGCGTATACTCCGCTCATTTTTTACGGTATTTGACAACGGAAGATCTTAGACCAAGGTGGAGTGATAACAGAAGACCTTAGAAGTAAAATATATCTAAAATAAAATGTGAGGAGCTGGCATAATGCGGATATTTACACAATTAGTTCCTTTTTTAAAAAATAGTTAAAAATCGGAATCAATATTTTGAGTAATGCATCAAAAAATTTTAAAATGGTATTCGAAGGAAGACGGAAATATGTGAAAAAGTTAGTTATGTACTACTATTACAGACCGTTTACCTCGGTCTGTAATAGTAGTATAGAATCTCTAGTTTGATATCCGTGGAAAAATAGATTGAGATGCAAAGTGACGAACGCATAAACCGAGTGTGTAACTTGCGTGTCCCGCAAGTACCGCCTCCTCCGTCCGTCCGTCGGGGCTGGCCGCACGACGCGGGGGCTGGCCGCACGACACCGGGCCTGGCCGAGCCACCGCGCTGACAGAGGGCCCACAACGGGCGGGTGGGTGACGCAACGGCGCAGAAGGGGAAGTGGGGGGCGAGGTGTTTTCGTAAATTTCATTTTGCGACGCTCCTATTCGTCCGATTTGCATGATTGTCACGGCGTTGGATTTAGGAAGCATGTCGCCATCGCGCTGTAAGGCCACATTTTTAAATTTGTTCTCGGAATTTGAGATCTAATTTCAAATTCACGTTTTTGCTACATTTTTGGAAAAAGGTCATCGTAGCGTAAATTCTATTTTAAAAAGGCGTGAAATGCCGTTTACAAATAGAAAATCGGACCATTGATTAAAACGTTATCAGTAAAGTAAATTCCCCTCTGATAGTGCTGCGATCTATTAAATTTTCCTACAAGTATTTTTCTGTGCATTTAGCCTTAAATATACTACGTATTTTAAACGGAAATAGTAATAATAATAATAATAATATTAATAATAATAATAATATTAATAATAATAATATTAATAATAATAATATTAATAATAATAATAATAATAATAATAATAATAATAATAATAATAATAATAATAATAATAATAATAATAATAATAATAATAATTTTTTCTGTGAGTGCTTCCGTCACAAATTCGTTTCCTGCAAGGGCCCTGTCTCAAATATTCGAGTAAACCACACATTCAAAGTATCCAGTACACTAACTTAGGTAGGTAATTGTTTTTGCACAACGCTAATAGACGTTTATTTTAACGCGTTTGAAAAGTTATAACTCAAAAAACCTAAAAACAGATTTTCCAGGCAAATATTAGAGATTTAATTGTTCAGATATTTCCAATTCTTTACTAAATTGAAGTGTAAAATTCTTGGGAAATCACTTATCAATTCGCAAAAGTATACAATTTTATGTTATTTAAGGTAATATGTAATGCAGACCATGGGTAATGTTGAAATTCTTCCCTCTCTCGCTCACTCCTTGTAATTAAATTTTGAAACTATAAAAGAAAAATGGTCAGAGCGATTAGGCATAATTATCTCATGTCTCCGTGCATTTTAAATTTATGCAAATACCGTTGTGTGAGCATGTATGCATAAATGTTAATGACATTTGTTTTGAAACTACATGTATAACAAATTCATGCATATAAATCAAACAGTCTCTGCCGCGTAGAGAAACTAATTTAGTGGTGCAGTAATATATTTATTCGATGAATTTTAAATGCCGCTGGGATTAGAATTGAACAAAATGCACTACCTACTTTTCTGAGTTTCCATGCCTAACAGTGTGCCGAATTATTTTCAACACACACACATGACAGAGTAAGAAGAAATATGTCTTGGTTTATGAGTGTAGAATCGAATGTTGTAGTGTTGTTGTTATTCTAGAAGCAATGTTGTTAAAGTGAAGTTGATATTCCACGAACTCAGGACACTCAGGGAATATTCTACCAAGACTATTGATAACGGACGTGTCTTGGAGGCACATCATATTGGAAGATCACAGAGGACGGAGATCATACACAAACTATTCATATTTTGACACCGGTGAAAAGCAGATGAGGCAACCGTTTGGTAAAAATGGGATAAGTATGCTACTACTGGAGCCTCATTTTCTACATGTGTGCATAATGAGATATTAAATTGCGTATGTTGCATAAAATGAAAAACACCACCAAGGTAATTCGAAATCCCTGATTCTTCACGGTCAAACGTGAATATATCACGATAAATATCTTCTCGATATTTGTGACTTGGGTAGTGGTACACATTGACGAGCGTTGTCGCGCAATCGAAACGGCGACTTTGGGAGCGCGTCCCCAGGACAGCAGCGACGCTGGGGTAAAGGGACAACAGACTCCGCAGATGGCAGCCGAGAAGTGTGATAGCTACAGTACTGACAGCGCATAAGCGACTCTGACAGCTCGATGTGCTGTTGCCACACATTACTACCGACATGGCACCACCAACACAAGTAATGAAGTCTCGAAACATCAACATTTACCGACAGACATCGACTCCTCTTGATATAATGTTCAAACTCTGCGCCAAAGCCGAACATTATCGCCTCCGCGATTTTGTGTGTCAGATGAGCTTCGTGTGTGAGATGAGCAACGCAGAACCTTGACTGTGAGAAAGTAAACAAATCCTCGCAAGCTGATCGCTTCAGAGCAGGTCACATGATTTCGCTTACACGCTGCCGGTACTGTAGTACTGCTTCGTAGTTCGTGACTTGTTGTGAGACGTTGACGCAGATACATTTACTTTGTATTGGACATTTTGTGATTTTATCTATGACTTGGGACTTCTGGTTAACGGGTTACTGTGAAGCGGACTTGGGATTTCTGGAGACAAGTGGCAACTTTGGTTGTACGAGTTTGGATACTGGACAAATTGTATCTTTCGTAACAATAAAACTATTGCTAATCTCTTGTGTAGGTACTCGTCATTGTGTATACTTCAGTGACCACTCGTTAATATCAAATACATTTTATCGCCAATTTTTTCATGTTAGACGATTAATTCACACGATCGCCTGGTGACAGAAGCGTTGCCGATCGCTGATGAATGTCGTGAGCGCAGCGGCGCTGAGGGCACTCAACAAAGGAAGCAAACCTCCAGGCCGTCAGGCCATTCCGAGAACGGCATTCGCTTTTCGTAACGCGTTAGTCTTAATAAGTACATGGAATTCTAAGAACTATTTCTTTCTTTCTCTCCCTCTCTTTTTTTATTTATTCTTTTATGTATTCATTTATTTATTTATTCATTCATTCATTTATTATGTCATGTATTGTGGCGAAACCGATTTCATCATAATTTCATAAACGAAATTCACCGGATCAAAATTTAAACAAACAGATTCGGCCACCCAGGATTTCTGCCGAGAGATTACGCAGACGGGCACACGTGCGCGACTCTGTTATCGCGAGAGTCCCTTACGCCCCCGGCCCATTAACGAAGTCGTTTAGAGGGCTGGCATTGACAGATTCAATGAGCACACGTGTTCACTGAGCCGACTACGCAATTTCGACATCGCCCGCTCGTTTCGGGGAATCCCAAACTCATAAATTTCTTTCACGCAAACGCGCCCCCCCGTTTACGCAAACATGGGGCGATGTTCTAGAAGGAATTGGAAAATTCTGGACGCTTGCAGCTGACGCGGGGAGCGGAAAGTTCTGTGGCTTCATGCGTGGCGATTGGCTGGAAATAGTTCACTGCGCCACAAATTTTGGCCAATAGCTACACGTCTATTACAAGGATCTGGGGCACATACGAGAATATTGGGTGGGGGGAAAAGTTTACCTTATAAGATTTCGACGGAGAGAAAATCAGAAGAGCTTGGGCATCAGACGGGGCCAGATGGCAGAAGGGATTTGAATGCTAGGCAGAAGCTTCTTTCGGGGAGCTAGTCGTCGGTCAGAGGCAAAGTTCGCCTTCGCCGGACTTATAAAATTTTTCATCAATCAGACGGGGCTAGAGTATTAGGAATCGGGGAAAGGACCAGTGCGTCTCTGGAAAACTTGTTATTTTTCGAGCTTGAATATTGGACTGAGGGCAGTTGAGAGAGGAACTTATATGGGGGTGGGAATTATTCGGGCGAATATGCCTATGTGGGGACTTATGTTATTTTACTGCGAGTTTTGAGCTGTGAGCCGACTGCAGTGGAGAGAGAATTTTCTCTGGGGTGGGGTTTCCGTCGTGAAGAGAGGCGAATGTTTCTCCAATCGAATTTTAAACTGTCCGAAGTTGTGTTCGACTTCTTATCATAAAAGTCAGAGAGAGACGCATAGTTGGTAACTCCGTTTCTGAGACCGGCCGGCCAGATCAGCTAGTACTGCCAGTCACTTCCAGAACTTCTAGAATCCGCCAGATCAACCAGAACTTCTAGACACCGCCTACGCGGCAACGCATCGCAGCCTTTTGGTGACGTCACAGCCGACCGTCAGCTGTAGCCCGGAGGGTTACTGACCTCTGCTGCATTTTTTCTGGAGGACGCCCAGCCGCCGCCCTCGACCGAGCCACGGCCGACCCCGGCCGCACAAAGACCCTCTCCAGGCAATATCGTTTAGGGCTCCCGCCCTATTGTATAAATTTTCGTAATGCGGTGTCACGCTCTGACACACTGACCAGTAGCAATTTCACCCATTGTAATTGTTAGTTATAATTCTTCTTAGTTTTTTAAGCTTAACTCCTAAAACTAACTTTTCAATTTTTTTTCTCTTCATCTAATTTTCCCACTATTCTTTTTATTCAATTTAAGAGTGTAACTTCCCTGGGGCATGTTAATCATATTGCCCAGGAATAAATGTGAATTTTTACCAGTGAACAAGTGTTTATTTTGTGTTTCCACCGTACTGTGTAACAATTCCTTCCATCACCGACTTGAGCTAGCATCAGGGCCGCTATCCGGTTCCCCGGGTAACCGGGAGTGTTACAGTATTATGTCACTTTCAGGGACACAGTAGCACTCGAGCATCATCGAACTTGTATCTACATTCCTGAATCTCTGACGCTTGTCGGCGATTTTCCTACCAAAGTGGGAAAGGGGATTTAAGAAATCAATGGCTTGCTGGCAGGGTTGGGAGTGGGGCAGGATGGAACGGATAGTCGTGCGTAAGCCGCGACCCGTTGTGCATGGTGTTCTCCGGGGACTACCGATCAGAGCACGCTATGCACCAGAATCTTACTGGCGTATCAAACAATCAGCTTGCTCGCATGCACTTGGGATAAAATTAGCATGTTGCAGTAATTGTCGGACTTTATTGCGACACTTTTATGATATTAGCTACTAGTTCTGGTAGACTGATCAACTTGACATCTGATCAATATTTGCTTGTAGTCTACATAATTGATCAAGTGATGAATTTATCACAACCTTGTGAAATTTTCCCCAGTTCATACCTCTTGTTGAATGAGAGTAAATACTTTGAAGTGTCGTGTTTCATGTAACAAAGGTTAGGGAAATGGACGAAATGAGGTTGGAGTATTGATGAGGAGAATGGAGAGAATCAAATTAATTTTAAATTGTATGAGTGAAAATGGTTGATTTGATTTGTTATATATAAGAAGGACAAATATTATTTGCGCACATGTTCATGAACTCCTGAATTCCTACCCCACCCTTTTACTCTAAATATTTGCTTTATGTTTAAAGGGTCCAACAAAAAGTTTTTAGAACTTTTGAATATAGAACATTTCCCTCCAGAGTTACAGAAAAGTTATTTGCATCGTCAAACAAACTATAGATTTCTTTTCATAGCATTCCTAACAAAATAAGTCGAAATCCTCCTCGCACTTATCGTACCACAAAACGTAAGTAAACGTAAAGAGCAACAATACGTGCATTAATGGCGATTCAGTTATGTCCAGAAACAAAACAAGAGTCCATATGAGCTTAAGCATATTTTGAGAGAGAGAGAGAGAGAGAGAGAGAGAGAGAGTAGCTACAGAGGGCTATATGGAAGGCAAGTGGAAAAATTTGAAAGACGAATTCAACTCATGGACTATCTCAAGGGACAGGGAGTGCAGTGAAACGAGGGCTCACAGCGTAGTGAGACGAAAAAAGCAATGAAGATCAGAATAGTCGGGGGGTGATGAGAGGCGGAACCTGAAAGGCACACGGAGACCGGTGGAGGGGGAGGAAGGAAGGAGGAGGGGAGAGATCCGTTGTTTGGGAAGAGCTCGAGTTGCGAAGAGCAGATCAGAAATCCACCGCCGAGAGATTCAGACAAAGGCAAAGGCGCAGTCCGAACAAATCCCGAAAACTAACTTCCACGCCGACACCACTCAAAGCCGCAGTCGCGCGGTTTAAAACGCGCGGCCGCCGCTCGGTAAGGGAATAAGAGACATTAAAGAGCATTAGGCGCAGTCAAAGAGCAGGCGAGCAACTGTCAGGGCCCGAACGGGCGATGAGGCGGGCAGGGGGCGGGGAGGGGGCGGGGTAAATTGCTCGCGGGGACTGCGCTCAAAGACTAGGCGCACGCGCCGCCACAGGGGGTGGAGGGGGTTGAGGGGGTGGAGAGGAGGGCGGTTGGCGTGGACGCAGGGGTGGCGGCGAGGTTCGCTGTCATAGGAAAGTGTGTCGGTGTGATGGCGGCGGAGGCGAAGGCGATGAAGGGCGGGGGCGAAGGGGGCGTGGGCGAGCAAGGTGGAGCGGGGGCGGGGCAGGGCACGTGTACGCGCAAGAAGGGTAGAGGAGGGGCAGGCGTGAGATAAGGCCGACAAGGGCGGCGAGTGATAAAGCAACGAAGTAGACAGCGTTCGTGGCCGGGGGCGGCGCGGGCGATGGGGTGAAGGGGGCGGGGCCGCGTGGGGGCTCGGAATGGCCGACGAGCGCCGCCTTTGCTCCGCAGCGCCCCGCAGCGGCCACGCGCAGATGCTGCGCTGCCCTTCCACTCGCGCTGGCAAAGGAGGCTGGCAGAGGCCCCCGAGCACGCGTTTTCTCTCAAGGGGAAATACACTAGAAACTCGTACCCTATTTGTGGCTTCCATACAGCAGAGAATTGATGATGATGATGATGATGATGATGATAATGGTGGCTAATCCATCGAAAGCTGCTATTGTAATAAATAATATTGTTGGCAATGACTACTCAATTATTTCACTAGAAACGTGCCAGTCAATACCTTTGGGTCGAAAGACACAAACAAGGTGGTACCCTGTCACATACATTACACACAAGTCTTAAACTCTGCTTCTTTGAATTTATTATTTATAACATATTTTTTTCTTCCCTTAAGGAGTCATAATATCTATAGCTAATTTGTTTTCATATAATCAACTCGAGACAGACATTTTGAGTGCCTTAAGTTAGACATTAAAATGAAAATTTGAAACTACAACAAAAAACTTTAGAACATATTTATATATTATGAAGAACCACAAAACATTATTTAATAGAATTACTATAATGGCAATTCTCGTTAGATTTTCATGCGGCATTTATCGAAATATTTCTTAATTTACTATAGCGCATAATTTACGATTTTTAT
Organism: Gryllus longicercus; assembly: GCA_038098605.1. NCBI lineage: Eukaryota > Metazoa > Arthropoda > Insecta > Orthoptera > Gryllidae > Gryllus > Gryllus longicercus. The sequence continues at coordinate 1,779,309 of JAZDUA010000126.1, read as the reverse complement.
AGATATTAAGCCAGGTAGATTAAATAAATATTTTCGTTTTATGTATTTATTGCACGTGTAGATGCAATTTATGTATTTAATACATGTGTAGATGCGCGAGTAATAATTATTCTGATTTTTTTCGCATTTCGAATGTTGTACTGTAATTTAGAGAATTATTTGATAGCAAAACTCTGGGAGAGAGGAATTCCACTGCCAAACTAATTAAAAGTTCATTTATCAACTACCACGTCAAAATGTACCATTACGTTTATTTTTTTTCAAACGTTTTCCTACGTATATAGCTTATTATTGCAGACATGCCAGGATCTGTGAATGAATTAATAAATCTGTTCGTAACATTTATTATTATATTAACACATTTATATGTACTTTTATAAATAAATATTCAGTTTTTGCTCTTTCACAACCGTCAACTCTCAAATTCAACGATTCATTCAAAGGTCGTCGAATTACAACGGCCGATTTAATGGCAGAATTATTAATTGAAAAGAAATGGCTTCACAGACGGTTTTCTTCTGGAAAACTAATTACAATAATAATTAACTTTACTCTAAAACTACGGACAATAATTTTGACATTACGTTTGGAATTCTTCAGTTGCTGACTGTAGTTCACAAAGGAGTTGAGTCCCGGATGTACTACTTACTTTTAATGAGAAAATACTAATTATAAAATAATTCAAGGATTCTTGTAGAAGTAGCAATGACAATGTATAATTCATGGTACTAGATAGGGTGATCATTTGCAATTTGTATAAGAGTTTCTGAAAATGTTTAATGAAATAATAATGTATTAATAAACAGAAAGTTGCACTTTTGGCTCTTAACTCTTTTGAGAAATCCTTCTCCAATCTATCTTAGGGTCAGATTGACGTAACAACACACAGGAACTGTTTGTAAACAGACAAATATGACACCTTTTACTTTACTTTCATTCTAATAAGTTAAATAATTTTGTAAATACGTTAAGTCCGGACTTGTATACTAAAATACTTCGCGATTTTGTTTTCGCTTTTGAACTACTAGGTAATGTAGCAACCACTGTGATTGTTTACATTGGGGTAACTGTAGAGGGAAACACGTAAGGACAGCACAAGCACACGCAAACATCCATGCCCTAGGCGGAATTCGAACTCGCGACCTTTCGTGCCAAGACAGCTAGGGACCAACAGCCTTGGCGATCTTAGCTATTCAGGTCGGTGTCGGCGATCTTTGTGTCTACGATGCTGAGTTCTGATTCTAGTAATAGTTGTAAATAAAAATTGCCAAAATTGTGGTTACGTCAGCCTAACTAAGGGGAAGAGTATATCCAACGAGACGTATCACTACGGAACATTTTTTTTAGAAAGAGAGAATATTCCGATTCTTAATAGTAGTTCAAGATAAAAATATTACGGTATTCAGAAACTGTTTATCAGAGTGAAAACGATATTTTTGAACACAACGTTCGGCAGGACGATGGAGAAACGTCTTAGGATTATATTGGCACGTACAACTAGAGAAGAAAAGGAAATGGAGTCACGTCATTCTCGGAATAAGCTCTTCACTTGTGCACCTGTTCAAGAGGCGGGCCACAGTGGCTCACGACCCCCCTACTCCTCGCGGGGCGGGCCCCTCCGCCCCCGGGCGATTGATGGATGGAGTCGTTACTCGCGGCGATAGCATCGCGTCGCGTCGCACGGTGGCGCGGCGCGGCGCGGCGGCGGGCGCGGAAACCCCCGGACCCAGCTGCGCGTCCTCGCCTTCGCCGGCCTCATCTGCGTCTTTCTCCCGCGCCCCAAGTGACAGCCCGAGATTGCAGCACGCCGCACAATACGTTCTACGACACTAAAGCCAGTGCCCTGTTTTACATTTCAAAAATCTTATTGCACATGAATATGTAAGCACGTTGCTGACGCGGCATGGAAAAGGTTCGGACAGCGAGAAAAATTGCATATGCACAAGAAATGAATCTACAATTTAAAACTCCCATGAGAATACGTGTCGTGTCCTGTGATAAGAACGTATACCTTGCGCGCTCTTCGGTGCAGAAATTACAAAGATATTTCACTCTAAACAACGAACTAGAGGCTGCGACGTCCAATAAACGTGTGATCTAAGTATCAAATTCCTTATTTTGCCGTAACTTGGGGAGTCCACTCCTTCAACGGTGTTGCAAGTTTTTTCATAACAGAAAGAGAATGAAAAAATGCGAGAGATAACATATCCTTCAAGTTAGCCTTGTAAATTTATCGCACTTTCTCTAGGGTTTACTTATTTTCCTCTTAGTCAACTTTTAGGTTATTGTTTAAATTTGTTTAAAGATGTTTAGAAAGTGCGAAAGTCCGGTAGGAACAAAAAAGAAGTTTGCAAAGGGTAACAAAAAAATTGTAATTGCATTACAGTCCAGTTTATCGCATGTTCAAAACTAGGAGAATATGGACGAATTCACTTCCGCTAAACCGAATACATTGTTATACATTTTCAAAATGTTTTTATTTCTAACAAGAAAATTAAAAATATACAAAGCTGGATTCTTGATCACATTAAAAGATGTCACTACCTATTATCCAAATTTTGTAAAATTTAACCTCAGGTATAAATAAATATATTATTATTTACATGAAATATTGAAAAATTGTGTTACTTATAACAATAGTATTTATATTACTTGTAATTTCTTTTCTTGAATCAAGAATTTCAATTGGAATATCACGTAAGATTCATGTATATTGTTTTCACCACACGATTCAGCACAATTTACAATGAACTCGAAACCAATAAACATATCATCGTCTATCGGTAAGATAGTCTCAAATGTTATGAGTAGCCATAAATATTAATGATAAAATAAAACAAGACGTTTCGTTCCCAATTACACTCCGACTTCGATTGCCAGTAACTTATGTTCAGATGGCGCCAAACGATTGCGCCTTGATCAAACGTTTCGGTCGCTAATGTTGTTCTCCGTAAACTTTATTAGCCCCGCCACTCCTGCTTCAGCGGCAGCCACCATCTCCTCGTCGCAGATGCAATCGCCCTCCACGTGGGGCGGTGTCGCCCTCTGCCGTCGAGGCGCCGCACCTGCCGCGCGGGGCTGCGCTGCTGACGTGGTGAGGCACGGCGCCGAGACTCGTGATTTACGGGCCGGGAGGGCAACGGCGGAGGCGGCAGTGGGAGCAGAGGGGGCGTCGGTGGTGGGGCGGGGGGATTGCGGCGGGGTTGGTGGCGGCTACGGGGGCATCGGAAGCGGCGGCTGCGGGCGTGGCGGCAATGGGGGCGGCGAGCGTGGCGGCGAGCGTGGCGGCGAGCGTGGCGGCGAGCGTGGCGGCGAGCGTGGCGGCGAGCGTGGCGGCGAGCGAGGCGGCGAGCGAGGCGGCGGCGGGGGGCAGGGGAGGAGGAGGAGGAGGGGAGGGGCTTGGGCAACGGCAGCGCGATGACAGAGTTGGAGAAGGTCGCCTAGGGTGCCTGCCAGAGCGGCACCCCGTGCTACACAGGGGGCGAGTCGGGCACGACAAGAACATTAAAGGGTTATTTCACTCCAGCGCTGAGTGACCGATGCCAAGAAACAAGGCACTTAACTTCAAGGCCAGTGTACGTGTGCTTATGAGTTTCCGGCGGATTCTATAAGTAAGAGAATATTCCACAATGGGGAAACTTTCTGTGCACTACCCTTATCTTTTATTGATGATAAGCTATGTTTGCAAAAGTCATCTTAATCAGCGTTGTAAAGAAAGGTGCCTGAGTTGGAAGGGGTGCGCGAAATCTCATGGTGTTTGGCGTCTTTAGAAAAATCGCATAGCTCAGATTGCGTAGAGTTCTGGAGAGACTATGGCTTCTAGGTGTTGGACCATCCCCCTACAGTTCAGATTCGACACCTGGTAAGTACTACATCTCAACACTAAAGAAAGACCTTTATAGAAGAAAATTTTCTTGTGACAGTGAGGGAAAGAAGCAATGTTTGACCATTCGGCGAACAAAACATCGGATAATTTTTTTTAAAGGCGTAGGAATGTTGTGAAAAGATTGAAAAGTGCAATTAAATAAAGTATGATTATGTTTAAACGTTACATAATTGTCTTCTTTCCATCATAACTAGAAGTTAGTAAAGTCACAAACTTTAAGAACCCACTCTTATCAGCAAAAAATCCAATTTTCGCCTTAGTGTAATTTACAGAGTCATCTATGTGTTCTTACGATAGTGAAATTGGATTATAGTACGTACGTATTCAATACCACTATTCGTGCATAGTAAGTTCTTATATTAAATACCACTCGTGCATGGGAAATTTTCAGATACATCACTATTTTATACGTACGCATAACACAATAAATCCTTCCAGAAGTCGCGTTTGAATTTCATTTTTCTGTCATTCACAGTAGTGCAACATTAATTCAACTACACTATGACGATATATTTGCAAATGAAAAGTGAAAAGTTTACCATCATGAATACCACTAGAAAGAACAGCAAAACTCCTATTTCCACATACTACAGGATGTGATATATTATATTTCATTACGGCAAAATTTAAAATTACACAATTGATTCAACAATTGTGAGATATGTTGAATTTGTTTTTCAAGTATTTTTTTGTTTTTTGAAACGCATGGTCAAATTATACAATTGATTCAACAATTGTGAGATATGTTGAATTGTTTTTCAATTTTTTTTTGTTTTTTGAAACGCATGGTCAAATTACACAATTGATTCAACAAATGTGAGATATGTTGAATTTTTTTTCAATGGTGCTTTTTTCAAACCCATGGCGCCTGCGCGTGAGCGACGCTGGAAGGCGAGCTGGTGCGGGGGCGCTTAAAGAATGCGATGACGAGGAAACGCGAATACCCTTGCAGCTCCCCTTGCAGGCGCGCGAAGCGACGCGGCGCGGCGCGGCACGTGGCGCGGTACAGGGGAAGGTGCTCCACTCGAATTCCGGCGCCAGGCGGAATCCCCAAAATATTAACTGGATAAAATGTCGCTCGCGTCTGCGCCGAGCCGTTGGGAAAGGAGAAGGGTGTAGTAATGCGACACTCGCAGCCGAGCAGACAACAACTTGAATTAAGAGTCAAATACAGACTAACAACAACAACAACAACAACAACAACAACAACACAACTCACGGGCGCGTTGGGGGTCCGGAGAGGGAGAAATATTAAAAAGTTGACATTCGACCGTGTGTGCTTGTTTTGTAATATTCAAAGGCAAAATTGGAACTTTATGTAAACTAGTGGTGCTAAAGTAACACGTACTTCCTCGTAAAGACTTTCACGCAAATTTATGCGGAAAATACACTATTTTTCGAATAATTGTACGTAAATTTATTTCAAACTCTATCTTTTAGAAACACAATTAATTAATAGAAAGGTCTCAATATTTAATATTTTAGTTGTAGGACGACGCTTAAATAACTTTGAATTTTTACTATTATCGAAAAATCAGAGTTTTCAACTAACGTGAGATCTACACCATTCTCTTAAACGTCATTCATACTATCCAACAACAAATTGTAATGAAAAACGATGAAGGCATTTTTTTTAAATGTCTCACGGGCTTAATGTAAACTACACCCCCAAAAAATTAAATTATCGATTTTAAATTCAAGGGGCCTCGATATCAACCAGATCGATTACGGAATATCAATTTTGGAGAAAATCGGCTGAACGTTTTAGCAGTTAGCGTTGTTCAAAAACGGACGGATAGAAAGGCAGACGTTTTGCCATCATTCGATTTGTCGGTATCAAGGACCCACAAAACGTGTATTCTGGCTAAACCAAGTGTTAGAAGATTTCTCTCTAGATTTAGCAGCGGAATTTATCCACTTTTTCGTTACCAGGACCCTGTAATAAGATTTTTTCTGCCGAAAATTCGCCGTTTCTTTCCCGCAGCAATACATGACTTTCCATATCGTGCCCAGAAAGTAGAAATGGGATGCTGTGAGAATCCATAGTCTTATACGGGCCATAATATTCAAACATTTAATTGTTTCATTTACCCAATTGCTACTCGGCGTAGCTGTTACTCATTTTAGCCACATGGCTAATGAAGAAGTGCCTAGTCCTATCTGGAATCAAGCAAATACTTTTTTACTGAATTAAAATATCTTCTTCTTCTGTGAATCGTGTCAGCCGGATTAGTACATCGCAGTCCATCATCGATCATGAAAACGGAGTAGCAACGTTCTTCTGCAAACCCCGTACGAGGAAACCCGACGCGGGTGACGCGAAGTGTGTTTGTTAACCATCACATTTGCACCCAGAGGCGAGCTCTGGCTAAAGAAAAGCGAATAAGAACAGAGCCATCACTTGGTTAGTTCTCCTCTCCTCTCTTCGAGGAATAACGGATCGAGGACACGAGTTGCTCGTGGCTCGGAGCGTACGATAGAATTACCAGCTTTGAACACTGGTCTCCCGCTGCGAATTTCGGGAAACGCAATCTCCACAATGGTAATAACAGAGGGAATGTTGTTAGGTATAATAGAAACAGGAGTTTTCAAGCTATTTCCACGGGGTTTGCTTCAGATGGTACTACTTGTTCTTGGAACTCATGCTAGCGAATTTACTTTATTCCTTTCTTTTAACTTGCTTAACAACGATCGGGTGACAATATATTCATATCACGTGTCCAAAGAGTGTATTTTATAATATGCAAGATGTCTGGTAAAACAAACGATGCACTGAGCAAGACCTATCAACAGGCTCTTTTATGAAAAAGATTATATCACATAAATTAAGTTGTTCTCTAAATAAAAAAAACTGTTTTTGAAAACAAATTTCAGTACGAGGTGGCATCCGAACCATATTTTAGTAGGTGAGTTACGCACTGGATATGGAAATCAGGGAAATTGCAGACGATAGGTTATCGGGTGCAATTATCAAGGACAAACGACTATTAACACTTCTACAAATCATTAATAATTTTATGTCAGTACTTTATAATCGAAAAGAGTTTTATCATCTGGAAAATAAAACATTTATTAAATAATACTAAGGTAGATCAAGTAATCAATACCTGAGCACAGAAAAAATTAATATGTTAATAAATCGCCGAAAATTTTAGATCCAGGCCCAGGGTAGGATTAGGCGTTTACACGTAGAAGATTTGAGGTGATCACCGTCTCGCTGCCATGCAATATTGACATCTTTACAGCGTTAATCTCGCGGAGTTCCGTGAGGAGCTGCATCCATTATTGAAGCGGGCGCGAAGACCCAACGCGCGTTTCACTGCACAGGGCGCCGTCGCGTTGAAAACTCGAACTAACGGTCTCCTTCAAATGAAAAGAGGCCATGAAGAAACGCGGGAAAACTATTTTTAGAAGACTCTTTGTATGAATTCGTCAAACTGTGCTCATTAGAAACTATAATGGTTAAAAGTGTGTATTTTCTTTTACAGGAATATTTCAACTGCTCCATACTTACGGTCCAGAAATAACAGAAAAGACATGGTGTGCCAATACTTTCTAACTCGCTTTATTTTATTTCGTTTAGAAAAGTGGAGTACGAACAAATTAATCTCAGGTAATTAAAGCATATAAAATTAATAACGTTTTTATCTTTGCAATCGTACTATCTGTACACCTTGCTTTGGTATCGTCTATACAACAGGTACGAGACATTTCACGCACTCGATTCCGGCTGCGTCACTGATGTAGTCTATTCGAGTTTTTTATTACTTATTCTATTCTAGAGCTTTCAGAAGTTGGATATAATCATTAATGAGTTATTCACAGCGATGGAGCTCTAACGATGATTAATTATTGTTTCCGAGACCGCAACAGCTGAGGTCATTAGTTCTGTCGCAATTGTAGTTTTGGTTTTAATATCTTACCTCTAATGAAATTTTGTTTCGATAAATGAAGCTGAACCTACTCTTTCGTCTAAAGTGTCAGTGATATGACCAAGATCCACTCCATGATTCTATCGCCATTCCGACTTCTTCTCTCCCAGCAGTCACGACCTAGCAAACGGCTCTCCAGCAGACGGCTCTAAGAGAAACTAAAAACATTATTTAATCACTTATTTTCAGTCTGTTTAAGCCTTTTTTGAGAAAATTGTCTGGATATAATCTTCCAATAACGACCCTGCAAAGTGTGATTACCAATTAATTTGAAGACTTGGGACTCCAGCACGGATGCTCATTATGCTCACAAGCAAGTTAAGTAAAGATTGCGGCTGAGTTGTGTATCGATCCATACGAGGTTGACTGGCGGAATTTATCTGGGAAGTTCCTCATTACTCCTGAACCAACTGGAGCTGCGATCAATCTAGGTAATACTTCCTGAAACTTTTGATTGCATTTCGAAAGAGATTATACGTTATCTCTTTAGATTACGTCCTATACATTCGTCTGTTAAGCAATTCTTTTCACGAATACATATCTTAGGAAATTACTTCAATTGAATGAAAATCAACACAAAAACTACTTTCTCGGGGACCAAACAATGATTAAAACCATTTTGTTTGCCTTAAGTAACATTTTTTAACCCAGCATCGTTTATTTTTATATTTCCCTAACTCTTCAACTTGATAGTTTTTGGCCTACCATCTGTTGGTTCAGTACATCATGAGAGATAAGCCCTTCTCAGGGTTCCAAGTATGATCTTAGAGAAAAGAAGGAGCGCACGCGGTTCTTATGTCCCACTTTTTATTGAATTACGTAATGTAATTTTAATGAATTAGCGTTCATATGGAGGAAGCAGCCTGAAACGCACCTTCAGGCGGTGGTCAGCTTCGATTGGGTGTTGGATACTCCAAGCGCATTACGAAAACTCATTTGAATTACTTTATTTTTAAAATATAAGTCCGTGCGACTTAATTCACCAACCACACACAACACCAGCTCCCCCATAGCTTTTGGGACTTCTCAAAACGTTCTATCTCTTCGCTAGTGTGAAACGTACAATTATTTTGGTCGATTATGACGCAATCTGCTAGTGTATCTGTGTGTAAGCAGAGATTTGAAGAGTGACATGAAATAACACTTACCCACTACGCATTTGAAGTGAATCGTCATACATTAATCATTTATCGTGACTGGTAGGCAGAAAAGCTTGACTTCTGTGTCCTAAAACATTTTCTACAAATTTGTAGTTAATAATTAGAATATATAAATCTGCAAATTCGATAACAGATAATGTAGTTAATACTTTAGTTCATATTACAATATAAGTTCCGTCAATTGCTGAGTGACACTGTCCTCCGGTACACAGATACGTCATTAAAATACCATTAAAATTCCATTAGGTATTTTTCCAATGTGTTATCTTCAGGGATTAAACATTCGTGGCATTTTAATTAGTACATTCCTATAACCGGCAGAAATTTAATTATTTTTTTCTAATGTTTCTTCACTTAAGATCCCTCTCTTGCTTCATCTCTCTTTCTTTCATTCTTTTTCTCTTTTCCTATCATTTTCTCTTTTTCTCCCTCTATCATAGGAAAATGTACACTAACTTTTTATTTAGTTTTAATGTTTATTTTCAGCTTTTAAAAATTAGAAAAACTATGATGAAATATGTTATAGGATAAAACGGTTACATTCCAACTTTTAAGACCTACTACGAATGCTTGTACGAAATCAGAAAAACAGAATATGAAAAATACGAAAGAACAACTTTTGGGGCAAATGCTAACACGTGGCTTGCAAATGTTAATACATGGCGCGTATTTGTACAAGAACCTGCGGTGATGTGAATTAAAATAGATAAGTAAAAAAGCATTATCATCTGTATTATAGGTTAATAAAATTTACACACTACATTTGAGTATAATTTTTTCACTCGTTTTTTGCTTTAAAATACAAAAACATGTAGTGTCACAAGTTTATTATTTAGGTTTTACAGCGGTTTATGAGGGAGAGAGAATATACGAAAAACAAATTACACATTTTCATCCTTCCATCACAGGTCAAATGAAGTATTTGTTTTCCTTTACTTCAATCAATAAAGATTTATACGTGTAGGTATAGTTTACATCTACCAATAACAGTGTGTATTTTACCTCTAAATAGCTAAACACTCTTCAAATAATAAATTTGGCGGAAAATTAATTATCCGTAGGTATCCATATAATAAGGTTGAAACATTAAAATGGATGTATAATTCTTGAAAATATAAAACAAATTAAAAGCATTTTAAAACGTATTTCTTCCAACCGAGAATTAATTGGACGAGACTTTGCTAAATGAGCTAAATGAGTTTCGTCGTACATGACTCTAATAAATATTGTATATACTATAAATATATACACGAGTGTTTTACATCTAGTTATGTTTCTTGGTTCCTCTTTTCCTGTCTTCTCCATCCACTACATTTTCCTCTGTCAAATTTATTGTTGCCATCGCAGTCAGTATTCCTTGTTTCCTTTGGGTTGATGGTCTGCCCTATCGTCTTCTGTATGAAGGTATCCATTTATATACTTGTTTGGGCCACCTCTATTCTGGCATTCTCAGCAGATGTCCATACCACTGAAACAGTTTTCGTTCTACAATATCTATTATATTCTTTCGAATTTCCATTTTCTCTTTTATTTCTTCATTGAGTAGGTGGTGTAAACGAGATATTCTGCAACTTCGTTACAAAAAGTCCATTTGAATCGTCAATAATCTTTTTTTGTTTTTACTTCCAAGCCAAATGTGGAAATACTTTCTATAAATTCTACTGTATATATTTTTCTTTGTTTTCTTTGCTAACTGGGAGTTCCACAGAATTGGATTTAGTATATTTATGACAAGTTTTCCTTGATTTATCTTATTATTAATACCATTATTACATGTGCCATATTTTAAAGTGTGAAACTCAAATATTTAAAATTATCACATTATTGAATTTTATCATTTACATATTCTTCTGTTATCATATACGTGGTTTTGGACACGTTTATTTGCAATCCCCATATTTCAAATTCCTGCTTAACGTTGCTAAACATACAGTGCTCTTGCTCATCCTCAGCCATGATGACTAGATCATCCGCAAAAAATAGAACATTCAGTGTTGATTATCCAATTTGCATATCCTCCTCAATTCACTCAGAGCTTCGGCAATGAACATGTTAAAAAGAGTCGGAGCATACAGCACCCCTGTCTTAATCCTTAAGAAATTATCATCATCTTATATTTGTACGTTTACTTTCACACCTTTACTGTAGTAGTACATTTTGTTAATGGTGTTAACTAATTTCAAATTACATTTTTGTTCTAAAATTTAAAATGTCTGCTAATGGGAAAGTTGTCATATGATTTTTCGTGAGGTCAACAAATAGTAAATAAGAATCTCTTCCACAGGCTTTCCTTTTTTCAAAATATGTTTGGATGCAGAAAAGGTTATCTACACATGAAACGGCCAGCCGTAAAACCGCTTTGTTCTTCCAGATTTTCTATCTCTGTCTCGATTCTTCCTTTAATTATTCGCCCATACAGTCTACTAATTGAACTTTTAACACTAATGCAACTGTAGTTTTCAAATTTTTATTTATTGCCTTTTTTATAAATCGGAATACTTTTTTGCTTTTTTCCATACTTGGTGAATTTCTTTTTGATCAATGATACATTTAAATAGTTTTACAATAATTCCTATCATTTTGTACGGAGAGTGTTTTAACAGTTCAACCGGTATTCCTCCTGGGCCTGGGGATGTATTATTTTTCGTCCCTCTAATTGCGTTATTTAATTCTTTTAGAGTTATTTTTGGAATGTAATCCTGTATTTGTACATTATCTGCAGTAAAACTGGTGTAATTTTATTCTGGTTTATGCTCTCTCAGAAGTTCTTGAAAATATACTGTTCACGGTTTAATATCAATTTGTGACATTCTGTACATACATGACACATCTGTTTTTAGTTCTTTTAATCCTTCTATTGATTTTACTATATGCTGTTCTATCTTTGGGGTCTTCTGAGCTTAGCCATTTTTTATATTTCACTTTCTTCTCTTTGGTCATTTGCTTCAAATCTTCATTCTACCAGTATGGTTTCTTTTCCTTTATTTTGGGCTTCTCACCTTATGCTTCAAACGCTGATTAATATATTACTGTTTTTATTTGTTCATATAGTTCAGTTGCTGGCCGATCTCCATTTATTAGCAAATTTATTTGCGAATCTAAATTTATATAGGAAACTAGTCTAGTCATTTTGTAAGCTATCCAACTGATACATTTTTGGCTTACAAGAAGAATGAGTTTCTGGTAGTTTGATCTTTTGGAAGTTATATTGGTGAAAAAAATAAATACGAGCTCTAACTAAATGGCGGTCGCTATCACATTCTGCTCCTCTTAATACGTCTTGGCATTTCAGATGAGTTCTCCGACTTAATGTCACATAAGTTATTCACTTAATATTCCTGATAGGTTGTGTCCACTTATAATTATGGATATATTTGTGTCTATAGAACCCATTCATGATTTTAAGATACATCTGACTACATAAATTTATTAATATCTCTCCATTTTTATTACATACTTTTTCTCCATAGTTACCCACTATATTATTATTCTGTTTATGTCCCGTTCAGGCATTTAAGTCACCCATTATTAGAATTTCCTTACTTGAAGGAATGTCTTCTAATATTGACACTAATTCATCTTCAAAAGAATCTTTTGAAGATTCTGTTGCATCTTCAGTTGGAGCATATGCTGATACAATTAATATAATATGTCCAAATATTGCTAACTCCACTGTTAAAAGTTTCTCATTGATCTCATTCCAGGTTCTTATATTTTTTCTATATATTCTGTGTATTGCTACTGATATTCCACATTTAGCCCTATTATCTTTGTTTACACCACTATAAATACGGATATGTTTGCTGCAGTCTTCAACTCCTTTTCCTTTCTTCTTAGTTCCCGTTAATGAACAAATATCTATATTTAACTTATTCAACTGACATAATTCTTCTTCATACTTCTGCTACTCCTTGTACGTTCCATGTTGCCATTTGCATTGACCAGTTTCGTTGCTTAAGTCGTCTTCGATTGGGTCCGTTTAAAGGCTGCTTAGAGTTTTTAACATGTTTATGATTTTTACGGGAATATGGTGTTGTCCCATAGCCCAACCTCCAACCTGGCAGGCCAGGATTTGTTTGGAGTTTTCTCCCCTAGAGATGAGTCTCCTCTACCCATGGTTGTTTCAGGGTTTTCCTTTCCTTAGCCTTAGAGGGCTCCATCCCCTTGTGCATGGCAGCAGGTTGAAATACTTTTAAAATAATTATTTTTTCCTTAATGCCATCTATTAGAAACAGGTAATGTAATGCTTCCACCCGAATAAAATGACAAACACTGATATATCGAAAACGCCCATACACTGTTGATTATCGTCAAATCTGTCGCTCAATAACTTACTCACCAACACTTTGCTCCTATTTCTTTCGCGTAAACACATTCGCACAGCCCTTTTCCAAAGACGAGGGCAATTCAGACGGAGGTATCCAGCCAACACCTCCGCCACGTTCCACCACGTCCATAGCGGAGAGGATATCTTAGAAACCGTGTCAACTCCAATATTCCCGGCAACTCCGCGGCGCCTTCCGCGACGGCTCCCCGACGCGATTCCAATCTCCCGCGGCGCGCGTCGGGTTTCCACGCAAAACACCGCATTCCGGCGCCGCGTCTGCATATTGCCTCACGCCCCAGCCGCAGTCCCAGTCCCAGGCCTCGCAGTCTCACGCACGCAGGCTCACGTCCCGCCCCCACGTCGCCCGGTCCCCGGCCAGCCCCCGCACCGCCCCGCACTGCCCTCGCATCGCCCTCGCACCGCCCTCGCACCGCCCTCGCACCGCCCCCGCACCGCCCTCGCACCGCCCCCCCACCGCCCTCGCACCGCCCCCGCACCGCCCCCGCAACGCCCCCGCAACGCCCTCGCACCGCACCCGCACCGGCCCCGCAACGTCCTCGCACCGCCCTCGCACCGCCCTCGCACCGCACCCGCACCGCACCCGCACCGCCCTCGCACTGCCCCCGCAACTCCTCAGCACCGCCCCCGCACTGCCCGAGCTCCTGCGCGGCCCCACGGCTCATCCCCTTCTCAACGCGCGCGTAACCCCAGACGCACCGCCGTTCCTTGCCGCACGGTACTATCGATTACAATAGCGTCTGATTAAGAAACATTTCCATGCGGCCCGAACATGGGAGCAGTTTAGGTCTGCGATACTGTCAATCCTAAAATGGAATACAAGACCTCAAGGTGGTTCTACATGTGAAAGAGTGTGAGTATTTTGAAGGGGTAACCTCATTAAAATTATTTCCGGGTTGTGGTGAAGGGCTAGGGCCTCGGCGCACGTCGCTGCTGAGGGAAATTCATTTACTTCCTGGGACGACTCGCGCAGCCCCGACCTCACGACCAAGGAGCTGGCTATGCTCTTCATAAACACACGCTCTGCGCTCATTGTCGCGAGGGCTGAAGTTTCAATGTCCACAAAATGTTAAAGTACTAGGCTTCGACGAATACAATAAAAGAGATTATTGTTCCGAGACGTTTTTGCAAAGTAAAAAAAAATATTTGTTTGGAGACGGTGGTAGCTCAATAACGATTTTTAAATATACCTTTCTTAATTCGTACTTAATGTTTTGTCATGGTGTCCGAAAGATGCAAAGGTGTGGAATTATTTAAAATATATTATATAATGTGAGTTTGCGAGAGCGGGAGGAAGAGAGCGAGAGGAAGTGAGAGGGAAGAAGTGAGAGAAAAGAAGAGAGAGGGAGGAAGAGAGAAGGAGGAAGAGAGAAGGAGGAAGAGAGAGGGAGGAACAGAGAGACAGATCTGAAAAGAGGAGAAAAAGAAAACAAAAGAGAGAAAAAATATACGAAGAAAGAGAAGAAACTAAGTATAGCAAATTCATTTATTCATTCATCCAAAATTAGTTCCTTAACGAAATATTTGAATTTCAAACAATCTGTTATATACAAAGTGCACGTGTCGACTGCCCTGCATTTTGACATTTTCGTCCTAACATCAATATTTAAGCCTCCCGAACGCTCCACAACACGTAGGCTGCTTTCAACGACATTGATTTTACATAGGGAGCACTTCCCGCTTCGTAAATCACGCAGCGAGCGCCAATCGCCCCAAGGACCACGTGCACTGGTCTCTCTGCTCCGCGACCCACAGTCGCTCTGCACTAGAGGCAGAGGCCCATCGCTGCTTCACCCCGCCCACGCCCACACCTACACCCACGCCCCCTACAAGCGCCAACCATTACCCCCTCCTTTTGCAACCTCGCCTCTTCCGTAGCTGTGTCCCCTACCCCTCGCCACCGTCGCCGCCTTACCCTCTCTCCAGATCTCTGCCCTTGCCCCAGCCTCTGGCCTCGCCCACGCCACCTCCGCAACCGCCCTCGCCCTCGTCCCCGCCCTCACGACAGACCCCGCACCCGTCCTCGCTCCAGCCCCTGCCCTCGCCCTCGTCCCCACCCTCGCCCCCGTCGCCGCCCTCGCCGTCGCCTCCGTGTCGCCCTTTCAAGGCGCCGACTCGCCGCCGCCACCGCCGCCGCCGCGTGAAATTCCCAGCCGCGCTCTCGCATCGGCGAATTTAATTTTTGATCCGCAGGGTGTTTGCGCCCTCCGCGGCGCCGCAGACCCAGAGCTGTCGCCGGCCGCTGCCGCAGCACAGTGGGCTGTGATCCCGTCCCCCCGCGCCATTACGAATTCACGCATGTGGATCTAAGGGCAGCATTGGTGCACCCCGTGGGAACATCTATGAACTCTATAAAAGCTTCAGAGCTTGTATTCGTTTGTATTCATAAGAATACACGTGCTGCTTTGAATTCGTAGGAGCTGTGGTCCCTTGAGAAGTGGGTTTATAGTAAACTGTCCACGTTATTATAATGAAACCAATGCGATCAATACATTATATCTAACCTTTCTAATAAATAACAGATAAAACAAAATTATCTAGTAAATCGTAAATTGAAAATTTAATAACACATGTTACATGAACGACGCAATAACTTTCATGTACAATATGTTTTCCCAACTTTGAGTGAACATAAAGATGGTGTTTCTTGTTCTGAAATCGTGAAATATTACACTATTTTAATTCCAAATGTTTGTCAAAACTTGTTAATGTTTGCCTCCCTTGTACGATCCGAATTTTAAAGATATATTTTCTTTAAAATATGTTGGGAAGATTCTTCTAAACTACATGTTTACAAACGTCAGCGTCACGTCATATACTACAGCACACTTTGCAAATATGCAAAATTTTGTTTCACAGAGAAATTCCGCTTTTTTCTGCCTCTGTTGTTCGGGATGTCTGCCCTTCCGTGCACGTCCCCCACCGCCGCCGCCCCAGCCCACTGCAACCCTTCCC
Organism: Gryllus longicercus; assembly: GCA_038098605.1. Classification (NCBI taxonomy): domain Eukaryota; kingdom Metazoa; phylum Arthropoda; class Insecta; order Orthoptera; family Gryllidae; genus Gryllus; species Gryllus longicercus. The sequence continues at coordinate 1,763,031 of JAZDUA010000126.1, read as the reverse complement.
ATCGCCAGGCCCTGCTGCCGCCCCTGCGGTCTCTCTCTTTCAATCCGCCCCCGGGCCAGGCGTAAACCTGCGCCCGCCCACACATCACTACGAGGCTTCGTCTCTTCCCAGCCCAGCGGCGGTCAACACACCTACACTTCCAGGCAGGTGAAATACAAGAAGATATCGTCACATTTAATTAGAAAAACTTAATCATTTTCATCGGTTTTTAACATAATATATTCCATTGCAGCAAATCTCCGTGAATGAATCTCAAATAAAGACCTAGTACAAGAGTCAACAACTCCCACGTCTCTGCAGGACTGTCTAGGAATCCCGCATGTTCGCAAATACTTTCGAAAGGAGACGAAAAAACCTTTTGGGGCTATTTTCAGTTAATAACTCGCAATAATTTAAACATTGTAATGACAATGCTGACAATGATAAAATTTATAATAATATTAATAATAATAATAGTAATAATAATAATAATAATCCCCACAAAGAATTACCTAAAATATATCATCAAAGACCCAGGAGTACTAACTGATGAATGTCGCATGTGTGGTCGAGATCATGAAACCATTCAGCATATTATATCAGGCTGTAGCTGTCTAGCTCCCACTGACTATAAAGTGAGACACGATCAAGTGAGCTTCATCATCCATTCCAAACTATCTAAAAAGCATAGGCTACCTCAGAAAGCGGATGCACCATACTACCAGTATCATCCAGAAGCGGTACTAGAAAATGAGACACATAACTTATACTGGGACCGCAGTATTCTGACAGACAGGACAATTCATCACAACAGACCTGATATTACTCTTTGGGACAAATCTACAAAGAAAATTTGGTTTATTGATGTTGCAGTCGTCAATACCAGCAATATGATGACAACATACCTGACTAAAATCGACAAATACAGAGAACTAGTATTTGCCGTAAAAGAGCAATGGCGAGTGTCAGAAGTGAAAACTATCCCAATTGTACTATCAGCAACTGGCGTGACACCAAAAACTCTTTGCAGATCGCTGGAAGAACTCTGCTTGGAGAAGAGCATTATCATCGGCCTCCAGAAGTCGCTTATAATCAGTACCTGCTCACTAGTCAGGAGATTCATGGGAGGACATGTTGGGTTTTGAAAGCTCACTCTTAAAATTGTATTTGTTATTAGCATTTGAAAACTGTTATTTTATGTTTACAATCTGAAAACAGTTATTTTATGTTTATGTGTTAGAATGCCCTAATTTGTTTTGTAGATTTTAAATATGCCTGTGTTACCATGCTTTGATATTGTATCTGTGTGGTATCCATGTGAAACCAAAAACTTTGAGAATAAACAAAATAATAATAATAATAATAATAATAATAATAATAATAATAATAATAATAATAATAATAATAATAATAGTGGTGATCAGGAGCTAACAGGCGGGCCCTGATCGGGGAAAACCTCGAATATGCTACAGTCGAAGATAACAACACCTATTCATCTCCACTTACAGCTGCACCTGCCGCAAGTGCTCCCCAGAGAAGCGATCTCTTGCTTCCTGAGACTACTGCGGCAGGCAGGCCATGTACAAGGATGAATAGAACTACAGAAATAAATTCCTTCATCATGCGTGAATACTACACCACTACCAGAATGGAGACTGACACTATGGCCTACGGACACAAGATACATCAAGGATTTCTTCACCGTTCCCTGATTCTGACGTTAGTGAGCAAAGTATAGGGGACCAGCGTCGAACAATTGTTTAGTAAAATCTCCTCTCTGCACCAGTTTTGGAAGCAATCAAGGAAGACGTCAGAAAAATGCTTAACTCCTCAGAACTTAATAATCTGAGGACAGTGAAGATATCAGCTGTGCACATATACGATGACAATGGCACAAGAATGTCAGAAATTATTGATGATGAAAGTAGTGAAGACGCGAGAATTCGCAATGAATTTGCAGTCGCACTTCAAGAATTTGACAGAACTGACCCACTGAACCGTCATCTCATTCCCAGACAAAATTGCTCGAAGAAATTGGCAAGATCTATCAGTGTCTTAAATGACAAAGTACTGTCGCAGTATTTACAACAAAGACCATCATTTGAAGAGGTATACACACCAAATTATTGTGCTGCGGTTGTGGCTTCGAGATGTAACAGTTCCAAGCTATTCAGCTACGTAGCAACTACCCACAATGATCGAAGGGAAAAAGAGTGCCACTTTGGGAAAGACGGCTGATGAATCGAATAAAACGATCTAGGAGAGATATTGGGAGACTTACCCAATTTTAAAAAGAAAATATCTCTGAAAAACTTAGAAGAAACGTGAATAACATCCTTATCAATACAAAAATACATACAAAGCACCAACCCTTAAATTCAACAATAACAGAACATCTTCACACCCTGCGGCAAAAGTTTTTGGCATTAACAAAACGCGTTCGCCGCTATAGGAACTGCTTTATGAGGAAGCAACAGAATACTCTTTTTAACAGGAACCAGAAAGCTTTCTACAGCAATTTTTCAAAGGGCAAAGGGCTTGTAAGTGATATGAAAGAGTCAAAGGTTCCCTCAAAGGCGTAGGAAGAGGTCTTTTGGAAGGAAGCCTATCTGATCATCTGCTGTGTCTCACAATTCAGATATGACGTGGATTGAAATGGAATATGTCAGTGGCCTAGATATCCCTCTAATGGTTGAACCAATCATCACTGTAGAAGTTGTCCGAGCAGCTTTGATCAAAGCACATAACTGGAAGGCACAGGACAGTGATGGCCAGCACAATTATTGACTCAAAAATTTACCAGCACTTACCATCATATAGCTAATATAATTCAATATTTTCTTCACAATCCAGAATATCTGCCATACCTCCTCACTGAAGGTAGAACTCTTGTTACCAAAGGAGAGTGACACTAAAGACCCCTCAAAGTACAAGACTATAACCTACCTTCAAACTTTCTACAAACTAATAACATCATGTGTTAGACAAATGATCATGACGCACATCGAGGAACAGAACATCTTAGCGTATGAGCAGAAAGGAGGTAGACCTGATTTCAGGGAAGCAAGAAGAAACTCATTATAGACTCTGTAATTATGGCACAAGTGCTTGAAAACCAAAGAAACTTGTACGCATGCTGCATAGATTATACTAAAGCATTCGACACCGTGCCCCATTCTTGACTCCTTCAATGTTCGGATATTTACAAGGTCCCCCCGTTCATCCAACATTTCCTGAAAACGGTGTTGAGTAGATGGAATACAAAACTGTATCTCTCTAATAGAAAAAAATCCGTCCACATAGGTACTATAGAGGGATTTTCCAGGATGACTCTTTAAGCCCTTAATTGTTTTGCTTAGCCTTGAATCCCCAGTCTACTCTAAATGCATCTAATTTTGGCATCGCTCTTAAAAAAGGGAACTCAACCCTTATACGGGTCTCACATCATCTCTACATGGATGAACTAAAGCTCTATGCAGACATTGAGAATCATATGCGGAAACTAATAAGAGTGACGGAGAAGTTCGCTGACGACCTCAAGTTGAAATTTGGTTTGGATAAGTGTAAGAGTGTGAATATCGTTGGGTGTCATATGCAAGTTATACATTTGAAAAATGATAATAAACCAAAGATTACCTTCATGGAACTCCATGAAGCTTACAAATACTTGGATTTCCAACAGTCACTCCGAATCATACACACCGCCACTAAAAACATACTAACAACTAAAGTACAAGGAGCGTTCCGAAAGTAATGCAATTATTATTTTTTCAATTAATTTATTGAACATATTTTCACAAACACTTAAAATTCTTCAAAATACTGTCCTTGGGCCTCTACACATTTTTTCCAGCGACTCTGCCATGAACGGTAGGCGCTCTGGAAGGCGTTTTCGGGGACCTCTCGCAAGGTCTTCGTCACGGCTGATTGGATCTCTTCTATGGACGAAAAACGGGTTCCTTTCAGGGCCGCCTTAAGCCGAGGGACCAAAAAGAAGTCTGCTGGGACGAGGGCAGGACTGTAGGGAGGATGGGGAAGCGTTGGCACCCGATGTTTGACCAGGAACTCGCGGACTCGTAGTGCGTTATGGCAAGGCGCGTGGTCGTGATGGAGTTGCCAGGCAGTGGAGATGTCTTTTCTCGTCCTGACGACCCGTTTTCGGAGTCATTCCAGCACATCCACGTAGTAGGCAGCGTTAACTGTTTGTCCTTGAGGAACGAACTCCATATGGATCATTCCTTTGCTGTCGAAAAAGACATTGTTGTCGGTTTTGCTGGTTGACGGACGCCCAGAACGTTGTTCATCGTGAACCTCTTCCCGGCCCTCCTTAAAGGCCTTTAACCACCTCGAAACTTGAGAGTAGGTCAGAGCAGAGTCCCCATAAGCCTCACGAATCATCTTGTAAGTCTCCTCAAGAGACTTTTTCAGTTTAGCACAAAACTTAATCGCGTAACGTTGCTCGGTCGTCGATTCCATTTCTATCCGTGACACGGTCGGCGCGCAGAGATTCACGATAACTGACGTCCTGCCGCTTGCATAGCTTGCAGAGCACTGAGGCCGGTTTCATAGCAAAGCTAATAGTCCCCCCACCTACTGCAAGTGGTCCGAATCCACTCCGACCAATAGGAGCGACGCGGGAAATTCAATTGCATTACTTTTGGAACGCTCCTTGTATGTAAACTATTGCATGGAATCTTAAAAACTCAACTCTCTGCTAGAAACCTTGTGCAAGCTCTCAACTCGTTTGTTATTCCAGTACTTACATACTCCTTTGGCGTTATTACATGGAGCAATACCGACCTCGACAACCTCCAGAGGACAATTCAAACCGCTATGACTCAACATCGAAAATATCATCACCATTCAACTATTGAGCATTTTGCCCTTCCAAGATCACAAGGAGGGCGAGGTGTTGTAGTCTCATAAATCTACACAGCTCTCACATTGCATCACTTAGAATATTCTTCCTGGAACATGGTGAGAGAGTTCAGATCTCAGTTGATAATACTCGTAACTAGTTCTCTGTACTCGAAAAGCTTGTTCCGCCTGTTCAGCCAATCACTGAAACGGAGGATAAAATAATCTCATGGAAAGCGAAGGCACTGCACAGAAGACACTCTATGAGCTGAGTAAAACAGATGTCGACATCTCTGCGTTGCACACATGACTCCAGCACGAGGATCTCTTTCCAGAGACAGAAGACTTCATGACAGCTATCCAGAACGAAGTTGTGCCAACTTTGAACTACAGAAAACACATTCTGAGAGATTCGACCATCCAGGCCGACACGTGTAGAAGATGTGAGGCCGCAAGCGAAACTATCCTACACGTGACAAGTTGATGTAGCGGCCATGCACAGTTGGAATACAAAACGAGGCATGATTAAGTGACGAAGAAGATCCGCCAATTATTGTCAATGAAACCGGCTTACTCGCCACTTTCGTGCCGTATTATAAATAGATGTCTCAGAACGAGCTTGAATGTAGTGAGCACACTCTCTACTGGGATCGCTCCATTATCACTGACAGAACATTTGGCGGCAATAGACCCGACATAACTTACATCGATAGAAACAATCAGCAGGTTTTCCTTATCGATGTATCAATACCCAACACCCACAACATATCAGCAAAACATCAAGAAAGGATCCTGAAGATCGAGATACCGATCTCCCCCATGAAGTTGAAGCTCAGTGTAACTTCAGCCACGTGACAACTGTGCCTATAATAATATCAGCCACAGGAGTGATCCCGAAAATGACACTTCGAGCAGTAGAGTGTCTTCACTTGGATGCCAGGAATATATACAATATGCAGAAGGCAGTCATCTTGAATACATGCCATATTGTTAGAAGCCACCTGAATCTTCAATAAAGCAACCGCACACCTGATCATCACTTCTGTGTCACCCTATAATAATAATAATAATAATAATAATAATAATAATAATAATAATAATAATAATAATAATAATAATAATAATAATAATAATGACGATTCGATGGCCAAAATCGCCAAGGCAGTAGGGCCGTAGCGGTCTCGGACCAGAAGATTGCAGGTTCAAATCCCCCCTCGGGAATGGTTGTGTTGTGTGTGTGTGTCTATTTCATCATTCATCATCATCATCATCATCATCATCGTTTCATCCCATCCCCCAGGGCCAACAACCCGGAGATATAACAATGGAATATCATTTAAAAAGTTACTTGCACCTATCCCGATAATCAAGTATGAGCCCCGATGGGCTGCACGTATCGTGTGGCCCCAGGATGGCCGATTCGCGAAACAAAAAAATCAAATTAATAATAATTAATTGCAACTAATACAACAATAATTAATTACAATTAATAACAAATTCCTTTCAACATAGCTGTTCTTATTTTTACTTTCTCTAATCGCAGAGAGAAGCAACTTCCATTCTTTCCTGTAAAATTCGTTTTTCGGCTCTCAAAAGCTTTTAAAAGAAAGATAATCGTTTTAATGAAATGTAATTATGCACAACTAAAACAAAAGAGCGTAAAATTCACGATCTCATGACATTTGTCTCGTATTTTGATGCTGTAGTTTTTTCTAGTAAATGATGACAAGAATATCATCAGTGAGAATGTTCCAATTAAATGCTGAGAAAACACACATTAAAAAAATCCCCTTTGAAGAACTACTATTTGATTTTCACGAAGAACTTCAATTTTTCTTTCGTTATATCAACGATTTTATATCCATCATCTCTGTAGTATTGGCAAATCACTGGGATTTAATATTGTTCTCTATAATCATTAGCAGTTAATACCATTATTATGCAAATCATTCGTTTCATTACTGATACTTAAAATTTGTCGCATTTAGAGGGACAATTTTTCCCCATAATGTCGTCTTTCCCTTTTCTCATTCCCCTTTCCTGCGCAATAAACTTTGTTTCACTGCTGGCCAGAGCGCCCGTCGTTCCCGCCGCCCCCCCCCCCTTCCGCCGCCACGAGCATTGGACGCACGCTGAAGAACTACTCCATTATGCTCTCTCTCTACAGACTCAAGTCTCAGCGAGGGACTCCCAAACTACGTTTCACAGACTGAGTGAATCTATCAGCAAAAGGACCGAATTTCGCCTGCAGGAGACCGTGAAATAACTGGATTATGTTCCAGATATTTGACACACTTTAACGGTTCGATTCTCGGCTCAAAGCAAATGTATGCAAGGCATTAACTCCTGTTTCAACTGGAAGACATGAAATGTTACTTTATGAAAATGATAAAGAAAAAGAGAAAGAGAGCGTTTGTGATCCTCGGAAAGCAAAACACGCTTCTACATGAAAACTTCTACGTCATTGGCGTAGCGGAGGAAGTTTGCTTTGAGTTGTACATGAAAAGTTTCTGCTACCTTGCCTGTCGAAACTGCCAGCGACGCTTGTTGCTCGCAAAGGAAGCCGCAAGGGAAGATTCATCGCACAAAAAGTCGGATAACGCAGCGATGAAAGACGGACTGCTCGGGATTTAACTCCCCATTTGTCTTTACACGCGCGGGGAGGGGGGAGGGACCGGCAAAGTTAACTGCACGAAGCGAAAGTTGCTGCCCGCCTCTCCTTCTGGAAGACGCCGATCAGATTGAAGGAATGGTCACGTGCCCGTCTTCGGGTTGCGCAGAGCCTTCGGCGCGAATGCACGAGTAGTCTGCACAAAAACAGGCATGGCCCCGCGCCCGCGCCCGAGCCCATCCGTTTCTTTTTCCAGCGAGCGCAGAAGTTTCTCTGTGGGGCCACGCCCTTCGCCCGTCCCTCAGCCGCAGCGCGCTGGCGGTTCCCGAGCGGCGCGGGGAAGTTGCCTGACGCCCGAGAAGACGAGGAGGCGAGGCAGCGGTGCCGGGGAGGCGCGCGGCTAGCGACGCAGCCAACAGACGAACGACAGACAGAGGGGACTGCGCCTCAACTGATTCAGGCACCCGACACGCGAGTGTAGTGCTTGTTGTAGCCAGGAAGCGCTGTTATTTCCCCGGCGTTAACGTTAGATCCGTCGACTAAGGGTTCAGTGGTTCGGCGGCATAATGGTTAGCATATCAGATTGTTCCACCCAGTTTGCGAGTTCAAACGATGAAAGCCGTGGAGCCGTTTAAGGGCAAACAAATTCTTCGTACGCCTTCCTTCGGAGGGGAAGTAAAGCCGGCTGTCCCGTGTAGTAGATTTACTGCATGTAAAACATCCTGAAGCCTAAAAGAAGCCTCTGAGCGAAATTCAAATCGCTTGTTTGGTCGCCCAAGATGATACCTTCTTTCTCTGCTAGATGGTGAAAGCGTAGTAAAATCTGCGTGATCAGACGGAAGAGCGGGCCTGACGGCCCGAGGCTCGCCACTTGAAATAAGGCACTAACTACATCAGTTTACAAGGTTTACCCCTTCAGATATCCCTCACCGTTGCACCTCTTCGGCCGGACAAGCTCTAAGCTCCTGTTTTCTTGACAAGTAGGGTAGTGAAGTGCCTGTTAGTGTGTGTGCAAGGGAGAGGAGATAAGGATGAGAAAGGAAAAACTGCGAGCGGTCCGTGACCCGTTTGTTAGGGTAGCTCCGGCATTCGTCTGGAATTGATTGGAGAAACACGCGGAAAACTACGGACCAGAGCAGCTGGCCTACGGATTCTCCTCCAGATAACGGCCGAATGCCACCAAGCATCTAGCTAAGGTCGAAAATTCTGTCACCGTCGGAACTCGAAACCAAGACGTACCTGACATGGGCTCTGCAGTGACATCAGTTGCACTGGACCATCTCGGCCAGTGCATACATTATCGCTCAATGAGGAGAAATGCGTACTGCCGTGTGGGGAAGGTCCACATGTATTCCAACCTGATTCCTTGTCTTCTCCAAAAGAAGCGAAAAAAAAATTGAATTTACAATATAAAATTTTTGCAAAAATTAAGCGAAATTATTCATACTTAGAAATAAATGTACATGACCTTATTTCATAATTTCTTGAATTTAATTTTGACGAACAGATTTCATTGAATAAAAATGTCTTTATTTCGGTGTTAATTTTTTGGAATTTTTGAAAATAAAATGAGTTCACCTGAAATGTTCCTGTGCCATTTTCGTAATTGAAATCGAGATAATGTGTAACTATTCCTGAAAAAAATCCTGGAAACAAACAAAAGCCGTTTTTGAAAATGTAAAGGTTTCATGTAAAGATCTTATAAAAATCAAAATCTTCATTTCATGTATGCTAGACCTTGAGTTTGGCCACATCAGTGTGGGAATATATGTTTGGGAATAAATTATTTGAATGGTTTGGGCTCTACCGTAGCACAAAGAGCGTGTTGCGGATGATCGTACAAGTTTAGGAGTGCACCAATTTTTTGGTACCTGGAACCGAAAAACTTGGGTTTTGAGATCAGGACGTGTTATTACACATTTGAACTCTAAAACAGAAAGGATATTTATTCTTCCTTTCTGTATCCTGAGTCAGAAAGAGTATCCTTCTGTATACTGATACAATACGCGTTTTTCCTGTCAAAAAACCGTTTTTTGCCACATCATTTCAATACTTTTTCTATTCTACGAAAGTAGCTTGCAAGAAAGTAAAACTACATTGTGGGTCATAATGAATACATCGCAGTCGGCACCAAACACCGCATCACGTGACCCCTCCTGACCTCCGTGAGTGCATTGGCACTGCGGTGGTCCGCATAGACGTCCATCTGAATGGACAGCGGGCCGCACATCCATAACCCTGGCGCCGTGTACACGTCTCCTGGACGGCCATTCAGGCGGGTCCGCAGCGCATAATTAGAAGCATAGTTTCAGAGATTTCCTGTTCCGATATGCTAAGGCGCCTGGCCGTGTGGGGGCAGCCTTTGTGCTGCGCGGGGGGAGAATGGGCCCCGAGCGCCTCCGAGGCATTTACAACGGGGGAAATCCATTCAGTTCATTATTATTATTATTATGAACTATGAGAAGATACACTGGGACGGCTTTATTCATGTACACAATACCTATATTTAAAGTTAATTTTCAAAATTGCAATAATTTTCCTTAAAGACAAGATGAAGCACTACACTAATAGGATTTAAACTTCCATATTGCACTCTTTTCGGAGTTTAGTGATCTTGTACAAGAACTGTGTTACTATTTTGCTGATCGAAGGTCATAGTCGTTGAAATAAAATTTCAATGCGCTCTTCTTGTACAAGAATATTTTCCAGTTCGCCACCATTACTAAAGACATTATTATATTGATAAATATTATTATTATTATTATTATTATTATTATTATTATTATTAAAGTTCTCTAAGTATGTTAATAAAGATCTATGACAACGGATGAAAGGCTGGCATACATAAACCATTGCAAATTTTCTTTGTATTTTTCTTCTATCGACAAACGAGAAAACGAACTATTTTGCTGATCGAAGGTCATAGTCGTTGAAATAAAATTTCAATGCGCTTTTCTTGTACAAGAATATTTTCCAGTCATAAGCAAATGCAATAATAGTTAGCTTAGAGCACCCTGCTAAAAGGAATACAATGACTTGACCCCCACTTCGCCTTCGCAAAATATTCCTCGCCAGCCACGGTTGGCGTGTGCAGCTATAGCCTCCACGCTCTCAAATATCGACTTGGCGTTCGTTTCTATTTACACTGCCGCGCAATAATAAAGTCTCTACAAACTACTTCATTTACAGGTGACGATTTTGCTGTGCTTTTCTTCAAAAATTAGAAACAGCAGTAAAAATATGTTTTATACAAAAAGTGCCTGATTGCTAGAGAGCATTACGAACGGTGATGTCTTCACGATCATGAGGACGTGAAGAAAATTGAAACCCTTGCCGTACTCTGCTCAAAAGATAACAATGGTCACATCATAAATTCATGAGCTCCACTTATACAAATTACAATTAAATGTGAGAGTAGGCTCTAACAATAAAAAAGTAACTTTATTTTTAAAACTTCAATTTTGTTTAGTTTTCTTTTTTAAAAATAAATGTTTAAAGAAACAATTTTATTTATTCTCTTAAAAATATTTTTTTAAAGAAATAAATAAAAGGAAGGTTATTTCATAATTATCTCAAGTTTCAGTCATAAAATATTATTATAAAATATATTTCTGGTAGTCGGAGGTGTAGGACAATAAATTCCATGTCGGCTAAGATAAGATTATTGGCACAATCATATGGGTTTCTAGTCTTCTACCCAGAGATATTTTACAGTGTGTTCTGCATCAAGATTTCGCGAAGTTACAGTGCATTTAAATAACACCGAATCCTCTTCCAAGTCCAAAAGAAAGCATCTTCAAACTGTTCTCCTGTAAAATTTAGTAAATGTGACATAGTTTCCTACACCTCCCACCCCACAGATTTAATGAAATTACTACTTTTATCTTTGTGCATGTATTACTGAGCAATCCGAATTATTGATTTCATATCTGAATCTTTACTACTCGTTCTATTACTACTCGTTCTATTTATTGTCAGATGTAGTCTGTAAAATATGATATCCCCAAAACTATCAAAATGAACCAACACCACCAAAAAAAATCATTTATTTAGAGCTCTGGTGCCTGAACCAGTGTCATAGAATATTAAATACTAGTATTTCCCTCTGTACAGTATAGAAAAAGAATTCAAAGTATATTCCCGAGTCCAAGTACATTGAATTAATTAATACTTTGACGCGTGGGGACACGAAATTCTAATTAGAAAAGACAATTCGAGGGTGCAAATTATCCAGACCAAAATTATCGATGTTCTAGATTTAATTGCATTTTAGGAATAAATATGCTCAATGCTTTCTATACATTTTTCGAATAGTATCGAGTAGTTCTTCGGGCATTCTGCGTAATGCGCCTTTTGAGGTTTGGTGAACGCACCAGCGCATTGCTAGAATATTGTGCAAGTCTCTGTAGTTGTTCGCACAGTAAAATATATTACGGAAAAATAGCGTAAGTTACAAAATGTGAAACAAACTACATTTGTTCTTTACACTCTTCAGAAGTCGCTTCTAGAAAAAGTTACTTTCCTTGGTTTGCGCGTGTAATATTTTTACAATGCTACGTACAAGGGCGTATTGCTCTGATGTGATGAATACATGCTGCAGTGGATTCCCTACCATTATTCATTATCACGTGATTTCAACTTCTCAATGGCTTCTAATCTGGGTGTTGGTTAAAAGTAATTTTTTCTACGATCATTCGAAAATCAAGAATTTTACTTACAGCGACGCGTGCGTGAAGTTAATATATTTCTTAAGACATCTTAAAAACGTGAAGTCACAGTACTTTTTTGCACCACCTAGGAGGTATCAAACAAAGGTGCATTGTTTCTGTAACCAAGAAAAGTAAAAATGTAACAAATAATAATTCGAAATAGATGCGTTTTTATATGACCGTAGGAAAAGTTGTTTATATTTCTTGATTAAAATGACAGATTCTTGAACGAGCTCGATTGATTTTTTTTCATTGACATATCGGAATCGATAAAAAAAATCTTGATCGTGCAAAAAAATGTATTTAATAATTTTGCTTCCTGTTTTTGTAGGATTTCTCAGCTAAAATTTTCACAATTTTTTTATGTTTAGAATATTATCCTATTTCATAAAGATATAGTTGTCCCAATCCTTAACTACTGTTTATTCATAAATCATTTTCTTCTTCTTCTTCTTCTTCTTCTTCTTCTTCTTCTTCTTCTTCTTCTTCTTCTTCTTCTTCTTCTTCTTCTTCTTCTTCTAGTTGTTCGTCATTTCACATATTTACAGGATATTCGTCAAACAAAAAATTAAATGAATCAGTTTCCCTTTATGGAGTACAGAATAATATTTTTAGACAGTAAATTTAAAGACAGTAAATTAACACCAATTTGGCAAGGAACACTCAAATTCTAATAAATCAGAATGCATAATTCTTGAAAGACCACAGGTCGAAGGAGCACAAAAAATATTAAATATTTCCCCAAAAGACAATTTTGGGAAATTCTGATTCAACCCTAAGGCATGGTTAAGGATCGCAGAAAAGTACTAAGCAAACTTGATCCGACAGATGTATACGGCGCCTATCCATCTACTGCCGCTTCTCTGCTCGTTGGCCCCATCTGAGGCGCGTATTATGGGAGTGGATTCCCCTGATGAACGGGGTGGGGGCGATTCTGCCTGTCACACCTCCCTTGTTGACGCTGTACCTATCTGTCTACGCTGTCCACGGAACGATCCCACAGCTCCGCTCCCCCCACCTCAGCCCCCCAACACAGATCACCATGCAGATCACCTATTATGCACCGTAATTGTGGCAACTGTGATTACAGCGTTGGAAAATAATTCACGCATTCCGCTTTCATGTTATCAACAAACATGACGCGAGTGAAAATTACGATCGCCGCCAATGCATGAAAGTTGTTTAGACATGAAGAAAGTTACGTGACTCGTTTTTAAAAAAAAGCTGCGTTACGTGCTAATCGGAAACTTTCGATCTTTCAGAACTTTGAAAAGAAACGCAAATTTATTTCAGTAACGACTGTTTTCACCACAGCGGCCCCTTAATTCACAAATCCGTCGTTCTAAACTACCGCGAGGAGGCAGCAACGACGCCAACATTCATTCACAACGCCTTGCAAAGGAAACCGGCGCCAGCATTAGAGATATGCCTCGCCCGTTGGCACTTTTGGCATCGGCGCCACACCACTCTACGAGGCGCGCGCAGCCGTAATTCTAAAAAGGGCCTCCTCGCTCGCCCAAGGGCGGCGCCAAAGGGCGAAGGCGGCCGGGCGCGCAGTGGCCATCCGGCGGAGGCTCCGTGATGGACGGACGGACGGACGGACATGGTCCCTTCTGAGCAGCTTTCAGGGCGCGAGAGCATACAACGCGTTAACGCGGCGACGTTAAATAGTAATGCGGCAGACGGCGCAAGAAATAAAACTTGCAAAATGGATTTTTTACACGAGGAGAAACATTTCAAAGTGTTGAAAATCATTGCCATCGATAAATAAATGAATGCGCCGATATATTATCGAAATCCGGCTATATTGAAAAGCCCGCTATATTTGAAAAATATCGTAATTAATTAACTCATCCGAAGTAGATCGATTTATTTGTGCGAATTAAAATAAGTCACATTTTGAAATCAGACAGGCAAGTCTCTAGTTTCCATGGTTAAGAGACAATAGAATAAAATTAGAAGGAATTCCAAATCGTCTTAAGTTTAGTATATGGTACAAATCACTGAAGTTTAAACTGGCACTTCGCGCCGCTCCGGCGGTAACTGCGCAGTTTGAATTCTGGAAGATTTCTTGAAAAGTGATTTCTTATAAAAGTGAATTGGGTATTATGCAGCATGTAGGCTCAAGGATGTTTATAGTGAACGCGAGGACAGAAGGCCCGAGCCCCGCCGTGACTTGGATCCGGGCGAGCGAAGCGAGAAAACGTGCCTTTGAAAGTAAATTGGCATTACAATGCGTCATGAAGCGTTACAAGCGTATGAAGGGCGAGTCATGAAAATCGCCTATCCGTAAGTTTTATTCATTTCTTCAGACCGCGTAGCGTAATTTGAAGGAGGGCTTGAGGAGAGACCTCCCCCCCCCCCCCGCCGCTAAGCTTTCTGAGGGTGTACCGTGTGCCCGCAAATTTTAAAACTGCTTGGAGTAAACTAATAATTTCGCAGAAAATTAAAAATTATGCAACATATTAAGGAGTTAAGTTGCTTAAACATTCTTAAACTTGGTCTTAACGTTTTATCAATATTCTGACATGTACATTAAGTTGGCATTATTCGAAGAAAAATTCATGAACCAAAGGTCTATTGAAACAAATAGTATTCACTGACGATATAAAGTATCACAGCAAAAACTAAGCAAAAACGAAAAACTTGGAATTTTATTAAACCATTAACTACTATATTTGCAAAGGGATCTCTTACCAGTCTCTTCCGGGAGCAAGTGCGGCAGCACGTTCGTGGATCCAGACGCCGTGGCGGCGGAGTACTTGAATCCGCCTCCAACCTGCGCGAACGCCGGAGCCACAAGGTGCGACACTTTGCAGCACACGGTTAGGACCATCGTCAAAATCACAGTCGCCCTCCGTGGAGACCGCATGGCACAGCCGCAACCCCGCGCCGAAAGTCACGAGTCTTCGGCCAAAGCCCGGCAGTCGCAACGATCGCAACCGGAGGAAATATTACATCACACAAGCAAAAGTTTATTACTTCATTTTACTCTCTGCTGGTAAATGCGTAAAAAAGTGTTCAAGAGGATTACCCACATATCAGTTTATTTAAATGCAAGCATCCAGTTCACGGTTGGATTTGTCCAATGCAGGAATACAACAATCGCACATTTACGGAAAAAAAGCAATAAATGGCTGATTGAGCAAGAGACAACTGTGAAATCACAACAATTGAACGGCGATAACGGGAAACCAAGAATCACAACAATTGAACGGCGAAGGCGAGAGCGAAGCGAGAGCCACGAGGGCGCGCGGGCGTCGCGTGGCCAGGCGAAGCGCCGGCGTCCGCGTCGGGGAGGCGTCGCGACGCGCCGCGCGTGCAGTCGGGCGGCGACTGGCGCCCTCGGCCGGCGCCCCGACGCCCGGCGCCGACCCTCCTCCCTTCGGCGCACTTCGGGTCGCGCCGCCGCCGCCCCCGCCCGCCTCCGCCCGCCCCCGCCCTCAAGGAGCGGCTCACCAATTGCTGCATTTCTGAAAATCAATCAAATGGGAAAGTTCAAATAATATTCAGGGTTCGCACTTGGTGGGAGGATTGTTGGCTGTTAGATATTAGGTACAGGCTCAGATAAACCTTGGGAAAAATACATAAACATTTATCAGAGTCATTTTAGGATCGGATATCCAGAATGAATGTATTTTTTAAAATATCAGTAACAAATTTTCAATTACAATATTTTTACAGTAATACAACTGTTGTACACGTGTTCATTTATGCAATAAGAAAGTAAAAAAGTAAAAGCTACTGAAACCAACGAGTGCAACAATTAAACAAATATTTGGATAGAATAATTTGACAAATAAATGTGGAATAATTCAATTCTCGAAAAGCTTTTGGCCTTAGAATAGTGTAACTCGTGACTGACGCTGAGAACCACTTCAACGCAACGATGAATGCGTAAAACAAACGAAACATGCATGCGAACAAACAAACGAAACAACGATGAAAGCGAAAAACGAGACAAGCGCCACTGAGCGAATTGTGCAGAAAAAGGAAATAGAAAGAGAATATATCTTGGGGCATCTACTAAACACACAGATCTTGCTTTTCCACTCAACGTAGCACAACCAGAAAAGGTTCGTGTAATAAGAAAATATCTTTTTTACAAACAACACAATAAAAATAAATAAACATTTTTGTTTTATTGTAAAAATTATTTTAATTCGCAATTTTTACACTGAGAAAAACGGAGACAGACTGATGTTTATTACAGAGAAATAAAGAGATAAAACGCTTTGTTATCACAAATCGAGCATCCCGAGCTGTCTGGCCACACACGCGGTGAAGCATTGTGACACACAACAAAGAAAGACTAAATATGGATCTTCGCCTGAAAATTTGTTTCACTGAAATCGGACCGTGTCGTTTGCTGTCGATCCTTCAAATATTCATATTAATGCACGGCATTTATATTTGAGCGATTGAATGTTTCCTTAAAATATTTTTAAACAAATAATGAATATTCACAAAACATTGGGAAACGTATTGTTGAAGTCAGTATGAAACATTTTATTTATCTCTTCTGTGTTTAAATTGCCACTATTATTAGAAATGGCATACCGACATTTGTCACATGAAAAGAAGTGTAACTCCGCACGTATGTTGTGCGTTTATTCTTTTATAGAAATTGAACTTGTTTGACTGTTGCTGTGGTAGTTTAAGTTAAAAAAGGTTTTTGGCACATTTTGGCACATTTGCGCCCACTGTGCTCTGTGGCACATTCACCCCTCCGATCTCGTTCACCCCCCCCCTGCCCTCACCCCAGCCTGCTCGGGCGCCCTCCCGCACAGAAAAATCAAATTTCGCCCGCTGAATCGTTCTGTACACAAAGAATTAAAGAACGTTCGGTTCTGAACCTCTTACTCGTAATTTCAGTTCTTGTGACTCTGGCTAATATTACCTCTGGTCTACCAGACCTTTGCTTTCACGGATTACCAAGAACTACGACCTCGGCCAGCCTTATCTCGTCATTACGTTTGATGACGCTTCAACCACGTATTGTTATAGTATATGCAATATATGTAATTAGACTCCTGCCAACTCTTTCCAAATCGAATCGAATTTAACTCATATGTGCGGTGGCGTTGCGTCAAGCCAGTTCAAACTCGTTTTCTCAACGAAAATATGTGGCAATAAATTTGAAACTGGGGCCATACATTATTATTCAGTTTTTATTCGGGTTTGCTGATATGGCAGTTCCCCCAAAGTGCGCTTCAGCTGCCAATAACCATCCCTCCCCCCATCAATCACTTCGTGAAGTTGAAATGACGAAGAGAAAGGTATTCTTTGGATCCTGCGTCAGTTTTGGGGAGCATGTATTTTACTTTCGAAATTTCACCTTTACATTAATATAATTAAATAAAGAAATGCCGACCTGAATGGCCAAGGTTGGTAAGAGCGTGCAGCAACTCAGCAGTTCGTTCCGAAGGGTCACGGGTTCGAGTCCCACCTCGGGCATGGTTGCTTGTCCTTTGTATCTTATGCAAGACCGACGAAACGTGTATATTTCAGGGGTTAGTACCGAGAGTGTAGGTCATATATTTAAGTTTTTTTAAAGAACAAGATGATAACAGTATAAAATATATAATTGTTCAAATTTTTTAACTGAAATCGATCAACGCGTGTATCAATATAGTAAATTAGATTTTTTTCAATTTTTGTCAAACATACAGTAATAGTACCCACATGGAATAATTTCGCGTGGGTAGTACTACCCCCTGTACCACCTCTTCCGCCGGCCCTGCTCCCATGTAGGCTGCTACATGCTCAGAAATAACAAAGCAGTCGAATTCTGTAAATTACTTTTTACTTTCCCATATAGTAATATACGTAGCATAGTGAAAGTTATGTATTGCTGCGGAAAATCGATTTCGAGATTTCAAGGGAAATACACGTTTTGGGGTCCCCTTATACCGAAAAAGTGGTAATTTTCAAAACGTCCGTCTGCCTGTTAATCTCTGAACACGACTAGCGCCTAAATTATGCGTAGGATTTTTTTCCAAATTGAAGAAACCCCTGTCCATCTGGCACAAGTCGAAGTTTTGAGAATTAGAAAACTTTGTTTAAAATCTGAGGGTACTTTACATGAAAACCCAGTGACATTTTCATATATTTTTCAAAAACGATTCCCATTTTTTCTGTAAATTTCTTGTAAGAATATAGTAAAATATTCATAGAGCTGGCATCGGTCAGATTTTCAGGTTTAACTCTGAATTTTCGAAAATTTCAAAATTTTCCATCTTCTTACAACTACAAAATTGAAGAAAGAGATTTTTCTTTCAAATAAAAATTGTTCTACATTGTGAGTACTTTCATTAAGATCAAGTACATTGTTTTGAGAATTTTAGTTTTCGCGCAATAATGCGAGCAATATGTGCAATTTAAAAAAATCTCAAAAAACGCTCCAAAATTTGTTTACACTTTTGGTAGGGATTGTGCTAAATGCATTCTATAAGATGACATAAACGCCATATCGCACTATTCTTTTGTTTTTTCAAAAATTAAAAATGTAAATTTTTGACTAGTCTCACGTCGTTAATATTTACATTAGCGGCAATTTATTTACATTAATGTATTTATGAATATATGTGCTTTAAATAATGTTAGATAAAGTTTCGCAAAAACTCAACAGTTTTATGCGAAAATGAGCTCAAAATTTCGCCATTTTGAACTCTCAAACTCCATTTTCTCGAAAACTGCTCCAAATGTTTTCTTCAAACTTTTCCAACAGATAGTGCTAATAGCACTGTTATATTTAATAGTGATAATCAATAGTTCTATACCGATATATCTATGATTCTATAAAATGTTAAGTAAAATTGTATTTATTTATTTATTTGTTTGTTTATTTATTTATTTATTTATTTATTTATTTATTTATTTATTTATTTATTTATTTATTTATTTATTTATTTATTTATTTATTTATTTATTTATTTATTTATTTATTTATTTATTTATTTATTTATTTATTTATTTATTTATTTATTTATTTATTTATTTATTTATTTATTTATTTATTTATTTATTTATTTATTTATTTATTTATTTATTTATTTATTTATTTATTTATTTATTTATTTATTTGAATGACAAGTAAATTATTTCGCAAAGATTTCGGTACTGATGATGTAAACTGTGTTTGTAGCTTTTGATATCCGTTGGAATATGCAATATTTTTTTCTGTTCGGTTATGATGACACGATCTGAAGAATCTTATATTATCTGGACATGTTTTAGTTCATTACACTACAATTACCCATGTGTTTGAATTAAATTATGTGAAATAATTGTGCTTTCTGCACTAAACAGTCTACATGTATACTTTATGCCAACTCAGCAATTTCAACGAATCTGCCTCCAGTATTGCTCCTTTTTCTTCTCGAAAGTTTTGAAAACTTTACGAACCTACTTACATCCTTCGTTACATTCTATAACTTACAGCATTTTCTATGACAAAAGGTAGGTCACCATTGTGTTAAAAATATGTTTGACAAAATCTATCCACTAGGTGAGGTACCGAGAGTTTTTTTTTTCTTGCGTAGAACTGGAAGTATTCCAAACTGTCGGAGAAAAAAGAAACGTATTTTGCCCTCATCTTAAATTTCAAAAATTTTCTCATGAGTTTTGATGACGATTTCGAAATTGAAAATGATGCTACCTACTATAAAAAAAATCTACAAACGTCCAGCTCTCTCTCCCTCCCTTTCTCTCTCAGCCTATTTCTCTCTCAGTCTCTTTCTCTCTCAGCCTCTTTCTTTCTCAGCCTCTTTCTCTCTCAGCCTCTTTCTCTCTCAGCCTCTTTCTCTCTCAGCCTCTTCCCTATCCTGCGATGCCCACTCGTCTTATCCTGCTCGGCTCCACCCGGCGTCATACAGCAACGCCCAACAACAGTCAAGGGTTAGGAATTTAGGAATTGGGAACAATAAGATCGATTGGGAATTTCATTTAGCTAAAGCCCCATATTGTGTTGCAGCGTCGTCTAGTGGAGTTACAACAAAAGTAACAATATAAAAATCTCCGTTAAAAAGCACGTAGATGTGCCAACTTTCATAGAGATCGGTCAAACGGTGTCGGTATTTATCGATCTTGAACAAACCGATATCAATTTTTATACTAATATATTATATAGGTATTTGCCATTTCAGGCCAATTTCATTTGAGCTTATCAACTTCAAAATTATTTATACAATCAGTGTGTAGTGAAAGTCGGTTTAGTTACAGCATTTACGACTCAAGAACGGCTGGACCATTTTTAATTATCTCTGATTCATTGGATTCATCTCTGCCGCGAATAGAAGTATAACTATTAAAATATCGTAAAAATTCACTAGATAGCGCTATAGAACAAAACTAAATATTCATGTCAAATACAACTCGCAACACACTCGATAGAACTTTTTGAATCGTGAAATATTTCCTAAATGAAGCGTTCTATAGCATTAAAACCTCAAATTTTGCCTCAAAGAAACGTTTCTTTCACCGTAATCTACAGGATGAGATATTTTTGAAAATTTTATTACGTTTTTTCTGGGGGGAGGGGGGAGATGGAGGGGGAGAGACAAAGAGTGAGAAAGGGAGATGAAGGGTAGAATGTCTGCCGGGTTCCGCTAGTACCTTATATTTCGATCCTCCCTTTAGTAAACTATTTCATCACGGGATGAAATTCATTTTTTTATTTAATAAAGGGTCAGGATCCGCTCTATGCGGATAAAGGCATATATAAATTATTATTGTGATTAGAGTCAATTTTGAGGAACACAGGAGGAGGAATTAACTGAAACAACTATTTTTCATTTTCATACATTAATTTACCTTTCGCCCTTTATTTTCCTAAAACTCGTACACCGTCTCTTCGTGCACCCTCTATACATTGGGAACCATTTAAAGCTCAAGACAGTAGCAACTATAATACACAATAATACCTTGTTTATATTGATATAATAATAATTATTTATTCCTGACTTTATAAAAATCAATTCACCACGTACTAATTCACTTTGAGTTGCGGACGTTTTACTAATTTCAAATTCTTTACGGCCAATGAAATTTATTCTTTACTCTATTATAAAATTAAATAAAAAATTTGATCTTCCACAAATCTCTTAAAAGTCGTGCAACATGCGCCCACTCCGGAGATTTGTCATTGCCCGACATTTGCCACATCCAACATGAGCATTTGACCTTCTTCACAAGATAACACAAACGTCAACACACAAACAAGATGCTGTATCCATAAATGACATTTTGTCTTTATATTCAGCTAATTACAGAAGATAGAAATATCTAAGTGGATTCATGAACCGTCTGAATAATTACAAATAAAAACATTTAATTATGATTAACTCAAAAAAAGATCTTTAATTTTTAACCTACATTCCTTATTAAAGATTTGACGTACTTACTTCCTTTACATTGATTGATTTGCTTAAAATGTTGTGCAGCGTTGGTCGTTTCTTGCAGAATATATACGGAACATGCATGTCTTCGGCGCCTCCGCGAGTCCGAAAAACACAACGCTCCCTCCTCTTTAGGTTCTTTTAATCTCACAATTTTGGTCCACTAGGATGTTCTTTAAGAGAGGTTTGAAAACAATTTTCAATTTTGAGAGTATCCGTCTGTGATAATGCCTACTTTACAAATGTGAGTCACTACCATAAAGTTTAAGAGGATGTAGAAACTTGTTTACTCAGGAAAGGTCCTCTCATCAGACATAAGAGGGGTTTCACGTTTTGTGGATACAACATATCTATTTGTATAATCTCCATGGCACCAATGAAGAGAGGTTTTATAAAACAAATTCAAATCCGTAATGTTTGCTTCCAGAAAAAATCGATAAGGGATTTTTCAGTAACTTTCAATGAGAACGTTACTGTTACTTTGGGGATATATGAATAACCGTATTCATTAGTTAATGCACTGCCGAGCGTAAATCACCATTGATATCAACATTGGCAAACAACCATTTGTCTTATTTTCCTTCTCTTTGTAAGTGTGTACTCTGTGTCAACACTGTTATTTTAAAGCATCCTCTCGCTCAATACAGCAGCATCAACACATCACATTCTAAAACTAGTACACAAGAAGATTACTTTAAAACGAAGTATTTGGTAAAAAAAGTTAAACATCTTTAAAAATTATCCAAAATCTCATAAATTATTTCGATATCGCTTTGGTACGCGATAATTCCCTCACATTAATAAGCTGCAGAATCCTCAGCCAAGAGAGACTCCAACATATTCAATTCTGCTAGACGCTACTGCGGGCCGGTGGTTCACAAACCACATTCCCGTTGTTTAGAAACGCGGCCGGCGTAAAAAATTACGCTTTTGTTTGTCTTGTGTGGATTGCGTTTTCACGGCGTAATGAATATTCTGGTTCGGCTGCCGGAAACCCGCACTCCTGAAACCTTTCCCGCTGCCCCCGTCGGATGACTTATTAAAATCCTGCAACACGTCAGAGGCGAGCGGCAGCAGCAGACAGCCACAGGACGGTGTGGAGGGGAAAGGGAGTGGGAGGAGAGTGTAAGGGAGAGGGAGAGGTGAAGGAGGGGAGGGGAGAGGGAGGGGAGGGTTGGGTGGAAGGGTGGAAGGGGAGGAGAGTGTCAATGGGGAGGGGAGGGAAGGGGGAGGGTGGGGAGGGGAAGGCGAGGGGAGAGGGAGGGGAAGTGGGGGAGGGGAAGACGGAGGGAGGGGAAGTGGGGGAGGCAGAAGTGAGGAGGTCTGAGGGGCGTGGGAGGGGGCCGCGCCTTCCACGCGGAAACGCAACAGGAGGCTCAGGATGCACTGGTCTACACTTGGGTTTTTATAACGTGTCACGTCAAGGACCGTCTTCACGGTGGAATTATGTCACTGCATTTCGTGTCTTTCTCGGGCGTGCCACTACATGTCACATGATCGCGACCTGCTTGATACGGTTGCAACATCTAGAGGAACGACCGAGAAAGATGCTAAATGCAGTGACAGTGACGAAATACAATGACAGTGACTCAGTGAAGACGGGCCTTGAACGCGACAGGTGATAAAAACGATGTATAAATACTTATTCGTCTACCTAACTACTTTAACTTGCTGAGACACAAAGAGATAATTTCACTAAATTTGAGTAAAATCTCGTAGGGTTCAACTTCATATAAGTGGTTAATTTTAAATACATCTCTAACTTGAAATTAATAAGTTTAATCAAACAAATGCTGTGAAAATATTCCTTTCCCATCAACTCCTTCCTCCCTCGCTTCCACTGTCTTTTACAGTGCCTATACTATGTGATAAACTCTTCACCCTAATTGCGTATGTATTTCCTTTGAACGAAGTCCTCTCTATTATGTACTACTGTTGCATTAAACGTTTTGAAAGTGGTCAGGTAGAAAAATAGGCCAACTGACCTGAGCCTCGCCACCAACAAAGGCATTTATTTTATTATTATTTATTTCTTATTATTTATTTTATTTATTCGTTTTAATTTAACTACTAGTACAGAAAACCAGTCTTTGGCATACGAATGAAATGTGGGACATTTTGGAACACGCCAAAGACTAGTTGTGTACATTTGTATACCCTTTGTACAGTAATTTACTTCAGGAGCCACCTGTTTAGGGTTACAGAATGTCAAGACTGCTTTTTATTAGCCTTTTGACATTTGTTTCCTCACTTCGAGAAACACTCTGCAAATTAACGAGCCGTAGAAGATCTTTTATATTTTCTGGAAGAGGGCGTGGTATGCGCCATGCTCAAATAAGGTATGAGCCTGGCAAACGCCATGCTTCATGAGAATATTATTTACCAATATTTACTGTTAATAAAGCCATTCACTTTGAAACGAGACTGAGTGGACCTGTAAGGATCACTATGAATAAAACATATCCTGCTAAAAATCTCTAAAGTTGTTGGAGGACGGGGTTGAACACGCGTCCCTCTGGTTAGCAAAAGAGTGCCCAACTCATTATTTTTTATATGGTTTTATGGAAACTTACAAGTGTAAAGACTCTTGCATTCTTCTCTCTAGGGTTCTTTCTCAACACGCGACACCGCAGCCATGTTGATTCCGTTCCGGATTGTTGTTTGATTTGCAGATCCCAGGTGTTGGCAATGAATGCTTTATGGAATGCGAGATGCGTGCGGGAGAGCTGAAACAATAATAACAGTGGAATCTCCAACATTTGCCTTGGAAGGTGAAAAGCGAGTTATCAAATCGCACATGGGCTGCAATACTGTCTCAACTAGAAAAATAGCTGAGTTATGAGATTTAGCATCTTACTACTTATTTTAATAGTACGAGCCGCATCCAAAAAATAAGATCCCCCAGGTCCTCAACAGAAAGATAATACAATTATATGAAAAAACTTTATTGTAGCAGACACAGCACCTGCTGCATTGTTTTTTCACATAATCATCATAATTGAGACATTAGTCGCCCAGGGAATAACATTTGTATCTCTTTGTCGGAGAATTCGGTCGCTTGGGATAGAAACCAGTGTTTGACAGGCGCCCGCGCAATTTCGTTACAATGATTCTTGATGGTGACCGGACAGGAAGTATTTGACGAGTAAGAAGAGATGGAAATAGCTGCGGGGAGATGCGGACAGAACGGTGGATGGTCAAACACCTCCCAGTAGATCTGTTGCAGAAGATCTGTAGTGAGCAACCAGATAAAATATTACTTCATAGAGTGATTATAGCGTTCTTTGTGGATGCTCTCAACTCTACGCGCCGTCATGCTTTCTACAAACAAAACGAGGGAGTTTGAAATGTTATACTGAACGCGTTTTTGTGTTATATCACGTGTTACGTGATGTTCTTGTCTTTCTCGTTTAATTTTTATTTTAATTATATTAGTGACTAGAGCATAGTGTACATAATAACTTCAGTTTTGTGCCGTATAGCTGAGTCAACAGGAGTAATCAAACCACACATTTCATTTTCCACGCTATTGAACTGTTTTCTTCTCTTAAATTAAATTTTCACATTCTAGACTCAAACAATTGGTGTAGGATTGATACTACTACAGTAACATTTCAGTATCTTCGTTTCTTATTACAATAACCGGTTGAGGAAGCAATGTGTTTTTAAAGTTGCTGGGATGGACCCTTGATTTGCTTATGGGGATAAACATAGTTTCATTATGCTCACGATCGATGAGCTCTCTTTTTGCTGGTCGTGGTAGGATTGGAACCGGGGATGTGGGTTTCTATTTTGTCAGAAATACTAAGACATCAAATGCACAGTTCGTTTACCGATGCAAATAAGTTTTCTTTTACACGGAGTGAAAATGTATAGTTTTCAAATTGACTGTCTCCGGCATGACCAAGCTTCTTGCGCAAACAGCATTGAACAATTCCTCAATGTATGTACCTCTAACGTGCTTGAACTATTGATTCCAAGAATCTGAATATATTTACATTGTAAAGGTACTTCGTGTGACGCTCATACATTTTTATTATTTTCTGGAAACAGGAAATAATACCATTCCATTTGAATGTTTCGAGTTCGTAGAATCAATTACGCTTAGTAATGTGTGATAAAACCCTTTTTAGTGTTAAATGTTTGAAAATATTTAATATTAATTTTGTGAACTTTTCAGACGTTTCCAGTTATTAGACAAGAGATATATAATATTAGATACACTTTAAATATCAAGAGATCAGATTTTTCCATAACTGTCAATACCAGCGTAAAATTCATTTTTTCATTAACACTTCTTTGCTCGTTGCGGCGTCCCTTCATACTTCATAGTATACGATAGTGCGTAAGTTTCTACCTGTTCGTCGCAGTTGGGCGAGGGCGGCAAGCACTGCGAGGGGGCAGATGCGACGGCGAAGGACACGCCCCTCCGCGATCCGCGTGGAAAACCGTGGCACTGTGCCCAACTGCGCGGCGCGGCGCCGGAAATGAATCCGTGAAGTATTAACGGCGCCACTCGCCCCTGCAGGTGCCGAGGTGCAGACGACGAGAGCGGGTTCGGTGGCGCGCAATGGGACTAGTCGGAGGGCTACAGACCGAACTTCATCCTCTTCTACTTCTGCCTTTTTTTTTTTTTTTGTTTTTTGTTCTTCTTTCGGGCAGCTCAAAATTTAGAAAGAACGAGTACTAGTCTGCGCAATGAAAGAATCTGAAATCAGACACTGCCCTTCCAACGTTGTTACTAATTCATGCCCTTCGCGTACGTTCAGTGGGAATTCTTCTGTAGAACGTGATAGAGTTTAAATTCTCGGCTATCCGGGAGACGCCGCGTCGTTGGCTGGGAGACCAACCAGCCAACGACGCGGCGTCTCCCGGATAGCCGAGAATTTATGGATTCGAGCCGCGGAAGCTTGCGTGTACGTGACAGAGTTGTCACAACCCTCAAAATATTTTCCGTATTCTAAGATTTGTCTTGCTTCGTGTTACGTCTACCTGAATGTATGATATCCATTTTAATTACCTTTCTTTATGTTGTTTAAGAAGTGTTACTTTGATCGACAAAACCTTGGAAGAAGTATTCATTTTATTAAGACTAGGCATCATACGCTCAAGCAACGTCATTAAATCAATTGATTGCTTCCTGGCGGTGACTGGTCTGCTCCCAATTAATTCTCCCCATATTCATGCATAAGATAACGCAATTTCAATACTGTTTTCTTTGGTGGATATATTGAGACATTAGGGAAAGGGTTGTGCGTAATTTTACGTACTCGTATTATACTATTATTTCTATATATCTTAATGTTATAATACAATAATTAATATAATTAATACAAACATAAATTAAGAATTAATGCTAAATAACAATTAGTCATTGTGAAAAAAGGGGGCCAAATGAACCGAAACAGGCAAAGATAACAGCACTGAACAAAAGGAATCGTGAAAAGGAATAAACGTAAAAAACCAGACGAGCAAGCAAATGATTAGAAAACCGAATGTATGTGGGTACAGAGATACAGGCGAAAAGAGGATTGGTTTAGGAAGTAAATAGACTGGGGGTGAGCGGAAAAGAAGCAAAATGATGCAACGGAATTGAAATGATATAAAATTGCTTTCAAGAAGAAGCACTTATTTCGCCAGACGTATCCCAGGGAAGGGAGTCTTAAAGAACAAGAACCCGCCATTACGTATCTTTAAAGAGACGAAAATTGGAAAAATAAAATTCGATAACGAGACATTAAAGACGGGCCGCATAAAGCCCAGAAACCAAGAAAATATCTAAATAGATAAACCGTAGAACATTACATTATACTACGTAATTACGTAGCATAATAATTCTACGAAGCAATTTCTTTGCAGAAGCTCGCATGTGGCTGAGGCGAATTGCAGCGTCCGGCTGCGTGTGGCGCCGTCCCCGTGGGGCTTCACCAGCGCAGGGGAGGGTCCACCCCCTCCCGCAAGCCAGCCCCCACCCCACCCGTCCGGAAGAGCCCTCCGAGAGACAGACGATGCACTTCTTCCTTACAAATTAACACAAATTAGTAGCTTTGCCAACAATTTAAACATTTCATTTGCCATAAATGCATTTTCTCTCAAATTATCTCTTCAAAAAGACAGTGATACTAAAAGAGAGGGGAGTATTAATTGCAGTACGTAATGATTTTGTCATCACTGAATTTGACTTAAGTAATGTACATTTTGAAGAGCTTCCTCTAAAAGTGACTCTTCACAGAAGTAATGATTACTTTGTTAATGTGTATTTTCCCTTTAATTCTAGAAGGGAATGTTATCAGTCATTTTACGAATCTATTTCAAATCTCCCTAACATGATTGACAGTAAACTTATAAAACTTGGTGATTTCAATTTGTCCAACCTTATCGATTCTGCTCATAAACTGTTAAATGGTAGACCTAGCAAAAGATCTCTCCCTAACGTTTTAGCATTACACGATTTACTATCAGTAATAATCGGTTCTCAATTAATATTTCAAACCTGATTTTATTGTAAATAATATATCAAATTGTTTAGATATCTCGAAATGCGAAACCATGAAAAGAATACAAGGATCACCCATCTATTAACATCAAACTATATGAAGGGCATCCAACATATCAGAACATTAAAACGTACTCCTCCTATTAACGTTTCAGATTTTAAAAGAGCTCACTTTAAATATTTTTTTGTAATATTAAAAATGTTAAAAGGAACGAACTTAAAGAATCTGAAGACCCCGACGAAGCCATTGATTTCTTCTATAATAGTTTGAACTGTATCTTGGATAAATATGTTCCTAAGAAAAAAATTAACAGCAAAAATTATTATCCTCCTTGGTTAACAAAAGATATCATACTCAATTTAAAACTTAAAGAGTATTATAGCAAGAAATCAAAATTCTCTCCACACAATCAACATTATCATAAAGAATTAAGAAGGATAATGAAGTCAATGATCAATTATGCTTATCTAAAATACATTAGAAATCTTGAAAACGGTTTAATCCATAATCCTAAGTGATTTTGGAAATAAATTAAATCTAAAAAAATTAAAAATTATCGTAGATCTCATGTTATGACTTTTAAAAATGTTCCATTAAATAATAATGACGATATTGATAATAGCTTTTTACAAATCAGTTTATTTTCTTATGGTGCAATCATTGACCATATTCTTGATTCTTCTCTTTTGGGCGTTTCTAACACACTTAACATCAACAATATCACGTAGGACGAAATTAGATTTGCAACAAAAAAACTGAAACCTAAAAAGGGTAGCGGTCCTGATGGTTTGCCACCGTTTATATTGAAAGACTGTTATGATGCGTTATCCTATCCTTTACATATTATTTATAGTCTTATTTTAAAACCTGAAAAATTTCTGAAGAAATGGAAACTTACTAGTGTATGCTTAATAATTAAATCTGGTACTATTATAAAAATTGAAAATTATAAACTATGTTAAATGTTACTACTGATTTTTAACCATGTTAAATGTTGCTTATATGGTTACCAACATGGTTTTATTACTGGTAGATCCACAACCACAAATCTTGTAAATATTGTTCAGTGTGTTTCAAGCAGTTTATGCCACAGAGTTCAGGTTGATACAATTTGCACAATTTTTTCTAAAGCTTTTGACATGATTAATCACAACTTTTATCTAAACTCCTTTTTTCAGATTTTCAAAAAAAAATGTCAAACTTAATGAGTTTATATTTAACAAATAGACAGCAATACCTTACATTTCCTCTACACAAATCTTACATTTATAAAACTGATTCTAAAGTACCTCAAGGTTTGAATCTTGGGCCCTTTGTTATTTCTAATTTATATTAGTGATTTGCCTAGTGTAATTCAAAATTAAAAATGTTTACTTTTTGCTGATGATTTGAAAGTTTATAAGTCAAATGAAAACGAAAATGTTTCAAATTAATTGCAAGCTGATATTAATAACGCCTACAGATGGAGCATAGAGAATGATTTGCACTTTAATATTAAAATGCTGCTTCTTTACTTATACAAGAAATAAAGCATATCTAAGAACAAGTTACTCAATGAATAATGAATCATTAGAAAGTGTATATTTTGGACTTGGATGTTACTATCGAATATAGTCTTGCTTACCATCAACACATATTTAATACAACAAATGATGTATTAAAAAATCTTGGCTTTATTATTCGAAATTCCAAGAATTTCAATGACACCTCAACTTTAATATTCCTCTTTAATTGTATTGTGCGCGCTAAATTGGAATACGCTTTAGTTATTTGGTCTCCTTATTGCATATCACTAAGTAACCAAATTGAAAAAATTTAAAAAACTATTCTCGAGGTATTTGTATAACAAAAAGTTCAAGCAAACTGCTTATGAAATTTCTTATAATATTTTAGTTAAATAATTCAATATATCTACTCTTGCTGATAGAAAACTCTTTGCTGACCTTTTTTTAATTTTTAAAGTACTCAATGCTCTATCAGATAACAGTGAATTTCTGTCACATTTGTCACTTAATGCAGGAGTAGCTGATTGGAGAGGACGAGAATTATTATATTTTAACAAATTAAATAACAACATTGCACAAACATTCACCACTCTTGAGAATGTCCTCTAAATTCAATGAATTGAGTAGAGTGTGGGATTTAGATTTCATTTTTCTTTTCTAAAATATAAAAAAATAAAATAAAATATTGAATTACCTCTAAATGTGGATGTATTATTTTAATTGTTACTCGCTATTATGTCCAGATTATTTTCAAGATGCGTTTTCCATTTCTGTAACCATAATTTTTTGTTTCTATAATTGTCATTGTAAGATCATTTTTGTTACATTTTCTTTTTTTTTGTAACTGTTTTGAAGATGTTTTCAGTTTTGTTTATCTTACTTTTGTATTATGTTTTATCAATTTTGTAAAGATTTGTACTGTGATTGGATTTCTGTGATTTTAATTGAAATTGATGATTTTCTTTTTCGTTTGTTTTTATCTTGTCCTGCAATTGTGCCATTGCCCTGTTGTGGTTAAATAAATAAATATTTGATACCGTGTAATATGAATCAATAAAGTAGAATATTTAGGGTAGAAATTATATTGGCCTACCAATATATACCACTTCAAACTTGACATTTCGAATAATTTTTCCTCGATCGTGTGGCTTAATGATTAGTATTTACTAGGCTGTCCGGGTGACGCCGCGTCCATGGCGAAGGTGCCGACGTTTCGGTCGCCATTCTGCGACCTTCCTCAGGGCGTAATGCCACTGCCATGAGGAAGGTCGCAGAATGGCGACCGAAACGTCGGCACCTTCGCCATGGACGCGGCGTCACCCGGACAGCCTAGTAAATACTGACTCCGGCCGCGGAAGCCTACGCTCTGGCTTAATGATTGTTCTTCAAATCAGGTGTTCTGAAACTAAGAAGAAAAAAAGCCCTTTAATCAATAATCTAATTACATCACACCTCGAACTACTTCAAAATTAGGCCTTTGTTAGTTTTCAATTTTAACAAAATGTGGTGTTGCTGATTTCTTGGACCGCCATTTTTCAATTATTTTATTGATTATGATATTATTGGGATGGATATATTTTTAATTGTGGTAGAAATGAGTAGAAATGAGTTTTAAATTCGTTCAAAATTATGTTCTTACTTTTCGGACATTTTGGCATTTTGGGAATTTTGTCAGTCAAGTTAGCACCCTCACTTTCAAGTTAAGGATTCCTTTGGTGATGTAACTTTTCCTTGTGGTCCCAAGAATCTACTGGGAGCGTATTTTGTCACTACTGGCGTTTGACATGGTAACCCGTCATCACCGTGAATTTTACTACCGTAAACTGGGCCGCGTTGGTGACTTTGTGCCACAAATGTCAAAATATTTAATAACTTAAAAAATATCCATTAAATATTCATTAAATTTGTGATACTGTTTGATTCATTCCTTGCTACAAAGCAATTTTGAAGAAGAGCTGAAACTATGCCAAGCATCGTTCAGAATTGAACGTTGCGCAATAAATGTAGAGACAAAAAGTCATCCCAGTTTATGAGGTGACTTCATGCCAAGTTTAGGTGTTTTTTTTTTGTTCTAAGGCATTTATTTCAATAATTATTACTTCATAAAATAGACCAAGCATATTTTTAAACTCCGTATACTGCTATAACTTTTACGTCAATAATAAACAAGCTGTTAACTAAAATTTCCCAAAGTGGCACAAAGCCATCTCAGATTACGGTGCATTCTTCGAAATCTGTTAAAGGTCAAAACGTTTTATTAGTTGTTTATAATAGTCCTTTATTAGCCTCTAATTATGGAATAAACATTTTCTTCTCGAATGGTATATGTTGTCATTTGATGGCTGCCACCAGTTGCATATCGATACTCATTACCATACAGACTTCATTATGATACATGTCCTTGACTAATTACAGAGAAGTTTACAAACCAACTATTGAATACTTAATCATTGAGAATCGTTCTAGTAAATGTTCCGTTCGATTGTGTAAATTTAAATTGTAATTTAAATTGTAATAATTTACATTATGCTTGTAATTTTTAATTTCTTTTATTATAAGTAATTGTTTACATGGAATCTTATTTAAAATAAATTGGATCGAAATTTCACGTAGTTCCTACTATTCGACTAGCGCAGTAGTAAACCAACGCCACCTTCGGCAGGGTAGGTAGTAACCTTGGCTGAATCCTGCGTGTCAACTGCCATGAAACGATTCAATGTGAAAGTTTCACTTATAAAAGTTACCATAAGTTGTGGAAAAAGTACCGTATGAAACTCGATTTAATGGGTATTAATACATGATCGTTTCATAACGTGCTATTTCGGAATCCAACAAAGCGGGTGGGTGCTATCCTGAACGTCGTGATTCCTCCGGGGGAGGAGGCCAGCGTCACGAGGCGTGTCAGAGCCGGCGCGACAGGGCGCGAGGGGGCTGTGTAGCTAGAGGGAGGGGGCTTAGAGAGGATCCCAGGGATTGTTCGTGGGCAGCCGCGAGGGTGCGACCGCACGTAGTAACAAGGTCGCCGCAGAGATAACTGAGGACAGTTCGCCAACTGTGTGGAGAGGCGAAGAAGTTGGACCTCGAACGAGGCGCACTCGAGTCCATTGTGTAGGGAATAGAACTAGACAATGACGGAAGAACGTGAAACTTTAGTCTCACTGTACGACAAGCTAGCAAATGTTACCTTTTTACTTTCTCGCACACTGCTTACGCAGAACTAGGAAAGTATTGTAATGCTGCGAGGAAAAAAGGGCGAATTTTCGACAGATTAACTCTTGTTACCGGACACTGATAAGGAAAAAGTGGATAAATCTAATTTCTTTGTGTAGTAAATTATTTCCTCTAATGCGCTGTGCAATTATAATCCACGTTTGGTTGGGTCTCGATACCGAAAAATCGATTGACAGCAAAAAGTATATTTGTCCGTCTGAACAACTCTCGCGGCTAAATTGTAGCAGGATTTTGACCAAAATTGATATTTCCCGATTGATCTGACTGACGTCGCGGCCTCTTGAATCTGAAACGCATCTCTTAATGTTTATGGGTGCTTTACATAAATCCTCAACATTTTCTAAATTTTCTTAAACCCAATCGGTATTTTTTTCCTTTGTGGTAGATAGAAATGCGTCAAATAGTACACTCAAAGAACTGTCTAAAATTTAAAAAAATTATAAACATTCAGAATTTTTTTGGTGCCTTCATATAACTACAATAATGAAGATAGTTTTTATCTTAATGAAATCTATTCATCAAAAAAAATTTTGAAATAAGGCATGTACAATTTTCGTAGTATATAATTGTAATAAGAGTGTGGATTAGTAACAAGTTGTTTAAGCGTGAAACAGACAATTGTAAACAATTACATTCTGAAAAAAGCCTCGTTTTTTCGTTAATATAATTCCTCGAGTAGGAAAAAAGGGTAAAGAAAATGGCGCAGGTTACATTTTCGGCAAACCTGTATTTTCGAAAATTAAAAAAAATTAACATTGCAAAAGTACAATATTGATGATAGAGATATTTATTATATGAAATCTGCTGTAAAAAATCAGTTTTTTTAGAAAAGAACATATACAATTTTTAAAAATGTAAATATTTTAAACAAGTTTGAAAATTTTCAAATTTCCAAATTCGAATTTCCTCACAATTTTTTTGCTAGAATCTTTCACGAGTTATCATGTTGGAATACAAAAATGTCAATACTGTGACATCACAATTGGAAATTCTCAGACTAACTTCGCATTATTGGGCGGTATTTTTTGGATGTATGGAACGGATGTTTGAACTGTCAAATGTGTATTACCTTTAAATGATTTGAATATTTGCGCCTAATGAACAGTAATTTTTATACGTCATGGCTGACATATGTTAATATGGAAAAAAATTGCAATTATATGTAACCATTACTAGTGCGAGAAAGTACGTGCTTTTTGGACACTAGTTTTAGTTAATTTCGCTGCTCGGTTGTATTTCCTAGATCTTTTTAGGCATTATTTACAATATATTACTTTGAAATTCTTCTTTCTTCACAACATGAGGGAAATTTGTTTAATTCGAAAAGCGACAGTTGATTTTCTTGCAAGCTTAATTTCAAAATCGATTAGTCAATTTCTCCCTCCAGTATTTTAGTCTGTCTTTTCCTCCCTTAACAAAATATTTTCCCTCTCCCTCCCCCCCTTTTAGATCCCCTGGTTTAATTTAGAAACAAATACATGTATATCTCTATTCTGATAAAGAAAACAAAGAAAAGCTTATATTTACTTCTCAAAATATGATCAGCCTTTGGCAGTCTTTGGCATGTACAGCAAACTTTATTCTTGATCTTGTTCTGATTCTACAAGAATCAATACTGGGTAATGAAATGCGAGTAAACTTGCAATTAGTTTGTAAGTCCCATATCTAAGCTCTTGAAAGCCTCTTCCCATCTCTTAAACAAAGTTTAATTTAGGATTTATGTGTAATGGCTGAATAGAAAATATGAACAGCCCTACAACGGGATTCTTGCTTAAGCACATATTGAAGAAATACTAACATGGAAGAAACAACAAGCAGCAGTGAAAATGCTCTTAAATGCTACAAATCAACTTCCGAAGGACAAAATTACAAAATCTCCCATCGACCTTGTGTACTTTAGCAGAGTAGCTCGAGTCTGCATCGACTTCAGCGAAAACAAAGTACGAGTACATCATACGCACGTGTTCTCAAATTACAACACCTTTTCAAAACTAACGCAGGTTGTTGATTTTCAGAGATACCAAACATCAAGCTTATTAGAGTTAATGTGGAAATTCTGCATTGTTTGTTGAATTACGTTGAAACAATGTCGGTAATTGCTGTTTCTTGTAGCAAATTGGAACGTTATTAGGCACAATGCAATCATCATTAAAAATACAAATCCGTTTATAGTTCTATAAATACTACAAATT
The DNA here is from genome assembly GCA_038098605.1 of Gryllus longicercus. Taxonomy (NCBI): domain Eukaryota; kingdom Metazoa; phylum Arthropoda; class Insecta; order Orthoptera; family Gryllidae; genus Gryllus; species Gryllus longicercus. Next base: position 1,728,052 of record JAZDUA010000126.1, on the reverse strand, counting down.
GTCACAGATGTTGGTTTCAAAGAACCTGTGGTTTGTTGAAATTTTATTATGTTTAAATGGATGCACTTTCAGAAGACAAATGAAGCGGCAATTGTCATTATTTTATTTTTCGTTGAACATATGTTTTGTGTAGGTATCTGATAAATTTGCCAAGGATTTAAAAACAAATATTTTACTCACAGAATTTCAAGACACGCTCTTCCACCACGACAGGTTCAACATCAGCGATGCAAAGCGATGCAACAGTGGAAGTCCGCCGCCTTCGGGGTCATCTTCTACCCCTCGGAATAAGAGGGTGCAAGTTGGAGCAAGCCTAGAACATAAAGAAATTCCCCTACTATTTCATACTATTATTGTCTATTACACATTTTAATTTATTGTAATAGTTGGGTCCGTGTTAACTTTTCCCGCTGAGGAAGTCAGTTTCACAACTGGAACTCACCACCAATTAATAGTCCTGAATTAGGCTTGGATAAGCATTCAATTATTTGTAAGCAGTTACAACTATTAACAAAAGAAAAGGTAGGATCGTACAATTAGATGTCGAAGAATAATATATCAATAATTAATTTATTTTTGCAAAGAAATCAACATTCTAGAGGATCCCGCCCATCCACCCTTCAAACAGACGTGTCCAGAAGATCTTAACTTCAAACATGATTGATGTACAAAATTTATTTGTCATTTTGTAGATCACCGCCTAAGAAACTAGTAGTTTTCTAATATCTTTCGTCTTGGCTAGCTCTTCAGTTGTGCCTCACTCTCCTCCCAGTTAACATCCTTTGCCGCTTAAAGTCCATTTTTCACATTTTTTCAATCTTTCGGTCCTAAATATAGAACAGAAATATGTCTTTAAGAATTTTATAGAAGAGTAAAATATGGTTCTTCATGCGAATGCAACTTTTTGTTGAAAACATTTGAACCATTTTTGAGAATATGTTGTTTAAGTAAAATACAAAATTTTGTGCTCATTTAGAAGACGATTGCGCTAGAGATTTCATAAAAATAATGTACTTGAATATATTATGGCACTTGAAAATGCAATTTTATATATATATATATATATATATATATATATATATATATATATATATATATATATGGCATTAAAGTAACGGTAAGGAAAATGGCGGTAAATTAACGTGAAAGAGATTTAAACAATTTATAATGTGTAATTTTTCAAAACTCATAAACAGAAACAGCGTTTATGTCATATGATATACAATGTATTTAGCACTATTCATACCAAATGTTTCATGGAACAATCTGGAGCCGTTTTTGAGAAAACGTGTGTGAAGGTCTTTCTGAAAATGCAAAAATTTGAGATTATTTTCATAAATTACTTTTGTGCTTTTGAGACACTTTTTCAGAACTTATTAAAAGTACTTATGCTCACAAATGTAGTAATGTATAAAAAAACCGTAATGTAAATATTAACGACATGAGAGATAAAAATGAGCAGCAAGAAGCCACTAGTTTTTAAACGTAGGGAAAGTTAATTTTGCCGTGCAGCGACTGGTGATGTAGGGGTATCGTGTCTGGCGTGTGGAGCTGAGTTCGAATTTCGGGGGGGGGGGGGGGGTAAAAATGCTTGAATGGAAACACTTTTGCTGATTCATGAATATTATATTGCGAAGGCGCTAGAAAATATGTGCGGCATAAAATACATCACTATTTTATGAAAGGAGTGACGAAATATTGAATCAATGCATTTTTATTCCAACGAATGTTAGAGTCGTCATTCCGCTATTACTTTCATTAATACAGGGTAAAAACACCGTTCACAATATTTAGGACAATAAATTGTAGAGATTTGTTACCAGGATCTTGTACCAGAGCAAAAAGTGTAACAGCCATCGCGCTGACCTATGCCATTCAGTCTCTCGCAGGTTCTTCAATTTAATGTCAACGCATAAAACACATTTAAGGTCAACGCATGCCACAAACAAATCAGAGTGGCACAGAATTGTAATTAATTTTATCTAGGAACGTAACAAATTAACATTTTGCATTCAAATTAAGTCATACGAACGTTGGCATGGGCAAGTTTGCACTTTTATTAATACAATTTTCCAATTTCTACGCGCAGTAACGAAAGAAAATAATTCCGAACACATCCAGGGTAACGGTAACAAAAATACGTTTTATTCCGTTTTTACCACAGCCATCTGCAGAAAAGTAATCTCCTGGTGACCTGACACTGAACGCAAGGAAGATATTGAAAGTTCATCGATTAGAAAGTAAATGTGTGTAGTGCAAAGCAGACTGTCGCCCCGACGGAAGCGCATTCACGACGCTGTAAGTGTAGCAATGACGTAATGTCATCAGCCACTTTAAAAAATCAAAGTATAGTGAAGCTGCAGCGTTAAATGTGACCGCTGCCAGAGGTCTATTGCTTATGGAGCGAAGAGTGGGGGAAATACTATCAAATACTCCAGGTACTTGAAGTTAGATGTACGCTTTTTTTCGACTCCCTTCGACAGCAGAAGGCCAGTTCAATGCCCTCTCTGCTTCGGGCATTGGCGCTCGGATGCGGGATCTTTATACCTTTTTTTGTTATTGATAGTTCTACGGTGAATATGATGGCACTTTTTAAAGTATATTTTAGATAAAACTTAAAGGCATTAAAGGCGTATTTAAAAGGGTCAGCGCAGTAGTGTTCTAAGTCAGGATTTAACAAAACGGAGAGAAATCAAATTAAAGTTACCTAATAAAGTTAGTAATAAATGTTTGTGAATAGTAGTTTGAAACTGAAGTAATTGTGAGCATTGCACATACTGCACTAAGTTAGTCATAAGAAATTATTTGAAACATGTTTGTAAATAATGGAATGATACATTTTTGGTATCACTGATTTGTTCTCATGATAGTAAAATTATTTTTATAACTTTGTGAGGATAAAATTGTGTTCTAATGAAATATTTCAGTACTTACAAATTTCAAGCTTATGAAGCATTTCTCTCTCCTTGTACAGAATGAACTAGGATGATGTGATCCTACTTGCTATAAATTGTCTATGTATGATGTCTAGAAATTCTTGTGATAGGTTGTTAGTTTAGTTGTGATAGGATCAGTTGTCAAGAGAAAAAAAATAGTGACTTTATTCGTAACATTATAGAGGATAACTGGTCAAACGAACTAGGTACAAAGATAGTTCACCTTCTTAGGTAATTCATGGTGTCAATTAATTTTTTTTCTTCATTTTTCTGGGGTTAGACCACTATTTTACCCTGCATTTATTTCAAAAGTAGGCTTTACGTCTCCTTGATCAGCATACAGCGCAGAGATAAGTTGAATTGTTTTATAGTACCTCATTCGCTCTAATGTTCTGAGTATTATCTTTTTATTTCTAATTGCTGCAATTTATTCTGTAGCGCTTTTGTAGGTATCAAAGCACAGGGACAGTATTTAAACATCAAAGGGTGGTCACTAAACAGCATAAAATGTGTTTTAGAGCGAAAACACCGTTCGACAACGTGGCAGCTCCATCGCGTTGCGTTTCTAAGATGTTCGTGCCTTCGGGTAGTTCTTTCGGTTCGCGTCAAGGTCGCGTGTAAAATAACTCGCTAATTAGAGTTTGTGGACACTGCGTCGAGAGAATCTACCGGGAGATTGAAAAGTAAGAGTTGTTGAAATTACTCCAGGTGACGATACGAAACTGGATACCGGTCCGTGGAGTCAGTCGACAGATTATTCACCAAAAAGCGATATTAGTTTGTATTTCCTCTACCAAAGCAGAAAAAGAATCCATTAAAATTAATACATCAGACATATGTTCAATTTTCAAATCAAAGTGAAATTAAATATTTTGAAACGAATGGATCATTATTTAATAATATTACAAAATAAAACAAATAGCAATCTTTTAATACGACAACACAAAACGAAAACACGCAAAACTTGCGTTTCTAAAATATGCCTGCCTCTTACTTTCGTTTAAAGTAACCGTTCGTGATAGTTCGAGCGCACTTTGTTTTTAGCTTCCCTGCAACAGATCGCACGTATACACCCCTTCCCGGGTTTGGAGGGGAAATGGAAACGGTTTTGGGGAAAGTGGCCCGTGCTCGCACGATCTCTGAGCCTAAGACGGGCGAGCAGCACCTGCAGGCGCTGTTTGACATGCCTGCTTTACAACAGCAAAGGTAGCATTTCTCACCCTTGTAAAATTGTATTGCTTTGCCGCCCTCCAGGGAAGCTTCGAAAAAATGTTGTAAACCTCACTTCTTGTGTAATTTTGTAGGCGTTCTAGGCTCGCTTGGTTTCGCGTCTTGATTATGTCTTGACGTCTTGGTTCGCGATATGTATATTTCATATTAAATGACTAAAGATATTGTCTGGTATCAATTTTAATCAACTTATGATCATTTCGATCGCGTTGCGATCATCATCAGAGCTAAAATGTAATACAAATATTATACAAATATTATTAAATACAAATATTATAACAGGTTGTAGGTAACAGGTTATCACCAACAATCCAATTAATAATGTATATTTCAATTCTCTTTTTCAATTTGACTGCAATTTTTTAAATGTATTAATCTTCAATCGTTGATTAGACATCTGCATTAATTTTGGTTACTTTCTTTGGATTCTGGTTTAACTGTTCTACATTTCTTAGATAAGGCAGGTGGAAAAGTTAACGGTGAACTCCCTACAAAACAAGGGTTCGGTTTTATGGTCAAATAAAGAATTCCGGTCTATTCATGCTTAAAACCCACAATTTATAGTAGCAATTGTATTTTGAGTGAAAGAAGTCACTCATTAGGATTCTTTTCAATATATTTTTACTGAACGTTGGTTAAATTCACTAACGAAGAGAGTAATAAATATCAACAATGCGCTATTGCGAATTCTCATGATCCTCAAAACCCAGAATTAGCATATGTAAAGACAGTGCATATCTATCTATTTATTATCCTCTAGTTGTTAATGAATGGAAAAGTTCTCTATCCATGAATATTGGACGAAGGACGTAGCAGTAAGTAATGTCTCAAGTCATTAACATGGATTTCCATTCGTTGTGGTTCATTGTTGATGACAAAAGTATGTCACGTTTCATACTGATGACATGTACTAGCCAACTCCTGCCTTTGCACTCAGACCCTCTGTCTTTCCCCGCTGTCATTTCCCGCGCGAGCGAACGGTCCTCGCTTCAGTACGAAGCAGCCACGCGGTAACAGCATTATCTGCATAGCTATTCCTACACGGAACCTAAAATCGTTCGGTATCAATGTCAAAACCGCAGTATCTGTATTGCAAAACGAAGTCCATGCTAAATAGATCTTTCGAGTTAATACTTCAGGGGGAAGCTTTCCTTCCTTCCCAGAACTTCATTGACTTGTGTACATTTTTATTTATTTATTTACGTCAAAAACTGTTAAAAACTGTGTATGAAGTGCTATAGGGAGAAGTTAACTTGAAGTTACATTTATGTCCAGAAGCAAAACAAGGGACCATCTCAGCATTTCCTCGAGGAGCAGGGAAACTGGACGAAAACCAGTTCTTACAGGACAGAAATCACTTATTTACTCTGGAGAGCTGTAGCCGTTGTGTAATTGAAACTACGATAGAATAGTAGAATAATCTCCCGAAACCCACAAATAACTACTTATCTTTTAATTAATTTTCCTGCATTATTGTCAAAGGATACTGGAAATTTGGATATTGACACACATTGTGTATAGGGTTCTAAAGTTTTTCAAACATTTCATAATTAACATACTTGTTCTGAAATATGTTGAAAACCAATTTTTAATCCATTCTTTCAATTTCAGTGTCATTTTGCGAGAAGTGCATTAGAAGTTTTATGACTTGTTTTATGGCCTAACTCTCTTAAGTTTCTTTTACCTATCGAACGAAAATTTTCGATGGGATTCATGTCAGGACTATTTGCAGCCCATTGGAACCCATTGTCTTGAAGATGTTTTCCGACTTTATTTCCTGTTGTGATATGGAGCGTAGGTATTTTTTTTCAAACAACGCATTTATGCGAGGGAATCATTGGTTCTTTAGGGCCCCTAAATATTGGTCGTGCCTCATTGTGCCATTAACTGTGTATACGTTTCCAATAACATTAACAAACATTACTCTTTAATCAGTTACTTTTGTCAGGAACTTTTACGGATCTATATAATCCGTTAAGTCAAGAGAAAAAAAATTTAGTTTAATAATTTGGCCACATCTGTAGATGTTTGATATAATCGTATCATTTTGGTATCGATACGGTGTATCGCATCGAAAGAAGATCGCCACGCCCCCAACGGACACTCGCGCGACCTCGTTGTGAGGGGCGCTGGCGCGAAACAGGAACACGGCAACGCCAGGGCAACAACATTGGATTCACATTACGGTAAATTGCTGTGCAACTGAATCGTGGCTGAAGTGGGTGGAGTGGGGTGGGTAACTATCGGCCTCTTCAACACGCGACCATTGCCTGCGAAGTGCTAACCACAGGAGCGGACGAGCGTCGATCATATGATCCGAATGTACGTGCGAAGAAGTGGCCATATTAATTATCTGACATTTTTCCTTAAAGAAAAATTATGATTCATATATTAAACATTAATAACTACAAAACACATCAACATTGTACTTCAAACTCTACATCGTTTATTATACATATACATTACTTACATATACATTTATTAAACATCCTGCACTTGAGACAAATCATCTGTTCCGGTGTCATCCAATCGGGAGGTTGAATGTCACCCCAGTGATGTCACTGTAGTGATGTATAAGCTCACGATTGGATGATACCGGAACAGCTGACGATCTGCCAGCTGCAGCTCTAAATAAATCGAAGTATATTTTCATTTAATTATCGTATTCAGGTCACATTTTCGCATCGTTTTTTTTATCCCATCAATTATAAGAGATGGTTAGCTAGTAAAATATATATTCTGAAAAATTAACATGTAATAAATTTTGTACGTGTTTGAAATTCATTATTAATTCGACACAATATTTATCTTGAGGTGGTTGTTATTTGTTTTGATCGTGATTTATTCGATGTATTTCGTCTTATTTTCGACCAGGCCTCTCAGAGCGACTCCGATGACCTGACGTGTGAGATGCTGCTCTGGATGTTGATGTCAATTCGAGGCCGCGTGTGGCGGGGGCGGCGGCGGGGCGTGTGTCGTGGCGCGCCCCTTATCGCGCACGTGGCACACGCGCTGAGACTCTACGATAAATCAGCTGCGCCGCCAAGCACCGCCCCCCTCCACCACCCTCAAGACACGCTCAACCACGCCCCCTCAGCCTTCATTTATTCCCTCCGAAACAGCAATACCCCTGCACCGCCCACACAGTAGCGTTTGACAAAAGATTTTGATCTAAGATGGAAGAATTACAAGCAGTACGTGCACTGTAAAAGTAACTTTCGTATACATAAAAAATCATCAGTCATGAAATAGTTTCAGAACAAACATTATTCATGAATTTGATGGCTTTTAGCACATGAAATAAATGTAGATTGTCATTTCGCGCTTACCAATTAACCAGACCAGTTTCATTGCAATTTTATTCAAATGAAAAATACATTTTCCTATTATTTGATACGTAGTACAATACTGAAAACTATTTTTCATAAGGAAGCATGAGATATATTTTGGATTTTATTCGAAAATGAAAGAAAGGCTGAGTGATTGAATATATAAGTGAAAATGCTGAAATCAAGTGAAATACATTTTCTAATATGAATAAAGGTGATATTTCAAAATAATGAGAAATGTATGTTTTGCACACTGCGAATAAATTGACCAATATGTTTCTTAAGGAAATAATGAATGGAATTGAATCCTAGAAAATCCCAGCCAGAATCACTACAGCTTTCGTCGGCCCCGTGGCGCAGACGTGCGGCAGCCGTCGTCGTCGGCGCCGAGGAGGCTGCGGGTTCGAGTCCTGCGTAGACATGGTCCTATTTGTGATTGTTCCTTCACCTCTCATCATCATCCTATCATCTCGTAATTCACACTTCAAAGCGTAACAACCTTGTCGTACTGAGGGATACTGCTGAATAGCTGGTCCTGGAAAAGTTACAAGTGTTTATCATGTAGAGTAGTCAGTAATGGCAAGTACACCAATAATAATAATAATACCAACAACAATTAATAAGTATTTTCAGGACAAATATAATAATTATTATTATTATTATTAACTCACTGTAATTCGTTAGGATACACACTCATCTCAAGTACCTACATAATTATTAAACATACTACAATCTTAGATTTTATGACCGCCCCCTCACATTTTAATTCAATTGTTATTCATAATTCATAAAAAGGACTTTTTCAGCGCCCCTTCGTGCGCTCGAGGCCGTTCGTGCAGGGGCATACGTAAGTTCGTGTTGTTTGAGATAACACGTCATACAAACCTATACATTTAATTTTCATTTCCTGCTAAAATGTTTTCAACTTCAAGGGTTTCTAGATTACAACATCGAATAAATCAAAACAAAATCGCAAAGTTTAAGAATGCAAAAGGAATATTATCTAAATTGCAGAGTTTGACAGTATTTTGCTGGAAAATAGTTAACATTTCGGTATTCATTCAATAATCCTGTCGACCTAATAAGCATTCTATTCTCTGTAATTCTGTAGGTAATAAATGTATCAATGGGAGTTGAAACTTAGAATGTTTTGTTGTGCTAGTTCTCGATACTTAGTGCTCTGATACAACCTCTGTCACTCCCACGTTGTAGCACTTCTTTTGTTTCTATAATCGAAAGCCGTTGTCTGGTCAGAAACTTGTGATGCCGCAAAAGAATGCGTAAGTTTACTGTAAAAATTATAAATTCATATTTTTCGCGGGCGGTTAAAATGATGATATCTTAAACGCTATTTTGCAATTATTCATTTACCAAAATTCATCTCAAAATAACACATTCTCTGATGCATATAAATTCCCTCATATTCCCTCATTCCCCCATAAGTATTAAAATCGCAAAAGTACTTAATCTTCCCGTTCTCTCTCTCTCTCTCTCTCTCTCTCTCTCTCTCTCTCTCTCTCTCTCTCTCTCTCTCTCTGACCCAAGTCAATTGATGCCCAACGCTAGTACGCTCACGAACAATTGTATTGTTACCCCTTGTTGCCTCGTACATTATCACATCGCAAACATCCAACCACACCATCAACACGGCTGCCACATCCTCCCTCACCCCCCACCCCCCCATTGGTCACCCATCTCATACAGCAAATGTGTAAGGACATCGCTTCACAATTCTCATCGCTTTCAAGCGATTATCGTATTCGCCACCCTTCCACTCGCAATCCCATCCGACTTGCCAACAGGAGTGGAAAAACGCACCCCGAAGTTAAACTAGGTGCGTTTCAAAAGCCCTGTTTTAATACATCGCTCTAATGGGAGCCAGGCTTCGGGCACGGACGAGTGGGAATTGAAATGGTCATGGATCTTTTTGTGTGGACGCAATAACTAGGGGATAATGGCGTTGTATTTGCGTTGCAGTCAGCCGCGGAATTTATTACTTCGCCGCCCGCCCGCGCATTGGCGCGGTAACGTTGTTACGTACGTCACTGCAACGTAAGAGAAACGCGAACGACCGCAGAGGAGAGAAAAGTCCGTTCGAGTGCACACTGGCAGGCGCACAGGACAAGAGTATTCCATGGCAATAATAAGATTGCGTTTACATTGTGTGCCGGATAAATGTAAATGTTCTTTTGCATTCCGGAGGTAATATTTGAGCGTGTTTGCATCTGCAGAACTGAATGCGCGTATTGTTACCAAAAAATATGTAAAAACACTTCTTTACATAAGATAAATGTATATTGTTGAGTATTATGACAGAAGACATTGTAAAAGTATTATTACTACGGCTGTGATTTATATGCATTTGCATATATTGTTCTATTAACTAAAACATCCCGTTCCAATAAGTTGTATACGTTTTGAGGCATTTAGAATCAGTTTAAGCTATTTTTATTTTGCATATATCACCATATTTGCATATTTTTTTCATATTTACGCCATTATTTCAATATTTCTGTTGCATATTCACCTCTCATCCGCGAAAAGAAGCCCAAAAGTTACAGTTCCGTCAGCGTGTAAGCAGCTCTGACAGTTCTGTCGCCACGTGCAATGGTACATCACGTGAACTGCTCTCAAGCAATCAACGTCCGAGGATTGTGTTTTTGTTGGCATAGCCACGGATCAGCGTTGCTGCTCGCCTGACTCGTACGAAGTAGCTCGATAAGAAAGGTAAGACCTGTCATCGGCAGTATCAGTTGAAATGAAATGTGCATACGCCGAGCGCCTATGTGTGCCCACACACGGCGGAAACGGGTGGTGATAAAATATTTTATAATAATTGATAGAAAATTATATTTTTGTTGAAATACCTATATTTTTTTTTATTTTGTGAAATGTACATTATCTGCATCTCCCATTATTTTCCGAATAAATGAGTGTTCTTCAAAATTAATCCCTTGATGTAATGTTAGTTGCTTGTAACAATTGATATGATTTCTATATCTTTTTTTGCTGTAAACATATTTTCCACATTACACTTTTTATTTATTTTTACACTTACACATTACATTACACTATTTCACATATTTTCCTTTTTTAATAATATATATTACCAAATATATTTACATATATATGCGCATATTTCGTTGTATAATTATATATATTTTGCGCGTATAAATCACAACCTCAATTATTACAATTTCTGGGCACCCGCATTCCGGAGTGATGGTGGTCAGCAATGAGCTGAAACTCAGAAACGCAAAAAAACGTGCGCAGATGATCTTCTCAGGAGAGTAGATGAATTACTTCAAGCAAATATGAGAAACGAAGTAAGTTCTTAACTAGAAAGACAATTTTTCCCTTCAAAAAGTTGATGACATTCATTTTGAGAAGTTTTATGAATATAGCTCAATTAAAAAAATAGTATTTCATACAAAATAATAAAGTTGTTCGCATTATTTTTATGAATTTTCATTATTGTCAAAATCTAAAATAAATTGTTTGTCTGAAGTGTTGTCATAGACAGGTATATTCAAGTAAAAATAAATGATGCTTCGTCACCGCTTTATACAATTATAGCAGGCACCCACAAGGCTCAGTTCTTTCGCTGACACTTCCCTCTAAGACTATTCATCGCTACAAGAAGCAAGTAGAGTTCTAGGTGCTGACGATACTGTCAATTTCACTTCATATTCTGACATCAACTTACCCTATTATTACATACAATCCCACACCTGTACTAACTGGAACAAAAATGTATAGTAAAAATGAATCCTTTAAAATCACTTCTTAATGAACAAATTTGAAAATTTGTTAACTGGTTAAATTGAAAATCCCACATTCAATCAATAGTCCATAAATTAAGACCAAACATTTTTAAACTATGCCTATTTGTCGTTGGAAATTCCTCTCTTAGCGCATACAATGCGCTACTTTTTTATAGAATGATAACAAGACCCACAAATGATATAAGTAGGCCCAACATGGCGCAACATAGTACCAGTCAACCTATCCGCTTTACAGAAAATCCGAAACTAATGACTAAGAAAAACCTTGAAAGCTCCCCGGTTTATTTCCAATTCACAAATCCAACGGAAACTGCAAGTACCATTCCTATGTGAAATTATGTCGCAATTCTCATCTCGCAATCCTCTCGAAAATTGTATTATCTTCTCTCGACATATCCCAACCCTCCAATAACCAATCTCATTAAAAACGCGCATTATCCTTCGTGTTTTGAATCGAGTTTCACCAAAGATCTCTTTCACACACCTTAATTCATCCTCCTCAATCATGTTCCTCCTTTCCCCTAAAACAACCCTCCCCACTTCTAAACAATAAATGCAAACTTCCTAAAGTCATGTTATATAAATATAAAATTTAAAAAATAGTCAAGGGTTATACTGAGACCCACATTTGCCAGAGGATGGCCCAACAAATTCACTGAATTATATAACATTGTACCTTTCAAAATTCCCGAAAGACGAAAGTCGCACAGGAAGAAAATAAATTCTAATAAATCCAAATTTAATTCAGAAACCCTCATATTTTTGAGAAAATGCAAAACACACGTTTCGATAAACAATATATCATAGCTCAAACAGCAATCCTTTAAAATTAAATAATTAGACACAATTTAAAATTACCGACCATGGTTCAGTGTGTTGCAAAATATTGCCAGAAAGTATTCGAGTCTCACACCTTTATTTCTTACACTGTGGTAACCATGAAGAATCTATTACTTGTTTCCCAGAAAGAAATATAACCGCATTATATGAGTTGTAAATAAGATATATTTTATTTTTATATATATATATATATATATATATAAATTTCTAAATACTCCCAATGTTATTCATTAGCAGTATGTCAAACTTTCTGCCTAACAATAATTAATACGGAGAAAAAATTGTCGATCATAACATCCAAAGGGTCCATCATTCCAGTATATTTATTACCTAAACGTTGGACAAATTTTGTATCACGAGTATTTCCTTCCGTGGCCGTGGTAGCAAATATCAATTATCACGTTTCCTTTCACGAGATGAACGAGTCAAATGAATAATAATGAAAAATGTTTCATACGTAGGAATGATTAAAATTTCCATTAAAATCCCCCGCTTCGGGAGAAAGACCGAAGGGAGCTGCACAAAGCCGAGAGAAAAGCTTTCCTTGTAATTTGCTTCCCAGTTCACTGCTTGCTCAAAACGGAGGAAATAATTAAATCAAAACAAATCGGAAATTAAATTAAAGTGTTTCAATTTTCCTCTGATCTTTATAAAATGAAACATTGCTACGTGCGACCAACACTCCGATACTTCAGAGAAAGTCTTCACCCAAATAAATTAACAATTCATTACCAAGAATTTGACCTTTCAGTGTTACAAGAAATGGGCCACTGATTTACACATCTCATTGCCTCAAGCCCTTTAGAGCACAGAGCGATTCCCCTTTTTTCAAGAGAATTCACCGATTCCAAATGAAAAACTTCTTCCTCGGGCGCTGCAGCCGATTCGAGCTAACAAATAATATCCGCAGAACCATCGGAGTCTTTCGAAGCCTTTGGGTGTGGGGAACAGATCCTTGCCCGTCCGCATGTAAACGTTCGTTACTAGTACTTGAGTTGTAATCCTGAAGATAAATGAAAGCGTAGGCCTCCGCGGCCGGAGTCAAGAGAAACTTGGCTGACCGAGAGACACCGCATAGGTATAGTTCCCTTCTGAAGAAAATTCCGGTCTGCCATTGGTTGGCACCTGAAGAACGCATGGCGCGGCTGATTTAAATAAAACACAGTATTCTTGCGGGAAGGGAGGGGGAAGGGTCGTACATAACTTTAATGTACAAGAGATTCGCGATGTCTGCACCACCTACCAGTTTTGATGGCAACATACTTGGCACGTAAGGTTTTTAATGTCAAAATATTTTTAGGGTCAAGTTGACTCGCGCATTTCTTATTTCACGATGAGGCGTGTCTGACTCACTATTCGGATAAAACAACCCTGATTTTTTTGCAACTTAATCTTATGTATGAGGTGCCGAACTTCAATTGGTGAAGTAATTTGTGGAAACGCTTCTTTGTCAAAATTCGTTTCGGATGGGAATTGAACCCGCGAACACGAACACTTCTGAGACGCCACCACTCGAACTGCCTCCCTGCGGCAACACTAAATGAACACTAAAGAGCCTGCGATCGTAACGGTAGAAGCGTTGGAGGTGACGGAGCCATGGCCGGCTGCAAGGCCACAGGGTCCCTTGTCCACAGGGTCCCAGAAAGGCCCGGGCCACCCGACCCTAGGGCGGAGCCCACTCGCTCCGTTCGCAGGGCTGCCTTGGCGTGCCCTGGCCTAGCGGCGAGGGTAAGGGCGCTGGCACGGCGACCACCGCCCAGCCATCTGAGCAGCCTTGGTCTCAGGAATGGCCAATCGATATCCTTCCCTGTGAACGTGTCCCAAACCAAAAAAGTACCCTTCCAGCTACATTATCTCAGTGTCAATAGCAGTGTATGCAATTAGTTTATAATGTTAAGCTTTATTGCATGAGTACGTTTTGAAAACGGGCGAGGTTGGGAGAGAGCAATAAAGCTACATTATACACGAGTTGCATACGCTATTTTGTTGTATAACAGCATTATACATTTATAAGAGAATCAAACTTAATTTTACGTTACAAATTTCTTGTGACGTCTCGGGAATTTGACATCTCTGCGAGAAAACATGGTCGGCTGTTTCGTTTACCGCGACCGCCCGCGAGTATTTTGCTGTGATTGGCAGAATGTGTAATGACATAATCATTGATGCCAGAAAATGCTAATATGTCGTAATTTGTGCTGTAAAATGCCCTTTTCCGAAATATTTCTTGCAATAGAAAGGGTCGTTTATACTGCTGGTGTACAAAAAAATTAATTACATGTTTTCGGCTTATTTTTATATGTAAAACAAGGCAAAAAAGTGAACTTTTGGTCTATCCTCAACACTAGACGACATAACTTGTAAGTAGGCAAGCAACATGCAAGTTTTAAGCTTTCAATTCTTAGTTTTGCAAATGTATTTGAAGTGCAACTTTACCTTGCACGTGTATCGCAAGTTCTGGTCCTTTTTAGCGTAGAACTTTAAACAATTATGCGTCGTCCGGATGGCCGAGATCGTTAAGGCAGTAGTGTGCTAGCGACCTTGGACTGAAGGATCGCGGTTTCGAGTCCCACCTCGGGCATGGTTCGTCCTTACAACCCTGTCATCAACAACGTATCATGTCATCTTCATAGTTACATAACGTTAAGTCCAATAGTGGTCGTTAATGACCTAGATGTTGCTGCGACCTTAAATAAAAAATTAAAAAATAAAACAATAAAAAACAATTAAGTAAGCTTACGTACTCAATGTTTATAAAAATTAATTTTAAAAAGAGGTGAAAGACTAAATCAAATCAAAAACCATTTTAATATACTTAATTTTGAAACTCTTTCTTCTCTGCTGAAGTTGTTAATGTGAGGAATGCAAAACGTGATAAACTTGTTTGCATTTACTTATGACAATAAAACACTGAAAAATAATTAATTTTCATCTTTATTTATTTCTCCATACTCTCTCAGAAGCAGCAGCCCCGGGGGGGGGTACTGCTTCTGAGAGAGGGGGAGGGTACTGCTGTGCCGACCACAATGTACTCCAAGGCTTGTGCCGACCACATCGACAAGTAAAATTAGTTGACAAACGTTAATGACTTTTAAAGACTCTAAAAATTCGACAGTCAAACATCCACGAAAAAAAGTACCATTAGGTAGCTTAATAAACAATTTCCTTACAATCAAACTTGTCAAAGGTAAACCGGGGTTACCTAAAAAATTGCAAACTCTTTTAATTTTTGTTTTATTTCTGAAATTTAAAAGACTACTTCTCTCGTACTCCAATTAACTCTGTGCTTCTTGTACTCTAAGGTCATTTGTTTCAAATTAATACATCGCAAAGGTTAACGTCTTTGCGTGGTCCTAACCTCAAAAAGTTGTGACTGAGATTTCAGTCTGCGCGTCGCGTCGTGACCGTGTCGCGGCTTGGGCGGCACGCGAGGCGAGGCGAGGCGAGGCGAGGCGAGGCGGCGCGGCGCGGCGGCGCAGGGCGGTGCGTGACAAGGGCTCAGCGCCCTCGGGAGCAAGGGACGAATCGAAACGACCGCAGCCGCGCCCGCCCTTCCGGGGACACCGGAGCCGGACACGGCCAGAGAACCCGCGCTGCAGAGGGCTGCTTACTGAGGTCCGGAAGCCGGGACGAGAATTCCGCTTTGGACGTTAGGAACATTCATCGTTAAATATGTCGATGAGGGTGAGGAGCAGTTTTGGAATCGCAAATGGTAGGTCGAAAAGTTATTTCGAATTTACTATCGATCTTACATTTAGTATTCAGTAGCTAATTGAAGATATCACGACATATTCCAGTATTCGCTGTTGGGTTTGCTGGAAAACAACAATAGTAGGTTACGTATCAAGTGCACGAATTACCGCTTGCACGTGACTGTTTACGAGAGCAGGTGGAAATCTTCAAAAGACACCATGTGACCCTAATCCATGGTAATGTGAGATTCTTACTGAAACCACTTTCTTGGGCTTCTCTACCGCGACGGAAACGCCGTTATGCATTACTTCGCGTGGAGAAGGGGGTCCTCTCTTCTTCAAACCGAGGACAGACAAAGAAAACGTGATCTGAATCCTCCGCAACTGGGGAGCAGTGAGGGCACGCTGGGTCTTCCGTCCGGTGAAAGCGAAAGAGACGCCCTCGGAAACAGCCGTGTCCAGTCAACAGCTGCGTGAGATGAAAGTCCACCTCGTCAAAGCTTTGCCCTTCCCGTACTTCTAATTTGGGTTGAGTCAATGCGTCCATTTCCCCTAAAGCAAGCTGTCCCATAGTCTCTGCCGCTGAATCTTGGACTCCCATTTTTCTTCTGCTCAGCCTGTGAGGTCTTCTTTTCTTTTGTTCTGTCCGCGGCGTTGGTAGAGCCGGTGTCGTTCTGCCACTAGGAGCTCGGTCGGAGGCATGCCTGTCCCTACACACATTGCATTATATGAGACCATACGGTAAGTGAACTTCTGTGCACAGTTTTTTTTTTCGTTCGATTCCAAATTTATTGCTGCTGCCCTCACTGGAGCCGCATGTAGCACTATTCAAGAGGGGACAATTAACAGTAACCGCGCGCACGTGTGACGCATTAGTAACGGTTGCGTAATATAATAACAAGAAGAAGAGGGACATGGACAATGAGAATAGTACGTTGAGCAGACGTCTGAGTAGTACATAATTTCGTATATCACTCCTCTTGCCTTTTCCATTAATTAGTCTGACAATAAGGTCTCAGAAACTAATCGATTTTTGTTTCATGATTGACCATTTTTTGACTAAGCTAATTTTCCTTCAAGCGTTATTTTATGTAACTCATTTCTTATAAAATAAACCAGGAGATAAATTTAACATACAGCTGAGAATGCCAGTCGGAAAGCAATATGTCAACACAAGCGGTTTTCTTGTCATTAGAATATAATCGTACGTTGTTTGGTTCGCTTGTGCGTGTTTCCGTGACGATGAATGGAACTTTGAGAGAAGTTGTGCTGCGCGAATAGTCTTGCGAACTCTCTGCATATTTCTGTAGAAAATTAGTAAAATTTGCTTTGCGTGCTCGCGTCGTGACAGTTCATAGATTTGAAAAGTTTCCGTTCATTACGAATTGCGTAGAAGCACCTGGTCGTTGAAAATGTGAATCATGTTCTGCGAATACATTCTCTTTGTTATCAGACGTTTCTTCTGCCTTACAGTCTTCATTAAATGAAATATTACTTTTCATAAAAATTAACATGAAGCTTTTTTCTTCTAAAAAAAGTAATTTCTAAAGTGTCTACTGTAGATACAGGTTCTACAAAACCATTTACTTTGTCGCACTTTTCTAACATTTTCAATTTTCTAAAATTCTGAGATTTCATTGATTTATTAGTGATTTCGGGTGCGTCAACTGCTAAGGTCATTATTCCCTTAACTGTGGTGGATGTTTTCTTCACGGGCGGTATCAGTGACTTCCGTATGTGACAGTGGATAAGGAGTTCCAGCGATCCAGCTCTACGGTGTCTGGGAGCGAACTGTCGTCTCCCTTGTTTTTCAATTACGAGTGCAATATTTCTGAAATTCGAATAGTAATTGCATGCCTAAGCCTCAGCTCTGTTTTTTAAGCGTATATTATGCAGTGTTATAACCAGAATTAGTTGTAAAGTTCTAAATCTTTATTATTCTCTGAAACACTAAAATGTATTGTACGAAATATTGTCAAACTTGTTGAAACACTGCGACCATTTCGCAGCATTTTGTTTTGACAGTGAAAACTGCTGGAATCCAACATTTTTGACCAGCCGTGGTGTGAGTACTCGTACCCTCCAAAAATGCAAGTACGTCCACGGTCTCATTGAACATGTAAAGGTCACTAAAATAATTTCAAGGGTTAAAGAGCGTCGTTTCTGGATTATGCGCATTAGAAATGTGTTGCTGCACAACGTCTGTTGCGTGTGCACCTGTATTTCTTTATTCCATTTTCCGCGAACTTCTATTTCTTTCATCTGCAATCTATTGGAATTGAATTGATTCCTTATATTCTCTTCCGTCGCACGACGCAAACTTCGCTTCGTTCCTTTCAACAACAAGCGGAGAAAAGAGGTATATCTTGGGCGTCGAAACAGGCGATTTAAATGCAGATCAATAACTTCATTTAGGCTTGAGGATCTTTTACATACAGTAAATCTACTACGATGGGACAGCCGGCTTTACTTCCCGTGCGAAGACGAACGAGGGATTTTTTCACCCTTAAAATTCCACGTTTGAACCAGCGAACGTGGGTATATCAATCCAATATGCTAACCGTTACACCTTCGCCACCGCCATTTGATGCAGGACAGTGCAGATAATTCCCTATCCAACAGTCTCACACTTACAAGTTTTTTCCACCTTTCCTTAGCAGATTATATACAAATGTCTAAGAATAAATAGTACAAACTTCGAAGGCATGCAGAGAAGTCGATAACTATCAATATTGCAAATGAACTTGCATAACTTCGTTATATGAAGTTTCCCACCACTTCTGACATTTCCCACAGAATGGTAAGCAAACCCGCACGCATCATTCCTAGTGTGTCATTGTGTACATGTTTTACGAAAATGTTATACGAAAATTAAGAAGACAATTTCTAAGGCCATTGTCGTACATGTAAGTACAAAATTCTTAATTTTGTACTAGCTAAGTAACCCGACGTTGCCAGGTAATTTATTACTATCACCTATTAGACATCAAAAGTTGTGAATTATGTCTTTAGAATAAAATGGAACTGATTTGATGTTCATCGTCGCCACTCCCTGCTTTATCCCGCTCTCCGCTTTCCACCCACCCCCCCGTCCCACATAATAATATACTTTCATACCTTTCCAAGCTTCTGATCCTAAACAAACTGCTTGTGTACGCAATAAATTTATTATTATTATTATTATTACTATTATTATTACTATTATTATTATTACTATTATTATTATTAAAGTTAGAATTTTTCTGGATGATTTTTGACACAGTACGAAGATCAGTAGAACGGCGGCTGTAGTAGTGGCCAATCCCATACATTGCGTTCTGTTGCTGTAAATCAATGCTCTATCGTTCTGCATTTATGTCCCGAGAGGGGCATGAATGTTTATTTAGTGCAATATAAATACGCGGTGTTGTTTGCGCCGTAAAACGTGACTGGTGCTGTTTTCTGGCTGTTACAATCTGCAATACACCGAATGAAGGGTTGTAGACACACAAATGAACTCCATCACAACTGGTTCAAGGGAAGTTTGATAATGTCTCAGTACATTCTAATGCTCGTAAATAAACATGGCATTGCGGTAGTTGGGAATTTTCATTCCGCCAAGTTGAAAGAGTATTAATAGTGTCACAAGACAGAAAAGAAACACAAATCTTCAGGAATGAATGGATTTTAAGCACCCATGGAAGACCATCGTTATATTCTTATCTACATTACTCTCAGAACTTTCCTTTTCGCTTTTGGAAAAACAAGCAGTAGATAACTGTCTTGTATTGTATTAAAAAAGCTCGCATTATCTAGTACGGTGTAGTATGTAGTTGTTTAAACAAAAAAAAAAGGAAAAGTATCATATGGTAGAACAGACGCCTGTCTGTTATCCATAGACGCTGAATTAGGTAAGTTAATTCTAGCAAGTGGAAAAAAATTTCTTCATCGAAAGTAACAAAAATCAATTTATTTATTTGATAGTTAATTACACATAAATGTTCGTTGAGTACTTAAACTCACAGTAAGATTTGTTTGCACTTCAAACTTAAAATTCAGTACAAAACGGAGATACATAAGTAGAAGTTTCAAATAATAAACTATATCACATATAGTGCGCGGTAAATCTAATTGGCGGCAGTGGAAACATTAAAAAAAATTTTATAATTTTAATGGTAGTTATTCATGAGTATTATTGATTAAACTTACTTACATACCGTGCAACATTCTTTTTAGATAATGCAATGTAGCAATTGTAGTCTCAAACCTTTGGCAACATGCGAACTGTATCCACGCAATTACTAATGCCAACAATCCAGAAATCCTTTCCAGGCAATTGAAAAATAACGTAAAGTACTTCTGCAAATGGATAAAGCATAAAAGACATGCCATGTAACAACACAATCACGAAAATTATTGAAAGAAATCATGTCTCGTTTTTTACTAGAAACAAAACTATTCATACAAAATGAACTTCAATAACTCTCAGGTACGGGAATTACACTCTTATGAATATGCATTTCATTTTTAATCCAGCTGTATTGATTTTCTTTTTTTTATTTTTTCGAGAAAATTAATTGTGATGTCCTTGAAGGTTTTATCTCAAACAGTGGGCTTGTCACCATCACCTTACTTTATTGGAGCCAAGCCAATAATTCTTTAATGATATTGATATGCAAAAGTCGTCCATCAAAAGAAAATAATTGCCTGTCGTTAATTTATTTGTCGTAATTTTATTTCGAGGGTCATTTAACAATAATTTATTTAACTACCATACAATTTTACCTTTATTGACCAGTTTTTAAAAAGAAGAATTATTGGAATTATATATAATTTATTCTCATTTTTATAATAACTCTCTCAAGAAAAACAAGTCTTTAATTCTCAATTGAATGTGTGATTTTTGTTCCTTATCCCAAACAAAGCAACGATATTACTATTGTCGTTCGTCTGCAACGCAATTTCCAGCTCATCTGTGGAGCGTTCCACAGGAATGCGAACGACCTCAACTGCGAACGGGTCCCACGAGGTCGGGGGAGCTCAGATAAGACACACGACCCACCCGACCACCCTCGCCCCTCATATCCGCCAACTTCAGCCAGCGCCACCAACTCCGCCACTGCCCCCGCCACTGCCCCCGCCACTGCCACCGCCACCATCACTACCACTAGCAGTACGCCACCTCTGTCGTTACAGCAGACGCCATGACCTCCTTCACTGCCACCCTCACCACCAACGACTCTACCACTGCCCCCCCCCCCTTCGCCATCGGCGCCGCCCCTACCAGCGTCACCGGGGCACCGCCCTCTAGTATAACCATTACTACCACTACCACTCTCGCTATCTCCACCGCCCCCGTCCCCACATTCCCACCGCCGTCCCGTGCGGTGCGTGGCGGAGCCGCGGCGGGACACGCTAGCGCTGCGGCGAGGGCCCGATTAGATAACTGACTGAGCGCCGCATCCGCGGAACTTTGGATCTGCGTTTGCTTATAGTATGCTCATCGAACTGCTGTCAACTAGCTCACAACATTTGTTTTGTGTTAAATCATTGCCGGACGAGACAGTTGAATTCCGTGCGTCATTCTCATCATATGAACATTATTAACTCAGTAAACTAATCATGTCTATTATCACTGGCGTTTAAATGTGGCTCCTGAAGATGAAATGTCAACTGGTTCTATATTACTCATGTCGTTTAATTTAAACATTTGATTGTAATCCAGTGAGTTAGGAAATTGCTTCTAGTTTGTGCTGATTGCGAAGGAACAAAGGTTATCATAATAACACGTTATCTTTTTCATAAATATTCTTGAGTTGCAATTGCAAGATTCATTTGTTTAACATTTCATGAGGCATACAAAGAAATAAATTTGGTTCTAAAAATATTCTCGGGTGATCATAATTTCTAATCTAAAATAGAAATGTGACTTAGAAAATTATTGAGCCGAATGTTATTAGATTCATTCTGGAAGAAAAGGGGGGCTGTTTTCTTTTGGTCGAATAACAAATTTCAATAAAAGTTACTTTATCACCACTTGCATTATGAATCCGTAGAATTTTTCCTAACAATGTCTACGTAGAAAGTAAATGTTTATGTAATGCATTCACCCTTAAAGACAATTTGACAAACTAATAAATAAATGCAAAAGAGAATAAAACTCTAAATAAGAGTTAAGAGTAGTATTCAAAGAAGAGCTTTCAAACAAGAACTAAATCGCTGAAACGTTTATTGCAGTAGATTTCCAATCTCTTAGATCAGGAATCTCAAGTTCGGGTCAGAGAAACCGAACTCAACATTCGGACTCAAAACGATCGCACAAAGGCCATAGCTTTGTTTGAAGTCATTAATAAGCGTAGTCATATCTTTACGACAGTAATAATTATTGGCTATGGATCAGAAAAACAAACCAATTTTTCTCATGTCAAACTTTCCTTATTACAGCGAAGAAATTATTCACAATTTAGACTTTTTTATTACCGAATTTCTGACCTGAATTTTCGTTCCGCCAAATTCGCGATGTATGACTGTATTTTGCCATAAATAGTCATCTTTATTATTATTATTATTATTATTATTATTATTATTATTATTATGAGTTTGTCTCTGCATTTCTGTACATTTACGGAATTATCATTGGCATATATTTACAATTGCTACTTATCGAAAAAAAAACTAAAGTAAGTGGGTATGAAATTTCGATGTCACTGCCCAGAGCACAAACGAGAGGTACCAAGAGAAGCAATATACTAAAATTAAACCAAATGATAGAAATGCTTGCATTAACAATGTTAGTAACAACTTGTGATAAACCTTAGGATACATTTTGACAAATTGTAATGGTATTATAAATTATTATTCCAAATTATGTTGTTATAAATTATGGAAGTGAGAAAGATGATATGTAATTCTATACCAATGAATGGAGATCAGATACAAGCATGCCATTAATTTAAATATTTGGGAAGAATTATTAGTAGAGAATGAGATTCCACACAAAAAAATATTTTCAAAAATTATCAATCTCTTGTTTCATACAAGAAAATATGAAAATTAAAAAATATGAGTTTTTGAGAATGTGTTCTTTCTGTAATTACCATTAATTTCAACCAGAAATTATGCAAAAATTAATCGTTTATTTTTTCAAAAAAATTGTACATAACCTATCTCAAAATGCTGGTTATTTAAAGTATATTTTGGTTTAAAGCAAAAATGTGTATGTTCAATTTTGTAGTTTTGAAATGTTAACTTTTTTGCAATTTTCTAAAATACGGACACTTTACCTTAATTGGGACTAGCACCATTTTTTATCGTCTTTTGATACATACGACGAGAAAATTTAAAGAAAAAATTCCGGACAGTTCTTCAGAAAATGTTGTTTTTTTTGTTGTTTTTTGCGTAAATGTCAAGCACAAATTTCGCAAAATTATTTATTACTTCCAAAAATGTACATAATCTTTCTTAAAGAGATAATTAAAAAAAAGATTTTGTTTATGACAAAAATCTCTTCATTTAAGTGGGTTGTTTAGGAATGTTAACTTTTTGCAATATTCGGAGAGTTGGAATATGGAGAGTCCACCGAAAATGGGACTAACCATTTTTACTTTCCCATATACCTACGTATATACGGAGTATTGTAGTGTAGGAAAAGTTATGTACTGCTGCGGAATATCGATTTCGATATTTCGATGGAAATACACGTTTTGGGTTCCCCTGATATCGGAAAATTGTTTCTTTAGCGCCCGTCTTTCCGTCTGTCTCTGTGAACACCTCTGCGAGCATCTCTAGCGCCTAAACCATACGTACGATTTTTTCCAAATTGAAGAAACCCCTTTCCATCTGGTTCGAGTCGAAGCTTTGACATTTTGAAAAACATTCTTCATAATTTGTTAGTACTTTATATGAAGCCCTCTGGACATCTCAAAATTATCTCTAAAACAGCTCCACATGTATTCTTCATATTTCTTGTTAGAGAAGAGTAACATAAAAGTGGCATCAGTGGGATTTTCACAGTTAATTTTGAATTTTCGAAAATTTCAAAAGTATGAAATTTTTTCGGTGCCTTCCTACAACTACAAAATTAAAGATAAAGACTTGTCCTTCAAATGAAACTTTTTGTCCATAATTAGTTCTTTTATTAAGGTCAAGTATATGTTTTTGAAAATTTTAGTAGTTTTCGTGCAATATGTGCAACTTTGAAAAGTTACAAAAACAAGATCTCCTCAAAAACGGCTCCAAATATTTTCTTTAAACGTTTGGAAGAGATAATGCTAAATGTACTCTATAAGATGACATAAACGCCATATTGCTCTATTCTTTTTCTTTTCAAAATAAAAAAGAATTTTTTTGTCTCTCATGTCATTAATATCTTTATTAGCGGCGATTTGTTCACAATACTGTATTTATGAGTACATGTGCTTTAAATAATGTCAGATAAAGTTTCTGGAAAACTCAACCGTTTTCTGTGAAACTTAGCTCAAAATTCCGCATTTCCAGAAACGCTCAACGCCATTTTCTACAAAACGGCCCCAATTTTTTCTTGAAACATTGCTAACTGATAGTGCTAATTGCACTGTTGTTCTTGCCGTGCCATGTGTCCTGCACATCTCCATTTTAGTTTGCGTACTGTTCTATGTGCTTTATACCCGTTTTCTTTCTAATTTTGACACATCTTATTCTATTTCTCAATGTTAGTCCTAGGATCTTTCTCGCCATCTTGCGTTGGCATCTTACGAGTGACATTTTATGTTTGTTAAAGCACGTTGCTAACTTATGGATGCGAAAATTGGACAGTCAATAGGTCAGACAGAAGAAAGATCGAAGCGGCAGAAATGAGATTCCTGAGACCATTAGCAGGATATACACTACTAGATCATAAGAGAAATGAAGACATCAGAAGTGAACTACAGATCTCCAGCATACTGGAGAAGATCGACTCAACGAGGAAGAATTGGCTCGAACACCTAACCAGAATGTCACAAGAACGGCTACCCAAGACTATCCTCGAATACAAACCAAAGGGGAAACGACCCAGAGGCAGACCCCACACAAGATGGAAAGAGACTCTTGAGAACGGAACGGGCCACTAGGGTCAAACCTTGTTGCTGATGATGATGATAAAGCAGTACTTGGGCACCATATACCAGTGTTGGTATTACACTAGTATCCATAATGGCTTTTGTAATCTTTAAGCTCACTTTTTGGTTTAAAATGATACAAGATAGGCTCCGATCTCTTACGTATCCTCATCTTCTCGGCTCTCATCTTCATTGGCCTCATCTTCGGGTCTCTCTAATCGTTCCACGGGCCCTGGCGTCGCATACCTTCTCCCCACTACCTGTTTCTCTAGTAAGAGCAAGTGGGAGTTTCCTTTCTTTACGTTTTCTGCTAGCCGGCATTTTGCTTCTCTGGACCTTCCGGTCGTTTCTCGTCCGTGATTCGAGAACGCACTCCTTTTCTCGACCGTGATTCGAGAACGCGCTTCTTCCCTACGTGATCGCGTAAGAGGAACACGTGACACGCTTTTCGCCTTCTCTTTCCTTATGCTCTCTAAAAGACGCAGTGCAGTGCACGTGTACATAATCAAACGAGCGATTATGACCAGGAAAAAAGCAATCCCTCGAAGTAGCGTCCTACATCGTTTCAAAATTGTTGTCTCGTTTCCAGAGGCGGGAGCTCGCAATTTGACAAGCACTTGATTTTATACGATTTATTTCTGTCGAATAACAGTATACATTCTATGTGACGTAAAGGCGCCATTCCACGTTAAATCGCAGAAATTTAATGCAAATTTGACTTCGATGTTCCAGATTTTAAAACTTTTTTCTGCGAATGGTATAAGCAAAAATATGAAACACGTGTTTTTAATTTTTCCCAAATATTATTTTTTGATATTATATTAATTTTCAAAAATTTCGGAAAAATGTGCGCATTGCTAAAGTTAATCATGTTTAACTTCCGTTGTAATTGTAACAGAAATTAAATATTTTGGGACATTAAAGAACAAATAATTTTCTTTCATTTGATGTATCTATTGAATTCATTATTTTTTAAAATAATTTTTGACCTACTTTATTTTTACTTTTTTAATCTCTCCCAGAACTGGACAGTTAAAAATTTGAAAAAATATCATTGAAATCTCTGAATAGTTCTACATAAGTTGATAAGTTACAAAGAGGGACATTGAGATGATTCTGAGAAATGAAATACAATAGAAATGTCTATTTGCTGTTTTGCTGCCGCATCTGCTAGAGCGTCACCCCTCAAGCACGTGCCAATCAGCAGTAGACGATTACCATCAATATACTTTCACAAAGCAGTAAATAGATTTATGACCTTCATAGCCGATTAAATGCAAATTAAAAAGTGTTAAAAGGTTTCAGTTTAGTATTAAAGGGACGGAATATTTATACGAATAAGAGTATGTGATATAGTTAATTACGTTGATTTTTCTTTTACTTCACTTTACAGAGAATATCGTTAACTCCCCTTCTCATAAAGAATTGAAACTATGGACTTTCTTGGTGTCTTCTACTCTTTTTTATTATATCATTGTTGCTACAGCCCTCTTTCTATGTATTGTTCAGCGTTGTCAAAAGATAGAAAGAAATGTCCTTCACATTATCATCAGCCCACTTAAATATCTTCTTGGGTAAATTAATAGGTTCCTGTCAGGATTGAAGGCTAGCTTTTATGGAGAATATTATAGTTGCCTCCTCCCTACGTCGCATGGTCCCTTTTCATAGGACGTTGCGAAGCGAAGAAATGCCGTTCAGCACTCACATAGAAGGCATATTTATGGAAGCATAAACTCACGTTGTTTTGTAATACTAGGTACTGATCCCATCCGAAAAATATGTCTGTTAGAACTGTCATAATCTTACTTGAGAGGTGTTATGAGTTTACACGTAAAAGGGTGAATTGAATCCGTGTCGTGTTGCAGGCATCTAGAATTTTTTTTTATTTTTAAAAGGATGCAGAGTAGAAAAGACATTTATTCACAGCAGTCTCTGAATAACATCTTCAAGTGCGAAAGAATAAGTTTTTTTTTAAATTCACACTGGAAAATTAAATCTCATAGCGTCAAATTTTATATTTGCCTCATGAAGAGAGCAGAAAGCGACAAACGATGGACGGAGACAGCAGAAAAAACATATGACAAGCTTACTCGGTCAGTTTCTTTATTACTCGTATCAGGTGATACGTTAGAGTGATCAGGATCAGCGGTAAACGTTCATTCATTATTTTTACTGCTCAACATATTTGCGGCATTAACAAGTATGGACGATTTTCACTTTCTTGAAAAAACTTCACTTTACTCGTCACGCGAAGGAATTTTGAAAATCGGTTTTTCAATACACATTTTTTACGGCAACCAGTCAGTTTTCAACTTTTCAAGAATGCTGGTTGTAACAACCCAAACGTATACTTCTTCTGCAATTATAGCTTTACATATTAAGAAAATAAAATACCAATAGTATTGATATTATTCTAAGACTATCTGTGGTTAGTTACTTGATAGAACAACGCACATGTTTTGCGGTTTCATCTATTTACACAACTGACTCAGTATATCTGAGAAAGAAGGGTGCTCTGTTTCAGGTAGACCCTGAGCAGTGTCAGTTGTATATAAATAAACTTAATAGTTGAATTTCGTCAGAAGACTTCCATTTGAGACCATATGTGTGTTTCTGCAAATCTTAACATGATCGCCGCTAATAGAGATATTAACGACATGAAAGACAAGTAAAAAAAATTACATTTTTGTAAATTTTGAAAAAAGAATAGAGCAATATGGCGTTTGTGTCATCTTATAGACTACATTTAGCACTATCCCTACCCAAAGTTTAAAGAAAAATTTGGAGCAGTTTTTGTGAAAATCTTGGTTTTGTAATTTTTTTAAAAAATTGCACATATTGCACTCAACATTGCGCGAAAACTACTATAAGTTTCAAAAAATGTGCATGACCTTAATGAAAGAACTCACAACGGAGAACAAATTTTATTTGAAGGAAAAGTCGCTGTCTTTAATTTTGTAGTTGCAGGAAGACACCCAAAAAATACATATTGAAAATCGGACATATGCCACCTAAGTGTATGTTACTCTATTCTTGCAAGAAATATAAAGAGAAAATTGCAGTCGTTTTTGAGAAAATTTGGAAAATGTCCGGAGGGCTTTAAGAAAGTACCCTCAAATTTTGAAGAATGTTTTTCAAAATTTCAAAGTTCCGACTCGAGCCAGATGGACAGGAGTTTCTTCAATTTGGAAAAAATCCTATGCATGGTTTAGGCGCTAGTAGTATGTGTTCACAAATACCATACGGACGTTTTGAAAAAAAATACTTTTTCGGTATCTAATGTCCCCGAAACGTGTATTTCTGTTGAAATCTCAAAAACGATTTTCGCAGATTACATAATTTTCCCTATACTACGTACGTATACTGCGTACTAGTAAAATGGGGCGTCGTAAACTGTTTTCAAAATAGTTTCATGTGTTGAAAATTTCTTTCATACTGCACTTCTTTCATGCCCAGCTTTGTTCTTTCAATATCTGACAGTGGACTTACCAATGAATCGTAGTAGCTGATAATGCCATTCAAAAGTTCCCAACACCAAATGGCCTTGTTTGTTACCTCCATACGGAATATAAACTCGTTTTACTTCAATTTCAAAATAATAATCGCCGTAACAAATTCTTGCACGTTTTGATGCTAATAGTTAAATTTTAGTCCAGCTAAATTTTAATGCTTCTTTGGTATTATTCGCGCAACTTTTCTTGAACGATGACCTGCTTCCCCCTCCCCGACTCAATAAACAGTTGAAGGCAAAAGCTCTCAGCGAGCACTGATGACAACATTCCAAACACATCTTCACTGGCTTGAAATAGAAACAAATTTCTTTTGAAGTCGAGAACTTCTATCTTATTTTCTTCAATATATCTAAAGAAATGACTGAACCAGGTAAAGATCTATCACAGGAGATACCTGTGATAGAACTGTGTACTCGAACTCCTGAGAAATTTCGAACGCAAATTATTGACTGTTGCAAAGGCATGACAGATTCTCCAGAGTTTGGTATTGCTTCATAAAATCTAGTGTCTGATTTCGTAACTAATATCCCCACTCTACCCGTATTTCTTCAATCCATCGTTCAAGAAAAGTTGCGCGAGTAATAATATGCACAAAAATGTACATACCACATTTGCTTTAAAACAAGTGCTAAATGTAATAATACAGAACATTCCAAATTAGTTTCGAAAGTTCTATCGCAATATATTTTACAACTGTATTTGATTCTTCACCGGATTTCCTTACAACTTCCATATTTTTCAGCCCTAATTTTTCAAGAGATTAAAACTTCACAAACTCATTTGTATTTACTTCTACGTCTGCAATTGCTGTATTAATCGTTTTCTATGCGAATCTATCGTTGCATGCGAATCTATCGTTGCATGCGAATCTATCGTTGCATGCGAATCTACCATTAAATGGTGACTGTTTTGTTTGTTTATGTAAATAGGATGTTAGTTAAATTGAATATGTTGTGGGTCACATTTATTTGAAAACGGTATTTGCACACTTGTGTAAGAATTCAAAAGTGCGAAGTCGAACATAACATTCACTCCATCTAGCATT
The DNA here is from genome assembly GCA_038098605.1 of Gryllus longicercus. Lineage (NCBI taxonomy): Eukaryota > Metazoa > Arthropoda > Insecta > Orthoptera > Gryllidae > Gryllus > Gryllus longicercus. The sequence continues at coordinate 1,698,627 of JAZDUA010000126.1, read as the reverse complement.
GCTCACAGTTTTGTTTTCACCATATTCACTTGAAATTCTTCAAGTTCAAAAAGTTGTGAGGCAATACTGTTCCTAGTTATTCGCAAATTTATTTTCAAAAATACGATAATAATTCTACTCTAATTATAAATGCAGGACGATTTACTTGGTAATTCAATTGTTCACTTAAAGATGTCAACATCAGGGTTGCCAACGTCGTGAAAGAAAATTATGGCCTAATAAGCAACAAATGCCTTTGGGTTCTGGTATTTAATCGACGCCACCTACATAGATCGATTTAGGATGCGTTGGTTTAATTCCTGGTATTATCATTAAGATCACAGTACTAAATCACGAAAAAAACACATTTTTGAAAATATATGTAAATATCCTAGCGAAAACAAATTATCAGTTCCCCATCAGAAGACCGAGCCGCGTCGAATGACACCTCATACGTCTCAATTGGTGCACGGGAAGTAGCGTAGACGCCAGTGACGGAATGGCAAAAACACATCTGCACGTCCGTACACTCAAAAGCTTTACTAAAATACTGTATAGTGATGTACGTACATATACGGGAAAGTAAAAACGGGCAGCTACAACAACATGGGACCTAAGAATTGGAGGGAGATGTCAGAGAAGACAAAAAGTGTGATGGTAGGATCCATTCAGAAAAGAGGTTGATATGTGGTCTCGTGCAGCACGGGATAGAGAAGTTAGATTGTATAATGTCAATATGAACACTATGTGATCAAAAGTATCCGAACACGTCCAAAATAGTGGTATGGTATGGTCCTGTTTTTCATGAAGGCGGCTTGCACTCGTTGATTTGTGTGGCACTATCACGGCACAGGCCTAAATTGATGTTTTATATACTTTCTTGCTTTCCACTGTTGAAGGGCAATTCGGGGATCGCAATTGCATCTTTCAACACGATCGAGCTCCTGTTCATACTGCACGACCTGTGACGGAGTGGTTACACGACAATAACATCCCTGAAATGGACTGGCCTGCACAAAGTCCTGACGAGTCCTATTGAACACCTTTGGGATGTTTTGGAACGCCGACTTCGTGCCAGACCTACATCGATACCTCTCCTCAGTGCAGCACTCCGCGAAGAATGGGTCTTCCATTCTCTAAGAAACCTTCCAGCGCCAAATTGAAAGTACGCCTGCGAGAATGGAAGCTGACAAGCTCACGGCGTGCCAACACCCTATTGAATTCCAGCATTACCGATGGAGTGCGCCACGAACTGGTAAGTTCTTTTCGGCCACGTGTCCGAACAATTTTGATCACATAGTGTATACTTCGATTCGTGTGTTGCCTGTGTTTGGTATGAATATTGAATGTATGTATTGTATGTTAATCAATGTGTGATATACGTTGCTGTTGCTCATGTAATAAAACTATTAGTGGACTTTCATATGCTGGTATATGTGTGTAAGGTATTATTTGCTTGACAGCGTATTTATGTATTTTATTGCGTTTCGACCTCAGTCCTATTTAGTTTTGATTTATGTAATCATTATTGAGTGAAGCCACCCTACCGAGAGGTGGGAGGCCTTTGCCCTCAATGAATGTACTTGCGCTAAAAGTAAATGAGAGATCGGAGCAAGCGAACGCGGTAGTTAGGCGCGTCGTCGCAAGAAACTGCCCGTTTCTCGTAGCCCGAATAATTGCACTTTGTGCTCACGTGCATCGGAGTTTCAATCGTCAAACACTTCGAATGTTACGACTCGTAACTTACGAGTGGGTCTTTATCGTAAAGTGACGAATTGCGTGTCAGTGGCGGGCCGGGCAGGGACTCAACGCATCCAGGTGTTTGGAACGTGGAGGGACCGACCAGCTGAAGCTCGGCGCTCATTGTGCATCTGAGAAAAGGGTGATTGAATTTTTAATACATGTAAATAAGATAGTAAGATTGAAATTTGTTCATTTCTGGGAAAACTTGAAAATTTATAAAACACCCGTTCGAATTCTGATAGTTTCGCAAAACATGTTGTTTCGGTTTTGAAAAATTATATTATTATGTTTACCAACTTCTTTCAATTTGATTGACTGAAATGAGATGAAGCAGCTAAAGAAATTACATCTACTGACGCATGTCGGATTTTACTATTAGATTTTTGTGTGTCAATATAAATCATGGAAACAAATAGAGACAGACAACATTCTATAAAGATGCTAAATCACAAATGAACGCTAGTTTAACGCAACAAGATGAGATGATGCATGATGATGGACAATTTAGTGCTGCATTCCACAGTCCCCCTCTTTTACAATGCTTTCATTACAGAAATTACATCATCAATGTTAAAAGCGTCTGGCTGTGCAAAAAATATCATTCTCTGTCAGAAACTACCAGTGGTACTAAAAACAAAATTTTAACAGACTAAAAATAATTAATTTTGAGAATTAATATCCTGGGCTCACGCATGAATTTCGTATCTACAGTTATCACCGAACTCTTCCGAGAAAAATTTATAATAAAACCATTTTACGGACTTATTTCATGCCGTAAATGAAGCATGAATTTTAAATAATTGTTCGCATTGTACTTTTGTGAAGAATATTTCAATAGATCCTTGACATGAACACTGAGTGGTCCAAACGATGATAATTCTGACAGAAAAAGTTAGTCCTATACGGAGCAACAAAGCAACTTACAAAAGGGGGAATTGATGAGAAACGACAATGAAAGTATTGAAAACCAACAATACGTAGTAACGTAAAGTACGTAGAGATTCACAGAATTATTATTGTTATTATTATTATTATTATTACTATTATTATTATTACTATTATTATTATTTATTAAGGAAATTATGCAAGTAATATTCTAGTGTGTTGTTTGTTTCTTTACTGCTATTAGAACTTTTCGTGGGTCCTAAACGCCCCACCTCTTCAAATATTTGTACTTCATTTATTATGAAAAAATTACAATAAATGTTCTCTCTCCAACGTGATCTTAAGGTGATTCTCGAAATCAGCGTGAAGAATGTTCCACAAAGCAAATAAAGATAAGACGTCCCCCGTCTAGGTGGATATAACGGGGTTCTCAAGAGAACATTGAACCATCTCTCACGTCGTGTCAGTTCACGGGAGATTTACAAGTGGGTTCTTACTCGGAAATACAAAATTACAGTCTTCTTCACCTCTTTTAGTACACACTAGTGCTCAAGAGATTACTCACAGTCTATTAAATGTGCGTAAAAAAATTAAACACACGTGTACAATGCTTTGTATTGCGATTTCTGAATTAATAAACAAAATCCACTTTTTATGTCGCAGAAATGGAATATACAATAGACATTTGGATGTTAATCCGGCGACGTTAACACATCTCTATTCTTATTATATCACTTCTCAAATTATAACAATTTACATGTTGATAAGAATTTAAAACTACAATTCAAATTCTCTTAGGCTCGGTTTAGGCTTATTTTATTACAATTGCAACAGCTTTTTTTTACGTTGACCCGTTTGCAGCTACATATTTGTGTTGCACCGATGCCACTGGAGCCCTTCAAGCAACACAGATTGTCAATATTGTCTGTCCGCATTTGCAGTCGATACGGGTCGCATCAATAAAGGAAGCGTGCCACCGTAAACAACCTTCAGTGCTCGACCCAGAGCCCTCAATTCATCACATGGACTTTCTATTTTCAAAATCCTTTTCGCAAAAAATTGGGAACGGAATGCGAAAAATCGTTGGTTGACGAGCGACCGCTGGGCGCGTCCGTGATTATTTAATGCGACTCTCCGCGCGGCGCGCTGCCCTGCTTGGCAGGGGCCTCAATGGGCGACGGGCGCCCGCAGCGTCCATGCATGATTCATTGCACACTCAGCCTCACTCGAATCAAATGCATTGTGACACTCTGCGGGGACCTACAATGACCGAAGCTCTGTGACCGTCAACGCGTTATTTCCTGTTTACCGCGACGTTCATTAACTTCTAATTTACTTTTCGTTGGTATTAAATTTTCAATAACTATTCCACTCATGAAATTGAAACCACTAGTGTTTATCTATACATGCAAAATGCCTCAATCAGGGCGGTGTATCTCAAAAACTTTATCACCGTTTCTACCCGATTTTTCTTACCGCTTCTCCCTACTGGCCAATCATAAACTGTGACTCATCTATCTTAGGAGGTGGTATACATCCATCGCGAAGTCCATGTCGAATAAATCGCGTATGTACCACAACCTAACCTCTATAATTTTATCATAACTTTCAGTTATTTTCAATATTTGGCGCATTTTGGAACTTGGTTGGACATAATTTAATTCGTTGAATAGTCCTATTAAATACCTCTCGTGCTTTGGAAATTCTCATATACCCCCCCCCCCTCGCTTCACGAGTCGGGGATTTATCGTCAATTTCCAAAGCACTCGTGGTATTACATATGATAATTTCTTTATCGTGATCTTAATTAGTATCTCTTTTTATGAAAAAACTATACGCTTATTTAATTTTGCTTCTTGCATATTTTTCTCACAATCGTAATCGTATTTAATGCTTGTAAATTCATAAAAAAATTAGAGCAATTTTGCAAAGCATACATTTTCAGGAAGATAGTTTCGCTCAATCATTTCCTTAAGTACCGCAATTCAATACTTTTATTCAAAAATGTAACTCAATCTATTAATCAACACGATCCACAGTTTTCAACACGATCCTATTGATGGTGAAATTTGAATGTTGTAATAAGTGAAATATTACAAGGCAGTATTTTAAGAATTCTCAATTCTCATTTTACGTCTGATTAAAATCATCAATATCTGAATAACATCATATCGTCCTCATATTAACTGAGGCAACGCACGACCGTTACGCAGAAGGCGCATAAAGACGCACGTAGGTTTCCGAATTCCGCGATTATGCTTTGGGCGAAGAAAAGTGAATGCGCCTAAATCACATCGATACATATTTTCAAAATTATCTATATCATCTACCTCCTTAATACATAAAAATGTTTGCAGACTTTGTGTGTGTACTTTGGTTCCTCAAAATCTTCTGACCTATTGAAATGTTTGCTCAAGTTTTGAAAGAACACTGTCGAAGAGACGATAAAAATAAAGGGAACGTGGCGATCTCAAAATATTAAACAAAATTTGGATTGGTCGAGAAATTATTAGTTGAAAGAAAGCAGCACCCAATGCATGTTGCCAGGCGGATAGGCCGGGCGGAGCGTGCGAGTCATTCTGATAAATAAAACTGCGGGCGAAGTTTGTGATGCATCTGTCTAAAGCAGGGCGACGCGGCGCGTGAAAGAAGCGTTTCAGCCCTCTCCGCCTCTAGGGCTTCGGCGATGGCTTCACGCTGCCACGGGACGTGAGGTTCTCGGTGGACTCCCCTCCAGTGCCAGAGCTAGACAATTTTGGGCCCGGAACAACACTGAAAAGCAGCCCCCCCCCCCCGGAAAAATTAAAAATGTGAAAATTGTATCAAGAAAATTTACGAGTTATTTAATTTCAATTCGGAATATTCAGCCCCAAACTTCAATACAAATACATGGTCCACATCTGTATATTAATTATAATTTTGTAATAATGTATGTTAAAATATCTTAGATGTTAAGAGGAGAAAATTTGAAGGAGTAAAAAGATTTCAATTGCAGCATTTTTTTGTAAAATTTTCAGGATTGTTTGATATTTTTCATTTCATAAAGATCTACCCTACAAGTAATGACTATAAATTAACTATTTAAGATAGAAATAATTGAAAATTTTATGAAATATAAGCCTACTGTACTGCGATTTCTTTTTCATTTTTTTAACTGTTTTTCCCCCATCAGCCCAATCCCCGGGCCCTTAACTTGCGGGGCTCCGAACAATCGCCCGGTCTGCCCATGTCCAGCGCCGGCACTGCTCGTCATTCATTTCGCCATTCCCCTCTCATCATTTATACATACACGCAATAATCACGTCTCCAACAAAATATTCATCCATTCTCTCATCGTTAGTAGTTGTTCCGGCAATGGAAATACTAAATCTGACCTTTGGTGGTCTACGAGAATAACTGTGATCTAGGAAGCTGATTCGTTGCAAGAAGACGGATACCAGTGTTACGAGAGAAAGAAAGAGAGCGGGCTCCTCCATGGGATTAAAGTAGAAAAATACGGAGTGTCTGCGGCGTTTCTTGCGGGGCGTAGGTGGACGGGTTGTGCCCATGGGCAGAGGAAGCGACGTTACCGGGGTGGCCGCACCGGAAGCGGCAATAACGTCGTCAGTCAGCTGGCGCGCCGCCAGCCCCCTCCGCCGCCCACGGCCCCTGGGCCTGAACACACTGGCTGCACTGGACCTCGCCCGTCTCACCACACGCTGATGCAAGGGGCACGGTCCAACCAGCCTACATTCCTAGGCTCCCCTTTCCTTCAACGTTTCTATTTACATCCTCATGATTACAAGGCGGTTTTCGACAATTTATGAGAAATCATCAACACCAAACCTTTTAAATGAGCTATTGCTGAAAGGGAATTACTCCCCAGTTCTACGTCCAACCGATTTAAAAACAACACCAGATGTGATACAACAGCACATTCTTTCTCGAATTATCGAAAATAGTTATGTAATATTCAAATATTGTAATTTCGATACCCGCCCCCAAACGAAGCAGGGGGAATTCATCATTTTTAATTTTTTCCAAATTTTCGAAAATAAAGAAAGCCGAAAACAGCACCACTTTCTTTGTTACATAGCGTTCTTTGTTACATACGTGAAAAAATCAAAGAAAAAAGAGACCTTTTGTTTGAAGTAAAATTACGCAAAAATACCCCATTATTTCGAAAAATTGAATATGACGTTATTTGAAGATGTTTCTGATTAACTCATTTCATTAAGAAACATAGATCTTATTAATTGTAGTTGTAGAGAGTCGCCGAAATTTTTTTGAAATTTTACAATTTTCGTAAAATCAGAGATTTCAACGAAAATAAGATCTGCGGCTATCTCAAGTATACTTTACGTTATCCGAGGTCAAAATTTAATCATACAATTTGGTAACTTTGCGAAAAAGTTTTTAAAAAATTGCTCATACTTCATTCACGAAAACGACTTAAATTTTCGAAAAAGTGTTAATGACTTAATTTCTAGATCTGTCATTACAGAACAGATTTCATTCAGGATAAAATATCTCGTATCGTCAATATTGCAGATGCAGGAAGACGTCGAAAAAATTGAGCTGAGGCTCAGTTACATGTATCCTGTGGCAAATGTATGTGACTCCTCAGAGTTATGCCGCGTTGCTACTCCTCAGCGTCAGCGTTTTGCCAAATTCAATTTTTATCCCCAGCTGTTGTCAGTCCTGGGAGGATGGAAGATGGAATGATGATGATAATGAAGGATGACCGGGAGATGGATAAGGGCATCGACTGAGGTCACTGCAATCCCTCTGACCGGGAGGTCCTAGGTTCGAGTTTCGGCGGAGGCAGGATTTTCGACATTAGCTTGTCAGCTAGGTCGAAATCAGTCGCTGTCTGGAGGAGAATTCTAGCGGCCGGTTGCTCTGATCGGTAGTTTTTCAATCAACACCAGGCGAATGCCGGAGCAGTACCCTAACAAACTGGCGCCTGATCGAGCCCTTGTCCTATCCTCACCCTTACACAGGCACTTAAATTAACATACACTGCAGTGCCACACATGCCGGGAGATCGGTCGGGAGCCTAGTGCTGGTCGCGGCTGGAGCGGGGCCCCGCTGGTGGAAGATAGCTGGTTGGGGAAAACACCGTTAGCCGACGGTAAGTAAGCCGACGATGGCGCCCGACTCGCCATCCAGCACGGGGGGGGGGGGCCTCCGCCACCTCCCGAGGAAGAACATGCACTACACTTACGGTAATAATGACCATTTAGTAATTGACGCTCCCGGAATCATTATCAATCAGGAAGGATCAATGAACGACACACGCATACAGACATACACAAGCATACAGTCATATCCACGGCGGGACTCGAACCCGCGATCCTTGCGTCCGAGATTGCGCACTACTGCCTCAGCGATACCGGCTATGCGGATCGGCTTACTATTTTTTATTATTTGATGTTTATTTTCATGTTAAATTCTCCCTGGAAAGAATTTTTTGCCAAGGGGGCAGAAACGCGTTTGAATGACAAATTCTTTCCTTTCTCCCTACTCGTGTTTTATTAAATCATTCAGTTATTTGTTGCATATAGCAATAATGCGAAATAAATTAACACGTCTCTGTAAGTTAACAATTATCTGGGCAGACTGCTATTTAAACAGGCAAGAAACTTTGTCTATCCAACTTCCTAAACTGAACATAGAAAATAGGTGTTGTGGTGAGTTATCGTTGGCATTTCTAATGAAATATTGTTGGCAATGACGACGCATATAATTATTTATTGAACATTAGTTACGCAATTATAGCACTTAAGTAAACACGATTACAAAGTCAAGAAACTTACGATTTAAAATGTTGAATTTTACTCGCGATTGACAAATTGAAATCTGACAGATATATTATTTCATTTTAATGGATCATTTCTTTGCTGTAGTAGAAGAAATGGGTATTAACGTAGATACATTTGGGCAACAACTCTGAAATGACTTCTCCAAATGTGGCCAGGTGTTCAGTAACATATAGCCATTCCGGATCATTTGTGCAACCTTTATTTTGAAATCCCGCGGCGATATAAAATGAAATATTATTTTTATGGGCAGATCATGCAGGATTGTAGAATGCTCTTTCCGCAAGGCCTCAAAATAGAAACAATTTGACTTTCACAGCAAAATCCACTTCTCAATTCAAGTTGCCCTTGAAAAATCTAGTTTTCTTTTCCCCATTTGATGCTGAAGTTCCCGAAAAGTTAATATTTAACTACTATTAATGTGAGAAACGCCAGTCTATCGCCAGTATACACTTTCACATTATCCAATCTCTAAAAACTGGAATATCCCTAGCGGTTTTCCAATCCTCCGACTACTAAACGTGCGTTAGTAATATAAGCATTATCTAAACATAACAGGTAATATTGTCTCACTAAAGGGTTGAATAAAGTCAGTCGAAATGCCATCTGGTCCTCGCTATTTACCTTTTTTGAGAAATTTTAACCGCATACCCTACCTTTCAAGCTCGAAGTGGATTATATTTCGTTTCTTTGCATTTTGTTTACTGCATTTTTCGATTATATGGCAATATTTTACCTTCCGATCTCAGTAATAGTTTTTAAGAAATATCTGTGTTCAATTTTCGTTTCATTTTCGTTTCGTTTCATCCTGGTAATTGTTTAAAATTATTATTAGCAAATACTGCAATATTGTCTCTTATTAAAACGCAATTATCATTTTTCTCCACAGGCTCTCTATCTTTGCTAATATGTTTTTGAACTTCTTCACTCATTATACATTCAATTGATATCAACCATGTTATAATACCAGATATGTATATATATATATATATATATATATATATATATATATATATATATATATATAATTACAATTGAGTGAAGTTGAGATTAAAGATTAGAAATCAAAAAAATAAGAACAGTTAAAAGATAATGAAGACCATAATACTGTAATTAGTGACCACATGCTTGATTTTAATAACTATTCTGATTGGCAATCAGTAAAGATTTTAACTTTCTAAAGCAACCATCATGAAAGGTTAATTTTAGAGACGTTACACATTAGAGTTATGATCAAACTATAAATGTGATCCAGAAAAATTCAGTAACATTTTTAGTATAAAAATATAACTACTACACAACATCCATTATGTTCAATTGATACATTTTTAGTCATTTTTGGCGCGCAGTAAAGATCTATTTTGTTTAATTCTCTGAGCTTACTCACTGCTAATTCCTCCTACGCCAAACAGTTTCACAATACAGCATCTTTTCTGATCTTGATGGGTACTTTCGCCAACCAGAAGTCCACGTTGCCATTGATTTCATAACAGATGTTTACTATACCTATAGGCACTTTGACACCGTTTCGCATCAATTTGGATGTGTTTAACAACATGTCACTTAATTACGAACGTCAAATGTTTGTACACAACTGATGCTTTGTTCCTCTTCACTTTATGTAAGCATGTATCATACAGTTTTACGCTTCATTCATTACGTTATAATCATATATCACCCATGTTCATTAATAATTGAATTGATTTATTAGATTTGTGTACAAATTATTCTGTCCTGATGAAGGCCTCAACTAAGGACCAAGAAGTTGACAACTATTTTGTGATAAAATTTGTGTATGTGTTAATGTACTTTTAATTGTCAACACAACAACAATTTGCAAATAATTTATCTTTTTTTTATTTAAGGTATGCTGAATAAAATGGTCGATGTTAATTCCATGAATAGTCATTTTTTATGTTGAGATATTCAGGATTAGGGTTACTATCAAGCATGTTGCAAGAAATGAACGTATCTGAAGTCGTTTCTTCGTTTGTTTTAAATTTAATCGCTCAGCACTGTTTCTCAACCGCCTTCAAAATTTGTTACATTTGAATGTTAATTTTCCTATACTGCCTTCCTACAACTATTGTTATCTTATCTCTCTAATGGCAATCGCCTGTAATTCTACCAGTACTTTGTTATCACTAAGTACCTGTACGTACGTCGCAAGAAAATATCATTTTCTGTAGGGTTGACGAGGGAAACCTGTACGTGCGCTGCTATGTGAATCAGTTCTACGCGCAATAACATTTTAGGCTTGAGATACGTCTATTCATTTTTGTTTTTCAACTTAAAATTATCCTACGTACCATTTCAGAGATTTTAGGATTGAACAATAGAGCAATATGTTTTAAACACGACACCCTCAGAAGTACACATTTTTAGAACTTGCATGCAGAGAAAAATAACAAAATAATACATAAGATGGTGAAATGCTTTACCCACATCTAGTTCACGTTCATGTTAATGAATCTGAACGCTTCAAGTGAAAACATTCCCGTAGTTTCAAAGCATTTTCGTAAACTCTTATATAAACAAATGTCAAATTAAATAAGTTCTTCCATAAGATGAAAAAAGTTTACTGTTCCTACAAATTATTACATTTCACCAAATCCGTTTTTCTAAATATAATGCATTGACCCCAAGCCCCGTGTAGCCATGAATAAATACGGTACTAACTGAAATATGTAAGTTTTAAAACTGAAAATCAAAACTTGTTTATGGTCTTACATGTGGAGTACATCTTTATTATGAGCCTCAGTTCGTAGAGTTTTTCGACCTCACTTGAGACGACTGGTTTCTGATAACGATACGAGTTGAATGATGACGAAGGAATTGTCGAGAGACCGGAAGGGGAAACGAGACCACTTTGCTCGTCACGAACACCAAATGAATCGGGCGGGATTTGAACTCCGGTACTCCGAGAAAAAAAAGTTAGCGGTCTAACTATTACACTGCGAGTCGCTCCTTTCAGAAGGAGAGGGAAAAAACCGTTATTACAACGTATGTTTGGAATTTCTGTCGTGCGAGAGCGCATGTGCCTCGTCCTCATCGACAAGTCGCACAGAGCGTAATCACAGTTATATGAGCTATTGCTGGCTTTAGTGCAACCTGATACGCTGTCCCTACGTGTTACAGCTGGAACGCTACGTTGCCGTGGTATGTCGCCGCGCGCCATGTAAATGCTACAGCCTCGGACAGCTCCGCAACCATGCATTTCCATAGCCACGCTTAAATGACTTCATATAGTACTAGTGGCCTGAAACCGTAGAAGCTGCTATTCTGTTGACATGTTTATTAAAAATACCCATAAAACATTTTCTTACTTTCGGATGCCCCATGGATGTTCACTCCCCCCCCCCCCCCCACCTCAGTCCCGGAAAGCGAAACTGCACTGCAATATGAATCGGTCTGAGGCGTTGGTTTCCAGTGCCGAGCGCGCGTCGTCTTTCGTGAGCTATCAGCGGCGGCTGCGGCTGTGGCGTCCGCCGGCGGCGGAGAGGGGGATGGGGCGGGGAGGGGGAGGGGAAGGGGCGGGGGGGTGACCCTGGCGCAGTACATAAGCCGCTTCGCCAGCGGCCGCCGCCAGTGGCAAGAAAAGAGGATGGCGCGTCTCGTGTTTGCGTGCGCCTTCGCGTTGGCGCTGGCGGCCGCCGCTGCGTACACGCGTGAGTACAACGCACTTCGTTGGTTGGTTGTTAGTAATTACGACCGCGACAACTACTGAGGTCACTAGTCCCGTAAGTGTAGTGCATGTTTCCCTCCGGAGTTGGTGGTGATCTTCCCCCACTGGATGGCGAGATCTGGCGCCGATCTGCCGTCGGCTAGCGGGGTTTTCCCCAACCAGGTATCTCTCACCGCCCCAACCGGCACAAGCTCTAAGCTCCCTACCGGTCTCCCGGCAAGTGTAGTAGTGTAGTGCATGTTTCCCTCCGGAGTTGGTGGTGATCTTCCCCCGCAGGATGGCGAGATCCGGTGCAGCCCTACCGTCGGCTAGCGGGGTTTTCCTCAACCAGGTATCTCCCACCAGAGGAGCAGCACCCCAGCGGGACAAGCTCTAAGCTCCCGACAGGGCTCCCGACATGTATGGTAGTGTTGTGCATGTTAGTGTAAGTGTGTGTAAGAGGTAAGAACGGAAGAGGACGGAAAGATCGCACGCGGATGCGGCCTGTTTGTGAGGGTACTGCTCCAGCATTCGCCTGGTGTTGATCGGAGAAACAACGGAAAACTACCGATCTGAGGAACAGGCCTTTCGAATTTTCCTCCAGACAGCGACTGAATTCGACCTAGCTGACAACCTAGTGTTGAAAATCTTGCCACTGGTGGGACCCCAACATAGGATCTCCCGGTCAGAGGCACTGCAGTGACATCAGTTGATGCTCTGAGCCACCTCTCCCGGTCAACGCACTTCGTGTGCGCATGCGCAGAGTCAATAGCGTTGTAACAAACAAACGCCTACGAGGAATGGGTTCATCTTAACGGTCTCATGGAATGTGATGCAATTTGATGACGTTTGTGAGTTACATGTCATCACTGAGATGTGTTAATATTGACATTAATGTATTATAATATTATGTAACCGTTAGTTGTGAGAAGATCGTGCTGTTGCAGGAACAGTTGTTTACATATCTTTTGTAACTCTCGCGTTAATGAATTTCTCTGCAATTGATAACACACTCAGACACCCCCAAATATCCAGAGTAGTGGTAATTGTGTCATCTCCTGTTTTAGGTGTAAAAATGAACCATGTTCTTCCTTCTCATACACTACGTGCGGACATGTATGTATGTAGCCATGAATTTGTCATTGGGGACGTTTTTTACGTACGTATATACGGAGTAATATACGTAGTATAAAAAGGTTAGTAATGCTGCGGCAAATCGATTTCGAGATTTCAACAGAAATATACGTTTTAGGGTCAGATGATACCGAAAATATTATTTTTTACATACGTCTATCTGTATCTCTATGTTCTATCTCTACGTCTGTCAGTTTCAATCTCTGTCCGTTTATGAGCTTCTTGGTCGTCTGACTGTAGGTGTGTCTGTCGGGTTCGACTGGTCTATCTATAAGCCCCTTCGCCTGCTCCTCTCTCTCTTCGTCCGTCTGCTCTGTCCCGTCCGTCTGTGAACAACGATCGCATCTAAATTACTCATAGGATTTTTTTCCAAAATGAGTAGTTCCCGATCGATCTGGCACATTTCAAATTCCTGTCATTTCGAAAATATTTCCATTTTTTGGGTACTTTACATAAAGCCTCTGGAACACTTTCAAAATTTTCTCGAAAAGGACTTCAATTACTTTTTTTTTAGAATATAGCCGAATAAGGAGGAGGAAATGTGCCCCCAAATAAAATCGATAATCGCGATATTCATATGAAAGAAAATAAAAATGCCGTTGATGCCCACAAAACTAGCCTCCTAGGGCAATTTTTTGCGGAGATACAATGAGAAACGTGTTTTACACGTTTTTTATTTTTTTCTCTGCTTCTATTGCATGTATTAGGCTGAAAAAAGTGCAGAGGCGGGGGAAAATAGTAGAAATTGAACCATTTTTGACGCCAAATTCAAATAGAAAAATATTAAAATTATTTTTTGAAATTGACTTTCGATGTGATAACGTAGGAGTATTATCTCAGTCTTTTCCTAGAATGTCTCAACTTTTTATAATATACATTTATTCAAATTTTTAAACAATGTTGACGATAGTGAAAATAAATTAACGAACAAGTAACATTAGTAAAATGTCAACCGATTATTGTTGTTACTGTTTATATAGTTTGGTAACTTTCCTTTGGTTCGGACAACCAGACAGTCGAAACTCGATATCATCTAGTTGTATAGTGATTCATGTTCCCGCCTCAAGGACATACATCGTGGCAACGTCCGCGCTTAATATTACAGTAAACGTCTGTATACCACAGCGCAGGTCCATGTTAATAAAACCAATGACGTGTTAGCGAGCGACTCCAACGCAATGCGCGGCGACGCAGAAACACAACTAACCATTCATAATGCAGCAACGTTCGGATCAATCCCACCGAAAAGGAAATGTTTATATTTTTCAATTTTCTCATGAACACAACTAAATGAACTACATTTGAAGTAAACATTTTTAACTACATTTAAGAAAATAATATCATTCTAATTAATGGTGTCCATTGAATGTAAATAGTGCATGAAGAAAAACAACTACTGCTTTTCATAAAAATCTCTAGGAACTGGTGATCTACCACAATACAAAAATTACAAATATATGAAGCTAAATTCTAAATGCACGCTGAATGGAATAGGAGAGAAAGGGCTGAGAAAGAAAAATTGTCTCTGAATGAACATTTTCTCAAAAACTACTCCAGTTTTGCATTTCTCGCCCTTACTTCGTAAGAAGAAAAAGTATTGTCATCGTCCGCCAGTATTGTCCGAAATTGTTTCAGACCAAATTTTGTGTAAAGATAAAATCTCTAGTTTCAATTTTGTAATTTTTTAATGTTACAATTATGCAATTCTCGAAAATACAGTGTGTTTGCCGGAAATGAGACCAGCATGATTTTTTTGCCGTCCTTGGATACACATAAGAAGAAAATTTAAAGAAACTAATGGAGATGTTTTTGAGGAAATGATTGTTTAAAAAATTAAAAATGACCGATATTTCACGCAAAACTACGCGAAAACTATTCATACTTTCAAAAAAGTGTACAATACCTTATATTAATCTATCTGTTTTCAAAGAACAGATTTTTCTCCTAGGGTTTTTTTCCAGCCGATCGCCGATGGGTCGCATAATTCGACTATACACTAGGTACCAACACGCTTGCGGGCTCCACTTATCTAGGGTCAGCAGAACGCGAGGATCTCCGGGGCTACACAATTCATCTTAGATAAAGGACAAACAACCATGCCCAAGGTGGGACTCGAACCCTTGACCCTTCGGACCCAAACGCGTAGTCGGTAGGCGTTCGTAGCCCCCTCGGTCATCCAGGTCGGCAAGAACAGATTTCATTCAAGAAAAAAGCTCCGACTTCTTCATTGCAGTTGGAAGACGACGAAAACAATTTAAACTTTTGCAATTTTCGAAAAATCTGGGATTTCAACGCAAATGGAGACCTGCACCATTCTCTTAAGAGTTCTTTGCGCTATCCGAGGTCAAAGTTTTATCAAAACATTTGGATACATTTTAAGAAAATTTTGAAAATGTTGAGATTTCATGTAATGTACCCCTCAAGATCAAAATATCCGTTTCAAACTCAGAGGGCCTCTAATATCTTTAAATTTATCGGGGAATATCAATTGTGGACACAATCTGCCGAACAGTTTAGTCGCTAGCTTTTACTACAGACGGACGGACGGACAGACGCTTTGCCGTCAACCAATTTTTGGGAACCAAATATCAACAAAACATGGATTCTGACTACACAAAGTGCTAGAGGAAATAATTTACTATACATAGGTATAATATTTATTCATATTTTCGTAATCAGGGCCCTGCATTAAGAGGTTTTTCTGTCAAAAATTCACCTTTTTTTTAGTGCACACTATTAAAATACTTTCTCTTCTTACGAAGTAAGGGCTGGAAAGTAAAAATTAAGTCGTAACTGAGCTCTCAATTGGATAACCGCGTCCAGCTGATCAAACGTTAAGTCACTCGATCTATATCGCAGAATAACTGCCAAGAAACAGGCCCAGCTGTGCTACTGTATAACATATAAACTGCGACAGGACATTCATTCATGTGAATATATGCACACATGATTTTATGTGTATGTATGGGATTGTATTTTAAGAACTATATTAAGGTGCCTCATAAGTATACTCCATAATTTCTACAGTTCACCTTTGAGAAAATCCATCATCATCATCATAGAAGAATTGGCAAGGAAATAGCTTGAACTGAAGAAAAGGCAAGGAAAAAGCTTCCAGTTTTTACAACCGGAACAAATATTTCAACACATTTTTAATATTCTTCCTAATGACATAAACTAATTGTTGACTAACGACCTACTTGACTATAGTCAATAGTAATAAATATTTTTTCCTATTTTACTGCTTCCTATACCTTCCAAAGTCTAGAGTAAGATTATGGAAAAAACACAAACATAATTTGAAAACAATTGATATAATGAAAAGCTCAAAAGGACCACCCACAAAATTATTCTTTAGCAATTAGATATGGGGACATCCGTAAGAGAAAACTGGAAGGCAAATAGGCATACAGCCACTCCACGGATTCGAACTGGCGGTGGGATTTCACTTCCGTCAGTTTGTCTCAGGACCAGTTTCATCACACATTAGAGCGACTTCTAGAACCCAGTAATTGTTTGTTTCCACGTTCTACCTAACGTCTTTCGAGGGATTTCAGTTCACGAAGGATTTGGGCATTCCTTGGCAAATTGAAGTTAATATATTTTGGCTTATTTAATTAATTAGTTTTATTTTAGATGTAATTCAATTTTAATCTTTATTTTTGAGAATAAACTGTTAGGATTGTCCTGTCCAGCAATGGGAAAGGAAAAGGAAAAGATTCTTCACAATAAAATTAGTTTAAGGAAGTTTAAGCAATAATCGGGTGGTCATACAGATATTGAATCCACTTCTAGGCTAACACTCAGAGAGACTTAAAAAATAATACCATACCACATACTAGATGTATCCACTAGCGGATCCAGGGTGGGGGGATGCCATGGGGGGTCCATGGCCCCCCAAAAGCCTAGAGTTTTAGTTTCCTTTCCTTTATTTGGAAAAATGAATTTAAATATTCTCACTCACAATAGTCTCACAATGAGCACATACAGTAGTTAATGTCCTATTCTCCTGCAACTGGGTTAGCTTTTCTGTTATTCCCCAGTCGATCTACGCTCTCAAATCCCTGAGAGTTGGAAACGACTACTTTGATTTTTGGAGATACTTTACATTAAACTCCAGCAACGATTTCAAAAGTTTCTCAGAAATGGCTCCGAATTTTTTCATTCGATTTTCTCCTCATATAAAAAAGTACAATATAAAAGACAGATATTTGTATTAAATGAAAACCGAACTAAAAATTTAGATCTTTACAAAATATCTTGTAGATCTTTTTGAATAACGAGTAGTTTGTCGCGTAATTTCAACTAGAAGTAATGGGAATTTATTACAAAAACCTATTGTCAAAAATGGTTTCTCTTCAAATTTTTTTCACAGATAGCCACGAAATGGTGCTTAATAAATCCGCTTAAGAAATGGTGCAGGAAGCTTTTTCGTTGAACTTCCGGAGTTATAGAAAATTACCAAAATTAAGAAACAATGCGAGAAAATGTGAGCTGTTTTATCCCCACCACTACCATGTACACACGAGTACTATAGACTAGCTTTTCAGGCTTTTCCCATCTGCTACCTAAGGGGCGCCTAAAATACATTTTTAGAATTTTCCGCTCCCCTAATAGAATTGAAATATGACATTAAAAATATTACAGCATTTCTATTGAAAAAATTGAAGCCGTTCTTGAGAAAATATCATTTGAGAGTTTTTGAAAATGCGCAATTTTGAGATTATTTTCTTATAAAGCTTTTGAGCTTTTGAGATATTTCATGAGAAATCATTTAAAGCATTTGCTCTCACAACATGAAGGAATGTATAAAGGACGTCTGTAGTGTAAATATCAATGTCGTAAAAGATATTTTTTTAAATACCTTTGAAATAGTTTTTGAAAAATTAAAAGAATGCAGCAAAATGGGAGAGTATGCCAAGTCAATCAGTGCATTGGCTCTATTCGTAAAAGAAACGTTTAAACAAACTGGACCCGTGTTTGAGATTTTTTTAATTGGCTTTATTTCACTAAAAAGTACGTGATAACTACACATATTTTGAAAACTTCTACATGAACGTATTTAAAGATCTGATTTGAAAAAACAATTTCTTTTAGAAGAAATATCTGAATTTTCAATTATTCAATTCTTCAATATTTCAATTCTAGTTGTAGAAAGACACTGAAAAAACAATTTGCAATTTTCGAAAATTGATAGTTTTCGGTCCGATTTTTGCTAAATTCTAACTTCAAAAATATTGACAAGCTTCTGAATGCCATTTTTATATTTAATAAGCATATTTCGGATTGTTAGCCAATTTCATTGCCCAAAAAAATCACTATTAATTTCTAGTGTGTTTTATGAAACATTGAGTTGGTTAATGTGTTCCAAAAAATATTGAAATAAAGCTCAAACTTAACGTAGCGGAATGCGACAAATCCAATGTGATATTTGAGGAAGTTATGGAGCGAATTTACGCTCTCGCACCATATCAATTGCTCCAAAAACATCTCATCAGTGACGTCATCATCATCATCGACAGCAAGGATTAGACCTCTTGGGTCGTTTCCGTCTCAGAATTGTTCATGCCATCTCTTCAAGGGACGTCCTACACTTCTTTTTCCTTTACGTACATATTGAAGAATAGTTTTACTTATTCTATGTTTTGGCATTCTCAGGACATGACCTTTCCAGTTTTCTCGATATTTCTTTATGGTATCTATAACCGGTTCAACATTTAGTTCTTCTCTGATATCTACACTTTTTTTGTGGTCTAATAGTGAATATCCTGCCACAAAACGAAGAAATCTCATTTCTGCAGATTCAATTCGGCGCAGCTGATCTGATGTTAATGTCCAGCTCTCACTTCCATAAAGTAGTAATGGCAAAGCAATAACTTTGTGAAATCTGAGAAGAGTTTCCTTTTGCGCATTATGATGTAGAGTTCGCTGTAACGTTCCACAGAAATATGTGAAGTTGTTCAGCTTTATTTCCATATCCCTTGATTTTATATAATTAAAATGATATCCAAGATATTTAAATTCATTTACTTGTTCAATTATTTGGCCATATATAACTATCTTTGCTCTTAAAGGTTCAAGTCCTTTAAATGCCATCACTATTGTTTTACTTGGTGAGATTTTCATACCATACTCATTAGCAACCTGACTTAACTTGTGGACTGCTATTTGAATTTCATATTCATGTTTTCCTATGATTCATGCCGGACAGATTCCTCATCAGTGACGTAAAAGAAATTAACATTGAGGAGCACAGTCTTCTTGACATTGAGTTGCAGATCACTGAATATTAATCAGAGGCGCCCCGAAATCTGCAAAGATTTTTGTAAAAAAGCTGTCGATTTTTACGCACGAAAACTCAATAACGAACTTCCGTTCCTTCGTTTCATCTGAACTGAGTTCGTGCATAATGCCCTCGCGTGACAAACCCACATCATTTTTGTGTTCGTGATGCAGCCACATTTGTGTACACTGAGGCATTTGAGGCAGAGTATCTTGGGACACGAGGGCGGTCTGGAAAGCAACCTGATTCGGAGCTACAAGGTAGCACATCCGGAAATCGGAGTACGTAATGGGCGTTTGGTGGAGGACGACCTGTGATTTAGAATTTCACTGACCTTCGCGTGTATTCCAAGGCGATTGTTGTCTTCAATTGTTAATGGCTTCATTTCAAGCTATAATAGTGCGTACGTCAATGAAGGCTAGTAGTCGATGGCTGAGCTCCCTGACAAAGAACTGGATCGATTGTTAAACTAACAATTAATAAGTTAAAAGCTTTACTCGAACTTAAACGAAAGACTAGTAACTGATCTCAACATTGTCTTAAAGCTTATATTCGGTTCATTTTTCTTCACTGGATTTCCGTCTATCACGAGAACGTTTAACTCATGACCCTGCGCTGTTTTAGCTTAAAGCCAGTGAAACTTGAGGCGAGGAAGAAAACTAGTAACAGCAAGTATTGATTTGAAGATTCAGTGCTCTCAATTCATCTGACTCGGCTATCCAGACCACTTATTATTTTCTGCTGGTCTCATTACTGGTACACAGAAAGACTTAGTTGTTAATTTGTAGCGTACTTTACATCAATAATATAATTTGACATTAGGATTAGAAAAGTTACAAAACGTCAAAAATTTGGAATACACTTGCATCGATGACAAGTCCCTTCGAAAAATATTAGTTGTTTTAAGATTTTCAGTATTATTAATGCTATTAAGTTTTGTTGCTTTTTGTATGTTTTCACGCTACTTTCAAAATTGCTGTTTTCTAAAGGCCATTTTTGTATTGTTCCAGCTGTGAAATGGACCAACTTGTACGGTAAGTATCGTTTTCCTACTTGGCGGGCGCGCAGCTACCCCTCGAGTTGAATGCGGAGACCTGAGCGTGCGCGTTTCGCCGCGCAGTGAAATGGAACCTGCTGAGCTACCTGAGCCACCTGACGGGCCACGCCTACTTCCAAATGCCGCTGAGCGTGGCGGACGCGCGGCGCGAGGGCTGGGTGCAGGCGGCCAGCGGCAACACCACCTCCACGTGGTGTCTGCGCGACGACCCGCGTGTGTGCGTGCTCTACGACCTGCAGGGCTCCGTGGCCGGCATGCAAGTGTCGGTGAGTGCCGAGAGAGAGCGCCCGCGCGCGCGCAAGCGCTGCGTATCTCTGCCTGCCAGATAGCGCCGCGTTCCTTACGACAGCTGTAATACTGTTCGTAAACACATTCGTTCTTGAAACGGACTCCTTGAAGGAAACGTACAAAGACAAACACAGTGTGGGTTGAAAGTGACAGCGGCAACCATTTCAAGATGAAATATTATTGAAGAAAGTAAGAGATGTTTAAGTAGTTAGGGACGCCAATGAAACATATTTTTTTTTTTTTTTTTTTTTTTTTTTTAACTTCTCATAGACTGACACGCTCGCTGTCGTAATAGAGGTCGAATCAACTACCGAAACTGTGAATTGCAATTGCAATTGACGGTGAAATTTATCTCCCATTTCCAACCCATCGATTTTGGGGACGTAGCTGACAATCGGTGCAAGTGACTTCAGTTAAAAAGCTCAAAAACAAAAAGCTCTAATTTTAAGTAAATTATTTCCTTCGCTAGATAATTCAGAAGCATCCATTGATCTACAAATTACAACCAGATCGTGAAGTACATAATTGTTTTGGAATTAAATTAGGTATTACTCACGAGTGAAAAGTTAGCCTTCAAGACAAGATATGTGTCACTAGTGAGTCTAAACTTATTTTCTTTCAAAAGTAATGTATACGTTAGTAAATAAAAACGAGGAACTTTAAATTAAATATTAAATAGAGTATAAAAACTCAAACTCAATACATTTTGCGTCGTGTTAATGTGATTGTTGTTACGCACATGGAACAAAATGGGCCAATTTGGGAATAAGTAAATTATATTGGAGATGAAATAAAATTCACAATTAATTTCTTTTACTAGAGACTAAAAAACTTCTAATCGGTAAAGACCTTTGGCCAAAGACTCCAAAGACTCCACCGTATGTGGCCTGTTTCCACCATTGGCATCGCCTTATGGCAGCTTTACTAGAACCGGACCCGGGAGTAGTCACCGATTGAGCAAAACAACCTTCAAGTGGTTCACTCTTTGACCCTCCGCCATGTTTCATAATTAGACGAGATAGTCAATCAAGTAAGATAAGAAAACAGACTATCTCAGACAGTGTCTCCATGACCTCACGCAAAAAATTGATTTAATAATGGCTTTTTTTCTTTTTTTTTTAGAGCGTTTGTATACTCCGAAGTGCCACCAGAATTTGTCTATGCGCCTAAAACACTGGTCTGCGTGATTTTTGACGTCTGTAATGTTTTATTTGTTTTTGTATCTGTTTTTCGCACTTATTTCAAATCTACAATCGATATTTCCGTATCAGGTTTTTATTAGATTTTAATGCTAATACAAAATATTTTTTGTTTGATTTCTTTCAGACAGATTGTTTTAATTACTATAGTTTTATAGTACACAAAGAAAAATAAACTTAATTAATTAACATGAATAGAAAATATTAAAAATGCCAAAAATTTATAGTACAAATTACTGATGAGGATGAAAAAACTTCCAGAAACAGTAATGTGATTAACATTTTGTTTATTTTTACAGTTTATCTCACTATTATTGGGAACGCAAGTAGGTTACAGTAAATATCCCTGCTTTCTTTCTTTGTAGAATAGTCAGGTAGACTTCAAAAATTTTACAAAACATAAATGGCCATATCGAGAAAGTTTCACAACCGCTAGAAACAACATCATTGCCAACCCATTGATTGATCCACAAAAATGTTTGCTCTCACCTCTCCACATAAAACCAGGGGTAATGAAAAACCTCGTTTAAGCATTGAATATACAGAATCCAGCTTTTCTTTATATAATGAAAACACATCAGTGAAGCAAAATTGAATACAGGTAGTTTTGATGGCCCCCAAATTAGAAGATTAATGAATGATCCCGAGTTTGAAAAGAGTACGAATAAAATACAAAGGGAAAGCTTGGCTTCATTTCATAGCCACTGTAAAACAATTTCTTGGAAAGTAACGAAGTCTCGAATATGAAGCTCTCATCCGAAGTCTCCTGAACAGCTTCAAGAACATGGAAACTCGCATGTCTATAAAATTGCATTTTCTGAGTTCTCATCTAAATTATTTTCCAGACAATTGTGAGGATTATAGTGGGGAACAAGGAGAAATATTCCACTAGGACGTCAGGACGATGAAAGAGAGGTACCAAGGTCGCTGGGACATGACGGTTGACATTTGTTGGTGTGTGTAAAGAGATGAACGTGGAGCCGCACATAAACAAAAGGCGCTTAAGTCATCATTTTTATAAAATGAATTGCCTTATATAAAAAACTTTGAAATATGATAAAGGGAAGGCAAAATAGCCACATTTAGTTTAATCATACACGTTTATTACTCACAAGGGATGCATACTGAAAGGAAGTACGAAAGTATTTATTTTTTCCACAATATTTGTTTCTTTTAATTTTCTATTAACAACGATTGCGCTGAAGCTATCTTATGTTTTATTCACTTATTACTTAGCTTCATGTAATCTATAGTTGTTGTCTCGTCTGTTATCTAGTTATTGACCCTCTGTAAACAGAAAATGTCCTAATGGTAAAAACAGTATGCTTAATAGCTATAGGATCCATAGCACAAAAACTATACGTGATTGAGGAAAAATAATATTATTTTCTAGTTCAGCCCAGTAAATTCCTATAAAAACCGTTGAAAAAATTTGAACATCATTTTTTTTTAAAAAAAGCGCAGTCCAGAGAAATAGGCGTAACCAGCCTTTTAGATGTTTTCTTATAAAGACATTTGTCTTGATGCTACATCAACAATTTATTTTTTGTTTTATGTATATTAATAAAGAATTAAATTTAGATATTGATAAAGTATCGCCACAGCTACATTAGTCTCATTTAATGTATAGCTACACTCACATCAATGAGCAGACACATTATTCAGAGTCAATATAAGTCGGATAATGAGTCAGTCAAGGATGATTACTAATTGTTTTGGTAGGGGGCTAGAATGTAGAGAGTTGATTCAAATTGATATTTGAATCTGTGGATCTTTTGTAATTTAAACTTACTAATATTTCAAATAAAATAATTTCTAAATAATAAGTGTTGATGGTGGATTTACGAGAAGAATGGGGGTAGATATAAGTTGGTAAAGAGTCTTCACGTAATCCGCATGTACAACCCCAAATTTCACCTACACTACAGTACTTCTAACGCATACATTGTGATGGTTGTCTACAAAATAATGTGTGCACTTTGATTGCAGACTAGTGAGGTGACATTTACTCGAAGAATGATTATCATGTATTTGTTGCAGCTTCCTGTCGCTGACTTGCAGTTCAAGGGAAACCCATACGATGTAACGGCACATCCTCTTTTCATAAGAGACCGACTCTTCAACATGGACGTCTTCACTTCAAGATACTTTCTGGTTGACCAAGGCAAGTGCAGCTCAAACAGTGTAGTAACACTTCATGAACGTGATGACAAATCGCTATCTCATTTTGGCTTGTATTGATTAGACTGATATTTATGAAGATCAAGTATACTGGGACCTATCTAGGAAATTTTAGGAAGGTGCTAAACCTCGGGTCACAAGTCCTCAAAATTATTTTTAGCTCAAAAGAAGTGATGTGCCATGTAACAATGGAAAAATATAATTTTTTATATTCAGTTTTTAGTGCTAGTATACAATTCCCTCTGGATCTGGATCCGCCGATTACACCAATTTGGTCCACGTCCGGACAGGCAATGGCCGGAGTGGTGGTCGTCTCATGTGAAAACTTAACTCCTTTCTGCTTCTGTAGGTTCGCGAGAACAAACGCTTTTCCACACATGCACAGGTGCAGAAGTGAGCAGAGGGGACAGCTCCAACGGGTCATCCCCTAGCTTACTGACACTGTCGGATCAAATATCACGAGACAGCTTTCAATTTCAGCACTTCATTGACATAAACTTTAAAATTCTACTGAACCCAAAAAATTGAATTTTGTTCTTCGGGGTATGTTAAGTATATAAAAAATATAACCAATAACGTGTCTAAATTCTAAAGGTGGTTGTGTGCATGGAAGTGTGCAAGGACGACTAGCACATTTGACGAACCTTCGGTGCAAAGGACTTAGAATCTGAAAGTACCAACGTAATGTCTCATAATCCATATTCGAAAGGTGCGCACCTACGCAAACTTATTGCTGGACTCGTAGCGCTGAGTTCCTCGGCACAGCAGAGTGTAGGCCCATTGACAATGCAAACATAAACATAAGCATGGCGTTAACATAAAAGTTATGACTACGTCCATAAGCGGACTCCTCAATTCGTTCGCATAAACATAACACGTAACACGTTAACTTAAAAGCTTGCAAGCTTCAAGCTTCTGTTCTTATGCTTAAGTAAGACATAAGAAATGAACCAATCACAGAACGGTAACTGAAAATCGGGAATCGAAATTTAAGCGAAGTCGATAGAAGAACTAACGCCATATGGGACATGGACACAGTCGATACCTTCAAATCTATTCTCAAATCTAACCAATAGTAAACCAGAATGCCTCACAACCAATAGAAACTCTTATCTTACGATTATGTTAGACATTGTGAATGCTTCAGTCTATCACTTACGTTAATTTTTGCGTCTATGCGTTATGCTTATGTTTACGTTTGCATTACGAATGGGCCTTGTGTCGTTCCCGAGATCCCCCGCCCAGTCGCAGGCGCCAGGCCGCGTGCGTACGTGCGTTGAGCAGCGCAGCTAGAGTTTGGGCCGTCCGGGGCGTTGCCGACGCCTACTCCCCCTGAAAAGCGCGGCGGAGGCGGAAGCGAGGGCGTGGGGGCGATCAATCAGGCCAAATGCGCAGGTGGCGCACAGGACTTCGCGTTGACGGCGACCAACTTCCAAGGACAGGGTATTGAGAGGAATCGGCGGGAAATTGTGTATAACGTAGAAAGATGGTGACAGTGTACATTTATTCTCTTCAAAGATGGGGGACTGCTAATCAACCGCGAAAAACAAAAAATACTTAATTTTTTCGAATCCACTATCAGAAGTAAAGCACAAGAACAGGTGGGTTCCAGTACTCTTTATATATTGTGACAGGGGGGGCTCACTAATGTAGAGAAACAAAACAATTCATTTCAATATAGTTTGAAAAGAATTCTTCATCCATTTCTTGAATGTAAGCCTTTTCTTGAATTGAGCAAATATGCCAAATCCATTAATATGCAAATTATTTAAAAATATACAAAATATTTTCAAAGTTTATCAACGCAACTAGTGACTTGAAATGATCTAATGTCTTCATTTTCTTGTAGTAATGGGGCTGATAAAAGTTGCAGTAACGTGATCGTCAAATGGTATTAATTATTTTCATCCTACAAAAATGAATATATGTACTAAACTTCAGTAAAAATGTTGAAATCTTAACAACATCAATAAACGCAATTTAACTGATTTTTAGGCCCTTAATCTTCTTTATACCGACGTGGACATTCACATTTTGACTCCCGACGTCGTACAATCGGCAACAAAAGGAACGAAGCCAATCTGTTTCATTGTTCACACGACAATGGCGCATTTTAATTATTTTGACACAAAATTATTTGTAAATTGCCCTTTGGACACACTCAAGGATACTTTATGTTAATCGCATACACTGAAAGCCAGAGCCTGGACATAAAATTGCGCAGCCGTAGTGAAGCGTCTACTCGCTTTAAAAGACTGAGGTTGTAAACCGGGACGCCATTTCGCTCGCAGGCCCGTGTTATTTTAAAGCAGCCGCTTCCTTCCCGTTCGCAACGTTGCGGACTAAGGGCTGATTTTATTTTTCCAGTACGGAGTAGAGAGAGTCATGTAAAGCTGCGCGAGAAAACAGCAAATTTTCAGAAGAAACTCTTATTACAGGGCCCTGGTAACGAAAAAGTGGGTAAATCCAGTTGCTAAATGCAGTGAGGAAAATCCTCTATCACGACGTGCAGCCAGAATCCCTGTTTTGTGGGACCTTGATACCGAAAAATCGAATAATGGCCAAACGTCCGTCAGTCTGTCTGTCCGTCTGAGACCAACGTTTACGGCTAAACCCATCAGCATATTTTCTCCAAAATTTATATTCCCCAATTGATCTGATTGATATCGCGGTCTCTTGAATTTGAAACCGATATTTCCATTATGGGGATTAGTTTACATGAAGCAACTGGTACATTTCCCAAATTTTCAAAAAAAAAATTGGCTCCATATTTTTTTATGAAATTTTGTTGTGGGATAGTGAGAAGAACGTTTAGGAGAGTAGTGCAGGTCTCACGTTTGGTTAAACACCCTGAAGTTTTGAAAATTGTAATATTTACAATATTTTTAGCGTCTTCCAGCAACTAAAATATTAACGATTAATATTTTTCACTTGATGAAATCTGTCCCTAAAGTTAGATTATGAAATAAGGTACTTTTTTTTTAATTTGCGTAATTTTGAGTGAATATAGGTGGAGAAAGTACGTGGTGTTTTAGCACCACTAGTTTAAAGTGCGTTTCAGAGCCATGTGTGTGAGTGTTTGTGTGTGCGCAGAGACGCTGGCGGCGGGCGGGCGCAGGCGCGCGCCGGGCGACGAGGTGGGCACGGGGCTGTGGCTGCAGAGCGGAGACGACTTCGTGGAGGTGTCGCGCAACGCGGACGACCTCCCGGCCGCGCACTGGTCGCGCGAGAACTGCGTCCTCGAGATGGGTGAGGCGGCGCTTCGTCGGCTGCGCGACCAACGAGATGAGATCAGATCGGATCGCGCGCTATTCTTGGCCCGTTGGATAGGTTGCCGCGCCAGGGAAACCACTAATCAGGGCAGAGGGCGACGATATCGATTCACCGACATGCGCCACACGTTCGCTGATGGCGGGAAACACAATTACATTTCAGAGCCCTTATCCGCGACCACCTTAGACTCGCACGTAATACCTCTTCGTCTGACAACTGGCCAGTGCTCTCTTTCATACTCTCTCACACTGTCTCTCTTTCTCTCGCACTCTCCCTCGCAATCACTCACTCTCTCTCGCTCGTGTGCGCTACTATCTGAGATGGCGCAGGATATCAATTAATGACACTGCAACGCCTCTGACCTAAGGTTTTAAGTCCCCATGCTGGCAGGATTTTTGACTCTAGCTACTACTCGACCACTAGGACGAGACACTAGCACTAGATCGAGTTCAGGCGTTGTGTGTCGGAGAATTTTAGCGGTCGGATGCTCTGGTCAGTAGTTTTCCGTGGTTTCGCCGATCAATACCACACGAATGCTGGGGCAGCTCGCTAACAAACGGGCTACAAACCGCGCGCGATCTTTCCTTCCTCTTCCTTGCCCTGTCCTGATTCCTAACTTACCTCACTGTTTCATGCATCACATTACCAAACATTTCGAGATATCAGTCGGGAACGTGTAACTTGCCGTGTCTGGGTCGCTGCCCAGACGGTGCGAGATACCTAGTTGCGGAAAACATCGCTACACGACGTGTAGATTGGCGCCTGATCTCGCCATCCAGCGGGAGAGATCACCACCACCTCCCGAGGAAAAACATGCTCTACACTTACGGGACTAATGACCATAACACCAGTAGCGCCCGGAAACATGAAAGAAACGGTAAATTCAGTACAATTAGAAACTGCACCGAGCAGTAAAATGGAAATAAATATTATTTTTAACAATTGAAATTAAATGTATTAATTACCATTTGTATAATGCAATTCTCAACAACATGAAACAAGTATTGTGCCTCAACTCCTGATTCAATGAACCCCTTCTCGTACTGGGTTTTTGTTCAGTTTCCCTGATTCTTCGAGCCAATGTTGAGATGGCCCCTTGTTTTGCATCTGATCATAAACGTAATTTCACAATCTGTGCACAATTTCTATATTTCAGTGGGAAATATTGTTTTCCCAATTATCTTTCTCCATGCTCTCGCGTCAGTAAGCCGAGTCCTTCACGAAAGGCATGATGATGGATAATACCCAAAATATGTATATTTTTCGTATGAAAATAGTTTTTATAACACAAATGCTAATATTTTCCTATCGAAAACGCTCGTTTCCACCTGTATTCATAATTCAACGTGAAAGGAATCCCAGAATTTAAGAAAACGTGCACGGAATGCACTTCTTCCCCACCGCCAGCCCTCATGAATAAACGTGCACTATACTTACGGGAATAATGGCTATTTGGCCTTTGACGCGCCCAGAAACACACAATAATCAATCTTTCTTTCTTTTCTTCCTTTTCTTTCATTCGTTCTCTTTCACTCTTTCTTACCGAGGTCCAAATCCAGGTCGATATGTATGGAGTTTGTGGTGGACCAAGTCTCTGGAGTTCTTCCCTTACCCCTACCCTCATTCCTTCACCGGTGGATTCGAATCTACATCACATTATTACAATCACTACCAAAGCATCACCTTTTATCACTTTCCAGTACACAGGCTCAGGAATAGGATTCAAAAGGGAAATTTTTTTCGAAAGATTTTAATAATTATTACTTAGTGGAATTCCTTGCACACGAGCATTTGCGCCATGTATGGGATTTGGCGGATATATGATAATGCGATGATTGCTAAATAATTGGTGGAATCATAGTAAAACAGGAGAATCGAGAGGAAATCTGTCGCACACATGTTTTGTCCATAATAGTCGTTTTACCGTTGATCAAGATTTGTCTACGATGCATAGAAAGAATGTTCAGAAGCAAAACGCCACGAGGAATATTGGAGATGCGTATTCACAGCACAGTTCTGGGAATTATTTGCACAAATTTTTTGGCTGTATCGTGTTCGAGAGCAAGGCGATTCTTAGTGGCCACAAAGGTTATGTTTTCCTTGCCGCTGCAGGAGGAAGTTATGAGCAAATAGGTTATATCGTATACTCGCAACGCTTTCCGCAATCACTCAATTTGCATTCACTGTTTTCACCTTTTCACCACTTGATGAATATTCAACAAAATCTATTTAGTAAGCACAAAAACCTGTCAAATATTTATCGAACAGACTCAAGAAAATTTCTTTGTACACAAAAATACGCGTATCTGTATTAACAGGTCTCGAACAAATCTCAAATTTATTTTGACGCGTCTCCTTTTTTGTTGTTGAAAGATGATTTGGATAGATTCTATTTTACATGTACTCGGTGTTTCATTTAAACCCTTACAAAGAATTTTGAATGTTAGAAACAAATTGAAGTGTCATATTAATTGCAGCAATTACAAAACTATTTATAGAGAATACAAATACACACCAGCTTAAAACGTATTTTAATGTTACATATGTTTTAAAATTGATGCTATTTGCTATAGATTCAACTATTTATGATAAACGCATTATTTACAATTTCATAAAAACCATTATCTTCATATCAACCCTTTTAGTATTAACAGTAGCACGAAAATTACGCTTCCTCTTCCTCATCGTGAAAATAATCATTTACTACCCAAAGCAGCATGAAATCTTGTTTATTGAATCTCTTAAATAAGCTCGCTCTCAAGATAAGCGTTCAAAACAATCTTCGAAAAATGTTTCACCCCGGGGAACAAACCGTAGTATGACTTATTGCTGATATACATGTCACATGTTCAACAACTCCTCACTGGAGTGCCTCTGACCGGGAAGTTCTAGGGTTCGAGTCTCGACAGTGGCAGGATGTTCGAAACAAGCTAGATAGCTAAGTCGAGTGGAATGCAGCCGCTGTGTGGAGGAGAATTCTAGCGGCCGACTGCTCTGATCGGTAGTTTTCTGTATTTTCTCCAATCAACACCAGGAGTGCCGAAGCACTACCCTAATTAACGGGTCACGGACCGCGCGCAATATTTTTTTTCTTTTCTGTGACATATTCTCACCTCTTACATACACACACACACACTCACATACACTACCCTACACTACCACACATGCCAAAAGGCCAGTCGGGAGCTTAGTGCTTGTCCCGGCTGCTGATGTTTCATCGTGTACATTGCATCTCTAAGTTTACTGCCTGTGTTTTCTGTCTGGAAGAACTTCATATAGAGGAGTACCTTTACTGTAAACCCTCTTGCACGTAATGGATAACACGAATTTCACTTTATTATGATCAAAATTTGGATTCCAGTAAAGAAACAGTAACATACTACACAGATATATTGTAATATATAAGCTGGCTCAATAAGATGTTCCCTTCGAAAATCTCCTTAACCGTTGCAGATACTAACAATGAGATTCTGGTTTTCACCATCACGAACATATCCCAGGGACACAAAAGATGATGTATAAAATTAAACAATATCTTTTTTTATTCAAGAAATATTGACGTAACTTTAATTTTTTAAATAGAAACTTGTGTATTTCTTTAGCTCCTGACACGTTCATGTAATGAATAATACCGTATCTTACATAATATTTTTGTGAAATTTAGTTTTTACGATCAAGCTGACTTAATATTCTGCTACTATCGCAGTTTTTCCATTTCACCCCTACCTCCTTGCCAACCCTTTCTTCTTGTCCCCCCTTAAGGGGTTTCAAAAATAAACTATTTCACACAATATTGTTTTTAAAATATTAAGTAATAAAATATCACTGCATTCTTATTTTTATTATATCTATTGCAGGAGATAAAACAAAAATTGATAAATAATAAAATTAAATTTTTGCAAATTTAAACATAGTTAAAAATATCTCAATAATATATAACTTGTCCCATGATTGTTTTGTTTGGCATCAAAAAGTGTCAAAATAGGCTGATATTATGGAACAGATAAGTTTTAAATATGATGGATAAACGCAAATAGATAGATGTATTAGGCATTGATTTGTGTTCGTAATTTAATTACATACTAATAAATCATATTGAAGGCCATTTTTTTAAAAAAATGCACATCTATAAATTGATCAGATTCCGTTTCAGTTAGGATGGTTTGTGGCCAAACGATAGGAGTTTATTAACTGAAAATGTAAAAGTTGTTCCTATAACCATGTGTTTGCTAATGAGAGATGATAGTAGCACAAAAAATTAAAACAAAAATCAATGATTAGAAATAATACAAAATAACCTGAGATAAAATTTGTTGAATTGATTATTGTTCGCGCAAGTGCAACTAACAATTATGAGTTATTAGTTACTCATTTCTAAGTTATTAGTTACGTTGGGTAGCTAATGGTAATAAAGCCCTGTACTAATAACTAATAGTAATTATATTTTATTTATACATTCCTCTTGCCCAACTCTTGCCGAGAACTTACCTATGAGTAAATGCGTGGTGCGATGTACAAAAGGAGAGTCGTGGGGCGCTTGTCACGCCCGTACATGGCACTGCCATCTTGTCCACACCGCAGGGCCAACGCAGCCGAACAGAAGTACTTGAAGGGCGATACCCCAACGCTGGGCGTGGTCCTAAAAACAAGAAATGCCTCAAAAATATTGTAGTGAACCGTCGGGAAATATATATTAGTACGTAATCGTTTCTTCTCGTTCGTTGTCACGGTCTAAAGGATTCTGTTTATAAAATCAAATTCGATATCTCTTAAATTTTAAAACAAAGATGTGACTTAATATTATACTTCACCTTATTAGCCTATCTCATACGTTCGTTTGAGTGAAAACCGCATTTCAGTATCTGCCACGGGCAAGGAGATACTGGAAGGGAAAATCTTGTGAGGTACCTGAATCCGATAAGATGAACACCGCTTTTCTCAATCCTTTGGAATTCGTGTTAATCAGGGTTTACCGTAAAATGTTCGTGGAACCGCAAAACCATACTGTTTTGCCCTCAACTCTGGATATAAGTAATACTACCCTAGGAATATGTTCTTGGACCCTGTGAAAAATACAGTCGATGGGCTTTGTAAATCGTTTGGTAAAACGTTGAATCTAACTTATCTATCTCAATATGTACACCGCGGTCTTTCCAGTTCCTATTAATTCCGATTAATTATCTATCTTCCAGCCTCATTTCTTTGCGCGCGTACTAAAACCAGCGCTGTGTTCGTGTTGTCGCAAGGCCGCCACTACTACTACAACGTGAGCGAGCAGCTGCCGTGCGAGATGGCGGAGCCCTTCTTCCTGCTGGTGGACAACCGCAAGGACGCGCTGCACGGCGTGGGCTTCCAGATCTTCGGCGAAGCCTCCGTCAAGAACCGAAAGTGGTTCGAGTCGGTGCCGGCCTACGCCGTCAAAGTAAGGTTCATTAAGGCGTCGTACACTTAATACTCCGTTGTCCGCCCGCTTCGCCTTGCGAATTCCCACAAACAAACAAACAAACAAACAAACAAACAAACAAACAAAGTCATTTTTTCAGTGTATCCAAATTTTTGGTAACACTTTTGAGACTTAATCCTTTTTTCGGCACAAAAATGTTCATCCAAAGATTCATAGCAGTCGTTGCAAAGATTCACAAACTATTGTGGAATATACATACATATATACAAAAATAAACATAAATAATGATTGTTTGAATTATTTAGTGATAGCCTACCGTACCTACATTTCACATATATACTAGAGTTGCAATAGTGATCATATTTTGAGTGATTAATGATTTAATAACTGCAACTTAAAATGAAAGTATCTCTGGTATTTGACACTACCTTTAGCAACATGAAAACAAAATCTATTTGTAAATATCACATGATTCTTATGCGATTACAAAAGAAACGAATTGTTAAAGTATGAAATAACATTGTAATCTGTACATTATCCATTCAATGCGCACATGTGCTACTTTGTCGACATATGCGTGGAGTATTTTCATTGTTGTACAAGACATTCAATTTTGAGAAGTACATAATTTTGTGAGAACATAATATCTATGAGGAACAAGAGAATCGCTTATCCACAAAATATTAAAATTACAAGACAGTTATTTATACAACGTTTGCTTCTGAACAAATTAGAAATAAAAGATAAATTATAAAATAAAAAATGATGGATGTAAAATACAAGCATTTTTCATTATTTAGAGCGTAATCAAATTTTAATTTTCTTTCAAATTTACTAACTCGAACACGTTAAATTAATTAAATATATGTCTTTATAATACAATTGCTCATTACGTCTAGAGCATATTACATTACGTAAAATTATACATTTTCTAAATAATTTTGTAAAATTGTCATTTTTGTTATAGAGTACCCTGCCAAACTCGCCGCAGTGCCTAACGGACTGGGTCAAGCAGTATGGACTCATTTCTCTCCACATGTATTTCGTCGACAAACCTTGGTTCATCATTTGTTGAAAGAACAACACAACAAATATTTCTGTGTTCACACAATTATTAGAATCGTGATTTTGAAAATTTGTCCTAGAAGATATTTCTTAAATGATTTCACGAAAAAAAACACTTCAAAATCCAACTACACGTCTGTAAAGACTGATATAATAAAGACTTTTGTAGTTTAACAAGGAATGTTATTTTTTTATCCTTTGGCTTGTTTGTAATAGTAAATAATATTATAATAATAGTGATAATAAATACAGTATCAAAGTAAAATCAAAACACGTTTTTTGAAAAATATACATTTTCGTTTACATATATAAGATATTGAAACTTCTCGTTTAGACAATATTCTGCTCGTTGTTGAGATGTTTTGTAATTCTCATAAATGTTTAATACAAACCTCATGTTGTGTGTTGGTACAACTATTTTTCGGGAATCATTCGAATATAATTTCTAAAATTATTGTTCAAATTGTCTAAATTTTTCTAAAATCATTTCTAAAATTATGTTCAAGATAGTTACAACAGAAAAATGCGATTATCGAAAAAATGCGTAAACGTGCAGATTATGTTTTAAAGAGGAAGTATAACCTAGATATAGGATAATTACAAGTGCTCAATTCGATTTTAAAATTATTTCAGAAACTATTACACATAAAATAATGAGTGATACACTGTAAAAACTTCGGTAAACCGGAAGTTTATGGTGCTCGTTTTTTTGACATGAAAAATGTTGCTCACCATGTATAGAAAGCAATCGTTTCTCAACATTGTCAACAGATGAACGTATGATAATGTCAATCAGCATTTATGCGATACGTTTAAGCATTCGGTTTACACAAAACGCACTTATTACTACAATTTAATAGTAATACTACAACACCATTACTGATTTAATAGTGCGCTATTGGAGGCTGCCGCACCCACAATAGTACTACCTCGTAATGACTACTTTTTCGTACCTCTGTTCTCTTAATATACCTACATATTGAAACCCAACAGAGGAATGAAAAGGTAATCTTAATGGCCGCCGGACGTTAATGAACCACGTGATCTTCAAACTATTTATTAAACTTTGAAAACAAATTAAATAAAACATAAGTAACACATACTACATTAATCACATACAAAAGTAATTTTCAACCGTTCAATTTACTTATTATTTTTAACTTACAATTTCCCTTTGCTGTAAAACGGAACATTGAATGAACTAATTATTATTATCATCATTATTTTATAACCATCATTACAATCGAGTTGTTTATCTCTCAAAATAGTGATGAGAAACATTCACTCAAATGTGTTTATTATGTGTATTGGCCATCTTTGCGTTTGCAGAGAAAGATTACATTTGCGAAACAGTGAAATCACTTCTCTATGTCCTACTCTTCCTTGTTGGAGGGAGATTTCACCTCCTTTAGGCGTTTGTTCACGCGCCCATAACCTACACCATTCTACGTTGAAAATACTTAGTTTGGCTCTTCGATTATCGAAATGTGTCATTTGTTCAAATAAATGGCATGAGAGGGAACAAACACACAGTGCCGGATTTGTATTTTCGCTACAGAAAATGTACCATCTATATTTGAACAAAATGATCAGTACATACGATAGCTACACTAACAAATTAACATAACAGTAGAGGTATTTGTGAAAGTAATCCAGATGCACTTTTCACAGTATGTTTTCTGTTTACAACAAAGAAATATGAATGTTTTTTATTGCTGGGCACTCTCAGAGCTCAGAGTTGGGCATGCTCGTCTAGAACGGATGTCTAACTTGCAAGGCCACGACTAAAATCTTTAATATGGTTGCGGACCATATTTACACTACTCGAGTGATCTACATCTGTCTTCCCTTGTTGATCAAGGCAGTTTTCCCTGTTGTTCTGGGATCGGGAGGAGGGGAGGAACCATTTGAGATATCAGGCTGTTAGGGCGTTTCAGGCGTAATATCATGCCAAACTCGGTGAAACATCAGAATGATTTTGAATTTTTGAATTTACTGGAAAAAAATTCTTAAATGTAAACTTGACCAATTTTTACATTAAAGGGGGTGTTGGTCCCGTCAGGGTGCGTGTGCTAGGCGCCCAACGTTCTCCCCCTCTTGTCTGCACGGGACTTTCCCTGTTGGCTTATAACCTTGCTGCATGCGGCCGGCGAGCCGCCTGTCGGGCAATCCTGGTCTAGAAGGTCCAGGAGAGCTAGATGGTTTCCGTGTTTTTCCAAGACATCGAAGATAGTTAGAACTGCTTTTATGAATTCTTACAAGACTCGGTTGTCGAGGGGAAATATACGTTATTTCGTACGTTTGGGAAAGAAGGGGATTCCCCGAGATATCATGTTTCCATTGTCTCTGACTGGGTGAATACCTCAAATCAATGCATCGTAATAAGGAATCCCCCAAAGTACGAGACTGGAAACAAACAATCCACTAGTTGTGCGTTAACACAGAGCCTGTTATTCCCGCTCCGTGACGGTTACGCAGCCATCAAAACACCCGGAGCGCGCGGCCGGCGCAGCGCGGTGCCGCCTCCGTAACACGCTAGGAGAGCGCAGGGGGCGGAGGGAAGGCGCCGTGACCTGGCGGTACCGCGAGGTTTTCCTCATCCAGGTATTTTTTGCCAGCGGGGCACCGCCTCAGCCGGGACAAGCTCTAAGCTCCCGACCAGTCTCCAGGCATGTGTGGCAGTGAAGTGCACGTTAGTGTAAGGGGTGAGGATAGGACAAGGAAGAGGAAGAAAAGATCGCGCGCGGACCGTGGCCCGTTTGTTAGGTTACTGCTCCGGCATTCTCCTGGTTTTGGTCGGAGAAACTACCGATCAGAGCAGCTAGCCTCTAGAATTCTCCTCCAGACAGCCACTGAACTCCACCTAGCCATCAAACTAGTGCCGACAATCCGGCCACCGTCGGGACTCGAAACTAGGACCTTCCGGTATGAGTCACTGCAGTGACATCAGCCGATGCCCTGAGCCACCTCTCCTAGTCCACACGTCGTGGGACACAAAGGGCGAGAAGTGGCACTGGATTGAAGGAGGGAGTACACAGTGCATCCGGAAATGTGAACTACTTTGGTCGTTAGAACCGGGATGAGCGCGTTGAGATAGAACCGGAAACCGCGTGAGATATGACGTCCATCTGCACGTTACCTTGTTCGGGTTTCCCCTGCAGATACACCTCCGCCAGGAAGGCGCTGCTGCAGTCGGAACAAGCTCAAACCTCCCAAACTCTCTCCTGGCATACGTGTTTCATGTAAGTGGATGTGTCTGCGTGTGTAAGAGGAGAGCAGGGAACGAGGCCCACTTGGCCCATTTAAAAATGTGTATATCGTAGAAACCACAGGAAACTACCGATCAGGCCAGCCCGCTTTTAGAATTATCCTCCAAGCTGTGACTAAATTCCATCTAGCTATTGAGTGTCAAAAATCTGCCACCATCAGTACCCTTAGATATATTGCAACGGCAACAGGTGGTGTCACTGAGATATTTGAGCCGGCGAAACCTCTCATACTATATCTGATTTGCGTGAGATGA
Organism: Gryllus longicercus; assembly: GCA_038098605.1. Lineage (NCBI taxonomy): Eukaryota > Metazoa > Arthropoda > Insecta > Orthoptera > Gryllidae > Gryllus > Gryllus longicercus. The sequence goes on along the minus strand of JAZDUA010000126.1, from coordinate 1,661,148 downwards.
GTGAAAAGTGGAGGAGCTGAGGAAAGGGACAGGGACAACCGAGGCAATAACCTTGTACATATCAAGACGAAACACTTTACTTGAAATCATTTAAAGAGCAAATATTGACGAACAAGTTGAAAGTGGCATCGCCAATATGTAAACCGTTTTAATTTTTTTTCATGGGATGAAAATTTGTAAATGTTGTAGCTTTGTTCAAATAAGTTCTTACAGTCTGTGGCATTGGACATACCAATGAATCGTGGTAGCTGATAGTTACACTCCCGTTTAAAAATTCCCAAAACCCAATGACCTATCATGTTACCTACATACGGAATATAAACTGGTAATACTGAAATTTCAAAATTGTATTCGCAGTAAACGTTCTTGCAGGTATGGATGTTGCGAACATTTCGAATTTATTACAGCTGAATTTTGTACGCTTTTTTCAAATTTGCACCAAAATGCACATAAAAGCTCACCTGTAAAAAGCTCCTGCAATTACACATACGCATGTGCTTCCGTTCTCGAACAATGCTCATACTTCAGGTTCTCTCCGTATTCACTTGGCGTTCTTCTTTAATAACACTGTTGGTGTTTACAAATTTATTACTGAAAATACGGTAATACGCAGGAAACACTTCACGTATGTTCAAAGCAGCATCACTATTGACAGATCTACCACGTGTTTTACATGTTCCAAAACAGTGTTACATTCCTCATAGAAGAAAATTAAGGTATCGTTGAGCAAAATTGACTCTAGGTAGTGGGTTTAATCAACGACACTGTAAATTTATTTAGGTATCGTTGGTTTAACCACTAAGATCGCAGCCCTAAAACACGCAAAAACACGTTTTTGAAAATGATATAGCCGAATAAGGACTTGAAAAGTGCCCCCAAACCAAATCGAGAATCGCGATACTCATACGAAAGAATAAATAATACCTTAAGTTCCCAAAAATCAGCTTCCTAGTGTAATCTGTTGCAAAGATACAACGAGAAATATTTTTCCACGTTTTATACAGCTACATCCCTTTCCTAGAATATTCTGGCTTGATCCAAAAACAAGTTATCAGTTTCCCATCAGGAGACTGAGACGCGTCAAATGTTATCTCGTAAATCTCGATTGGTGCACGGGAAGTGTCCAACCGTGAGTGACGGATCCGCACACACGCACGTTCGCACACACACACACACACACACAGTTACTCAAATACTTCGTAGATATGTATAGCATTAAGAAACTAGTGGGAATGCATGGTCTACCGAAACGTTTCCTCCAATTAGAGTTATTTCTCAACAATTACTCAGATTTTAAATAAGTAATTACATGACATCATTTAATGATCTAAACATGAATGAAGTGATGTAGAACACTTCCAAGCACAATAATCAATATGGTTGGAAACTGGCTAGGAGAGTTAGAACACTATTTCTAAAGAGTATCATTGCTTAATTTTTTACAATTTTTGGATTGGTCGCGTTCACAAAACGCCATTAATAGAGGAATAATTACATTGAGAAAGAAAACTCATAATCTTTCTGAAGGGTTTAATCCACGGTTTAGGCCGGCCGGACAGACGTTTTGCTGTCATCCAATTTTTCAGAACTAAAGACCCACCCAACACGGATTCAAACTACACTACTAGCGGACGTAATTTAGTATACATAGGAACACGATTTATCCACTTTTCGATTAGACATGGATTTTCTGTCGAAATATAGTTTTTTGCTTAAGCATTACAATACTTTCTCTATATAATTTTATTTAATATATAGAGATATTATTAGTATATTATACTACATAAGTAACATGCGAAATAGGAATAATGTACGCAACTCGTACGGAAGTGTCTTTGGCATATCTATTTCAAAATGGTTCTTATTGTCATTGACAACAGACTCATTCATATGCTTAAGTCTTACTTCACTGGACTTGATAAAAAACAAACACAGAATTAGAAGACTCTCGCAGTTGTATAGCAGGCCACACTTAAAAAGGAAATGGAACTCCTTATGCAAAAAAGTAAAATTTCTAATTGACGAAGACAGATAGAGTTCATTTAAGCAATGTTTAGCCCAAATTAGCCCCGGCTCACCTACGTTATGGACTACTATCAAAAATGTTACCAGAGCAATCTACAATACCACCATTAAATTCGGGCAACAGCATTCTCTATCGTACAGATGAAGAAAAGAGCGGAGGCTTTTGCTGTTCACTTTTCAAATACCTTTAAACCAAATCCAATAGTAAACCATATGTATAATAAGGAAATGTTACACAGCGTGAAATAGTATATATACTCTGCGGATGTAAGAACAAAATTCATATCCCCCGCAGAACTTAAACGCTCAATAAACAGACACAAAAACAGAAAAGCGGCTGGGCACGGTCCAATAACTAGTCAAATATGAAAAGAATTACCAAAATCCACAATTGCAGAAATAACTGCAATATTAAGTGCTGCTTTAGGATTAGGTTATTACCCAAGGAAATGGAAAAACGTAATAATTATTCAAACAAACAAACCTAATAAATGTCCACAACTACCAGAGAATTTCAGGCCATTTAGTCTATTACCTTCATTAGCTAAATTGTTTGATACACTGATTTTAGGTCGGTTAAATAAATTCTTACATGCTACGAACGCCATACCTGATGCACAGCTCGGCTTTAGAGCAAATCACTCGACTGAACACCAAATTTTAAGAGTTACAGATTTGATTGCGAAGTGTTTTCATGAGAAAAAGTACACGGCAGCTCTATTTTTAGTATTATTTATGTTACTAAAGCATTTGACCGTGTCTGCCACATAGGACTGAAATTTAAATTCCGCCATCTAGGCATTCCCAAATATTTTCAAGACATAATTAAAAGTTTCTTGCTAAACAAATCATTTAATGTGTGACACCACGTCGGATAAATGCAGAATCTCAGCTGGAGTTCCACGAGGTCCCTCATTGTCACTGACTTAATTCAAAATTTACCTTGCCGATTTTCCGGAATTAACGAATACCGAAAAAACCTTGTTCGCAGAAGAAACTGCCATCTTCTCACAACATGAAGGACTGATTATTGCCCTGGAATACCTACAAAATGATTTAAATACCTTAATTAAATGGACTGATGAATGGAGGATCCAGATAAACCCAAACAAGTCACAAGCTAAAATATTGTCGCATAAAAGATTCATAACTCCGCTTCTTTTAATATTCAGAAATAATCCTGTTCTATGGCTAAACAATAACCAACCCGTCAAATACCTAGGAGTTAAATTAGATAGGAGATTAACATGGAAGAACCATTTAGTTGACATTGCTAACAAAATCTATGCAAAAATGGTCAAACTTTAGCTATTAATAAATAAAAACTCTGCATTCAGAATAGAAAATAGAGTAACAATTCATAAATATATGATTCGTCCGTCGCTCACCTATGTGTGCTCAGTATGGGGAGGCGCTGCAAACACGCATATTAATAAATTGGAAATAATTTAAAACATATTTCTAAGACTGGTTACCAAAGCTCCCTGGTTCCATGCACAAATTCAAAGAGAATTAAACATTCGTTTCATTAAAGTGTACATAAATAAACTATCCAATTTTTTTTATTTAAGGCCTGAAGCTTGTCCTAGAAAAAGAATTTTCAACCTTGACCGTACAACTTATGCATCATCCAGGATATTGACAGGCTTTCCAAAAGATCGCTTAAAGCCGCCATGAATTGCTGGTGATAAGGTTATAAACATTATATGTGATTGTAATAACTGTATGTATGTACTATTCACAAGTGTGGTATTTTTACTCAATTTTATATTTTTGTATTAAATATAAACAGGAACTGTATATAGATTGAAACATAAGGTCACGTAAGTGTACTTGTGTCCTTATGTAACTTGAAGAGTCTGTTATGTTCTTCATGTAATGTATATTTTGTAAGAAATAACCCCCGAAAGGCCTGAAGGGCTGAACGAGTAGGAAATATTTTTTTCTCTCACTTTATCTCCAGTTACGTAAATAATTATTTCGGTATAATTTATGGATGTTCTTTGCTGATAATAATCGCCACTAAGTTCCGTAAAATAACGCCCCTCTCCATTTAAGCTACACGTTCACCACCCGGCTAGCCCTCTGCAGGATGTTTGCGCGTCATGAAGAACTAATTGCTCAGTGGTGAGAGTTCGGCAGTTGTTTTCATGAGTTCCTGCGAAGTGGAGCGGCAAACGGAAGAAGAATGAAGTGGAGCCGTTTTACGTAATTATCCCCGGGAGCAATACTCCTCCCCCTCCTCCCCCTCGGATCTTCCATCTACACATCAGCCTGCAGGGACGCAAATTGACACTGCGGAGCCCTTAGTCCATTAACAGAACTAAGTTCCCTCGTCGGTAAAATTGCAAAAAATAAATCAGTTTTTATCTTTAAAGGCGCTCGATTTTCCCGGTTTATAAACATTCAATATCCAATTATCTACATAAAATAATCTAAAATGTTACTTTAGTTACACATGAATATTGGTTATTCTCGCTCTTTCCTGTTTGACAGGATTTTTCTATCAAAATATTCCAAAAATTGGTGCCCCCTCCAAAAATTGGTATTCCAGCTCCATCGAAAGGCGGGAATTTAATATACAGAACACTGGTATGTAATAAAAACTAAGCAACTCCTGTAAATTCCTTTAAATGACTGCCTCTACACTAATATTTTTCAAGTGAAACATCTTTCTTGGCGGTAAAGTCGACACTTTGAGCCACTTTGAGCTCTGAATAAATAATTAAGTCTCTATAAGTTAACAATTTTTAAATTACCTCATTCAAAAATGGACTTCTAAATTTTACATATAATAGCCAATAAAACATGTAAAATAGCAAAACTATACCCCCTGATAAATGGCCACTAGATTTAACAGAGAAGGTTGAATTAGAATATTTAAATCAATAATCCCCGCATCCTCACTTCCTTATGCTTGCCCAGTCTCAGGGATGCCTCAAGAAGTAATACTGACAAAAAAACAAACAAATTGTGCAAAGCAAATTTTAGAACGTGTCATAAAGAGGGACGTGTCACGGGAGAGTAGACGGAATAGTTATAGATTTTGCCAAAGCGTTTGATGTCGTTCCCCACGATCGGCTTGTACAGAAATTAATGAATTCAGACATAGATTTCAGGTCGTTTCAGCGTGGATTAGTGAGTTTCTGCGAGACAGAAAACAGAAAGTCCGAAATAGCCATGAGTTTTCTACCGGGGCAAGCGTTGCGTGAGGAATGCAGCAGGGGATTGTCATTGGACCTCTTCCATTTCTAGCGTTCCTCAATGATCTGCCAGCGCAATTAATATCAAATGTTCGGCTTTTTGCAGACGATTGCATAATATATTTTAATGCGAATTCGAAAGAAGACGAAGAAATGTTGCAAACGGGATCTTGATGCGTTACATTGCTGGGCGAAAAATAATGGAATGACCATAAATAGTTCCAAAAGCAAACCCTCACTTTTGGCAGGTGTCATAATTACAGAGAAACAAATTACTGCTTAAATAAAGACATTATTCCGATAGATTCCTCATGCAAGTACCTAGGAATCCATTTCGATACTAAATTAAGCTGGAAAAGTCACGTAGATTTTGTTGTAGGGAAAGCATGGAGATATCTCCACTTTGTGCGATGCGCACCTTAAAAAAGAGTACGGCAAACGCGAAGGAAATTGCTTATTTATCGCTTGTTAGACCGATAATGGAATATGGAACAATTTGTTGGGATCCGCACAAAATTATGCAGTGTAAAAATTTAGAAAGAATTCAGCGTAGGGCAGCTAAATTTACTTTCAGGGACAAGAAATTTGCAAAATGGAAATCTCTCGAAAATTGGCGATCAGTAGCAAGACTGCAATTTGTATAAAGCTTATAGCGGTCATCCAGCTTGGAAAGAAATTAATCGGTGGCTAAGTATTCCAACATACATCAGTAGGGGGGGATCACAGGCACAAAATAAATTTAAGACCAAAGAGAACAGATGTGGGGAACTTTTTTTTACAAGTTGAACGATAAAAGAATGGAATACATTGCCTGGAAAAACCTTTGAACCCTTTCCTCGTAGCGTACAACAGTTCAGGAAATTAATTTAGGGTATTACTAAATAACGAGGGAATTAGCTGACAATACTAGGTTATAGAGCGAGGTGTAAGTAATATATTGTGATGTGAGGTGTCGTGCAGTGTAGGGGTCATAGTGAAGTGTAGTGAAGTGGAGTGAAGTGTTGTGAAGTGCAGTTGAACAAAAATTCAGTGCGAAGTTTGATTATGATGTTTCTTTTTTATGGTAATTTTAAATGTTTTATGAATTAGACAGTTTTATATCATTATTATTTTTATTATTAATGTTATTATTATTACTATTATAAAACTTGCATGTTAGCTTTATTATCTTATTTATGTAATTAGCTGCCACCGTGTTAAGCCCATCTGCAGTTCAAATAAATTTATCTTTATCTTTATAAGAACTCTTGATAAATTTAAAAGAACCAAATCAAAAATGATAAAGTAGAAACCCTAAATACTCGTAATTCTATTAGATTATTATCAGACACATTTTAAGAATTAAAAATAATGGATTGTGACAAACATTTCACTCTAGGTCGCACAGCTGTATTACATTCAATTAACTCAAGGTACCTAAAAGACAAATTACTCCCATCTTTGATACACAGCAAACAAAATGCGAGAACTGAAGACCATCATTAAACTCATTAAAACCATCTTTTTGTTTAAAATCAAATTACAACTTCAAATTATTAATTTAATATTAACAGATGTGCGGGTGATCTTGCCATTAAATTAACTTCCCATCTGTCTATGTCCTATCTCAGTTAATGATGTATACAGTATGACACGACAAAATCTGTATGATTGACTAGATAGTAAATAAACATGATAAATAAAAAATTGATATAATTCTGTAATATCTGTTGTGACTGCGATACACTTATCAGAATCACTTGTTTGCGTCTAGTGTGTTTCTGGTTAACCAGGTTGTTCAGTTAAAGATCGTTAGATAATGTCTTGTATCACGTGCATTCTAGATAAGAACTACTTTGAGATAATAAAAGAAAGCATTGAGCTATGTACTTTTCACTTGCCGTTGACCTTGATGTCAAGTAACTATTAACATGAAATGGGTCATCTGACTAATTTTTTATGGTGATAATATTTCTCAAACATTAAAATAGTTATAATTTCACACGTAATATAGATTTTACGCGTTCATAATACACGCGTAAACACTATTTGATGCATCCACCAAGATAGAAATTAAGAGAAAAGAGGGAAAGAAATTTAAAAATGAGGTCAAGATGAACAATAGTATTAAAAAATGAGGTTAATTGTAAACAAGAATGGAAAGAAGAAAATAGAATGTACAAACTGAATGGTACTGGTAGATGAATGAGTGAACAGATCGAAAGAAAAACAGTTGAATTAACTTTGAACTGATTTGCTAGTTTCATTCCATTAATTTAATGAATATTTTTTTATTGTTTCCTTCTCGTCTCAGAAGTTTTCATCTGTGTAAGTATTTTGCCTTTTTTAACTGGAGAGGATATGTCATCTAGGTAAACGGAACGGTAGATGGTGACTAGTTCTATGTTTCCGACTCCAACCAGGAGAAAACCAGGAAATGTCAGCAAAATTTCTTCTCGGATCCTATGTCACGTTTCAAATTATGGTTTCCATTGTTTTGTAGGTTTTGCCAGGACTCAAAACATACTAAACATTTTTCATCTCTGTCATGCGATTTAGGTCGAAAAATGTTTATACACGGCAGAATTTAAAAAAGAAAGTAAACATGAAATAGTAATAAGTAGTGAAGAATAAACGAATAATTCAAATGTCGGTTGTTCGGTAGAACAAATCTGGCAAACATAGTTTCTTATGAAGCCACTATTGCCCGCCTTCCGGCGCTTCAGCTTGCGCGTGTACACCGCTCTCTGGATTTGGAGGGGAACTTGAACTGAGTCAGGGGAAGTTCCCCGTGCCCGAAGAAGCGTCGGACTTCCCAGGCGGGCATGTAGCTCGTGCGGGCGGGGTTTGACGTGCCTGCCTTAAATGCAGGTCACCCTCTGATTGACCTTTTGGCTACTCTGACAATTAACATAAACGGGAAATAAACTGATTTTTCAATCAGAATAATGATGCGTATCTGGGATCTAACATACCTAGGTTTTAAATAACAGTATGTCCTATCCTTGAAAATATTTTACATTAAATGGCTTTTATATTATCTTGAGAATGAAGTATCACAGTACAATGATCGAAACGTTTCAGATGCATTATGATTCTATAGTTTCTGTTGTATTATATTTTAGTTCTGTTAACCGTTAGGCGATTTCCTGTGACAAACACGAATCAGGAATGTCTTTCGTTAGCAACGAAAATGACTTTGCAAAAGGAATCCTGAAGGAAGGAATTTATATATTTTTATTTCAGAAAACTCTCGGAGTTTTGAAGTAATCTTCAATTTCCGTTAGAATTATTTTCACTCCATCATTTTCTACGTGGGTATTAAAATCTCATTAGCTGTTTTAATGTCTTTTAAGATAATAGATTTCTGCGTCATGTACTATAATTAGAGGAATTTTAGAAAAAAATTCAGCCACTTTTCCTGAAAATTTTGAAAATGTTACAGGGGCTTCATGTAAAGTACACCCCAAAAATAAAATATCATAAGGATCTCTAGAACTACACAACTAGATCAAGCTTCAGAAATATTTAAGTTTCACCTCAAAACCTTCTGATTAGCATTGGAAGTCGGAAATTGGAAGTATAAAAAAATTATAATCACCGGAAACACTTTTTACTTTGATTATTAACTGGTGTTTAAAACAAAACTCTGATGAGTCTCAATGAACGTTCAAAGGCAGACTGAGAAAACTAATAAAGTGAGTAGAAGTGAGAGTAATAAAGTGAGAAAGAATCGAACAATTTCCGGGAAAACTAATAACAATTTACGCACACATGGACTCACTTTGTACATTCAAAGAATTCAATTTCATAATCTGAACAACAAAAATCGTGAATTTCAATTAGAATACTCTAAAATTAGTAAGAACTTATTTTAAAATAATAAACATTTAAAATGAATTAATTTTTTTAAGATTTTACAGTAGAAAAACAAGCAATATTTGTATTGTGTAAAATCATAAAATAAATCCTTAAGTTTTGCAAATCCTTGTTTGGTTTTCAACTCTGAAAATGTCTACCCAAAATCCGAACCCAATGTATATAAGAAATGAAACAGTCCGGATAATCGACGGTCCGAATGACGTCCGAATAACTGACGTTCTAGTGTGTGTCTATCATTATCATAGGTAATATCACGAGTGCTTTCGAAATTGTCGATAAATTCTCGAATCGCGAAGCGAGGAGGGGATTTATCTGCGAATTTCTAAAGCTCAATTGGTATTTAATAATTCCACGAGTAAAATTATGTTCATCAGAGTTCAAAAATGCGCCAAATTTTGAAAATAACTGAAAGCTATGTTAAAATCACATGCGACACAGCGATCGATTAAGTATACCGCCACCTAAGATAGATGAGTCACAGTGTATGATTGGACAGTAGGGAGAAGCGATAAGAAAAACGGATAGAAAAAGCGATAAACTTTTTTAGATCTACCGCTCTGATTGAGGCATTTTGTATAAATAATGTTAACCGATAGTTAAAAAATATTGGTTTTACTTTCAGGAGTAGAATAGTCTATTTGAACCTTCAGTAACGAATATGAATAGTTACACAACAGAAACTAACTGGGGTCTAGAAAGTCACTTCAGCTTTTATCTTATTTTAATGATTAGATATCATCTAAACAGACAACTGTGTTCCCAATATCGAGAAATATTTTAAAATTCCCCAGTTCAACAACCACATTATAATTGTGGTCAATAACCTCAAAATTGATAATTCATTAACGAAATTTGTAGGGACGCAAAAGGTACAGAAACATTCTCACACCCTTGATATGTTTCTTTTTCAATTAAATATGGTAAATTAAAGGTGTTGTCTGGTATCAATCATTTATTTTGCTAATGATAGATTCGATCGCGAAGCAATCATCCTCAGAGGTAAAATTAGAATTACCGAAATAAAATTACATTGATTACAATATTTCGGTAATTCTTATTTTAGCTCTGAGGATGAGCGCTACGCGACTGAATCGATCATTAGCTAAATAAATTTTTGATACCAGACAACACCTATAATTTACCATATTTAATTATTAAAAGGTTCTACCTCGCCAGCAATCTAATTAATGTTCCTTTTCAATTTCGATGCATAACCACCGCTCTGAATACGAAGTCATGACTGGATTCCTAGATAAGAGCAAAGAGCGGTGAATTACTTTGAGTTATACAAACAGCATGGCATTAAAATTTATACGATGATTCTAAGTTTTCTGATTGGAAATGCGAGTAAACAATGTAGTTGGTCTACTAAATGATTGTAGTGTAAGTAAACAACAGAAGAAATGAAATGTAAATAAATTACTTGGCTGTATAGCACAAATAATATAACTTTCGCGTTTCTTGTTTCCCGAAATTTTATAGGCACTGAATCCTTGATGGAAAGACGTTATTTCATCACACCTGAATCCAAACCCATTGGGCCAATTAAAAATCCAAGGCTGATGGCACTCAGCGCTCCACCATGCCACCGCACCAGTATTCCTTCCATACGTAGTATGACCCAACTGTGAAACAAGTGGCGTGATAGCCTTCAAGTATTAGCAAAGAAACTGCACGATCGACCTGTGAGTGAGAAGCATGATCTGTTATGTAATATTCCCCGACATGATACCACGTCGCCTTGTGTTCTGTCTTCATTTCTAAGATCTCACGTAAAGAACTTATTGGAAACTTTTTTTTCTTATGCAAGTTTTATGACAAATTTTCATTAAGATTATCTCAGCAGGCGTCGTATTGTCGTATTGCTGAAGAATAGTTTAATGCTTTCTAACTTCACTTACATTTCTATCAGATTAAATAAGAAACAAAGGGTTTACAGGAAATATATTAGAAAAGTCAATATATATATATATATATATATATATATATATATATATATACAAAAGTTCAAAATAGAGTTAAAAATACCATAATCTTCAATTTCAAATTAAACGATCCGTCAATTTCGAAATCAAATTTCTTCTCAACAGAATTCTGTACGCTAATGAAAAGGACGTAAGAGAATCTAATATCTGTATACGATCCAAGTACATACACACCTTTTAAGATATTTTTTTTCAACCTATCAACATTAATTGGGTAGCAAATATTACATTTTGTAACGTGTTATAGTTAGAAAGAGTGAAAGTCAACATGATCTAAACGTGATCAGTCACTCGTTATCGCGTTATTACAGCATCTGATTTTTATTATCGCAGGAGCACAAACAGTACACTTGATGATACAGCCAATGATGTCAAAATAGATAATTCCCTCTCACGCGCTCGTGTTTCACCTTGGAGTGAAAAGTGCCACTTGCGTCCGGGGAAAGCGTCAGGGCGATCAGTCAGCTGCCGACAGGGGACGACTGCACTTCTACGCCACGCCCACACGCCGAAATGGCTCCGACGCTGCAGGAACTGCTGAAGACGTCCCCGCGCCTGTCGCGCACGGACCTGGAGTACCTGCAGGACTGGACGAGCAAACAACCTCATCTTCCTCGCATGGAGGGTATGGCCTTTTGTTGCAATTTTGTTTATTGTTGCCTTCTCTGCTTTTCAAATGCTATGACATTACCTTAACAATATTCGCATTCTCTTATCGTCAAAACTAAAATTCGTATGTATCTAACAATGATCCATCCTATTCTCAGTTATGACTGCCAATCTGGGTTTTCGCTTCAAAAACATCGATTAACAAAATTCAAGTATTTCAAAATTCTTGTATCAAAACTTGTTCAAAAGCGGCATGGTTTATTCCCAATGAGCAATTCCCAATTTCACGAATTGGGCTTTCGACCTATCGAAAATTATTTTCTATAACTCTCCACTAAATATTATTCCCATATAAAACATATACCATTTGCACTCTATTTTCAGCTAGGAAAACATATCCCTCACCAAAACAGAATCAAACGAAAAACTTCCGAAACATTTCATCCTCCTTAGTCTTTTTCTTCAACGATAAAGCTCATTTACAGCAAATCAATTTAATTTATTTTTTCATACGATGCATTAGCTTCATTTTGTTTCTCCTTCAACTCTTCAATTCTAAAATAAATTGTATATTTCTTAACCTTCTGCACAAAGCCTCACAGGCTAACGCATGTGAATATTCAGTTTAAGAAATGATGAGACTCACTACCGACAAGCGCCGTATTTCCTGGTCCCAAGCACGTAGCTCGGAGGCAACACTCTTCCCCAAACAGGAGAGAGCCCACTAACGTTGTCCTATGACTTCAAGGTTACGTCTGGTAATGTCTTCTGGCAATTGGCATATGTGAAATAAACTAATTTTACATTGTAGTTACATTATTGTTAGAGCCTGCAAATGATATCGCGTTGAGATGAAAATGTATTTACTAGACCTCGGATTTTAGAACAAATGCCTGATTTGTTCCTTAAGGATGTTGTGTAAAATAATTGCAGATGTTTACGAATCATGAAAAATAGATCCACTGAAAGCATCCAATTGTACCTAAAATGTCCTCAAAGAGCAGTTGATGCCTATTTTGAAACTGCCTAGAACAAGAAGTTTTGGAAAATTATCATATTTTCATTTTGTTATTTGTCAAAAATAAAAAATACCTAGGCGCAAATCCTTTCTCGAATTTCCTGAAACGTGAATATTCCATGATCGACGAATAAGCTATCGACTACACAGCGGTCGTTCACCAACTACACCAAACATAAGTCAATATAAAGGGGATATTTCACGTTCGCTTTCGATCATCACCCACTTCTTGTACCCTTTGACAATTGTACCCTTTTCCTGAGCAACTGCGCAGTTGACAGATTGAGGGTTATTGGCGCGTCTGCCCAATAAGGAAAGGGGGAAAGGAAAAACATAGGTCAGGCAAACGTCTTCCGCCGGAAAGACGAATCTTACAAAAAATACCCAAATCTTAAATTCCTAGGAAATAAGGATCGTTTAAAATTTTCTTTGTGTGTGTGTGTGTGTGTGTGTGTGTGTGTGTGGTTCGGTTAGAATCTTGATTATACACTGAGCAGCTTACTTATGAAACCGAATAAAACAATACGCTTCTAGTCACTCACATAAATATAAAAATACTAGACTTTTCGGAGTGATAAACATGCATCCTCTCGCCATCTATCATTTATTGCCGCGCCAAGTACATTTTTTAAAAATGTTCTCAATTTTTGGTTTCATAATGGTAGAACCGAAATATAACTTCAAAAATATTATAGAATTGTATCAACTGGTCCTATAAGGAAATTTTCGGTTAAAAATTTGGAGTCGTTTTTAAGAAAATGTCTTTCAAGCGTTACTGTAAATGCGAAATTTGAAGCTCTTTTTCATAGAAAATATTTGAGTTTTCCAGAAACTTCACTGAAAGTCAATGGAAGCACTTCCACTCACAAATGCAATGATATATACAAAACGCAGGAAATGTGCGTATTAAGGGCGTGAGATACTTCACAAAAATTATATTTTGGTATTTTTTAAAAGAAAATATTACAGAAAATGGACTTTATGTCATGCATTTAGTACTATCTGTACAAAACTTCTTAATAAACATTTGAAGCCTTTTTTGAGAAAATAACGTTCAGGCTTTTCTGAAATTGCGAAATTTTGAGCTAATTATCACATAAAACTATTGAGTTTTCGAGCAACTTTATAAGACATCATTTGAATGTACTTATAATTCAATAATGTACAAGTCGCCGGCAATGTGTATATATATATATATATATATATATATATATATATATATATATATATATATATATATATATATCACATGTCCAAAAACTTGCAATTGTGTAATTTTAAAAAAATTAAAGAATGGCAAAAAGTGCAGAAATAAAAGAATGGTAAAAGAATGGCGCAAAATGGCGATATCATCTTATGCAGTACATTTATCACTATCCATACCAAAAGTTCAATGAAAAAATTTGAATACTTTTTGACAAATTCTTGCAATTGATCTTTTTTACATATTACATATATTTCAATCAATGTTGGGCAAAAACTACCAAAATTTTCAAAATATGTGCATGGCATTAATGAATTATGGAGAAAACAAGCCAATTGAACGAAAAGTCTCTATCTTCAATTTTGCAGTAGTAGTAGTAGGAACAAGCCGAAAAATTTTCAAAATTTTGTAATTTTCGAAAATTTAGGGTCATTGGACCTAAGCCACCTTCAAAAGTGTATTTCACTCTATTTTTAGAAGAAATTTGAAGAAAAAATTTAGAGCTATTTTTGAGAAAATTAGTAAAATGACCCAGGGACTTCTTGAAAGTTCCCCCAAAAAATAATGAATGTTATTCAAAATCTCACAGCTTTAAGTGAGAACAGACTGACCGGAGAGAATTCAATTGGAAAAAATTCTTATGCTTAGAGGGACCGATGGACGAACGACGAACGAACGGAGGGACGGACGAATTGACGGGCAGACATTTTGAAAAAAATAACACTTTATTGGTATCACAGTCTCCCAAAACGTGTATTTCCGTTGATATAGCGAAATCCATTTTCCGCAGTGTTATACATAACTTTCTCTATACTAATACATTACTCGGTATACGTACGTATACGAGAAAGTAATAACAAATATTCTTCCAAAAGACGAAATAAGACAGACAATAGAAAGTACATTTACTTATTACTAAGAGCGAGAAATGTATTCTGGTGTTTGTTTGTAGTAAGAAAGAATCGCTTTCTAGAAATAATTTAAACACTAAAAATCTCTGTACCAAAACATTTACAATACAAAATACCTTGACTAATGGCATTAACAACGTAACGTATTTATTTCAAACTTTTTTTCCTGCATCGTACTCACATCATGTTTAGTACTATACTACTATGATTTTAAAAAACATTTTACAGATGTAGATCTGGTGCCAGTATTACATCGATGTGACTACAGCCTGGAAAGAACCAAGGAGTTTCTGGACAAATATCTGACTATGCGAACACACGCTCCCGAGATCTTCAAGTACCGAGATCCGAGGCTCCCTGACATGAAGGAGCAGATTAAACTATTGTAAGTACTTTCATTTTTCATGCAATTTTATTATCTAATAAAATATTATCTTAATATTAATTTTTTCTGTCTGTAGATATAACAACTTTTTCAAAATGTATTTTGTCTTTATTTTGTAGACAGGAAATTGTATTTTGGGTAGCAGTTATACATAAAAATAAAATATGATTGCAATATACTAAAATAAGTAAAATATAAATAACGACGTGTCGGAAATGATTATTTCCATCTTCAGGCATTTTGACACTTTATCTCCAGCCTGAAGATAGAAATAATCATTTCTGAAACGTTGCTAGTATTAGATATTTTAATATATTGCAAACATATTTTTATTTTTATGTAAAATTGCTATCCAAAATACAATATTCCGTTCATAAAATAAAGAACAAACACAGTCCGACAAGGTTAATCTCAATATTGTTTGCTTACTAATCCAATGCTCACTGTGGTCATACAATCTACCAGCACATTTCTTCTAACACTGCTAGCGTCAAGAAAACAGTGAGAAAGTGACACCTCTTTCCCACACTTTTCATTTCTTTAAGGGACGAGTTGGAAAAGAGAATTTTCCGTACAAATAATACTACTTTGACTTCACCATTGGATGTCAATTTATCGGTCGAATTATATAGTAGCATGTACATTTCTCTCACGGCCACAAATAAATGTTTAATAGACGCACTGCAACTCTAGAACGCTGTTTTTGTAATGTATAATATTATATTTACTTAGAAATCAGAAAGTGATTGAGCTGTTTACAAGTTTTTAGTACAAAATTCACGGATGACTGTACATGTACACATGACTGTCGACAGTTTTTGATAAGCTTACTGTTTCAGAGTCAGAATTGTGCCATATTTGTCTTTATATAATACTTCAGAGATTAGTTACTCTTTGATTTGAGGCTCTGTGAACCGCGCTTCAAGTGCACGTTTGCACCGAAGCGCAATTATCTTGTCCTCTAATCTCTATCTCTCTCTCTCTCCCTCTTTTGGTGGGCACTTTCACCGATAATAATCGAAAGGGAGAGCACTTCAGCCCTCCGTTATTACGACGAGGTCGTTACCCGAAAATGTGATTGATAAGAGATGCAACGATAATTACGTTCTGGGAACCAACAGCACAAAGTGTGCTTTGCATGTTTTGTCAGAGGCAAGTAGAATTTATAACGTAATCAAAAAATGTGCAATAATCGCGCTAATAATTATTTTTGTTAATTAATATTATTTTCATTGTAATATTCAATGTTCATGAAATTGGTAATTTTTATTGTAATAGTCATTATTGTATTCTAAGTACAACAGTATTAACTATCAAGTGTGGCAATTATTTAATATTTTAACGCAGACGAAAGAGATGCGTCTGACTGGTGCAACAGGTGCGCGATCCGAGATCCACGAATGAGGGGTTTTGCTCGAAATGTCTTTGGAGATATCCCGTGACAATTTACTCTTCAATTGAATATTTAATTAAGGCTATTCCTTATTGATGCACGTGAGAAATTATTCCTAAACCAACAAGATCAACAAAGAATGTTGGGACAGGGGTTCAATAAGCGGGAGTTGACACCACGTCCGTCCTGTCGCCAATGTGTAACGGTCTTTCCTGTCGGCTGAGAGAGATGATTGGACTCTAGAGCGGGGCCGAAATCTGAAAACTAATTCGTATAATTTTCGTTCGTAAAAATAAAAGATGTAAAACCGAGAACAGTATACGTCGAATGTGTAATTAAGCAACTTGCATTGTTTGTTTCACGTATTGCATGATATATTCCTCACCATAAGTAGTAATATGCAGAAAACAAGCAATTTTTCATCTTTCTCAGTTTGCTCAAACTTAACAATGCAATCACGTAGACGTACAAAATTTTATCATAGATTGAATTTTATCATAGATTTTATCACAGATTGAATTATCATTGATTGATTTTTCTGGGTGCCTGAAACACAACACGAATTCAATTAGCCAGTGTAAACTCATAACACTTCACAAGTAAGTTTATGTTAGTGTTAATAGACATTTTTCGGATGGGGTCAGTGCCTATTATTACAAAACAATGCTAGTTTATGCTTCCTAAAAGATGTGCTCAACGAGAGTGCTGAGTGACATTTCTTCACTTCGCAACGTTTATGGAACGACGTATTGTTTATGGAACACCTTGCGACGCAGTAAGGGAGAGGGCAACTATAATATTCTTAATAAAAACTAGCCTTCAATTCCGACAGGAACCTATTAATTTACCTAGAAAGTTAGTTACGTGGGTTGCTGATAATGTCAAGAACATTACCTTTCTATTCTTAGCAACGCTGAATATTTAGAAAGAGGACTATTGCAACAATGGTATAATAAGAAACAGTAGAAGGCACAAAGAAAATATATAGATTCATTTTTTGAAAAAGTCAATTAACCATCTTTGCTGAAAAGTGAAGTAAAAAAAGTATCAGTTTAATTAATTATATCACATACTCTTATTCGTATAAATATTTCGTCCGTTTAATACTAAATTAAATCAGTTTGACACTTTTGAATTTGAATTTAATCGGCAATGAAGGTCATATATACATAACTGGCACGTAGTAAGATGTGAAGGGATACTTCTGTTTATTGCTCTGTGAAAGTATATTGATGGCAATCGTCTACTGCTGATTAGCACGTGTTTGAGGGGCGATGCTCCAGCAGACGCGGTAGCAAAAAAGCAAGTAGACATTTCTATTTATTTAATTTCTCAGATTCATCTCACTGTCCCACTTTGTAACTTACCACACTTATGTAGAACGTTTTAGAAATTACAATAGTATTTTTTGATAATGAAATTTTTAATTGTCGAGTTTTTGAAAATATTAAAATAATAAAAAATAGATCAAAAAATTATTTTTAAAACATTCAATGAATTTAATACATACATCAAATGAAAGACCGTATTTTGTTCTTTCAAGTCGCAAAATATTAAATTTCTGTTACAATTACAACAGGATTTAAAATTATTAACTTTAGCAATGCGAGCATTTTATCGAAAATTTTGAAAATTAATATAATTTTAAAAAACAATATTTGGGGAAAAAATAAAAAACACGAATTTAATATTTTTGCTTATACTCTTCACAGAAAAAAAGTTGTAAAATCTGGGACATCAAGGACAAATTTTCCTTAGATTTGTACAATTTGCCGTGGAATGACCCACACACAGAATAACAACCAATTTGATGTTGCAACAAAGAAACACCGACAGTTGGGAACATATTTCATGTAGAAGATTCTAAGTTATCTATTAGCATTCGATATAAGTGGCCGCTAAATCCAATGGAATATAGACTTTTTGCATAACATAAAGCCCCATAGCGTATAAAGTCCGTTTTACACAGTCATTTTTTTATCATTTTTCTGTACAGAAAATGGGTGGAAGAGGGATGTTTATTTCTAGGCGCTACAATTTCGCGATCGAAACTGGATGAAAGCACAAGCGATTTCTGCATACAATCGTGATGAAACAATTTCCTCTGGACGCCACAAAAAGAACTGAAGGTCAATGTGATGAACATCGCTTCTGCGGATACAAATGACGTTAGGTTATAATAGGACTGAGCACGGAACAAGACAACAGAACCCAGCTGTCACTACTTAACCACTTTACATTGCAATTCAACATATTAGAACGCTCTCAAAACTGTGCAAAAGGAAAAAATCGCACCACACGCGTAGCAAACCAAAGTATGTTCCAAAAGGTTTCACCAGGAGCACGGTAGACAAACTGGATTATATATGTACCTAAAAATGAAGCATGCATTTTTACTTTCTCGCTACGGAGTAGAGAGAAAGTTATGTAATGCTGGGCGTAAAAACGGCTATATTTCAGCAGAAAAACTCTTATTACAGGACCCTGGTAACGAAAAGGGGAATAAGTCCAGTTGCTAAATTTAGAAAAAATCCTCTAACACGTACTGTAGCCAGAATCAATGTTTTGTGGGCCCTTCATTTCTAAAAATCGAATGGCGGCAAAACGTGTGTCTGAGCTCGTGACTAAACCGTTCAGCCGATTTTCTCGAAAACTGTTATTCCCCGATCTACCGGACTGATCTCACGGCCCTTTGAATTTGAAACCGAAATTTTAGTTGGGGTCCCCACCTCTTCCTTGTCCTATCCTCACCACTTACTTTATATAAAATCTCTTGGATATTTTCCAAATTTTCAAAAAGATAGATTTAGGTTCAATTTTCTTGTTGGATATTGTGAAGGACGTTTAAGAGAATGGTGCAGGTCTCACGTTTGTTAAAAACTGATATTTCGAAAATTGTAAAAGTTCGCAAATTTTTCGAAGTCTGCCTATAACTAAAAAATTAAAGAGACATTTTGCTCTTAATGACATCTGTTTCTTAAAGATAGATTTTGTAACACGGTCATGCACAATTTTTTGAAAATTTGAGTCCCTTTCGCATAATTTTGTGTGAAAACGAGAGCTAGAACGAACATACGTGCTGATTTAGCACAACTAGTTTCGTTCAAATTACGTCCAATCTGGTCCGTCACTTTTCTGTACCGTCGAAAAATGGTGAAAAAAATGACCGCGTAAAACGGGCTTAACTTTATTATCTAATTAAGATGGTAGGATTTTCGAATTTGCTAGTTCGCTAAGTCGAATTCAGTCGCTGTCTGAAGGAGAATTCTAGCCGCCAGCTGCTCTGATCGGTAGTTTTCCGTGGTTTCTCCGATCAACACCAGGCGAATGCCCTGACAAACGGGCCGCGGACCGCGAGCGATCTTCCCCACCTCTTCTTTGTCCTATCCTCACCCCTTACACACACACACACACTAACATTCACTATACTACCACACATGACTGGTCGGGAGCTTAGAGAGTGTCCCGGCTAAGGCTGTGCCCCATGGGTGGGAGATACCTGGTTAGGGGAAACCCCTCTAGCCGGCGGTAGGGCGGCGCTGGATCTCAACATTCAGCGGGGGAAAACTACAGCCACCTCCCCAGCAAAAACATGCACTACATATTACGGGACTAATGACCTTAGTGGTTGACGCGCCCGGAATCACTAATAATCAATCTATCCATCAATTATGTCTTTGCCTTTGCAGCCACGCGGCACCAGTGGGCCGCGACGCGCAGGGCCACAACGTGGTGTGCCTGGGGTGGAACCCGCAGGACCCGTCGGCCTTCGACCCCGAGGCGTGCGCCTTCATTGCGTTCGCCTTCGCGGAATTCGTCATCCGCGGCACGCCCACCTCGCCCGGCTTCGTCTTCGTCATGGACGCCAGCCAGCTCACGACCACGCACATCACCAAGCCCTCCATCTCGCTCATCAAGAAGGTGCTCGCCTTCGTGCAGGTCAGCGCCACGCTCAGTCACTTTTGTTTTCTCGACGAGTGTACGTAGGGTAGAGGAAGTTGTGTAAGTATTTGGCGTATGGGGCAGACTGTCGGACTTCGCAGGCTAGCTGACAGTGTCCGCCAAGGCTGGGCCTACTTTATACTTCGTTTTTTTATAACGCTAGGTATCGCATGATCGCGACCGTATCAAGCAGTGCGATATGTCTAGCGGCTTCTAGAGGCACAGCTGAGAAAGACGCGAAATGCCGTGAGATATTCCATCGTGAAGACAGGCCATTCGCGGGCCATGTTATAAAAACTGAAGTATAATTCCCACACTTGGGGGAGGGGAGAGAGAGATGTGGCGAACACGCCGTATTCCCTTCACCGTAACTAGCAAACTTCGCCTTTCTGAGCTTTTGGTTATCACACTGCTATAGAAACTGAGATGATTTTAAAGGATAGCTTGAATTCTATTTGAGAAAGTTATGTAATTATACAAAAATCAATGTCGAGGATTCAACGGAAATACACGTTTGGTATTTTTTGTAAACAAATTTTTGTGCTGTTACGTTGTAAAATTCTTTTTGCGTTCTCGTATACAAGTAGATATACGAACGGAGTAATACGTTGTAGAGAGAAGAAAAGCGATGGAATGCTGATGAAAATCGATTTCGAAATTTCATTGGAAATACATGTATTGGGGTCCCTGATAGCGCAAAAGTATTGATTTTTTTTTCTTCAAAACTTAGTCCGTTTGAAAACAACACAAGCGCCTAAACTATTTGTACAATTTTTTCCTAGTTGAATATTCCCCGGTTGATCTGGTCCGACTCGAAGCTCTGCGATTTTGAAATTTTGGGGCTGTTTTACATGAAATCCCATTGACAGTTTCAATAATTTCTCAAAAATGGCTTCAATTTTTTTCTTTAAATTTATCGTAAGAATAGAATAGAATACCCATGCAAAGATGGCATAGGTTCGATTTCCACTGCTAACTCTGAATTTTCGAAAATTGCTAGCAGCTTAGCCTCACTCATTTACAGAAACGTTTAGCTGGCCTTCCGTGAAAATTACAAGCGCCAAACCGAAGGTTTTTCCCAACAACTGATTTTCCGCCATTGCACAGGACCAAAGTTTTCATTGCACAGGAGGAACAACAGTTTTCATTGCACTGGAGCGAATATTTTCTTATCAATTCTTGCCAAAACCTCCCATGCGTATCTGGATTCGTAGTTCAGCTTAATACATAAGTGAGAGCTGGGGTAGGAATTCCAGAAAAGAAATCGCACAGATTGCACTTCTCCATAGTACGTCACAGTTTTTAACTGTTACGACGATAGTTTAATTAATTAAATAAACAAATAATTCAACCTGGCAGGACTCGAGACGCTACGAATTTTAAAGAGATATTTTCATGAATATTCCACCAATTTCAAACTCGCAAGTCTTACGTTCAGCTGGTAATTAACCACCTTGTCTGTGCTATACATGACCTCTCATAATCATTGATATTTCCATAAAAATCCAACAGAGAGCTCTGCGCCACGAGTTAATTGATGTATGATTTTGTCTTAAGCAGTCGATTGATACAAATATCTTGTTTTGACTTAAGCAATCGATTTATTCGAATTAATCACCTATATTTTTACCATGCATTGTATTTGAACACATATCTACCTAAGAATATTTCAAAACATCTTAGCTATATCTAGGTTCTCTGGTGTTGTAGGACGGCGTTCCGTCTCGAATTGTAGCAGTGCATGTGATACGTCTGAATCCTGTGGTGGACAGATTAATGATGCTAATCAAACCCCTGTTATCAAAAGAGACACAAGAAAGGGTAAGTACTTAGAAATTTATATATATATTTGTGTGATTTGTGTGTGTGTGGGGGGGTATGTGTGTGTTCATGAGCGCAAATGGAATTTGTGCTAAGAGGAGGAAGCTAGAAATTTTCAAGTTCATTTTCTTAAATTTATTTAATACCGCTTTTTGTCTACCAGGGTCATAAGCGACCACAATAAATTTATGATTGTAGATTCACAACCAGGCAGTAGAAATTGAAAATCGAGATCACAGGATTTGGTTGAAGTAAATTACATCATTAAAACAATGAGTTTGCCGACGTTTCGGAATATATTTTTATTCCATCCTTAGGGCTGGTGATAAACATAAGGAACAAAAAACTATAAATATACTACGGCATTTACAGAATAGACCAATTGAAAAAGCAGAACGTACATAATGATCAAGAAACTGTATCAACCTTACTAAAAGATACACAATGGCCATAAACCCTCGCAGACACTAGTAAAACTCCTAAACCAGTCCACATGGAGTGGTGACAGTACGAGAGTCCATCATGCCCAGTCACAAGCCCACCTCAAAAATATTAAATAAAAATATACTCCTTATATTAGAGAATCAAAAGTAGATGTGAAGGACTTCCCTAAATATTTGATAATAAGTCTAAATTTTATTTGAAATGTTTATTTCAAGAAGCTACAATGTTGCGAAAATGATTTCATCTCACCCTTAGATTGAGAAAATGCTTTTCAACCTTGTTGCGTGTATCGTTCTGTAAATTATATGCTAAATGATTGCGATTTATTTCGATTTATATGATGCAATCGAGACAAAACCCCATAAATGTTCTACTAATGAAAAAGGTCGTTGAGGTTTGTTTCGTAGACCGTAATTTACGAAACAAGACATACTTCAGCCTTTTGCCGCTTTCATAGATATTTAGATATTCTGCGTACCCTAAATTAGGAAGTAATGAATGTGCAGAATCACGAACTCTAAGTGAAATTAAATTGACTTTAATTATTTGATAGCGCAATTTACTTGTGCGGGATTCACCCTTTTGTTCGTTATTTAATCGTAATAATGTTAGAATATTTATCCACGCTCAATATCGACCTATAAGTTGCAACACCTTGTTTGTATAAGGCCTATCCGTTTCAACGTGTGTTCCAATTTGAAGATATTTTCATTTTTAAAACACTGATTTATTTTAAATTTGTTTTAATATAATTTACCTTAACTTTGTTTAATGTAAACGAAAGTGACCGCGTAAACATTTGATCTTTCGCAAGTTGAAGCAAAGAAAATATATAACTCGTTCACATCTCACATTTGCCCCCAGCTTCACTTCCACTCCAAGAATCTGGATGCATTCTATGAAGCCATCCCCAAGAGCTTGCTGCCAGAGGACTATGGTGGCGAACAGGCTCATTCCTCGAAGTTCCACGGTAATTATTTTTTTTATTTATTCATTTAAGAACAAAAACACTAGAAACGTGTGTGACGTGTGGGGGAGACGAAAGATTGAGCTGCCAGAGCAGCGCGGTGCTCCCTTCCCTCCCTGGGGATAGAGCTCTGGGTTGAGCCTTTAGGGCCCCCACAGCAGCAGCGCTTCGGCGTTGCGCAGCTGGTAGCAAAGCATTGGTTTAAATCAGGGTTGTACAACTGGCGGCCTGCGGGCCACGTATAGATCCCCCCTCCGATTAATGAAAATTTGACCTGCAACTATATGAAAGGTTTTAGTTGTAGCTCTTGAGGCCTTGCAAGTTTAACACCGGTGGTTTAAATGGAGATCTTCGCACGTGTGGCGGGTACGCGTTGCTGTGGCGTTCGGTGGCGAACTTCGCCACGAACAGAGCAGGAGGGCGTTCGCGCCACATCTAGCACAACACAGTTTAGGGTCCCTTCACACGTAGACACGGCAGCGCGCTTCCAAACTCCACGGCTGGTAGCAAAGCATTGTTTAAATGGAGCTCTTTCCACGTGCGGCAGATTCGCGCTGCTGACTTTCGGTGGCGGACTCTGGCGACGAGCAGCCCGGGACGGCGTCCGGGCTACCACTCGCCAAGCATTGGTTTAAATGGAAATTTTCCTACTAGAACCCTCGTTGCAGCGTTTTACCAGCGGTCCCTTTGTTCGTCGTCGTCGAAAGGTCAGCGAAACCTATCCCCATAGAACCCTCCCCCTTCCACGGCGAGCGGCGGCGTGGAAACCGCCCTGCCGCTTATCGAAAGCGCTCCTGCGTGGCGTCGTGGAAAAGGGCCCTTTGGGCCCCTTCCGACGTGGATACAACCGCGCGCTTTGAACCTGTGCAATTCTGATAAGCGGCAGGGCACTTCTCACAGGGTCACCGCCGGACCCCGTTCGGCAGGGGTAGGATTCGGTAACCCTCCGGCGACGACGAACACAGAAATGCAGTAGGAAAAATGCTGTGGGAGTGTCCCAGTGGGAAAATTTCCATTTAAACTATGTCTTGCTCGCGGAATCCCTCGCAGATTGCTCATGGCAAGCGTCCGCAGCCGAAAGACACGGCATCGCGAACCCGCCGCACGTCGGAAGAGCTCCATTTAAACCAATGATCTGCAACCAACCGCGGTCTTCGGAAGCGCGCTCTGTCTACGTGTGAAGGGTCCTTTAGAGTGCATTTGCACGGAGTCACTCGGTGTCCTATCCTTGCCCATACTAGCATCCACTTACAAGTACCACACTACTCGTGCCGGGAGACCAGTGGGGAGCTTGGAGGTTACCCCGGCTGGGGTGGTGCCCCGCTCGGTGGGAGATGCCCGGACGCTACGCGACGTGTGGGTGTCCGCCTGATGTGACTCTCCAGCCGGGGACGAACACTGCCACCTTCCGGTCCTAATACGCGAGGCCAATGACCGTGTGTGTGTGTGTGTCCGCAGGGGAGCTGGTGGAGGAGCTGCTGGCGAACGTCGATTGGCTGCAGTCACTGGACGCCCGCGTGGTGGACGAGCGGCTGCGCCCGGGGCGCGCCAAGGGCGAGGGCGACGTCTTCGGGGTGGACGGCTCCTTCAAGCGACTCGACTTCGACTAAGCCCACGCCAACGCCCGTCTCAGCCCCTTTCGCGTCATCCAACCCATGCCATTGGTTACTTAGGGGTACGAAAGGGCCGAAGATGTCTCGATATACACCGTAGCGGTCGATCTCCAATGAGCAGATCAAAGTTATTTTGTTGCGAATCTAAAGGCCAACAAGTGGGAACTACATTTTGTTTGGAAATCTAAGAGCTTGTAGGTCTTTAAATCTGTTGTCGTTTGTAGATGGTGGCCTACCTTGGGGAGGAGGAAACTGCCTATGTTCTGCAGTCAGCCAATCAAATGCGATACATCGCAGTTCCCATCTCGCTAAAGCGGTAGAAATACAAAATATTTCTTTCCTTGCGCCGCTCTCAAGCTGGACATCAAGAGTCAAGCACGACATCACGAGTTTCATAATATGAGAAGATTCAAATTTACAGCCGAGGCCTAGCGTTACGAATGATTCTAAGCAACGTTTCACGAGCAATTATGATGACGAATGGCAATTTATGCCCTTGAAGGAGAAGAAATTTCGGTGTAAAAAGAATCTAGAAGATCTTCGGACCGCATGAGTACACGAGAGTGTGCTGTTCCAAGATGTCGTAAACGAGAACATGAAAACTTGCGGCTTGCGATCTTTCATGGTTATGATCGTGTCCACGGCTTCATTCATGATCACCGCTGCGATGGTTGCATTCCATAATACGGCGGCACGCTTTAGTTCGCATCTCAGTTAGGTGAAAGTTCAGTCGCGAATGAAGTCGATGCGACATCGACCGCGTCCGCGAGCAACAAGGCTTCTATCGAGGCATCTTCGATATGTTCGTACCCTCACATTTTCTTACTTTCTGCTTTCAACCTGAAACGTTTTCAGTTAGAGAACAAACGATCTCCATTTCAGCTATTAATTTGGTTAGGTCTCTTGCATTACATTTTAGAAACATGTTGCACGATTCTTGTCATGCTTATCTATGTATACACATTATTGATTTCAAAACAGTTGTGGGGTGGATTCACATGCTCCTTTTTCTTTAGACCACCTTAATAAATGACAATTCGAAAGCATTCGCCTTGATATGAGTTGTTACTTATATATTGTATTCCTTAACAAAATCCTCTCTATTGTAAAAATAACTTCAAAACTGTTATCAAATTTGCGAAAGACATGAGAAATAAAGTATTAAACGTTTATTTACCGGTGGTATTTAAGTTATTGAGTTTTCAGTTGATAGAAAATATCCTTTCCATAGAAATACAATGATTTTAAAGTATCGATATTATGTTAAGAAGATTTCTCTAAATACCATTTTAAGTAAAGTTCATCTTTAAAATAATACTTGTTTCGTCTTAATCCTACAATTTTAACTACTTCAAAACTCCAAATGAATACCATGGTGGGTAAAGGTGACGTGACCCAGGTGCTGTCATTTCCGATATTATTGCTTTCATTTTCTATATACTTATTTTGATACTATATCGTCTTTTTGATACTAACAAAGATTTTAAGAAGCCAAAGAACATTGCAAGATGAAAAATGATGGTAGTAAGACCAGTTAATCTAATGAATCCAGTAAGTCCTTGTTCACCAGATGACAGT
Organism: Gryllus longicercus; assembly: GCA_038098605.1. Lineage (NCBI taxonomy): Eukaryota > Metazoa > Arthropoda > Insecta > Orthoptera > Gryllidae > Gryllus > Gryllus longicercus. The sequence goes on along the minus strand of JAZDUA010000126.1, from coordinate 1,634,189 downwards.
GTAGTGCACGCAGTCGTATCATGTTTTACATCAGGCAAGAAACTAGAGGCCAACGAAAATAAATTTAACTTTTCTGGTGACCACACTAATTTTAATGAAATAATAAACATTAAATTTTTTTTAGATGGTGTTAATAAATAATGTTTCGGGCATGAATTGGGCAAAAGCCAAGGTATTATTTTCTGGGAAAAAACATACGCATTGGTTTAGTATCTGCTATTGTAACCCATGTAAATACATATTTTAACGGGAGATTTTATATATATATATATATATATATATATATATATATATATATATATATAACTTTTTTCATTAAAATAGCTGTCAAATTTTGCAATTTTTGGTGTCTAATTGTCACACACTTTCAAAAATGCATATTTTCAAAAATAATACAGATTTTTCAAAAAGGTCTCGTTAAAGTTTTTCACAAAGATAAGATAATTTCGGGAGGAAATTTGAAGAAGATAGCAATAATAGATTCTAAGAAAATGTTACTTAAAAAACCACAATTTAACATGGGAAAGATATCCCTCCATCAGATGTCCTTAACACTATTTTATCTTATTGAAATATGAAAAATAAGACAATAATTTATACTATCTGAAATAAATTTTGATATTTTCTTAGAACCAAATTCAAACGCAAAAAAATATTTTGAAAAAAATAAGACAAATATTTTTTACTGTCTTAGAACCCTGGAACAAGCTCGAAATATATCTCAAAAGGTTCTCTCAAAACACAAATCATTGTGATTTTTTTAGATTTTTCATCGGCTAGTATAGTTAAAAAAATTAAAAAACTTGTTTACCATTTTCGCGCCACTAAATGACATTGGCTATAAAATATACTCGAACTTTGAAAATGACTGCAATAGTTCTGTGCATTTACATTAGTGTTTACTATTCATCTTTATACATTGTTGAAGCATCCAGTAATATTTTGACTTTAGAATGTAGTTACAAATTACGTTTGTAAAGCTTAATAATAATTTGTGTATCATACGCTAAGGAAATGTAGTTTTGGTTGTTTATAAGAAAATATCGGCACAAAACCCTGCGAGTGTGCGATTGGTGGATAGACAATTACAGTTCTACATCAAATAGATTTCAGAAGAAAAAATAGAACTTTGCAGATTATAATATATAAAAGAGGTTATTGCAACACAGTAGTGCATAACTTGAAAGCAATGCGTCCTAAGACTTTTAAACTACGTTTGCGTCTCTCATAGGGACATGATGTTTTGGGGGTCAGGTAAATTCTGACAGACGACGTTGTCTTTGGGAAGGGTAGATGACAGACGGGGAAATGATGAAGGGCAGTTCGGGTGCAGGTGAATGACAGATGGGGGCAGTAGGGAAATGAAGGGGGACCGGTTGAACCTGGATTGTGTGCTTAGACAGTATTCTACAAAATAAGTCGTTTTCAGCGTTCTTTTACAATTCTGCACATTTAGTTATTTTGGGTACCACTAATTCATAGCATGGTAGGTCAGAAAAGTGTAGATACCGAAATCAATGTAAAATTAAATTCAAGAAAAAATACCGAAATTAACTTTTACGATGAAATTAAAGGGATCATTTTCTGTGCATTTTAAACTCAACGCTCAGCAATATTGGAATGGTTTCTCTCGCACAGTACCGGAACTATAATGCTTTAAAAGGCATTTCGAAGGATGGGCGTTCACAGTCGAGTGCTACTTTAAATCAATTTTCATTTTTCATACAATTATTATCTACAAAGTGAACAGTTTGTAGATGTTTGTGTGCCGAATTGTATACACTTATTTATACGTAACCAAGAATAAATACTCAGGGAAGGAAAAATACAACTTTTTCTCTTGTCTGAAACGACTACAGGTGTGAGAGCTTAAGCTTCAGAAGCCGGAGTCAGTAATTACTTGGTAGCCCAGGAGACATGCATCCTAGGAGAGTAAGAATTCGTGAAAGGTAACAGGCAAAATGCAAATTTTTCTTTTTATGTTGAATTGTTACTTAATCGATAGATTCTGATGCCCTTATTAAGTGTGTAAAATATTTTTTTAAAAAATTCATAATTACTTAAGTTATAAACAATTCAGTATTTATGCATCTTTTAGTTGCAAAATAAATATCTCACAACAGAGTTGATATAATTTAATGCTTCCAACGGCAACTTGAAGGAAAAAGTATATATTTTAAGATACACAATATTAATTTTTAAAACTTATTAACAATCCCTTTTTTTTATTGCAAAATAAAATGTAAAATGAAAAAAATCCGTGTTCTGCGCTTTTTAAAAATATTTTAAAAAAACATTCTAAGAGGGAATTTAATATAGATTCAGAATCCGTTAAAAAAAGTTAGCAAACATTAATACATAAAAAGTAATTAATATTTTTATCGAGCGGCGCACGGTCGCGCCACGAGACGCGTACCGTAGCTTGGAGGTTTTGATGCACCATACTGTGTTTCTGCGATTTTACTCTCAATATTAACGCAAATATTTTTTTTAATTTAAAATTTAGTAATTTTAGTACCAATTTTCGCTTAAAACAATTTTTTATTTACATAACCACATTAATTATTATTAATAATTAAATTTATTTACAGAACGTTATGAGCTTCGTAATCAGACGCTGACGAATATCGCTTACATTTAAGTGACTTAGAATCGTTCGGTAAAAAGCAATGAAACTGTCGGGTGTTTTTGATTACTTTACATTTTGAAAATCTTGGTTTTAAAAGTTTTGCTTCATTTTCATATTCCTCTTTGGTGCAATACGCGAAAGACATTGACCTGTGAAAACAATTTTTTGCCCAAACGAACAACATCTTTGCGTTTGTTAATGGTTCATCTAATCTCGTTCTTTGCATACTTGTTTTCCAAGCATTCCTTTTGATTGTCCCGCCAACACCGTCACATGCACTTTTGCCATGAGAAGTGGCAAAAAAGTGCCACTCTGCATTAATACGAAATTCATTTTCATGTTGAATCAAATTCAGGAAGTTACTTTTATTTTTGTACTGACTCGCAGCTCCGTCCGAAAAATAAATAATTCGTTCAATCCACGCATACTTGTCTTTCAAATACTGAATCAGTTTTGTATTGTATAGGTGAACGCTAACAGTATCGTGCTTTTCGATTTCAGAAATAATAACAAAATTATCCGAAACTATCTTGCCGTCTTTTCGCGTATACATGACGTATGGATGAATTGTAGCCTGGGTATTTGACCAGTGATGCGCCTGTATTGCATCTTGTATTTGAAATGTATAATTTTCTGAAAAATCCAGCGTTACCAAAAATTCACCTTCCTTTAAGCTGTCCTTTTTTGCACTAAAGTAAGCACTTTGTTCTTTTGTTATAAAATCATGCGTCAGTAGTTCAGGCAAATCTTTTCTTATCTTCTCTAAAAATGCTTCTATGGAATCTGTTTGTTCAACGAATTCAGTTCTAGAAAAATATATTAAAACATCTAATAAGCAAAAGTAATTGGTATGAGGAAGGACCGATAGTCAATCTTCCCACAGCCGTTCCCGATAAAAAAATCTAATAAGCAAAAAAGTTATTTGTGAAATTATTTATACAAAAATTAATAGAGTTACAGTAAGGTATTATAAAAAATCAAATTTCCAATTTAAATTTAAAATTGTATAGCAAAAGAAATTTCTGAAATTTGACAAATCGTTGCCAGGCACTCAGAAAATTAATTTTAAAAAATTGATTTGTAAAATTAATTGAAAGTTTAAAATAGATTTTTTCATGTTATGCATAATTTAGGCAATATATTAAGTTATCATTAAATTAAAAAATTGAAATGTAATTATATGTACCTATCAGTGCTTATCCATTCCCTGTACTTTACTTCCTTCACGGAATATTCTGTAAATAATGCATGCAACTTCTCGCAAAAAGCAGTAACACCAGGACAATTTTTGCAATTTCTGAGATGACAAGATGGAAGAGCTTCTTTGCAAATAATTTCTCTTAATGCCTTATGGTATGATAAGGTGAAGGTGTGATTTTTCTTCTGAAATTCGGATTTTAGAGCAAAAAACTTTAATCTCATGTTCTGGTGTGTTTTACAAACACATACGTTGTGGCAACTAGCTTTGTTAACAGAGATGCACTGTTTTGGTCGCAGTTTTGAAAATTTAGAACAACTAATGATAAACTGAGGAAATTTTTCCTGAAAACGTTTATGTGCTTCCTTCAAATTGCACAAAAGTAAACGCTTTTGCACATTTTCTCTACCTACATCGGTTTTTATAGAAACACAATCTTTTTTTCCTGGCATCATTCTACTAGTATCATCACTCAAATAAAATTCTGTTACTTTCTGAATAATTTCCTCACTTATTTTTCGACCAACTTTCTTTGGTGGACGCGACTTATAGCCATTTTCTTTCCTTAATTTCTTCGCCCTTGATGCCATTTTATGCGAAACGCCAAACAACTCACGCATTTTCCTTATACTAATGCAAACAGGAAGCGTTGTAAGTATTTCTATTTTTTCACTTCGGAAAATAGCTTTCGACAACGCATTGTTCACATCTCGAATCAAAGTCTCGTCTATCAAAGAATTGTCTGCATCGGGCAATTTCTGTCGCTTTGTTGCACGTCCAAGCATATCATTTTCAGCTGTTTCTTCCTTGTATGTAGGGTCATTTTTTTTCGTTGTCCACGTAGTTTTCATCCCGTGAAGATTCTTCTTCGGTAGTATCAATAATGATTTCCTTTTCGACGGAAGAGACAGTAACTTTTTGACTATAAATTGACGTTCTGCATGAATCACAGATATATTTTCCAGTTAAATTAGAAAAGATACGATTCCACTGCGTCGTTATCAGCTTCAAATTTTTGTAGACACGATTGTGTTTGGATTTTTTAAGTGGGTTGCAACATTTCTTCGGGGTAGGCATTTTATACAATCTGTTTAAAATAATAAAAAACATAAAACTATGAGAACTGACAATATGAAATAATAAATAATGTAAATGATTAGAAAAATCAGTTATTGTTATTAATAATATTGATAAAGTCAGTAATATTGAACATTTTAACGCTTTTAATCGAGATTATTTAATAACAATACACAATTATTGTTTATAAATTTGCAAAATAAAAAACGAAGTCATATGCAATGTTAATTACGCTTACCTTTTTGCGTAGAAATTAGAAACAATAAGAATGGTTTCTTAAGCGAAAACAATTGTTGTAAAACAAAAGCGTGCTGCGACTCGTTCGTACCGACAAGCTAAGGCGCGACCGTGCGCCGCTCGATAAAAATATTAATTACTTTTTATGTATTAATGTTTGCTAACTTTTTTTAACGGATTCTGAATCTATATTAAATTCCCTCTTAGAATGTTTTTTTAAAATATTTTTAAAAAGCGCAGAACACGGATTTTTTTCATTTTACATTTTATTTTGCAATAAAAAAAAGGGATTGTTAATAAGTTTTAAAAATTAATATTGTGTATCTTAAAATATATACTTTTTCCTTCAAGTTGCCGTTGGAAGCATTAAATTATATCAACTCTGTTGTGAGATATTTATTTTGCAACTAAAAGATGCATAAATACTGAATTGTTTATAACTTAAGTAATTATGAATTTTTTAAAAAAATATTTTACACACTTAATAAGGGCATCAGAATCTATCGATTAAGTAACAATTCAGCATAAAAAGAAAAATTTGCATTTTGCCTGTTACCTTTCACGAATTCTTACTCAGGAGGTAGCGACATCAGTCAGACCGATTGGGAAATACAACTTTTGGTGAAAATTCTGCTTACGGTTTAGCCTAGGTATTCTGCTACGGCAGCGTTGTTCACCGATGAACAGACGTTTTGCTGTCAATCGATTTTTTGGTATCAAGGATCCCCTAAACGTGGATTCTGACTACATACCGTGTTGAAAGAAGTATTTTACTTCATATTCACTTTTCCGTTACCAGGGCTCGGCAAAAAAAGTTTTTTTTTGTGCGTTATTATAATACATTCTCACTACTGCGTGAGCTACTGGCGAGAAAGTAAAAATGTGTAGAATTTTTCTGTCATCACAAATTCTGAACCCTGATAATCGAAAATCACAATTTAATGTCGTTCGGCATTTATTCTCAAAGACTGATAATCGATTGAGTTGACTCACGGCAACTGGCGTAATTGTAACGTAATATAACTAAGGCCTCCCATATGAAGGCAAGGGATCTCAGAAATACTCATCACCAGAACCAATAAACCACATTCATCATCAAAACCACCCTATTTACTTCAGTGTAGACATTTGCAAATTCAAAGCCTTGTCGCATTAAGAATTATTCTAATTGCAGAACATCAACAGTTTCATCAATTTTATTCACATTATATATCAACAGCATTCACGAATCTAAGCACACAATTACTATTTTATTTATTTCTATATAGTAATATAGTAGAAATAAGTCATATCAAGATAAACAAGAGATGTCAAAACGGGATTTAATGAATTACTCACAGATACAAAATAAGTCGATATTTCTTGTCGATATATCACTAGTATTTTGTGATATTATTTGTTAAACGAATTGTCTTTCCAAGCTTTCACGAGTGGAATTTCATGGTCATTTTTTGTGTTCTACGGCAAAAAACTGTTTTGTTCGAGTAAAAGTGAAAATAATAGTGCAATATTTTAATTCTTTTTAATCTCGATTTAAGATTATTATCTGTAAGATTATAGAATATTATATTATTTTGGTCTTAATGCCGCACGTCCAGACCTCCTATTTCCACATTTTACAATTGCTTGTTTGCATTCCTTGTTCGCGATCGCGAATTTTGCCTAAATTATGCATAACATTGACAGGATAAATGTATGATGCTGTAATTTAGTGAATTTTAAAGCACTGTAGAATGAATGATATATCTACATAGACCGGGAATCGAATCCGCTGCTTCACTAGCTTTAGAACACCACTTTGACACTGAGCCACTATTCTTATAGCGACAGATTTTATATTAACGAAACTTGAAAGCAACATTACGTTTATAAAAGTTAATGTCAATTCAGTTTCATGGGCAGGAATCACGGAAGTCTTTTTCATCTACTATTTAGCTATTAATGTACATTAAAGTATTGTATACGCTCTCTACATACTACTACGCTCTGATACACCCATACTAACTATTCCACGCACGAAATTAAGACCAATAGTGATTAAGAATGCACACGTTATTAACAAATCAGAGTATTGATTCACAAAAAATGTTTTCTTTATCGGTTTTAATTAGCACCTCCTCCATAGTGCCCAATCATTAGCTGCAATTCGCCTACTTTAGAAGGCAGTATGTATCGATCCTTATGTCGATATGCAATAAAGTGCGCTTTTCATCATTTTGTATCATTCAGTTAACTAAAGGAAATGGCGAAAAGATTTGATGATGGAGTCACAAAATTATTCGACGAGCTACTCGAGAAGACACCGATAAAAGTAGAAAATACGGAAATACGTTTGGAAACAATTCGAAAAATTTTGCTAGGACCGAAGCTATGTATTGACAGCCAAGTCATTAACTCGAGCAGCGGAAGCTTACGAGTACTTTCAATTTTGATAGTTGTGTTTAATAAGAGATGTAACGGTGCACCTACATGTTTCATGTTTTCATTACGTCCTTTTTTATATACGTATGGATTTTAACATTGCCTTGATTTTAACATTGCAGACAGCTTTGCTTAATAAAACCAAGAATCTAAGCTGATGCACATAAAAATTGAAATCATTGAAAATACGTAAACACACCAGATTATCTTACATAATTGGTACTAATGAACCAGTTTCTTAAATTCAAATTTCATATTATTCGTGAAATGTATTAAATTCCACTTCTGCTTTGTAAATTCTCAGATAAATCCCAGAGTTGCGAATTTCTACAAATTATAATGGTCATTTAATGAAATCTGACATCGTCCTCAGTAGAAGTAAAAAATAGTGCAATTAAAGGCAATGAAAATTTTGCAAGCAAAAACCAACATTGTAGAAATACTGGCTGAAGTAAAGAACAAGGTATACAACACGGAAGTCGTTTAAACTATTCGCCCTCTACGTAGTCAAAGTGGTTGAGAAAGAAGCTCTGGCTACTTTACTATTATACTCACGCGTTTTCCTGTGCCCCGGAATAGCTAACACTAATTTTTGAAATTATAATGTAAATGTTGATCGCAATTAAGCTTAAAACAAAGAAAATTTTACGGGGGTGTTATTTAGCATATCTTTTTTATGTGGCGCAATGTCGTCCCCGTTTACCTTCGAATATACCCTCCAAATTACTATAATTCATATGATCAATTATTAATTAATTACGAGCGTTACGCATACACGATACTTACCTTTTATCTTCATCGTTGTCTATCAATAAAATACAACTTTTTTTCTGAAAAAATATTTCACTTAAAATCAGGCAATTCACTCACATTCGCCAGACACCGTGCAAGAAGACAATTGCAACTGCACTTCTGGCTCAGATGACTGATAGTGCCACCTCTTTCACAAAATCGAAACTAGTAAGATATGTTTGTAATAATGACCACTAGGTATCGTTATTACTTTTCTCGTGTTAGGTGCTGTTACCCTCAGGTTATACTCCTTGCTCCTGTTGGTACAAAGTAACTTCGAATTACGTTAATCCAAAAAGTATTTGAGGGAGAGGCATTTTCAGTTCGGTCTGTCTGCCCCTTTTTCTGCCTCATTACGTAACTTTCTCTCTAACATTGTGAAAAATACTCCAAAGACAGAAACACTAAGAAAATTGAACTTCACCACAAAAATAATGTTCTGAACAACCCACAGAAAGTAGCAAAAACATTCAAAAGACATTTCGCAGAAATTTCGCAGAAAGATTAATTAATTCGCTGCAACTCTAAATAATATAAATATGCAGTCAAATATCAGCACATCACCAAATGCAAACTCAACATGTATATCTCTGAAACATCACCTGCAGAAATACAAAAAATCATAAATGACAGGTATTTTTACAGAAATTTTCAAAAAACCAAAAGTTAAGCCACTCTTCCAAAAAGGCAACACTCATGATCTCATGAATTGCAGACCAATATCCTTACTATCTGGATTTTCAAAAATTCTAGAAAAGCTATTTAATGGTAGACTCAAATTTTTTTCAATACAAAAATGTTGACAGAGGCCCAACATGGATTCAGAAATGGTAGATATAGACACTGCTATCTTCACCCTTCTAAATGACATACTTGTTGGTCTAGAACAAAAAGAAATCCCCATCGGTTTGCTTCTAGATTTATCAAAAGCATTCGATATTACTGACCATCACCTACTGTTATTTAAACTTTCAAAATTAGAGGCATTGTACATCTATGGGTTAAATCATACCTTTCAAGTCATTGTCAAGCCATGCTCACAATCAAGCATTTTAGAGATAAAAAGATTTCAACCAATTTTTCCAAAAATAGAATGATAAATTATGTTGTGCCACAAGAATCATTCCTAGGCTCTATACTATTTTTCTTATACATCAATGACAAAATCCTGATTCCACAAATGAGAAAAATGGCCCTATTTGCAGATGACACAAATATTATTTTTAAAGCTCATACCCAACAAACTACAAAAAGAAGTACAAACAGTTCTAGTGGCACTAGTAAAATGGTTTCAGAAAAATAAACTCATCATTAACACCAGTAAAACTGTCTTCCTAAACATTCGGAATCCACTCTCCAAAGAAAAGCCTCCAGCACAATTGATGATAAAAAGCATGTCTGTAAAAATAGCCCAAAAAAAACTACTTTCCTTGGATTGACTATTCAAGATTATCTAAAATGGAACCCCTACATCACAGATCTAAACAACTAGCTTACCAAGTAATATGCTCTACATCTTTAAGACAAATTCTAACATAGATATGCTACGAACAGTGTATTTTGCAAATGTTAACTCGTGCCTACAATACGGAATCATATTTTGGGGAAATTCCTCAGAAAGTATTCACACTTTCATCATCCAAAAATGAATACTGAGAACAACGATAAAACATGATTCCTGCAAACCACTGTTCAAAAGATTAAAATTCCTACTGCTCCCATGTATGTACAAATTTGAAATATTAATCTTCACAAAGAAGTATTCTACTCTAAGCACAGAAGTTCATAAATATGATACTAGACAAAAACAAAATCTGCATGACTCACACAGTGAAACTTCACTCTTTCAAAACAGTATCCTTATAGCAGGCATTATGCCATATAACAAACTGGTGGTGAATTTTAAAGATTAATACACACATTCAAAAATAAACTGAAAGCTTTCCTATTAAACCATACATTCCACAGTGCAAAAGAATATATACATCATGAACATGTATGTACATGAACATAAACTAGTATTAATAATTTTTTCCTTCCTTCTTTTCTTTCTTTCTTTCTTTTTTATTTCTTTCTTTCTTTTCTTTCTTTTTCTTTCTTTCTTTTTCTTTCTTTCTTTTCTTTCTTTCTTTCTTTCTTTCTTTCTTTCTTTTTTTTCTTTCTTTCATTCTTTCTTTTTCTTTCGTTCTTTCTTTCTTTTTCTTTCTTTTTCTTTCTTTTCCTTTCTTTCTTTCTTTCCTTCTAATATAAGATTTAATATGCTAATAAATAAATAACAATATTTTTTTTAAAAGCACGAGAATAGCGACATTTGAAAAGCTAGACAATTTCGTTCCCAAGTTATAGAAAATTATTATTAAACTTATTTGCAACGGTAAACGAATGCAGATTTTATTTTCGTCATTGCTAACAAATATAGTTACTCGCCCTTACCTCTACTCCTACCAATACAAGCAAAAGGAGAGTTCAACGAAACGTGCGCATAGTGATGCTGCATTTACATTCAGAAGATAAAACAAGAGGCCATTTCAGCATTTGCTCAATGCACTAGGGAAACTGGGCAAAAACTTGTTCGAGATGGGAGTCATTGACCCGGAAGCTGAAGTACATTATTTGTTACAAGCATATTAAATCTTTTTAAAAATTATATAATACAAATGTAAACTAATTCATTATATATCATTGTTTTGTTAAAATAAACATTATTTTTCTTTTTGATGATCAGTCTCTAGTCTCTAATAGTATAATAGTCTTAATAGTCTCTAATTGTATAGAAATAGTTATGCAGCAGAAAAGATTTTATTTTTAATTTAAATTTGTGTACCGACTTCAATTGTTTAATGCCATCGATGTTTTAGGAACGATGCTATACAACATAAAGTGATGCCACGAATTCCATCCAACATCTTTAAGAAAGGAAAAAATCGCAGTTTCCGTAGATTTTGATTTTCTAAAACCGTATTGTGAGTCTGAAAACGCTTCGTTTTTTCTGAGAAAAGTTTCCATTCGCGTGTAGAAAAGCCTCTCTAATATTTTTGAGAAAACTGACAAAAGAGAAATTGGCCGGTAATTTGGAATTTCATTCTTGTTCCTTTTTTTAAAAAGTGTCTTCATTTTTGCTATTTTCAAAGTATCTGGAAATATTCCTGTGCATAAACAAGCATTGAAAATGTGAGTTAACGGGTGTATAAAGGCAGGTACACAAGTTTTCAATAAAAAAATCGGGAAATTCATCTAAACCAGATGAATATTTATTTTTTAGCTTACTGACCATTCTCAGGGTTTCATTAGAAGAAGTTTCGGAAATAAACATCGTATCGAAAAATTTTTTGGGAAGGAAATGATGTTGAATTTTGTGGTTTTAGTCACTTCATGAGTTCAGCCGCAACTCTAGAAAAGTGTTCGTTGAAAAGATTAGCCACTTTTTCCGGATTACTTGCTTCTCTTTCATTATCCTTTAAAACAACATTCTCGAGATGATGTGGTCGTATTTTTTACGATATTCCACATTGCTTTAGTTTTGTTACTTGCATTCAAAATATCCTGATTATTTTTTGTTGTATGTGTCACAAGTAAATGGAAGCAATGGCACACCAAGTTTGTGGGAAAAACAGGATGTTTAGGGGAGTAACAGCGGACAGCTGCTCCGATTAGTCGCTTTCTACGACAGGGAGAGGTCTCGCGGTGCTATTCTACTAAACTCCCCGGTTCACACGGGGTTATTTTTATTTATTATTATTATTATTATTATTATTATTATTATTATTATTATTATTATTATTATTATTATTATTTTTTGTTAGTTTGAAGGCTTGGCATCTAAGGCCTTTAGCCTTTTTACTGATTGATGTTATGATTAATCATATATTAAGTCTAAATTTTGAAGAATAGATTGGCTTCTTTCAAGAACTGTATTGTTTTGTCAGTTGCTGTCTTGTCGGTGCCGAGATCTATCTTCATGTTGCCTCTCATGCCGCATCTGTGTCTAAGTCTTGAGAGATCTACGCAGTCTGTCAGAATATGTTTCACTGTCAGTAGTCTTCCGCAGCTGCAGATGGGTTGTTCTTCATTTCTTAACATGTATGAAGAAGTCATTCTTGCATGGCCTATTCTTAGTCGGGTTATGCACACTTGTTCTCGTCGAGGGTAGCTGACATTTGGTGACCATTTACTGATATTTTGTTTAATGGGGTGTAGTTTCGTGTGAAGACTGTTCCACGTGGTCTGCCATTCTGTGAGGATGTACTTCGAGACAGCATTTCTTGCATCCTGAGGTCGTATTTCAATATCCATTTCTGATTGGATGTTCCTGGCATTTCGTGCTGCAGAATCGGCTTCTTCATTGCCTAGGATACCCACGTGTCCAGGGCACCAGATAAACGTAACTGATGCTCATCGCTGTTCTAATTTATGGCATGCTATGAGGATCATTTGTAGCAGTGGATCTACAGTTTGGCGCCTGTCTATTGCAGTGAGAAGACTTAGAGAGTCTGTGCAGATGACGAACCTTCCTGAATCGAGAGTTTCACAGTGTCGCAAAGACTGCAATACTGCATATAATTCGGCAGTGTACACACTTGCTTCAGGTGGAAGCGCCCAAGCCCTCGACAAGTTCTCTGTTACAAATGCGCTTCCAACCTGATGTCTTGTTTTTGAACCATCTGTGTAGATTATGATGTGATTTGCCATGTATTCTTCGAGAACTGATTGAAATCTAACTTTTAAATCTATGGGAAGGCATTCTGTTTTCTTTACACTGGTAGTATCGAGTCTTACTTCTGGCATTTTCAACATCCAAACTGGAATTTCATATGGTTCGTATTTCAAGACTGGTGGTAGGACGATGTTGTAGCATTTTTCTATCTCGATTGCGCGGATGTTGGCTGGACGAGTAGCTGAAGGTCTTCGATCGTAAATATTTACTAGCTTAGGTCGAGTCATCAATGAGTGGTTTAAATGTTTCGGTAGAGACAGCAATTTTGATCTATAGTTGAGTAGCATTGTTTGTCGTCTGTGATGTAGCGACATGGTGCTGGTTTCACAGTAGAGGCTTGAGGAAGGACTAGTGCGGAACGCGCCAGATGCATATCTGAGGCCTGCATTGTGAACGGGGTCTAGTTTTCTTAAACTTGATTTTCTGGCTGAGGAGTACACTGCACATCCATAATCTATTTTGGACATCACCATGGATTTGTACAGGCGGAGTAAAATGTCTCTATCTGCTCCCCAATTTATATGGGAAATGCATCTTATTACATTCAGAGCTGTTTTGCATCTACGCAAGGTGTATTCTATATGCTGTTTCCATGTTAAATGCCTATCAAAAATCAAACCAAGGAATTTTGCCGTTTCATTGTATGTCAGTTGAACCCCATTCAGCGTCAGCTCTAGATCTCTGTAACTTTTTCTCTTCCTACTGAAGTGAACGCATTTCGTTTTGGCTGTTGTAAATGAGAAACCAATGTTTTTTGCGTTCTGTACTAATTTATTGATGGCATTTTGCATTTTGAATTTGACCATTCCCAGTGATTTGGCTGAGTAAAATATAGCAATGTCATCTACATACATGCATTTTCCTATTGACGCTTCTATGCCGTCAAACATCCTGTTAATCGCTATGATAAAGAGCGTGCCACTCAATGGAGAGCCTTGCGGTACACCGTTCTCTAGTACGCAGCTTTCTGAGATAGACTGCCCAACGCGAACTCTGAAAGATCTGGTACTAAGGAAGCTGGATATAAATTTTGGTAGATATCCTCTTATTTGCCAGTTATATAGTTGTCTCAGAATGTTATGTCGCCAGGTCTTATCGAAAGCTTTTTCCAGGTCAAAGAATACGGTAACCATATGTTTTCTTTTGATGAAGGTATTCTGAATTGCATTTTCTAGATGTATTAGCTGATCGATTGTAGAGTGATGTTGTCTGTATCCGCACTGGTGTATGTTTAGGAGGTTGTTTCTTTCGAGACACCATGTTAGCCGGGTGTTGACCATTTTTTCCAAGATTTTTCCTAGACAGCATGTCAGCGATACCGGGCGATAGTTTTCAGGATTTAATGGATCCTTGCCTGCCTTTAAAATCGGGATTACTATCGCTTCTTTCCTGACTTTGGGGTAATTGCTTTGTGTCCAAATGTTATTGTATATATTTAGCAGAGTGGACAGTATTTTCTTCGGTAATCGACGTAGTATGCTGTAAGGGATATTGTCTGATCCTGCTGCGGTGTCTCCAGCTGTATTTATGGCGTCTTGCAATTCTCTCCATGTGAAAAGAGCGTTATATGGCTTATCTATATTGGTTGTAAAGTCAAGTACTTGTTCTTCTTCTTCTTTCTTTTTGTCGAGAAAGTCTTTAGGATAGCTATTTGTGCCACTGGCTTTGGAGTATTGGGTCGCTAATGCATTGGCTATTTCGTCAGGGTTGCATATTAGTTGTCCTTCGTGTTCAATGCACGTTATTGGACTGAAAACATTTTTCCCAGCTATTGACCTGATTTTCTGCCATATTTCCGTGACTTTGGTCGTCCGAGTTATGGTGGTTACGTACTTTTCCCAGCTTGATCGTTTTGCTGTTAGTATTTTTCTGCGAGCGAGCGCACGCAGACGCTTGAAAGCAATAAGATTGTCTTGGGTTGGTGCACGTCTATATCTATTGAGGGCTTTTCTTTTCTCCCTTATTGCTTCTTTGGTCTCCGTATTCCACCATGGTACTGGAATCCTAGATGAGCGGCCACTGGTCTGTGGAATGTATTGTACAGCGGAAGATATGACAGTGTTGGTAAAGTCGGTAACGTCTTCCTCGGAGTTTCCACTGACACTTATTGGTGGTATATGTCTGGTGAAGCTGGACCAGTCTGCGCGGTTGGTACACCAACGTTTTGGTATGTGAACTGTGTTCTTTGGCATGTTTGATGATATCAACAGAGGAAAGTGATCGCTCTGATGAAGATCTGGCAGTGGTTTCCACGTCAGCCGAGTTGCAAGATTTGGACTACATATTGAGAGATCTATGGCTGAGAATGATCCATTTCTAGCATTAAAATGAGTGCTTGCTCCTGTGTTTAAAAGTACGTATTCGTTGTTAAGTAGCAGGTCATCGATTCTGCGACCGGAGTCATTTGTCCTAGAACAGCCCCATGTGGTACTGTGAGCATTGAAGTCGCCTAGAATTAGAAATGGAGTCTGTAGTTGATCGATCAGGTCTTGTAGATCTTCATTTCTCCATGAGGCATCGGGTAAGTATATGCAACATACCGTCATCTTCAATGGCTTGTACAGGGTTACAGCTACTGCTTGTAGAGGTGTGTTGAGATCAAGACGACTAGCAGGATGAGTATTGCTGATCAATATGGCAACACCACCTCTAGCTCGTCTATCAGGTTCTACGTCACTGCGAAAGGTTTTATAGCCTCTAAAATTGAAACGGTCTTCTGGTTTAAAATGAGTTTCTTGCAAGCACACACACATTGGTGTGTGATTGGCCAGTAGCAATTTCAGCTCACAGTAATGCGAGATACAGCCGTTGATATTCCATTGAATTATATTTTCCATGGTTGGAATGGGGTTTTTCTGCTGTAGGATGCGTAGATCTTGCTTATTTCCTTGGTTTTCCTTTTGGCCATCCTTTCTTCTTTCTCTTCTTACGCGGGGTTTTGTATAGATCGATGGATTGGTGATCATTATGTTCAGCACTTACCATCGAACTTGACTCAGAGCCAGTGGTCGTGTCTTGATCATTGGTCATTGATTTGATTTTTTGTTTGAGGAAGTTGTCCTCGGTGTGCTTAGGAGAACGAGGCGATCGACTTCGATAGCCTGTTGTCAACACTTCTTTGCTGGGTATGTCTGCAGGCGCAGCTACTGGATTTCTGTCTGCCTCATTTGGTGGGGGTCTTGAAGATTATTTTTCATTTACCTTTTCACTTTGAGTGTTTGTGGTTAAGTCTTCTGTGTTGATTTTGTTATTGTGAATTTCGTTGAAGTACTTTTCTATGCATCGGGTTATTGCAGGCATTAGTTCTTTCACTACTAAAGAAGGTAAATTTGTGTTTTTAGTAACTGCTTCCACGTATGTAATATTTCCTTTATTTTCGGGACACACAAGTTTTTTTGCTTCAGGATAACTGATCTTCTGTCTGGCTTTAACTTGTTGTATTGCTGCCTCCTGCTTATATACAGGGCAGTCTCTCGACCTCGATGAATGTTGTCCACTGCAATTAATGCATTTGATAGGATCTAGGCATGGATCATCACTATGAAATGGCTTACCACAATGGCATACTTTGATTCTCGCACATCTAGATGCTGGGTGTCCAAATCGTAAACATTGGAAACACTGCATTGGTTGAGGAATGAACATTCGTACGGTTAGACGATGAATGCCTGCTTTAATCTTCTCTGGTAACGTACAACGCTTGAACGTCAGGACATGGGACGCAGAAGGAATTATCTGCCCATCCCGCCTCATTGTTAGCCTACGACAGGCAATGACTCCTTGAGAAGCTAGTTCTTGAACTATTTCCTCTTCACTGCAGTTTAGTAAGTCACTACAAACTACAACACCTTTGCAGGTATTCAGTGTGCCGTGAGCACTTACTTCAACATCTATAGTGCCTATTTTCTTCAATTCTAGTAACTTTTTACCTTGATTGTCATTAACTGTTTCTACCAAGAGTCCAGATGAAGTTTTCTGTATATCTTTTACGGCAGATCCAGCGCAGGTGCTAATACTCCTCTCTATTATAAACGGGCTCACTTTATCAAAATTTCCTTCAGTTCTTTTTACTGTAAGGTACTTTAGTACAGCTGCGGTGTTCTTGAACAGGTCATCATAGTTTGTTGATTTTCCAACTTTCATTCTTTTAGCATTAAACTCCGGACTTTTTTCTGGACGAGGGTTTTTAAGGGTTCCCTCAACCCTAGGTTCGCAGACTTCCATACGAGTCCCGCGAAGCTTGCTATCACTCGTAGCACTATCTGCCAGCGGTGCCGAGTGATCCGCACCCCTGGCATTGCAGTCGCTGGGTGACGACGCCCGGTGGCCTGCTTGCGCACCACCGACCGCCGGTACTGGGGCTCCGATCCCCTGCACCGTAACTGTTGATCCTGACAGATCCTCCATCTTGGGTTTTTTCTTCAGGGTCGCCTTCCCCTAGCGTTTTTGAGCTACCGCCAGCTTAAGGAAACGGAAGGAACAAGGGGGGACAGAGAAGACAGAGTTAGAATAGAAGGGTAGAATGGAAACGACTCCCTAGCCCTCGCAACCTAATAGCGTCGGGGCGGAAACACAAGAGTTGGCCGATACAAGATTGGCCTACAGGACAGAAAACAGATGTGTGCCACAAGTAAGTGGAAGCAATGACACACAGAGTTAGTGGGAATGACGGGATGTTTAGGGGAGTGACAGCGGACAGCTGCTCTGATTAGTCGCCTTCTACGACAGGGGGAGGTCCCGTGGTGCTATTCTACTAAAATCCCCGACACCACACGGGGTTATTATTATTATTATTATTATTATTATTATTATTATTATTATTATTATTATTATTATTATTATTATTATTATTATTATTATTATTATTATTATTATTATTGTTGTTGTTGTTGTTGTTGTTATTGAAACACACTTTAAGATAGTAAAAAGCTGTTTATCTGTTTCGGTTCCTCTCAAAATGTTTCTTTTTTAATCAAAAATCCCGCAGAAAAGCGCGCCGTTCAGACAAACGGCAATTGGAATGGCGCGTGCATTCATCACCAACTTCTAAAAACAAGCACAGAAATGCTAGAACAGATTTTCTTTTAAGGAGCCATAAAAAACTTACATTTGTAGCGTGTCAGTGCTTGACAGTACGAAATAAATTTCTTAAAAACCAATCAGTTATCTTTTCGTCGAGGTCTGCAAACTTTTCCAATGCACTTCGTGA
This sequence comes from Gryllus longicercus, assembly GCA_038098605.1. NCBI lineage: Eukaryota > Metazoa > Arthropoda > Insecta > Orthoptera > Gryllidae > Gryllus > Gryllus longicercus. Next base: position 1,615,912 of record JAZDUA010000126.1, on the reverse strand, counting down.
ATGAACTGTTAATCTTCAATATTTGCTGCACTGCAAGAATACGTTCGGGAGACTTTAGGCATTTCAGCACGGAAGCATTTAATTCACATGGCGCACTAATATTTTAGGTTAGAGTTGGGATTATTGGATAGTTTCGTCTGTATAGATTTAAAGACGTGAAACTGATTGCGGTTAATTTACTGTTATATAAGTGATGTTGAGATCTTTCCTGTTATATTGGAACAAGTTTTATTTGTAGATGTACAAGTTTGGTCATGTACCAATCCCACAAAGATACGCATATAATAAGGGCTGTTTCCAACAGACATTAATCCTATAAATCGATAGACCATTCCTTTCAACATCTCTCCTGTAATTAAACATCTGATCTGCCATGGAAGGAACCAGGTAGAGTTATATGACTTGCCTAGTTTATGTTTACACAAGTTTTCTGACTTGGGGCTCATTCAACACATTTCCAATTTAAGATGGCAATTTTAAATTGACCAGTGTTATGGTTGTTGACGCCCCAAGATATTGCCTTTCTCATGAATTATTGAGAATATACATTTCTGTAAATTGTCAAATGTTTTTGTGGTTAAGGGTATGTTTGCATAAAAATTACTAATATGTTTCTATATGTTACAAGTGCATCTACTGTTGCTTCTTTGCCCCAAAAGAAGTACTACAGACAACGTGCTCATTCTAATCCTATTGCTGATCACTGTTTTGACTAGTAAGTAATATTGTTTTGTATTTACTTTGTGCAATGTACTTGTAAATAACATTTTGAAATTGTGAGTTTCTTTCAGTCCTAGAAACCCTCAAGAAATGAAGTGGAATTCTCTTTATCCCAAATTCTTTAATGAAGAGTCCTCTTGTAGAAAAGTAGAATTTGCTGATGTTGGATGTGGTTATGGAGGTCTATTAGGCAAGTATGATTAAAAGTGCCTGCAATACTCTCTTCCTCTGGATTTTCATGAATTTAAAAATAAAGATATTTAAATTACATAAAACAAGTGTGTGAATTATAATCCACCCATGTAATTCTCATAACCCCCTCTTTATTAAGATAGGAATTCTACCATTGCATTCGTGATTTACAAGTTTGTGTTTTTGTGTCAAAACTGACATTCTCAATGGTCGGATCATATTTTTAGCAAACATAGATATCTAGAACTGTAACATTTTATGTAGTACTCATATTCATCGTGTGCAGTGCTGCATTGTAGGGCAATATTGCACACCTGATTTTTTTCCTTCTGGATGTAAACTATTGAACCATCTAATACAAAGTCAGATAATACCTTTGGCTTTTGATAGCTTCACTATCTGTATATGTTTTCTTGAGCTCAGTAGGGAATGTTCTCGTGGCAGTCAATTCTCTCACAAAGGTCATGAGGGATGTGCCAAAATCTGCATTTGATTTGCCTTTTCAAACAGTTTATTACGCTGCTTCAAAAATTTTCTCAACAATTCTTGCCAATAATAATGCTCATTGGTATTTGTATTCATTATTCAACTGTATAAAAATATAAGTTACGGTTGAGATCCCAGTACTTGAAAATCAGTGCACAGATTGCACTTTTTCCCTTAGTATGTCACAAATAGTTTTTAACTGTTTTTATACATTAAATAAAAATTAATTGGCTAAAAATAATAATTATTGTACATTTTATCAACTCATGGGTAAGGTTTATTAAAACTGTTATTGTTATTACTATTATGTACTTTAATTATTATTATTATTATTATTATTATTAAAGACGAAATGGAATGATTATTAACATCATGCTTTTTAATTGATGAGTGTGCTGTATTGTGGAGTGGAGTGGAGTGGAACATTGAATGTGACAGAGATGAAGGGTCATGTAGTGCTGTGGAGCTAGAAAATTGTGTGTTTAATATTTTAAAATAACAATATAGGGTAACCATGAACATTTATAATTAATGCTGCAATTATTGTTCTTAATAAATAATTTCAATTTTATATAGTAAATATATGTAATTGTAATGATGTAAATTATAGTGTTCTGCCCCCAGGTTGCACAAAACCTATTAGAAGAAATTGTAAATATTTGTGTCTATCTATAAAATATTTTTGAAAAAAAAAATAATTTCTGAAAACTGCTTGCAGTGACGCTTTCACCTATGTTCCCGGAAACTCTTATTCTCGGCATGGAAATCAGAGTGAAAGTTTCAGATTATGTAATGGATCGTATTGCGGCTCTCAGAATTCAACATCCAGAACAGTATCAAAACATAGCGTGTATCAGAACAAATGCTATGAAATATCTTCCAAATTTCTTCTGTAAAGGCCAAGTAATAATTTACTGTTAATTTTCAACATTCGACGTTGATACTTTTGTATTTATGAAATCATTATTTAGAAACTGTGTCATGTTTCAGTTAAAGAAAATGTTTTTTCTGTTCCCTGACCCTCACTTCAAAAAAGCCAAACACAAATGGAGAATCATCAATAATACTTTACTTGCGGAATATGCATACGTATTAGCTGAGCAGGTGAGTTTTAATAGATTTCCTTTGCAAAGATTTTACTTGAAAATATGAGCAAAATGCATAAAATTTCTGTAGGGAATTGTGTATACTATTACAGATGTGAAAGATCTTCACGATTGGATGGTTAAACATTTTTCTGAACATCCTCTGTTCTCACAAATTGAAGAAGAGAAATTGGTAAATATGAGGGATAACACCTTTCCTTAATTATTTCAAATAGATATTATTGACTGATATGTAAAATCCATTTTATTTTTTAGAAAGATGATCCCATAATAGACAAACTTTATAATAGTTCTGAAGAAGGACAAAAAGTTACCAGGAATAATGGAAAAAAATTCCTTGCTGTCTTTGAAAGAATTGCTGATTCATTTACAAGGTAGCAGTCGGTATGTGAAACAGAATAAAAGTAATATTTATGACCATTGTTAAACAGTGTTGCTCAATTTCTTAATTCTTTCATATTCCTTTATAAGTTATCAACCATTTGATTCCTATTTACTTAAATGCTAGAGGCTATAGATGATAAGGTTATTAAAATTTTACTGTGCATATAGCAAGGTAGTTATTTTCAATTTAGACTGTAATTTGTGAGATAATGATTCTCACAAAATTGAATTATTCTCTTGCAAAATATAATGTAACATTCCCCCTTCAGAACATTTCGATTGAGTAAAAACAACTTGTGTCCTCATACTCTAATCATTTTAGTGTACTTTTATGACAAGTCAATGATATTGCAAATTTTCCATTTTTAAATAGGATTTAAAATAATTCAAAACTTACAGAAGTGTAAGTTCATTTACCAAGGCCTTTATTATGTATAATGATGACACATGTATACTAACTGAAATTTGTATTATGAAGTCATCTACAAATTTAAGGATATAAAGAGGTATTAACAATACATAACCCAAATTGAAAAATCATCCATTAGCAGGGTGGAGACAAATCTGGGAATTTGTTATTTCCTGTCAAAGTCAGGAGCAAATCAGAATTTTTTATATATTTTCAAAGTACATAATTATTGTAAATTTTCATAATTGGAGCAGTCATTGGGAAAGGGGTTACATGTGACAATGCTATTCTGAGAAATCACTTTCGAAGTTTTCATTGAATTTAATGTTCGATTGACCTTATTGTCATTTAATCTTCTATAATTCATTTTGCACATTTTTGTGATGTGAAGTAATGTATATACCTTATGAATTTTGAAACATTGTGGGACATACCAATAGTCCTCTTCCTTGAATTGTCATTATTAATTCTATTTCTATTCTATTCTAAATATGTAGTTGAAATATCACTTTGTGTTGCCCACCTAAGTTGGTTGTTAGAACTTGTATTATTAAGTCAAAGGATCATTTAAACAGCTGATCCTCCACTAGGGTTGGTGACTACTGTATTCATCCGTCCAGAAAACAACTAGCCAACTTCAACATTATTGAAGTATCTTGGAACATTTTCTAAGATTTTAAAAAATGTCTGAAAGTTTCTCCTGAAAAAGAACTACTTGTGTTCACTCTGAGATATGAAGAAAAATGAAAGAGAAATAGTATACGTGAATTAATCAAGGAAGAGAAGAGTTGTCTTCAATTATTTGATTGACTATGACAATAATATTCAAGTGTTTCCTAAATATTAAGGACAAACTTGTTAATATTCTTAGTCATCAGAGTAGATGAAAGAATTAGAGAGATTTTTAATATTGACTTTCTTCAGAAAACCAATATGCAAAAGGATTTTCTGATTCTGATAAACTCATATGGCCTTATTATAACAGTAAATGTACCTATTAGAATAAAACCCATTTCAAAAATTGAGATAGATCGAATTCATTGTTGACCAATTTAAATGTATATAGTACCTCTTGTTTTTGAAACAGGCCTTAGTGATCACTCCATACAACATCGATTCCCTGCAACACACATCCAATGAAAATGAAACATTCCATACCAGTAGAAACTTCAGCATTAAAAATTATGTATAGGTTCATACATAATGTGTTGAAAGAAGCATGGTCTGAAGTCATGAACAAGACAGAAGTAGATATCTTTACAATTATTTTCCAACATATTAGTCTGACACTTTAATGAATCATTTCTACTTCAGATGAAGAAAGTAAATTTGTGTAGTAAATCCAAAAACTGGATAATAAAAGGACTAAAAATTTCTTGCAAGAGAAAGCAAAATCTAGCATTCTAACATTCTCACAAAACACTTCCTAAAAAGTATTGCACTCTCTCAACACTATAAAAGATACAGAGCAATTCTCAAATAAGTGATAAACCTTTGCAAAGAAACTTGCAACTGCTCAATGCATTGCTGATTCAAACAATGAAGGCAATGTGGAATACTATTTAGCAAACAACAGGTGCACTGAAAACAAGGGATAGAAAACTTTGTGATAATAACAGACAAGCAGAACGTCCAAGAAAATTATCAATAAATAAACAATTTCTACAAAAAATGCCAATATCTTCTTCAATCATTTTTCAAATATTTCAGCAAAGCTGAACAAAAGTATCTTCTAGTGTGTTCATATGTAAAACTAGATGAGATTCTTCAAGTAATAAACTATCAAAGCTATCAAATAAACTATCATCTTCAGCAGGAATAGAGATAGCATTCCAGGTTTTATTCTTTAAAAAATTGCTCTCATACTGAAAGTACTTACTTATTTGAAAGCCTAGCCTTCTGCAACTGGAGTCAGTATCTACTTGACTGTTCAAAAGTTGTGTCCTAGGCACAATGCCATTTCAGGCTGAGGAAGGTCGTAGAATGACCACTCACACGTTGGCATCTTTGCCTAGAACACAGCATCTCCTGGATAGCCAAGTAGATACTTACTTATATATACAACTTTCACAATCACAAGGAATTTCTCCAGATATTTTCAACAGCAATAGTAAAACCATTGTACCAAAAAGGGGATACACATGAAGTTACAAACTATTAATTGACATCATTGCTCTCTGTCTTCTCAAAAATTCTGGAAAAGTATATGAAAGGTTAATAAATTTCTTGATAACTGACTCATAACATGGAGTCAAAATAAGTGACTGCAATCTTCACATTATTAAATAAAATACTAACAGCTCAAGATAACAGAAATCCAAATGGGACTATTTTTTGATCTTTCAAAAGCTTTTGATATGACTGGTAATGAAATTATTCTTTTAGGGTTTAGCTTGCTCTTGTGGTCAAATTGTGCCTCATAAATCGTAAATGGGTTGTAGAAATATCTTTCTGCAATGGCAAAATAGAGCACCATATCAGTGAATAAAATTCGGGTTTCTGCAGGGCTCAACACTGGATCCATTGTTACTCCTAGTACACATTAATTATATGCCACAAGCTAAAGGTAATCCTAGAACAGTTGTTGTTTTTGTAGACAATACTAAGGTTATATTTAAATCCAAAACATGGGGAGGTTTAATAGATGCTGCCAAGACAGCAACTTTGCCATTTATTTTCTTGTAACACACTAATTGTAAATACAAGCAAAACAATATCTTTTCACAATCCATATAATAAGCCACTCATCTACAACAATCTAAAGCTTTGTGGTAAAAATATCAGTCAACTCAAACAAAATTTCTTGAGATATTCATATAAAACAATTCAAAATGAAACATTAAATAGATAATTAACCAAAAACACACAAAAAATGTTATGTTTATTCATTTACATCAATCGGCTTTGTACAAATAAGTAACAATTTATAAATTAAATTACAAAGCAATAACTAGTTTGCTGTAATATTCTAAAAATTTTATACGTAACTATATATACAATTATTCTTTGCAGGTGATTACTCATTCTGAAATATGGAATAATTTGCTAGGGACATGGACCAGAAACACCTAGGACATTCAAAAGTCCAAAGAGAATTGTTAGGGTAATAGCAAAGATTGACAGACTTGAATCATGCAGGCCACTCCAATAATTTCAGACTTCTTTATTACCAAGTCTGTACATACACCAAATAATTATGTTTGTAAAGAGAGAACATCTAAAGGAAAAAAATATTTATAATGCAATACAAATATACATCAGTGCAGTGCCTGACAATCAAATTGTTTACACATCTATTCTTCAACAACTCTTCGACCAAAAAGGAGCATATTACATAGGTAAACGCCTTTATAATAAGCACCCAGATAATGTAAAGAATATTAACACAAGCAAAAATTCAATGAATAGACTAAGAAGTTTTTTCCCAAAGAAGACCTGGTAGAGTATTGATGAATACGTCCATGACTAAATAGATCTTTGGTACACTTCCTAAAAAAAAAGCAAGTAAACCCACAGGCTGCTAAAAACAATTAAATTTAAAGTTTACAATAGTATACTCTTAAGTATATGATAATAAGTATGCACATTTACATTTCTGTAATTTGATACTACTTATACTAATGTACACTACTTTTGTATATTTATGTATAATGTAATATAATGAAAAATTTAATATATCTAAAGTAAAATATCATGATTAGAATGTGTAAATATGTAAATATATTGTAATTGTAAGCATGCACAAAATTATGATAATATGTGCTTTATTGAAATGAGAATATGATGGTTGTAGCGTTGTACTAAACCAAAGCAAAGTGACTATTTTTTTGACAAATAAATATTAAAATAATATTATATGTATAATGTAATATTTAATATGATATAATGTTAAAAGTATAATATACGTCTGTTTGTAATAAGTACAATCTCACAATTAAATACTAAATGTATTTGTGTATATGAAAGTGAGATAGTGTGAATATGTGTACTTAAGTAATCTTCAAGTTGTATCTTTAAAATAATGTAATATCTGTATAATTATTATTGTGAAATAATATATTGCTATAATGAATTGACTTATCATTACAATGAACCAATTCTCGTTAACAAAATAAATATTATTATTAATGAAGAAATAATCAAAGTTCAATCAATATCTGTCAACTTATTATATTTATGTAGAGACAGCTCTTCCATCATCATCAGTCTACAAATATAAATAAAATACAAAATAAGACAAAGTGGAGGGATTAATATAAATAATAAATACATTTAAAATTATAATAATTAGCAAATGAAATTACAAAATATGAAATGCAAACGAGGCATTAATATAAAAAGTAAATTAAAATTATAATAATTAGAGACCAATAGCAGATGAAATGATGATACTAAAATCCGCTTTTTAAATAAATATTCATTTATTTGCATCTAAACAGGCAATTGTCCAACATTACAGGTTTATACAATATTTATAATTAGTACTAAAATTAATGAAAATATAAAAATACATTTTAATTGTAATCACAGAGATAATGTGGCTTTGTGTAATTAACAAATTGACTAACAGAGAAACAATTTATATCGATATCATAGTTATTATAGTTTCTACACATATGCCATATAGGAGAATAATAACCCAAATTAGTTCTCACATACGGTTTAAAAAATGTATCGATTCAATCTGGGATTACGCAATGATATTTTCCAATTGATCAAAGGTAATAGTTTTCTACTGCCGATATCATAATTTAATCATTTGAATAGAAATAAGATGTCATTATATTTTCTATGGGATTCAAGAGAACTATTTTGAAGATATAGTGGAATTTCGCTGTAATCGTGGTTTAATCTTGGTGATGGTAATTTAATAAACCAAGCTGTTAAAAAATTTATGTTGTACTGATTAAATTCTCTTTTTGTATACATCATAACAAGTGGACCAGTTTTGTGAAGAGTACATAAGTATTGGTCGCACTAATGTTAAATACAAAGTTCTAATTGTAGAAGGGTTTCTAACGTCAGTTGCAGTTCTCATAAAAAATCCTAACATACAGTTAGCTTTATCTACAATATTATCTGTGTATCAAATCTCGTTTTTGGTATCGTATCAAATCTCGTCATCTTTTATTTCATTGACAGACTCGAGTATCACTCCATCAATAGAATACTCATGGTCGACTATATTTCTGTGTTCTGTGTAGTTTTTTGCAATCATTAAAGGTATTAATTTTTCTATAGATTTTTAAGTCGTCAGCAAACAATAAAAGCATGCAATTTGAAAGAAATAATTTCACATCATTAATAAATAACAAAAATAAAAGGGGGCCCATGTGAGAACCTTGGGGTTCGCCTGATGGTACAATTATGTCGCGGGATAAGAATGATAATTATTTAACATTCAATATTCTATCAGACAAATAGTGTTTCAACGATTGCAAAAGACTACCGTGAATGCTCAAATTTGACAATTTTTGTATAAGTAATTCATGGTTTACAGTGTCGAAAGCTTTAGCAAAATCCATATATATAACATCTACTTGAGAATTTTTATCAGTTTTATCAATAATGAAGTGTTGTAAGATTACTAAATTAAAGGTGGTAGATTTAATACGTCTGAAGACATGTTGTTTCTTTATGATGAGATTTTTTAATTTTTCAGTTGTTTTTTTTTTGTAGTTATAATGGACTCAAGAAGTTTAGGAATAACACTCATTATGGATATAGGTCTGTAATTTCTTACATATCATCGGTTCTGAGAATGATATATTGGAGTTAAATAACTTTGTTTCCAAATTGGAGGAAGGGTACCTTTGTTCAGAGATTTTACAAAAAGTACATGAAGAACCAGTGTTAATTTGGCATTACAAGATTTTGATAATCTTGCTGGTATTGAATCTGGCCCAACACTATTCTTAACGTCCAATTTATTTATTGATTCATATACATCATTTTGGGTTATCTCAATGTTACCAATACTTAAGGCAGAAGCATGATCAACATAAATGACATTAGTAGATTGGTTGTCGTCATTGTAATTACTATATACGGATTTGAAGTAATCAGCAAAAATATCTATTTTTATTGATCTCCTATTACTTACACTACTATTATTATTACTATTTTTAAGTTACTATTACTATTTTATTTATCTACTATTCTACTACTTCCATTATTTCTTTATGTGATGTTGTCAACAATACCACAACAATTTCCACTATTATTATTATTATTATTATTATTATTATTATTATTATTATTAAGTAAGAAATAAATTTTTTCTCAGCAATTTATAATTTCATATTACATCTTTATCATTTTGGAAATAATGTATTCCTATCTTCAGGCAAATTTACTGCAATAAAACCAAATTTCAGTATTGACCATATTAGGCAACTCGAAGCCATACTTACAGTACATACAGTAAGCCCTCTTTAACTCGAATTTCAAGGGACCTAAATACTCCCAGTTTGTGTTACAAAAATTTATGTTATCCGATTATTATATTTGACTGACACTAATTCCTTGCCAAGATCCAAGTTTTGTTCGTGTTAAGCAAGTTTATGTTAACGAAGGTGTACTGTATCACAACAAAATGAGTTGAGCTTCTTTCTCCCTGGTTGCATCGCTGGTAGATATATTTATTACGACTATTCCATGAATGAAAATAGTAAATAATTGAAAATATTACTTTCTAACAATTATATTCTTAACTCTGTAAGAATATTGCCCGATATCAACATATAGAATGTCTATTCCATGACTAGGCAATAAAGTAAGATCAGTAAAGCTCTAGTAACAAAACCACATGGCGAAATTGGAATGCGAGAGAAATTCTTAACTATCGTTGAACCATTTTTCATGCCTGGAATAGTCATAAAACATTACTTTCGCATATTACATAACTAACACATCGATGCAAGAAAATTCAGATGATTGTGCATTTTTTGGCCATGTTTATTTATATCTACAAGAATTGTAAAAATTCTTAATTTTTGCAGGTAAAGTTCAATTGTTTTCTTTATAAGTGTTTCATGCGATATTGTCTGAAAATAAAACTGACTGTTTATTAAAGATCTTAAAAGACAGTATTTTATCTCAGAAACTTTGTATTTCAACATTCAATTTTGCATTATTTTAAATAGCCTGTTGCATAAACTGGAGTGATGGACTTACTATGAAAAAATGTAAAATTTTACATATGTGGCCAAGCAGTGAAAAATTAACTGTCGAAAAATTCAAATACTTAGCAAGTATGCCCTTGAATTTCTTCATTAGAATTCAATACATAGAATAATAATAATAATAATAATAATAATAATAATAATAATAATAATAATAATAATAATAATAATAATAATAATAATAATTATTATAATAATTAAAAAAATTAGAATTGACAAATAATACTATTTTGGTGCTCTTGAGTGCAAGGCCCTAAAATACATATTGCTGCTATCAACATTTGTGATCTTAAAGATTAAAATAATAACAACACATTTTCACACCGAGTATTCTCATATTATTATCTTTTCTATTATATTTTGATTCTTTGTTTACCTTCAGATTGTCTTATCTTGTTCAATCTTCATCAAGGAAAGAACATTGTCAGCCATTTGTTAATAGTGCAAATTATATTCCTCCAAAAATATTTCAAAAATTATGTCACGTATAATTTTTGCCATTATGTTTCGAGGAATCACATGATTTTGGAAAGCAACTAATTTTCTTTCTTCCTTTTCATCCATTATAAACTGACCATAAAACAGACTCTCCTCAGATTTAATATTCTTCACAGCATTTTGAAAGCGTGTATTGGACATTGTGTCCCTGCAAAGTAAGAGAAGTTTTCAAAAGAATTAAGAGGTAGGATTTTTTATGTAGATGAAAACAAAACTTTGTGTTCTGTATCTTAGTGAAATAAAAAGTATTATTTTTTCAAAATAATCTGTTTCATATTATTTACAGAGAAAAGAGACATTGAAATTTAATTTTTAGCCTCATGGCAAATTTCAAGAGGTTTTTAGGAAATATCAATATATTACCTTGCTGAATAGGTAATCAAATAGTAACCTAATAAATATGCATGCTAATAATAAACATATATGCTAACAAAAGTTATGAACCATAGTTAATGCAAAACCATAGGTATTCTCTGCTTTAACCAACATATTAAACAGTGCAAAAGTGCCATAGTGTTGTTTTTAATTCCACTGTACTGATGTTCGTCAGTTATTTTATGGAACTGTAATTTTCAGAATGGCAGCATAATTGTGCTCTTTCATCTTGAAAGAAATTCATAGTGTTAAATGTGCCATGTTCTTATAGGTGCCAATTTATTGGTCTACTTCCTTGAAAGGGCTTTCAGATAAGACAATTTTTAAAAGAAAATTCCTCTTCCATTTTTTTTCCAAAAATGAAACCCTCTGGATATACAGGCACAATTATCTTACAGATCAATTATAATGATAATATTTATTTCTGTATATTTTCAGCATCGTAATCTTTGAGCCAATGAGTTTTTTATTTGCAAATAGTTTATTTATTGCCAAATAAGTAAAATAGTTATGTAATTTTATATTTCAATCACGTTTCCCAAACTACTTGTACAGTACAGTATCATCAGGTACTGTAAATACGACAAAATATTATTTTACAATAACAATAAATTAATAATTATAAAATGAGAAAAACATATGTAAATAAAAAATACAATTTTGAAGAAAGATCCATCTTATCATGGTTTTTAAGAAAAACCTTTTTATTTTATTCAAAATGTGATCATATGTATTTGTAAAAACATTACATTCTTGGTTTATATTTATTGTATTGTAAATTTTTGTAAATAAGGTTTCCAAAATTATTCTCACATGAAATTTTTGCTCTTTATCTAAAATAGCTGGCTTTAATACTAGGAAACAAACAATATAATATTTATTGAGTCGCATATACAACTTCAATCATGTCTGATGAGTCAGATATGATTTATGTCTTCCTGAGCTCCAGATTTCCTGCTTTCTCTTACTACACGCCATTATGAGTAAAGGTAAAATGCAGCATTTTAATATACGAAAATAAAAAGTTCACCTCTATGTGAAAGAACAGCAAGTGATATTCAATTTTGGTTTTGAATACACCACTAACAAATAGTTAACCCTCCACTCCTATCATGTCTAGCAAAAGAAAGCTCAAGAAGACTTGGGCAGAGTGAAGTTACATTTATTTTTTTAGTTCAATGGCAATCATCGCCCATTCTTTGTATGCACCTTGCACTAAAATGTTGAATCTGAACACGTACGTTCACAGTTTCGAAAAATATTCATTGCATTTGCTACTACGCGACTTAAAAGTGTTCAACAATTTGCAGTTCAAGCAGCATCTGAATTGTGAATAGCCTGCGAATCATCCCGTGGGCCGAACTGCAGCGCTGTAACCAGCTGTAACAGTTCAAGTTCAGCGCGCAACGGAAGGACGAAACACCTCAGAACATCTGCGCTGCGCCAACTTTTGCATTTCACCTAGCTACAATGTTCATGAAATAGCATGCTAATTGCACAAGAACCCTGTACTATTCCACATGTACGAAAACATAATTCGCAGTGGCGTGTGCCTTCGTTGGTCCATGGCTTTCCAAGTTTGCGATTCTCAGTTACCTTTAGAATTAGATTCTGGAATTTGATACTATCTTAATTTTAGCGAATTTATGAATGTTTATGTTAGTAAAGACAAATTTCAGAATATAAATATAAATGTACATTACGAATACAAAGGAGCCTTGGGGCAGCGAAGCAAGCAACGTACTAAACTGTTAATCTGTGTTGGCAATAAATTAAATAAAAATACAAGTAACGATTACTAAAACTGTTCTTTTATTATTGCAAAGGCTCCGTGACTTATGTACTAAATTACAAATTTTGTAACGACGCAGCAGTGTTATTGTATTAGTAGACCGCGACTAGATCATTTACGCAACAGGAGTCTTAGTAGGCTTTATATTTGGTAGAAACTTTTTTTTAAAAAATCACGTCACTGTATACCCACACACATATTAATATATATATATATATATATATATATATATATATATATATATAGCTATATAGGTAGATAGATAG